>OY856372.1:1247500-2468333 GCA_963693495.1 Malacosoma neustria
TTAATAGAAGCAGTTATGATTGTATTTATTTAGGAGCATTATTAATTATAAGTTTATATTCACTAGTTTAATGCCTACTTACTTGATTTAATTTAGAAATTTGCATTGCAGAACATACAGAACATCTACTAGAGATAGCCACAAATTCAGATCTCATATCAAACTTATGAAAATGTATTTCACATTTTTCTTTTTATTGCAATGTTTGATTTCTGGCCACACCAAACTCGGCTGCCACCGGCGCCTAGTCGAGCGACAAACTGGCGCGATTCTGAGATATGCCCACGATAAAACTGAATTGTAAAAGAATAAATTTAGCTAAAAGACCAGTCTCAATATAGAATTTGACTGCAAAAGATTTAGTTCGACATTTGTATTGTAGAAACGATTGTTTATTTATGAACATTTTGTTTGAATTTATCGTCCGTAATGTTTCAATTGACATAGCTGAACGATCATTAAAATTTATTTAGATTATTTCCACGAAAAATTAAGAGATTATAGACAAATTAAAAATATTTGAATACTAGTTGACCCAGCAAAGTTGTTCTGCCATATGAATTATATATATATATATATATATATATATATATATATATATATATATATATATATATATATATATATATATATATATATATATATATATATATATATATATGCCTAAGCCTATGTCCTTCTACAAGATCGAATCTGTGACTATACCAAAATTCATCAAAATTGGTTTAGCGGTTTAGGGAAGCGTAACAAACTAATAAACATCCGCATTTATAATATTAGTTAGGATAATGTCAATAACAAGAAGATTTTTTAAAACGAAATTCGTATGCCGGAAATATATATTTACAAATATTTCTAACAAATAAACATTTCATATTTGTATTTAATGACTTTTATGTATTTGTTAATATTTATAAGTGTTTAAAATCTTATATAAATTTTAGTGTTAAATAACCAATTTAATAAAATTATAATAGTTATTAATTCTATACATTTCTTCATTAATTTACCCTTAAAACTACTCATATGATTTTGTTTTTCACCGTTTCTACGAGTATTCCAGGCAACCGTTAAGAATGAATGGCCTTTTTCATTAGTATTTTTCTCAACTATTTTTCTAGCTCAAAGTGAGCTACTAGTGAATAGAACATACATTTCACACATGTGGAGGATTTGAAGTGATTGCAGTTGCGGTTTTTTTATTGCTGTACACACATGCTGACGCACACAATAATAAATGGTTACCGGTTGGCATATTCAGAGACCACTAGTGGTTGCTATCAGAGCTTGGAGCCCTACCACCTAGCTAGGGTTGTTTTGTCATATTTTACAACATTCCTACCCCGGTCACAGGGGTCACTATTCTTACTCCGCCCCGTAAAGTAAACACGGGAGAGATTACTTTGTACATGCCTCTGTGTATGGAGGAGAATTAACTGTAACGAGAATATTCTGGATAAAGTAGTGTTTAGTACTGCAGGTAATAAAAATTAAGGCAAATGACCCACGGAACATTTGTGAGGGTAATTTTATAGGTCTTGTCTACTTTGTTGTTACATGTACAGGATGTTTCATAATTAATTCAGTTCATCACATATTATTTTTATTTAAGAGGCAGTTCAATTTTAAAGAACAGTTAAAATGTATTAATCTCTTGGGCGTAGTAGCTAGGAGGTATTGGAAACCAATGTCATAAAAGTCACTAGATTGATTTCCATGATAACATACTCCATTTATTCAGCTTTTTTGCTTGGTGTGCATATTATAACATATTAGCTAACTACTTGTAGTGTAACATTAGTGTATGTTATTTATATCTAATATTTTACAAAAAGGTTTTACCATATACTTTTCGATAATAGGACAAAAAATAAATAGTACTCGTCCGATTTGACGTACATTGTCTTCTACAAGTCAAAATTATTTATTATAAGTATAAAATGTACGAACTACTTAATCGTTTAATTGAGCTGCCAACCTACATACTGAAGGGTAAAAAAATCATACGGTGATCTTGTGGTTTGTGTAATCTACCTTAGAAAAGCTTAAAGGGCTTGGACAAGAGTTTAATTGTTTTATGGAGAAACTCAAACCCTGTAGTAGGGCTTTATAGAGAACTGTTATTTTCTCGAGCAAAACTCAGGAATATAATTTTGACCCTCTGGAAGCATCAGTAATGTCCTTTAGATAGCAAAGTATTAGGTATAGGTGCAACTATGAAACTCTTGTCTAAATGTGGTCTTCGTTTACTTTTCGCCCTTACCATATTTGAGGTTGGCTCACCAACAGAGCCTATTTCTACTCACCTTCATTAGCCTTTATCTCAACATTCACGTTTTTCTAAGCCATATCATCTTTCACTCAATCTATCCATCTTTTCTTTTATCTACCCCTCATTTTGAACAACGTTCTCTTTTTAAACATTTTTTTTATTTCATGACATTTTTCTTGTCAAAAATGTATGTCTATAATATTCAAGTTTACATAACTAAAAATTTATTCAAAGTTTCATTAAGGTGTTTTAAAAAAGAAAATTGTTATGGAGCACATAATTTTCTTGTAACGCATTCTGCGACTTTATTAACCTAGCAAATTCATAACCGGGAGCCGACCCAAATAGTGCTGGAAGTCAACGGTTCCACTCAGAATGGGCCTTAATGAGGTATTTCCCAGTTTTCTAAAGATTTTAGGTCAATTTTAATCAAGAGGTTTTGTTACTGGCTTAAGTGTTCATTATGACAAATTCTGAACAATAAAACCTCTCAATGTGATACGAAGCTTATGAGTTTTCATTTGTCTTTAATACAAAAATGTAATGTAAGAATCTGTTTTTAAGCATTACGTTTTGCACTCATATTGAAAGCTCTAGAATGCGGGGTCTTTTTCGGAATTCTGTTACAATGTAAAGACTGCGGGTAGTCTTAAGTTTTTATAGCTAAGATTGGGAGATAGGCAAATGGAAACCCGACAGTGGGTGGTCACCGTTGACTGTAGACATCTGCAACACCAGAAGCATTTCCAACGCGCTGCCGGCCTCGAAGAGTAATTGGAAGCTGGTTTTCTAATGCTGCAACACATTATCATAATGGCGTTATATTTTAAAAACTAGAGGTGATTGCCATCCGCTCGTGCCCGGAGACCTGCCACTTAACTAGAGTTGTTTTGTCACCTTATACAAAGGATGGCCCCAGCTGCAGGGGTTAGTATTTTTACTCCGCCTCAGCACGAAGAAAAACTGGCGAACACGCAACACTTTCCCAAAATTTGTTTTTATAAATCATTATACTATTATAGTTATTTAAAAAAATATTTGCTATAAGAGCATATGTTTGACTAATTGTTAATTTAAACGAATAAAAATATTTTATTGGACTTACAAAATTTGCAATATATTTTGAAACAAGAGAACATAGCACGGCACGTATGTATCACAATATATATATATATATATATATATATATATATATATATATATATATATATATATATATATATATATATATATATATATATATATATAAACTAACGGACTCATAAACTGCATCAAAGTTGAGGATTACTTTGAAATAATTTTTTTTAATAAGTATGCAAACTTTCTATACAGATTTAAATTGAAACCTCTAGATTGGTTCGTGAACTTTAAAACAGCATAGGGTCATATCCTTAAGTTTAAAGTTTGTGTACTGGAAAGAACCTTAAGACTTTTTTGAAGAAAAAACAGAAATTTAAGGAAAATTGGTTTAATTAAAAAATTGGTTTTAACAATAGACACAAACTTTATGCAAGGGTTTATTTATGTTTTAATAAGGTGTATTACCTCCACGTGCCCTTATTACGGATTCTAATCGGTTCTGTATAGATTTAAGTAAAGCAATTTTCCTTAAATTTCTGTTTTTTCTTCAAAAAAAGTCTAAAGGTCCTTTCCAGTACACAAACTTAAACTTAAGGATATGACCCTACGCCGATTTTTCACCGTCAATTTATTCTATACTTGTGCTGTAATTTGTAATTTTGGTGATAAATAAAGCGTTATCTATCTATCTATCTATCTACGCTGTTTTAAAGTTCACGAACCAATCTAGAGGTTTCAATTTAAATCTGTATAGAAAGTTTGCATACTTGGTTAATATATATATATATATATATATATATATATATATATATATATATATATATATATATATATATATATATATATATATATATATATATATATATATATATATATATCATCATCATCATCATCATTTCAGCCGGAAGACGCCCACTGCTGGACAAAGGCCTCCCCCAAAGATTTCCACGATGATCGGTCCTGCGCTGCCCTCATCCAACCTATCCCGGCGATCTTGACCAGATCATCGGTCCATCTTGTGGGGGGCCTACCAACACTGCGTCTTCCGGTACGCGGTCGCCATTCGAGGACTTTTCTGCCCCAACGGCCATCAGTCCTTCGAGCTATGTGCCCAGCCCACTGCCACTTCAGTTTTGCAATCATCCGGGCTATGTCGGTTACTTTGGTTCTCCTGCGAATCTCCTCATTTCTGATTCGATCTCGCAGGAAAACTCCGAGCATAGCCCTCTCCATTGCTCTCTGAGCGACCATGAGCTTTCTCATAAGGCCCATAGTTAGCGACCACGTCTGCGTTCCGTATGTCATCACTGGCAACACACATTGGTTAAAAACCTTCGTCTTGAGACACTGCGGTATTTGGGACGAAAAGATTTTACGGAGCTTCCCGAACGCTGCCCATCCGAGTTGGATTCGACGAGTGACCTCTTTCGCGAAATTGGACCTGCCTAACTGGATCGTTTGACCCAAGTAGACGTATTCGTCAACAATTTCGAAAGTACAGTTCCCAACTGTTACGGGGGTAGGTGCGACATGGACATTAGACATGATCTTCGTCTTGTCCATGTTCATTTTGAGACCTACTCCTTGGGAAGCTGTATTGAGGCCATCAAGCATATGGCTTAAGTCTTCCATGGTTTCAGCCATGATTACGATATCATCTGCGAATCTAAGGTGAGTGATGTACTCACCGTTAATGTTGATGCCCAGTCCGTTCCAGTCCAGAAGCTTGAAGACATCTTCCAACGCAGCAGTGAACAGCATCGGCGATATGACATCGCCTTGTCTGACTCCCCGCTGCAGTCGGATAGGCTTCGAGTTCTGATCCTGGAGACGGACTGACATGGTGGCGTTTTCATACAAACACTTCAACGCTTTGATGTATCGATAATCAATGTGGCACCTCTGGAGAGACTGAAGCACCGCCCAGGTCTCGATCGAATCAAAGGCTTTCTCATAGTCCACGAACGCCAAGCATAGTGGCTGGTTATACTCCTCCGTCTTCTGTATAACCTGCCGCAGCGTATGTATGTGGTCTATGGTGCTAAAACCTTTTCGGAATCCGGCTTGTTCGGGAGGTTGGAAGTCGTCAAATCTGCGCGCGAGACGATTCGTGATGACCCTTGAAAACAGCTTGTAAACATGGCTCAGAAGTGATATCGGTCTAAAGTTCTTCAAAAGGGTTTTGTCGCCCTTTTTGAAGAACAGCACCACTATACTTCCGTGCCAGGCCTGCGGCGTTTTGCCATCGAGGATGACGGAATTAAATAGCTTCTGGAGGATTTTAAGCACAGGAGTACCACCAGCTCTCAGAAGCTCGGCTGTAATTCCATCATCACCCGGCGCCTTGTTGTTTTTAAGCTGTTTAAGGGCCACACTAATCTCGTACAGACTGACGTCTGGGATATCTACGGTGTAGTGTCGGGTTAATTTAGCTCTTGGGTCTTTAGCATTGTTGTTAACAGGTGCCCGTGTGGTCGTGTATAGCTGTCCGTAGAACTTCTCGACTTCCCTCAAAAGTTCGGGTTTAGACGAAACGACCCTGCCGTCGTCGGTCTTCAGCTTCGTCAGTTGGCTCTGCCCAATAGACAAGTCTCGTTAGAGCCCTTGTTACGCTCTATAGCCGCCTTTACACAGTCTGTGTTATGGCGGCGGATATCGCGAGTCAAGGACTTGGAGATCTGTCTATTTAGCTGCCTATACTGGGAAGCATCGTCCGGGGACTGAAGGGTCATTTGACGTCTCACATCCATCAATTTGAGAGTAGAATCTGAGATTTTTCCGGTTCTTTTTGAACGGCTGGCCTTGAAGAATTTAGACCCGGCCGTTTGAACAGCTTACACGAACCTGTTATTATACTCGTCCACGTCAACGCAGTCACCGAGGCATTCGAAGCGGTTTTGCAATTCGAGTTGAAAGTTTACCGGGTTTTGGATCTGTATGGGTGCAGGTCGGAGCGTAGACTTCACCAGTCGAGACCTCTCCAATTTTGGATTGATATTCAATGTGCCTCTTACTAAGCGGTGATCACTCCCAGTTTTCACCGAATTGATCACAGAGACATCATTGAATATCTGTCTTTTGGTCGACATAATGAAGTCAATCTCATTTTTGGTGGCACCATCGGGACTAATCCAAGTCCATTTGCGTTGTTCTGGCTTCATGAAGAAGGAGTTCATCATATACAGGTCCTCCTTCTCCATGAAGTCGGCCAGCATCTGGCCTCGGGTGTTCCGATTTCCGAACCCAAATTGCCCCACTCTCAACTCATCGCCGCTACGTTTCCCCAATTTTGCGTTGAAGTCTCCCATGACAACGTTAAAGTGGGTTTTAGAAGTGTGGATGGCTGTTGAGATGTCCTCATACATGGCTTCCACCTCCTCGTCAGGATGTGTCGAAGTCGGAGCGTAAACCTGAATGACTTTCAACGAATACCGTTTGGTAATTTTGAGTATTAGGTACGCTACCCTAGTCGAAACACTCCCCACCTCAGTAACGTTGTTCACAAGAGACTTGTGAACGAGAAACCCGACACCACCTTGGGACAGTTGGTCGCCCTCCCGGAAGTAGAGCAGATTTCCGGAATTTAGGATTATTGAGTCCTCTCCCTGTCTTCGGACTTCAGATAACCCCACAACATATATATATATATATATATATATATATATATATATATATATATATATATATATATATATATATATATATATATATATATATATATATATATATATATATATATATATATATATATATACATACATATATACATATATATGTGTCGGCAAGAGTATATGAAGAACAATTGAAGCCAAACAACGCCCCACGGATCGTTTATTAGCGCAAGTAATAAGAAAACTTGAGACGAATCTTGGTGAATTTGCATTTTATCAACCAAAGAACACAACTTAGTTGTTGGGTACAGTTTATGCATCAAGTGAACCAGTAGTTTATATAAGTATAATTATTATTTAAACGGCAAGGGCTCACCGTGACACCAGTGAGGGTTTGAAAATATATACGATAGGCTACCAAAATTAATTTTTAAAAGTACAATAAAAATACTCCTAATAAGATAATAATAATGATTTTTATAATTACTGTATATAATAATATAAATTATAGTGTTTATTAGTTTTATAAAAAATATTTACATAGTGGACTATTTAAAGGACACTCAAATCGCAAACTGGTAAAGATGGCATGGCATGTATTCAGTCTCAGTAAAATATCCTATGTGATTTATAAAAAAAATCCTATACAGAGACAGTGAAGCAACGTGAACGTCATTATATTGTATAAATTAATAAGAAGATACTATTTGAGTTTTCTTTATTAATTATTAAATGAACTTCATAAATTTAAATACAAAATATTTTGTATTAAAATACTTGGAAAATTAAAAATTAAACAAATTAGATAGACACAATATAACAATGTTAACTACATAATTCCAAGCTGACGTTTGCTACGTGGAGTCTTGAGCCAGAAAGAGAGAAGAGCGTCTTGTTTAGTTTTTTTATATTTTGAATATTGTTATATTCAAAAAGTTGAAAAATATATTTTCACCGGCCATATAGAGTTTAAATAATAAAAATAACCCAAAAAGTATTTATTATTAAATATAAATTGTAAATTGAAATGTAAATTGAATGTAATTGTAAATTTAAAATGTGTGTGTCCTGAGGGGCCTCTAAAAAATCGTATGTTTTAATCCTTTTTTCCATTAAGATATATATTTAATAAATACATCTTGTTTGGCATAGAGCGCTCCCTATTCACCTCCACCGCTCGGTCTTATGATAACAATTTTCCTCTTTTTTGTTATCGCGTACTTTTTATATTATTACGGCGACAACTACACAGGCCACCGCGTCGCGTCCCATTGCTCTTTAAAATACAACGCCGTTTTTGCCAAATTGCTTTGCTCGGCAATATTATTGTGCTTGTTTTATTCTTAGGATATCAAATAGGCTATATCATTTGAGGCCTTCGTTGACATTTATTGTCAAAAATATGTTTGAAAAAAATACATTATATACTTACTAAGAGGCCGGCAGCACGTTGACAATGCCTCTGGTATTACAAACGTCTACAGGCGATAGTCCCTGTTATCGGCTGGGCTGCTGGCCTGTTTGCTGAACTCCGTATCAAAATAAAAATATTCCAAATTTGTACTAAGTTCAACTAGTTACTTTTTCTTCTTTCAAACATAACTGGTTGCGATACAAGTTCTTCAGTTTGGACTCTGAACTTCTAAGTCAAGCTGTATGTAGAATGTAGATACAGCTTGACTCAGAAGTGTGTGAAGTGTGTACAGTAGTGTAACAGAACTAAACTTCTGCGCATGTATTTACATAGATTCACATAAACATTTTATCCTTTGGCATTGAGATAAGGACTGGCAAGCCATTAAATGATTTCTATACAAGTTTCATTAAATGTTTCTCTTATACATAAGATCAGATATGAAAGTTTCCACAGAACTAAAGTAGCAAGCATACCTATATTCACAAAGTATTGTATAAATAAGACGCTCAGTGGAATAATTTATTTAAAGTTAGAGCTGGATGTAAAAGAAAAGGGATGATTGTGATTAGATTGACAGATGTGACTGGTGCCTAACCCTTAACCTAGATAGAAGAAATAAAATTTCAGCTTTTTTTCTTGCTAGAAAATATCAAACAGGCTGACGGGCCACTTAATAGAAAGAAGCTACCGTCGCCAATAGATGTGTGCGACGCCAGGAGCATTGCCAATATTTTGCTGCTATATTGCTGTCAGATTCGTAGAAATTTCATGACGCCGGTTTTTAAATACCCATGTCATTATGCGTTTGACAAGTTTACCTGGAGGGTCTATCCACATGTGCGTGCACCACCGTATCTTTCCTGATCTATTGCAAACTTAGTGAGATATTTACAACAATGGATGACAAGGAGCTTAAAAGGAGTACACGCAATGCTTCAACTGATTGGGTCTTTTAAAAAGCGCATAAACAATGTACAAGGTATCGAAATCTTATATCTTTAAACGAGCAATTCTTGTATACATATATAATTGGAATCTCGGAATCGGCTCCAACAATTTTCATGAAATTTAGTATACGGGGGGTTTCGGGGGCGATAAATCGAGCTAGGAATCATTTCTAGAAAATGTCATTTTATTCGCTTTTTTTTATTGGAAGAAAAATAACAAAAAGGTGGCGTTTGAGTAGTCCCAATTTAAACTGAAAAATGACTCTTTCTGACATCTATCGGCGAATAATAATACTATTTTTTTAAATGGCTTTAACGATACAACAACACTAAAGCTATTCCAGCAGATGGCGTTGTTAAGTAACACGAAGTCAATGAGTGTTTGCTTTGAGGTTAGACTAAGAAAATCAATTGTTAATTTACAAAAAATATAATTTATAAAAAAAAAAATACCGAGCAAAGCTCGGTCATCCAGCTGGTAATAAACGATGACTGCTTAAAACTGTCGACTGAAAAACCTTCATTAGTATGGGGGAAACTAGATAATTAAGTGCAAATATGCAATAAATAGATACATAGCAAACTAGTGTTACAATAAAACTGTGTATAATTACGCTGTAAATTATAGTTCAGCGGTGGAGTGGTGCGCCGGGGTGCAATAAATCCCCACTCAGAATAATATATAGGCGGTTGTTAGACTTAACACTTGCCGCCCCGGGTAGGCAGACTTAGCTCAGTAATTAAGTGTCTTGTTAACAACTGTCAGTAACTTATACTTTCAAAGAATCGCTGGTATCAGCTATCAGTGTTACCTTTAAAATAAATTTAAGGATTTTTCTATCAACAATATTATTACGAACGCCATTGTCCATAATCTTAGCTTGCAAATTACAGTCAGTGTATGAGGGTAAATAATTATTTAGTTAAATTTGTACACAATTTAGATTAGTTTTACCTAAGACTATTATACAATAACATTTATAATCATCGACATTATTTTGTACATTGTTCACAAAGTCCAAAAAACTGTTAATAAAACGTGTTTAACTACAATTATACTGGAACAAAAGATAATTTATAAAATACGTAGATATAACAATAGAGAATAAGTTATCACCGGCTTTTCTTATTTAGTCAATATTTTGTTTTGAAAACTTTACTAGCTTCTTAACCGACAATTTGATGATGATTTTTATTAAAATATATTATTTTGATTTGATTTTATATACTTTACATCAGTATAGTGTAATTTTGAACCATTAAGTTCTCACAAGTGATTCATGCTGGTTGCATGAGAACCACAGTAGGCGATAGGACGACAGTGTTTTTATTAGGTAGTTAAATGCCGATCATCTTTCCCGGAGTCCCACATGCCCCTAGATATTCCCAAGTTGAGGGCATTCGTCAAAAAGAGTGGTGGTGAACGCTAAAGAAACGCCGTTTTAGTTTTAGTGGGTATACCAGCGATGTGCGTCCCCGAGCCAAGAGACAAGACCGCCCAGGGAGTCCCAAACTACAACTATTAAAAAAACAATTAACGTAGAATATTAAACTTATACATATCAACATTTGTATTAAACACAAAATTTAAAAAAAAAACACAAAATTACTTACGAATTACAATAAAGTTATACTAAAAATTCTAATGATTAGGAACACAAAAAATAACAAAAATTTGTTGCACCTAAAAGGCGCTGGTGTCGAGTACAAGATCTGCTTGCTTTGTTTGATGCTCATGTAAGATTTTTTTTCGTTTCAAACAAAATACTGCAATAGTTAGTTGGTTTCTGATTGGTGTTGGAATGTTATTCCAACATTTTGTATCACTATACCTAAAACTATCTGCACAATGGTGTGAGATAGCTAACTGAGTGCAGCATTGGCGCAGACCTCCAGACCCCGAGAGGAAAGACATGACAACTACTCATAAAGATACAGCGGAGATTTATGTTTTATGACACTGAAAAGTAAACAAGCGAGATGCAATTTCCGACGGTGCTTCATTTTTAAGGATGAACACTTGTTTATAAATGGGGTCTCGGAATTTTAAAACTAAATTGTGCACAAGCACTTTGAACCCATTGCATTAGTCCCTAAGTTCTGCTCAGCAAGCGGGGATCAAACACCACGTCAGAATAAATTAGTTTAGATTATTATTAATATCCTAATTTAAGAACCGAATGATAATTCAACTTGATCCATTACACCTACGTGGCGTAACGGCTTTCGCACGTCAGAACGCCAGCGGAGGTCACTGGTTCGATTCCCGCCCCGAATCTGAACGTTTATGTATAATATGTAGATAAATAGATAATTGTAATCCACTACACAATTTTAGGTGGATGTGTGGAGTAACAAGGAAGGAAAACGTTAAGAACTCCCGCGTTCGCGGCAGTCTTCATGTCCGGCCACGTTTTGCGATAACCGGCTCTTACGTGAGGAACAAATTTCTGGTCATGCCACCTCACCTCGGCTGGGCCCAGGCAGGAGAGCCTGGGTAAAAAGTGCTGGCTTGACGTCGTAAAGTGTGATATGCGTGCCAATGGACTGACCACCAGAGATGCTGAAGATCGTGCGAAGTGGAGAAGAAAAAGTCGGAAAGCGGACTCCGGGCGTCGAAGCGAGAGTTTGATGAATTTGAGATGAGTCCACTGTACAATTTAACAAAGAATCTATATATATGCACTGAACAAACAGCGGTCTATCACTAAAAACCGATCTGTTCCAGAATACCTTATCAGAATTTTCAAAATCTTCTATATAAATGTATTTGTTTGTAATGATTTCCACCTATATATAGACTCATCACGATATCTCTGGAACCATAAGGCGTAGAGACTTGAAATTTGGTAGGAATATTCCTTTCGCCGGGTAGAGGTCGTTTATTTTTCTGTTATTCGACCAGCGAATCAGGCGGGAACGGCTAGTAATACATACAAGTATTTATTTACTATAGTAAAGTGTTTAAGTAATATGTCAGTTCTGGGTACTGGACCAAAAACACAAGTGCTCTGCGACTTACTATGAGATTAGACGGCGCTGTGTGAATTATCCTAATATATTTATATATTTAATAACCATGCGAAACTATGAAATAACTAAAATAATTTTTGTAAGAAAATTTTCATATATGTAACACCATAGTGTGTTTAAATATATAAATGAATATAACGTTTTAAAAAAAAAAGTTAAAACTAATAAAAAGGAGCTAATATACAGAATATAAATAAATTTTTGACTTTTGTAATCAAAAATGATGTTAGATGAGCGTTTTTCCCGCCGACAAACTGATGTGCAGTTTGGTGGGACTATTGCAGCTATGTTATTTTGTATTCTTAGGAGATTAAATAAATAATTATTTTTAGCTTTTAGTTTGATTAACTATAACATATAATTTATTTGTTGTCAATTTCCAATTGGTAAATGTTTTTATTAATTTACTGCCATCTTCCGGCAGTGCTATTACTAATTTGATGCCATCTTCTTGCAGTGTTATTAATTAAACCCCATATGGGGTTTCGGCAGAATGAAAAGAAAGCATTAATCCTGATGATCCTGATAAGGACTATGGTACAAAATTATTAAATTTGTGTTAAAAAAATTTGCATTTTTTTTTATTGTTCAAAGTGAGTAAAAGTCTGAAAATTCCGTTACATATAGGTCAAATTAATTTAAAGCGTGTAATAAATAAAGATCAGTTCTCTGCAGTTTTCAATAGTCAAAATTGGCTTCGATATTTTAAGAATGCCTCTAAAATGCCATCGCATCTTCAAGTAACTGAGACTATTTTAGGATTGTATTGAAACGAACAATACAATATTATTATATAGAAAACGCTCGATTTTCAGAAAGCAATTACATTTGCCCGCGAGAAGTTTGCAGAACGGCGGGGAGGCCCCGAAAGCGGTTGATACTTATGCACCATTTAGGGTTACCTTCATCCCGAAAATAGCTTAACTGATTTATATAATAATATAATAATAAAAGCTATAAAAAGAAAACTGGATGCAAATGTTAGCTTAAGTTAAAGATTAAACTTGAGTTATATTAATATTAAGATAGTTTTAAACACAATTTATTTATTCTATACTTAGGTTTAGGTTGCAGCAATAAAGGCTTATTTTATTTTTAATTAATTAATAATAAAATACCGCTACAATCAGTCCTTTTTTATTACCGTAAATATAGAACTTTTATATATGTATTAATCACTAAAAATATACGCATGCATATAACACACGTTTATCCACGCACATTTGCACGCACTAAAAACTTGTGTTTAATGTCAGATTTATGTTTTTATGTTATAATAATTATTAGGTAGAGTACTATTTATAGTACCATACCTATTGTCTATACAGTTCTACAACACAGCAATATGATGTGGTCTCTTGCCTTTTCCACTCACTTTTTAAAATATGTTTAACAATATGGGGAAAAATGTAGCGAACAACAAACTTACATGTTATTTTTTTCTATTATTTCTTAAAATGTATAAATGTATATTCACTGAATCTATAATCTATTTACTTATGAGTTTGTTGCACCATGTTTAGTTAATAACTAGCTAGACTATTATTGGACGTTGTTTATAATTCTTTTATTTATTTGTATAAGTTAAAGTTTCAAAACCTAAGCTCCATAACTTTTAGGTGTAGTCATATTGGATACCAGCCAATTTGAATTCGAACACGCAGCCTCTCAATTACAAGAATATAGACGCTTCTAACTAGTCCGCTAAATTAACAATGACCAATTTCTGGATACAATACTAATAATATTTTATATATTTTCAGATAAAACTCACCAGGTTTCTGATATTTGGTAAGTTTCTTACAGCATTTCTTCTTCTCCATATAGCTCTAGTTGATAATTTATTTTCAATTCATCAACATAATTAGTTGCACCGTATTTATTTCTATAGCCGTTGTAAAAAATTAAAAATGGGCTACTTCTTCTGCTATTGCATAGACAAAAAGAAAAAGCACTGAGATTTTTCTTTCATGAATCAGATATTTTTGGTAACCTATCTGTACCATCTATTTTCTTGTGCCTTTTTGGCAAGTAAAGAAAAAGTATTGACGTAAAAGACGCATTGAAATTTCGCTCTGAACAGCGTACGAATTGTCTTGAAGTAAAAGCTTCAGATGCGAACGGGATAAAATGCTTTTTAGAAGAAGTAAATTCTGTATTTCTCCGCTCTTATTTTGTTCATTAGTGATTATTATTATAATAAAAATATTGCAGTTGGGAATTTCAATATAGATAAATATTTTAAGGTTTAATAGATATGTTTTATCTTGGTGTTATCGTTAGAAAAAGCCAGTAAAAGTTATTTGATATAATTATCAAACGTTCCATAACGTTAAAATCTGGAAATAGCAAATTTGACGTAGCATGGTATCCCTGTTAAGCCAGCAACAAGCCCCGCGGCGCTGCGCTTCGCCCAGAAATTAAAATCTCCAATAAAACTAATGGCCTCTCAAGATTTTCTTACCAAAGATTTTTATCGTTCGAGATGTAGGTTCGGTACTCGAAGAGTTTCAACGCAAATTGAGAAAGTTGCTTTTTGTTAAGCACCATATATATTTGATCGGAGCAGCCCGCTATCGGAGACTAAGTTAATTTGTAAAGGAAATTTTATATTTATCCATTTTGTATTACATTATTACTCCCATGCTGTATGTAAGAAGTATCAATGAATATTTATATTTTAAGTGATTTCAAATATAAATATAAAACTAACAAAATAAACCTATAATAAAAAAATATATTTAACTGAGAATAAATTTCTATCTGCCAATAGAAAGAAAGAAATATTTTATTTCATAACAAGCTATACAATTACAAAAATAAGAAATAAATAACAACAACAATTTAGTGTAAAGCAAAAAAAAAAACAAAAAAAATGTGTGTGACCCAAAATGCGCTTTTCGTAAAATAGGGTCAAGCTCAGCATTTGTTGGTTAATAAGGCCAGCGCCGATCTTCCGCTTGAAACTCAGTTAAATGATGTCACGGCAGACTATACATCAGTCATAAAACCAGCCAAGCAATAAAATGGTTAGAACAAGAAAAGGTCCAGTCACGGATAGGGCGTCGCCGCAAAACGACGTGTAGAAGATTCGCCCAACTTCTGTGACAAGTGGACAAGGGCTGCCGTGCCATGGGCGAGCACGGACAAAAACGTTATCCCAATCTAAACTCCGCTTCGCAACATAGAACATTGGCACGCTAACCGGACGCGCGAGAGAGTTGGCCGATGTGCTTTCCAGGCGGAGGGTGGCCGTGGCGTTCCTGCAGGAGACTCGGTGGAAGGCCAGCAGAACCCGGTTTGTTGGGAATGGCTACAAACTGATCTATACGGATGCACCTGGGGAGAAAATTAGGTCGGTATAGTGCTCTCGGATGAGCTACAGGACGACATTTTGGAGGTGAAACGCTGTAGCGAATGGCTTACTTATTCCTCCACAAAATCTCCTTGTCACACTTGAAATACGTGTTCACGATGGCAAGGTCGACAGCTGCACACATATTGAGGATGTCTTCCCCTTCCACGTTGCGACTCCCATACCTGAATCCACCGTGAATACCCTCAAATTCCTCACATTCATCACCCACTTTTACCCGTCCAGAGGCGGAGAAAGAATACCTAACCTCTGCGGTCGGGATCGGCCTGTCGTAAAAGGCAACAAAACATCTCATCCTAGCTACGTGGTAGGGCCCCAAGCCCGTCTGGATGGCGACCACCTTTGGTCTTAAGTATGCTGCCATAATAACCTTGTGTTGTGTTCCGGCATTAGTGACCCAAGTTCCTGTACCCTTATGGGACAGCAGCGTGTTCGCGATGCCACTGATGTTGCAAACACCCATAGGCGACGGTAACTGCTAAAATCTAAGCGGACCGTTAGCCTGTCTGCTGTCCTACAGCAATAAAAAAACAAGCAGCATAAAGAGGTGCAGCCGCCACATCTTCCTCTAAACCACGTGTTAGTGCCACCAGTAACGCCCGCAGAAGTCCAGAATTGTCTTCGCCGCATGAAAAATTGGAAAGCTGTCGGAGCCGATGGAGTCACCATCGAAGTCTGGAAGGCAATGAGCTCTCGTGGTGTGGGCATCTTAACCAACCTTTTTAACCGGACACTCCTCACCAGTACGATCCCGAACCAATGGAGGCTGAGTATCATTACTCTAGTCTTCAAAGGCAAGGGATCGGTGCAGGAGTGCAGTAACTACCATGGTATAAGGGTCATGTTCAAGGGACCCAGATCACCGAAACGAAAGTTAAAACAAGGGTTACAACCGGGATACAACGCTGGGTTGTGGCCGTGGGATGGCTGGGAATGCAAGGAAATATTTATAAAAGGCCCCGGCCGGAGGCGGCATGGCCAGACATTTGTTTCTCACGTAATCATCCGGTTGCCGTAAAACGTGGCCGTACCAGTGGAGCCGACACTCCTGCAATAAATATTTGGTTGCTTTGATAGCAATGTATATATAAACCAGTTGATAGATCAGCCCTAGTCACGTTAGACTATAATAATAGGACTTTAATAAAGTTCCAGAGCTCTCCAACGCCATGGAGAGTGTATGTGTATGAGTTTTATCACCAAAGACCTTAAATGTCTATTTATCTTTAAAAGTAGTAAATATTGCTTTATTTTTTGCACAGGGTATTAAAAAAGACAAAAAAGTTTAAACCTAATTAAATAATGTCATAAAATAACAAAATATTAGCGTTATAAAAAATATTATACTGCTTTGAAGAAATGTACATCGTCTTTAAATGAAACACTCGCCTATATCTGAGTTAGGTACTAAGTGCTCGTTGTTCAGTTTGATTTGATTAATTAATTTAAACGTTGGTATATCTTGTAATTTCCAGAGTTGATCAAACCCACCATTTGTTCGAAAATGAAGGTGTTTCATTAAGTTTAATATCGGTTTATTTTGTTAATCAGATTCATTGTAAAGGCTTTTTGTTTGATGAGATTTTAAGTAAATTGTTTATTACTTGTGAAACTGGGATTTGTATAAAATTATACTATTAAAACAAACAAATACTGTACTGCATTCCGTTATCAGTTTAAATTAATATTTCTTTAAAAAAGTTCCTTCAATGCCTATTTACATAATTCATTAAAAAAAATGCCACCACCAAGTAAATTTTTTAGGCAAATTTCGATTTTACCCTTTCTTGGGTCATCTACAGATAATTAAAATACGCAATTTGCTAATTCGTCATATCAAAGTTTTTTATGTTGTTGATTATTCCTATCTTGTTATTATATATTTTTCTATATATTTTGTTATATAATAGCGATTGCTTGTGTTGTGTTCCCGCATAGGTGACCCCCCAAGTTCTGGAGTGCTCACGAAATTTGGAACCAGAGATGTGCAAAATCCCATCACATTCCTACAGACGTAACGGATTGGGGCGAGGGTCAGAGAGACCCGGTGAAACGGCTGTCCACTCGCAGCCCACCGACTTCAGTAGGAGACCCGAACTCAGATCATCTGGCCTGGGAGGCTGTACCGCCAACTAGTGCAAAGTCTTTGGGGAGTATTGTTCACCGATCAAACCCATCAAAGGTTATGATCCCGGCTTCACAAGTTCACCCTATTCTCAAAAAGGGTGACCGGACAGATCCGTTCAACTACAGGCGGTGAAGGTGTTAAAGGTGATGAAGCGGATTATGAATGCACAACACCTGGAGGATTCCCAGATGCTAAATGATCGCCAATACGATTTTTGGCGTGGTCGGTCTGCTGGGGATCTCCTGATTTACCTAACCCGTCGTTGGACTGAACCCGTTGAGAGCAAAGGAGAAGCCCTGGCTGTTAGCCTAGTCGAGTAAATCTCCCTCATGCGGTTTTGGAAGAAAGTCGGCTCAGACTTGTGTCTGAGTAGAGAACTCTCCAGAAAGAGTCTCTGAATGTGGCGACCAAACCTTGTCCAGTTCAACCCCTCGAAGACGCAAGGTGCATTTTCTGCCTAGAAAACTCCGTTTGCATCTACGCTACAGTTCCAAAGAAATCCTTTTTCCATCTCAAGTAGTATTAGGAACCTTAGTGCTGACATCACGAATGATGTGAAATTTAGGGGGCAATTGGAGGGCAAAGCTAAGTTTACCTCCCAGAAGCTGAGTGTTCTAAACCGATCCAAGCACTATTTCACTCCAACGCAACGGCTTGTGCTATACGAAGCACAGGTCAGGCCGCATTTAGAGTACTGCTCACATTTATGGGCTGGAGGACCTGTCATCTCAATCCCCTAGACTCCATCCAACAGCGCGTATTTTGTGTTGTCGACAATCCCAAACTCACAGGCTGTCACACGGTAGACACGCTAAGACTTCGGAGAAACTTTGCGTCTCTTTGTGTATTCTACCGTCTGTACAACGAGGAGTGTTCTGAGGAGCTATTTAGAATAGTGCCCTCGTCGTCTTTGTACCACCGCACTGCCCGCCATCGGCTAGGTGTTCATCCCCATTTCTTGGAGCCTCTTCTTTCTTGTACGAAACGGTTCTCAAGAACGTTCATGTTGTGTACTCTCAGGATTTGGAATGAACTTCCGGCTGAGGTTTTCTCAGCGCGATACGCCACGAGGTTCTTCAAAAAAGGCGGTATAATTTTTTTTGAGGCCGCTTTGGTAATACCTCTGGTGTAGCAATCGTCCTTAGACGACGATGACCACCTGCCAGGGTGGGCTGTTTGCCTGACTGCTGAACTCTAGCTACGTAAAAAAAAGAATAAGTTTATAACTTCATCCACACCGTCAAACTTAATTTAAATAAATAATTATAATAGAATAATAAACAGAGCCATCTAGTCCCAAAGTATGAAGCAGAACGTTTATGTTATATAGAAGGTATATTAGACAGCTGATACACAACTTTTATACTTTTCTTTTGTAAATAAATACATATTATCCTTAAAAACCAGACCAGGGATGGAAATCGAGCCCGTCACCTCCGCAGATGAGCATTAGCCGATACGCCACGGAGGTACCTAGTTTTTTTATTGCTGGAGAACAGCAGACAGGCTGATAGCCCGCATAAAGTTTAGCAATTATCTTCGCCTATGGGTGTTTGCAATGCTAGGGGCATCGCGAATACGCTGCTGTCCCATAACGGTACAGGAACTTGGGTCAATAATGCCGGAACACAACAGAAGGTTGGCGGCATACTTAAAACTAAGAGTGGTCACCATCCCGACGGGCTTGAGGCCCTACTACGTAGCTAGTTGGTGGGTTGTTTTGTCGCTTTCTACGAGAGGCCGACCCCGGCCGCAGAGGATAGTATTTTTTCTCCGCCCCTGCACGAATAAAAACTAGTTAAATTTATAATGTCCATCTTAAGTTTTTTTTTCTAGAATAGTAGGCAATGTTTGCTAGATTTACTTCAGCTACGTATTATAATACCTGAAACAAACAATATAAAATTATGGATATTAAATTATCTATTCCAATGAAGATTTCTCAGTTGCAAATAATAGTATCTTTATGGGCTGCGTTCCACAGTACATGGCAAAACACTTAACGCTGTGAGATACGGTTACAGGTTGCAGAACGCAGTCTTAGAAAATATATTTTTGTTATTCGGAAATGCATTGGAAACTTTCTCGTTATTATCTTTCTCGTTCTTATATATATATATATATATATATATATATATATATATATATATATATATATATATATATATATATATATATATATATATATATATATATATATATATATATATATATATATATATATATATATATATATATATATATATAAGGAAATTGGGGTTCCTTTGATGCACCATCACAACAAAACTACCATATCCAACATATCGAGATGGGACTATTACCATTCGACGCGGAAGTTTTCGTAAATGGTTACAAATTATTTATTTTTTGGATCCTATTCACCCTTTTTCAATTTTATTCGCCTAGACGTAAGCCACACTATTCTTTTATACCATCCTTCAGCCTCGTCAGTGATCTTGTATTGTGTTCCGGAATTAGAAATCCTGGTTCCAGTTCCTCTACGCGGACGGCAGCATGTTAACGGTGGCTTTTGCATCGCAAATATCCATAAGTGACGCTAACTCTTTACTATTAAATGGGCTGTCAGACTGTCTTCTGTTCTACAGTAAATAATAAACATTCTGAATATTATAGTTTCTACTGTATTGTATCAGTAAAAGTAGTAAACAAATACTACGCTTCCCATCAGCTTTACTGATTAGTTTCGTAATTATTCGAAAATTGCTACTAATTTTTAAAGAAATGGATTTTTGCTTATGCACATACTAGTACTGCAATGAACGAGCTAGGAGCGGTAAAGATTAACGCATTTCAGTTCGTGTATGTAATCGCTTATCATCACGCAATTATTTTTATAAAGGTTTTAGTAGGTATCATTGAATAATTTCTTTCAGAACTACGATTCAAGCGGCTCCAATATAAAATGAAATAATGCCACATATATACCAATTTATTGTTCCTTTTTACTAAGTAAGCGAAAAGCTGCCGCGAGAAACCGAATTAAAAGACACACTGGAGTTTTTCCTAGTGACAATAAGACTAATAAAACTATGAAGGGATTAGGAATGAAATTAAAAAAAATTACAAAATTAAATTATAGTAGAAAATAAAATTGTATAACATAATGTAATGGATTAAGTAATATATAATTTTATTTTCCTGATGTAAGCTATATCACTATAGAATAACTAAAATATTCATGCAGATTGTGGAACCCCGAACCCTATCAAGAAAGGCTTTCATAAAACCCCCGGTAGAAGTGGCACATCTGTCGTAAAATAAACGTTTTATCGAAAAGCGGTATTCATTAGCATCAATAATGCAAACGACACGAGACGACGCGTTGTAACGTGTGAATGAGCATGTGTGGAACTCCTTTATATTATTGACTTGGGACGAGCATTCGATATTACAGATGTTAGTGATTTGAAAATAGCAGGATTATGACAAAACCCAAATCTTATTTTTAAATAATCTTAAGTATTCGTTTCGTGCAATATGTTGAAAATGTTTTATATTGAAATTTTGCAATTTACATTTTACAAATAAGACACTTGAAAAAAGGCATGATCAATAATGTTTTTTGGTATTTTGGGCAAGTAAAACATTGTAATGTATTTCTGATCTTGACTTTTAACACTTTTAACCAAATTCTAAAAATAAAATCCATCCTGTGCTATCAAAACATACTTTCGTATTCCAATATTATCTGTACTTTTTTTTTGTTGTCATTTGTTTTCTTCTAATTATTTATATAATCTAAATAATAATAATAATAATTTATTCTACAACAACAAAATATTGACAATATAAAATACAACATCAATTACAAGTTACAATTAATTAAGATAAAAATATACACTTTAATATTTAATATATAATATATACTTTAATATATACTTGTAAATAAAAACTGTTTCTCGTATGCATATTCTAAGTCAGTCGGTTCTCTGCGAGTGGTTGGTTTAGAAATGTGTGAGTATTAAGTACTGTGTGTTAATTTTAAGTAGATTTTCATTAATTTCATTTTAGAATTACAAGAATTTCATCTTGTGCTTATTTGGTTATTGAATCAAATATGCAAATACCGTCTCATAAATAATCTCGTAAACATATATGTTTGTATTTTAAGCAAAAATCGTGTAAGTTAATATTTAATTACTAAATCATTATATTCACGTTTGTTCGATTCAAAAATCTTGATATTTAAGAAATATTCATCTGAGATAATTGTCGTTTTTTTCTGTCGGGCTCTTTTATTTACGTACTGGTAAGTATTAACTGTCCTCTAATAAATGATATGCTCATTAGAAAAATTGCCTAAGCAATACATGTGTTCGAATACTACGGTGACATCACCGTAGTATTCGAACAAAGTGTAATAATACCACTGCTCATTGCTACTGAGGTACTTTGCTTGCTAAATTGTTACTTTATGTTCAAATAATAGTATTTATCTATCATGCATGGAATCATGTATAATACAGATGATGTTTCTCAAAACCGTGCTATGATGGCAATGAATGAAGTACTCGTATTTACTTTTCAGTCTCTCTCTCTCTCTCTCTCTCTCTCTCTCTCTCTCTCTCTCTCTCATAATATTACAAATAATGATACCATGTGCCTGGTTGCATTAAAAAGTTTCAATATCGGCTTAGAATCGAATTATTATCCGTGCAGGGGCGGCCGGGGTCAGAGTGTCGTAAAAGGCGACAAAACAACCCTAAATTCTAAGTGGGCCGTCAACCTGTCTGCTGTATCACAGAAATAAAAAAACAAATGTAGTTAGTGGATTTGAATGTAGACTCTTAAGAATATTTAGAGTTTTAGCACCTTATTAATACAATAATAATATGAGATCATTAGAGTTCGAAATCTCTAAAACTAAATCTGAAAATCTAGACTACAAAATAAAGGTAAAAATCGCATCACACTTAGTCGCACCGCATCGCTCCATGACTTGTCGCGCCTCCCCGCCTCTTATTGTCTGAAATTAATTTTCCCGTTCCGGTAAAATGCATCTTTTATGAGATAGTTGGACAAAAGTGGGAAAAAACCTCCACAAGCTTTTAAGCATTTAATTTATTTGCAAAATAGTTACGTACTCCGTTTCTCTCTTATGTTTCGGTATTTCGAGGAATTTGAAGAATATTTAAGTGTAAAATCAATATTTGGCTTTGACAATATGCAAATAGTATTATGGATAGCTTTTTTGTATTAAATGTTTTTAAAAAAAATTAACTATAATCTATGCATAAACCAGAAAAAATGGGGTTCCTTTGACGGACCATCCCTTCAAGACTACTAAGCATATAGAAATGGGACTGCAACTATTTGACGCAAAATTTTTGTAGATGATTTTAAGTTATTTTTTTCTGGGTCCTATTTACCTTTTCCCATGTTTTGATTTATTTTTTTAGTTATTTATCCAGCGAAGCGAGTGGGAACCCTTAGTATTATGTTAATAACTGTAATACATTTTATAATGTATTATAAAATATTAATGAAATAGATTTTATGTCTTAATATTAGGTGTTGGAAGTAATTTGTAGCGTTTTACGAAAGATGGCGTAGGTAGGACAGTATTTCGTTGTCACCGACAGTAATGTATTCATCTTGAAACAGCTATCATTAAACGTTATTTGCTGTACATAAGCGCTCTTTGAATCGTAATCAACAATACTTTATAATTTATTAAATATGTCAACATTTGTGCCAAATAAAGTGTTCTTACGGGAAGTTTTACTTCATTATTTTATTATGAAAATAAAAATGCTGTTGAAGCTCATCGTATTTTAGTTGAAGTGTATAGTTAAGATGCTCTAGCTGAGCAATCACGTCGAAAGTGGTTTCCACGTTTCAAAGCTGGTGATTTCAAGTTGAAAGACAAGGAGCGACCTGGCCAGCCGAGAAAATTTGAATATAAAGAGTTGGAGCCATTGCTCAATGAAGACTCATTTCAAACACTTCAAGAATTGTCTATATCATTGGTAGTCGACTTATCAACGGTAGAAAAACGTCTCAAAATTTTAGGCATAATCCAAAAGGAGGGACATTGGATCCCATATGAATTTAACCAAGGGACATTGAGAGACGTCTTTTAACATGTGAACTGCTGCTTCAACGGGAGGAAAGAAAGGTTTTTTGCATCAAATTTTAACTGGTGATGAAAAATGGATCCATTACGACAATCCGAAGCGCAGAAAGTTATGGGTCAAGCCCGACCAACCACCAACATCAATGGTAAAGAAAAATATCTATGGGTTTAAGCTCCTGCTGTGTATTTGGTGGGACCAGTGGAGTGTTATTTATTATAAACTGCTGAAACCGAAGGAAACTATAACTGGAATTAATTCCAACATCTAATACAATATAAAAATCAATGTTTTCTCTTACAATTTAACAGTCAACATATGATCCTATTTAGCCAATTTACTGAATAAATAGATAACTATATATATTTCTTACGCAAATGACATCTTTGTACGAAACGGTTCTCTAGAACGTTCATGCTATGTACTCTCAGGATCTGGAATGAGCTTCCGGCTGAGGTTTTCTCAGCGCGATACGATATGGGGTTCTTCAAAAAAGGCGTTATAAAATTTCTTCGAGGCCGGCAGCGCGTTGGTATTGCCTCTGGTGCGGCAAACGTCCATACGCGACGGTGACCACCTGCCAGGGTGGGCCGTCTGCCTATTTGCTGAACTCTAGCTATAAAAAACTTTGTAGGATAGATTACCCACTTTACTGGTTTAAAGTTTAAATTAATAATTATCATTTAGTTTTCTTCAAGTTTTTGTGTCAAATACGTTATACCACACCTACTTTACCTTTCCTTGTGCTACCTCACTCAGGTAAAGTAGTAGGGATGGACATAAACGTGAATACACAAACGGTTTAGCCCAAAAACTAAAATCTAAAATCTGAAAATTAAAATTAAAATCTCATCTCTAAAAAGAAAAATTATATTCCAAAAAAACTTTGTATTCTTTATGCTCTATTTTTAAAATAAACTGTTTACAACACTTTACGAGATGAGAAAAAGTATCTGGGCGTTGGTGCATTGTGACGGGATTGGATGCCGGATAGGCTATTACCAGACGGCGGATGGCAATATTGCGCCTTTACACAATTTATCTCTCTTACTCCACTATTTCCTGACAATCGCCATTTTATTTTCAGGTTCAGGTGGAATTGATTGCCATTTTTACCGATAATCTAAAGTAGACAAACAACTAAAAATTAACATTTCAAATAGTAATTATATTACATTTATTTTTAAATAACGTTACTTGAGTTTAAATCATTTTCTTAACAAATTTGGATTAAAACAAGGAAACTCTCAAAAACACTGTATAGACAAGAAAAATATATGAGATATGGTAAAAAAAGTTTTATTTAATTAATTTACTAAATTTATCACAAGCTAAGTACCAAATCAACATAACAATTAAGATATTCTAATGACTTCGAAGTAACCCTCAGACAATATATCTTAGAAACAATTTCTCTGCCCCTAACACGGGGAGTGGGGGAGGGGAGGGGTGTAAATTAATACTAGAAGCGAAGATTCTCTTACATTTGACTATAATGAGCGCATAAAACAAGAGCAGCCGTTAAAGCGCCACAATGTATGCCTAGAAAGGCCGTTTAAAATATAGTCCGGCGAAATTAAATGTTCGCACCCCGTCTTCAAAGGTAACGCATAGGCTCGTTTATTGAGATATATTGTAATTTGTAGGGTAATAATAGTCCAATTTTAACATAAAACGTTAAAGGCAAGGGGTTTCAGAATAGTTTATAATGAAATATTTCGGAGATTCATCAACACTTCCTCCTCGCGTCGGTTTCCTCAGTGCTGAGGGTCGTGATCATCTCGACGGAGTACTTTGGTGCGTATTATTTGCCGCCATCTGCCCCTATCGGAAGCAGAGTGTAAAGCGTCGTGGACAGTAGTTTCCAGGGCAGTGCGAATCTGATCGGTCCATCGCATGGGGCTCCTTCCTCTTGGTCTTCTTCCCTCCACCTTCCCTGTTACCATCAGTCTCTCCAGGTTGTCCTCATCCCTTCTGGCGATGTGGCCGAAGTATTCTAGGACCCTACGCAAGCAGATGGTAGAGAGCCTAGTCACAATGCCCAGCCGTTTCAGGATCGACACATTAGTTCGGTGTGCCGTCCAGGGTATGCCCAACATCCTTCTCCAGCACCACATTTCGAAGGCATCGATGCGTTTTCGGTCGGCTTTCTTTAAGGTCCATGTTTCAGCGCCATAAATGAAAATGGAAAACACCAGTGATCGCACAAGATTGGTCTTGGTTTTTATGCTGATGGTTCTACTCTTCCATAATTTTTCTAATTGTGACATGGCGCCTTTTGCCATGCCGATCCTACGACGAATCTCTCCCTCGCAAGAACCATCGTTGCAGATTTCAACACATCAACACTTACCAAAGTATTATTTTGTAAAGTCAATATTGAGAATAGATTTTAGGCAATGCAAAAGTGATCTGTCGCAGGAGTGGCAAGCGATGGAGCAAAAGGTGGAGTGGAGACCGCATTTCTTGGGGCTGGATGGGGAATCAAGGCGTGGATATTTGTGGCGAAGACTTGACGCCTACGTACAACAGTTGACAACAATTGATTGACGATAATATCTACGATTACTTGACTATATAATATTACGGTTGTGTTTAATTATACCTATATATGATAATTATGGATAAATTACGGATGCAACTGCCTTTCAACACTCTAACAACGAAAAGAAAGTCAAATGGATGAGAAAGGTTCGCTTTTTTCTTTCCTTACGTTATCCTAGCCACATGGACAAAATTGACAGGTAGTCTTTTATTTCAATAAAAAAAAATGTGTTTTTATGTTGCCCTTGAACTTAAATAAGCTGTGTTAGACAAAGTATTAAGTAGTGTTTCAAACACTGATTTACGAAATCCCGACATGGTATTAATAGTAAAACGTAATTAACTCAGGTAAATCGGATTGGGTGAAGTTTTCGCGTGATAACTGGGGCGGAAATACCGCTAGAGCCTGACCTGAATGTTCCCTTGTTACCATACATTACTGATTTCAGGGTACCCTATATAATTTGTATGAATTGTAATATGATAGCCCAGCATTACTTTTTGCTCGACTTAAAACTGGGGGTTGGTACGGTATAACTTTTTCTTCTATTCTATTTTGGTATACTCTTTTTTCTATCCTCTGAAAGCTGGGGAAAAAAGTTCTCCGTTCTAATAGTACTAAACGGTCTGGAAAGCTATTGATATCCAATGGATATACCGTCACGGCGCGGCGTGCCTACTAAAACCCCGATGAATACGCAGCGCCGTGCGTGGGAGCACTGCAGAATCAATTTTGGTTAATTTCTGCGACGATGTGAAGTATATAAGACATGTATATATAAGTATATACACCTACCTCAACATGATATATAATTTTACATAAAACATAGATTTAGACCATCCTCTAAATAGTCTTAATCCGTTTTAACAGACTTTTATTAGTTTCACCTGTACATGTGTTTTTAGTATGTTTGTAACAGACTCCTTTGAACTCGATTTTAACCCACTTTAAATAGTCTGATTTCATTTAAACATTGTAGACTTATCAAGGACCGATGATACTACAATAATTCGATAATATTATTGAATACCTCTTAACTCATAATCCTGATTAGTATCGCCAGGATTTAAAAAAAATATGACGTATTATAAACGCCTGATAACACTTTATAGCAATAAATTTAAAAGTAGATATAATGGTGAACGCACACTTGTCCGAGCTGAACGCGCCGAACGAATGGAAGTCAAGGAGGCCTTGCACACATATCCGCATCAGAAGAATCGACCGCGTCGAAAGAATCGACCGCGTCGAAGAAATCGTTTCTATTTCGCGCCGAATCTGATGATGTCATCCGAATTCATGTAGGATTTCTGGGGTTCTTCCAGATTTGGACGATTCGACGCGGGCAAGTGTGCGAGGTTTCATGAGATTTCATATACAGAATTCTAAAATTCGTTTCGTCCGGCTCGTTCGGCGCGTTCGGCTCGGACAAGTGTGCATTCATCATAAGGCGCTATTAACTTTTAATAAAATGTCAAAAACGACGAGTATTGTTCTGTAGACATTGAAGACAAGCGATCATGTAAGTTACATGCAATCATACAATATAAATTTAATAAAATAAATATTATATGAACTAGATTTTGATATACTTATATTGGTAAAAATTCATTTAAACGTTGAAATATTCTCAAGGACCGATGACAATACAATAATTCGGTAAAGTTTTCTCAGGATCATTATTAGTATCGCCAGGTTTTAAAAAATTGTGACGTATTATAAATTACGCCTGTTGAAATATTTAAAGCAAATTTTAATTAGAATAAGTATAGTTAAAATAAAAAAACACCTTTTAGTGACAATTTGATCTAAAAAGTAAAAATAAATATGGTATAAAAAACTAAAAACACGCTTTAATGATAAATCGAACTAAAAGGGAAAAAATGTTCTTAATGTACTAATATAATAATAAA
Source organism: Malacosoma neustria (assembly GCA_963693495.1). Lineage (NCBI taxonomy): Eukaryota > Metazoa > Arthropoda > Insecta > Lepidoptera > Lasiocampidae > Malacosoma > Malacosoma neustria. Next base: position 1,275,918 of record OY856372.1, read on the forward strand.
CAAAAAATAATGGTATTATTGGGAAAAAAGCGTGAGGCGATCGATAAATCAGTTCTTAAAATATTGGATTGTTACGATTAGTCCAAAAATGGTACGAAAGCCTGATGTATATTATAGCTTACTCAATATGAAGTCAACTATTGTGTTGTAAGTTAAGGAACTCTTTCTTTGATATATTCTGATGTTCTTAAAAAATAGCAATATCATTTAATTTTGTTCAATTTATTTTTTAAATATATTTATTATTTTTTAATGCAATACGTAGCAACCCAGCACTCAAAGTTAAGCACATAACAAGGGCTGTTTATGACGTTCATTAAAAATTTAAGTTCGAAATAAGGAAAGCCGTGATGCAGCTGAAATGTGGTAATGCGGTTTCCTTATACGAGACTCGGTAGTACTTCGCGTAAGAATTTATGTCGCCTTTCACTCTAAAATAATTTATTATTTTCGGTAAAGTGGATTTTACAATTACACTATTTGATTAAACTGATGCTTTTTATACGCCGTATTTTGACTTGACGGTATCGGAAACAATTATGTTAATACGATTTTTACACACGTTAAATTATTAGATAACTTTAAGGTACGGGCAAAGGACGGACAGTATACCTGTCACGCTTCTCCAAGGTGGATTGGTGATTATCTTGGTATGGTTTCCTCACGGCCTTTACCTTCACTTCACCGTCATTCGAACCCACGAAATCTTCATTCATCTCAGACTGTGATTATGAGAATATATCATGGTCGTAAACCAAAGAGAAAGAATAATATAATCTACCTTCTTATGTCGTAGTAAAAGGTGTCAAATTGCGTTAGCAGTGACAGCTGAGGAAAAACTCTATCCTATACTCATTTCCAGTTATCGAGAACAAACAAAAACTTCTTGAGTACCAATTTAGACATATCTATTTTCATTCGTCTTTGTTCAGAAAAGAAAATTGTTATAAAGGCTATGAAAGAGCTTCTGCGTACAAAGAGCAGCTGAAAGTTTGCTCTGTGAGCATACTAAACTTACGAATCCCGAAAGTGAAACTTTCAGGAGCGACTGCGTTAAAACGCCACTAAGAAGATCATTTAAGAGATCTGGTTCTTCTGCATTTCCCCTTTCCAGATATTTCTAGTTAGATTTATTTTCTTGTTTACTTTTCTATTTTATTCCTTTTAATCATTGAGAAAGGTATGCTGAGATGGTTTGGGCATGTTGAGAGGATGAATGAAGAACGATTGACGAAAAAAGTGTATAAGGCGAGTGTGAATGGAAGTGTTGGAAGGGGTAGACCTAGGCGGACGTTTCGAGATCAGATCAGGGAGGTCTTGAAAAAAGGCCAGGTCAAGAGTACCCTAAACCGAAGGGCATGTATGAAGGGAATAATGAAAGTGGACGAAGCCAAACAAGTATGTAAGGATCGTAGCAAGTGTAAAGAAGTGGTCTCTGCCTACCCCTACGGGAAAGAGGCGTGATTATATGTATGTATGTACTATTATTATATCTCCTGTCTCCTATATTGAGACTAGCAGCACGTTGGTGATGGTGGCGTTGCAAACGACAAAATAACTGCCTACCAGCTTAATTGCCTGTATGCCGTACACCTATGAATGTAAATTACCCGTCGTGGTAATATAATTATTGTACTATACTCATAAAATAATTAACATTGCCTGCACGTTACGGTAACAGAAAACTTACGTGGAAAAAAAGCCATATACTATTCTTACTACTACTAATGAACTCACTAGCAGCGATACTTGAAAGATCATGCGAAATTGAGAAAAAGTCGAAAAGCGGAAATTTGGGGAGCAACTGGGTTTTAACGTTAAAATGATAATGACAGCTTTTAGCTTTTACGTTAAAAAAAAAAGATAACTGTTTATTTAATAAACATTCATATTTATCAAATCACACATAAATGTAAACTCTTATGATAAAAATATAATCATCTTCACTTGAATTACTTGATAGTATGTCACAGTGTGTTTGCTTTCTTTACCGTGACGACGCGTCACAGTTGTTCTGATCTGCTGATATAGATGTTTCACATTAAAATCTGCGCTTAATTTCAATGGTTTCAAACGTAAAGAGCTCTGAGCTGATTCCAAGATTTTTTCCACGTGTGTGACGTCACAAATTTGAAACTGAATAAAACCACGTTCTCATTCAGTGTAAACGCGGCAATATTTAATTAAAAAAGTCACTAGCGCTCGAATGTGTGTCTGAAGATAAAAAATCACCTTTTTAACATGCTCCCGCAGCTGTAAGTGATTTAATGATCACCGTTCGTTTCGTATGCATCGCACGTAGACTAAGGTATTTTTATTTGTACCGTTTGAATCAACGCATAAAAAGAGGGTGCAGATTGGAAATTCTCGGGCGAGGTGTGACCTGAATATACTTATTGGTTTTTGAGTAATGAGATTTAATTTAAATGGAATGATTAGACGATTACTTATAATTACAATATATTTAATTAAACCTATATAATCATCAAAATACCTTAAGATACGCTGATGATACTACCCTTCTCGCACAGACTAGAGAAGACATGAGAGAGTAGACGAAAATGATGATAGTAGACCGGGCTGATGATAGTAGGCCCCCCACAAGATGGACCGATGATCTGGTCAAGATCGCCGGGATAGGTTGGATGAGGGCAGCGCAGGACCGATCATCGTGGAGATCTTTGGGGGAGGCCTTTGTCCAGCAGTGGGCGTCTTCCGGCTGAAATGATGATGATGAGACCGGGCTGAGCAAAGTGGAAACAACTTAACAGCGTTGCTAACTTTGAAGTGGTATAGAGCTAACTTCGGCTCTAATACTGCAGGATGTGGCGACGAGATCAGACTACGGTGTGCCATTACCAAATCAGCAGTTTATTTATTTTATACTTTTATATACTTACTACTTACAGAGCAGAATATTTATATAATTGTGATAACTTAATGCGATTTTTTTTATTGCTGTAGGACAGCAGACAGGCTGACGGCCCGCTTAGAATTTAGCAGTTACCCTCGCCTATGGGTGTTTGCAATGCTAGTGGCATCGCGAACACCCTGCTGTCCCATAAGGGTACAGGAACTTGGGTCACTAATGCCGGAACACAACACAAGGTTATTATGGCGGCATACTTAAGACCAAAGGTGGTCGCCATCCAGACGGGCTTGGGGCCCTATCACGCAGCTAGGGTGGGTTGTTTTGTCGCCTTTTACGACAGGCCGACCCCGGGCGCAGAGGTTAGTATTCTTGCTCCGCCCTTACACGGATAAAATCTTTTGTATTTTTATTTTCTATCACCAATAGTAGGAGGCCACCAATAGTTCTAACATACCTCTTAGGAAAGAAAAACTATTAAATGAGAGTTGAACCCATGATCTCTACATTGTTGCTCTCCACTCTTTTACTTGGCCACTGAGTACTTCAATTTAATTTAGAACTATACGTGTATATAATGTAAGATAGGAATTTCATTATTATTCAGCATAGCATGCAACGATATCAGATTCTTAGGTCTAGGTCATCTTGGAGCTCCGTTGTGTTAGGTAGAAACTCACATTGTGTAGTAATTAAGCATAATATTTAATACTAGCTGACCCGGCAAACGTTGTTCTGCCATATAAATAATAAAATGTCAAAAAATTAAAAAAAAATTTTTGGGGGTGGGTCACCCCTAACATTTAGGGGGATGAAAAATAGATGTTGGCCGATTCTCATAGATACCGGATAAGCACAAAAAATCACTAACTCAATTTAGTTATCTGCCTACTGCCTACCCCCTAAGAACGATGGCGTGATTATTTATAGCCTATGACCATTTCTAGGTTATCATCTATCACCATACCAAATTTCATCAAAATCCGTTCAGCCGTTTAGGCGTGAAAGAGGAACAGACAGACAGACAGACAGAGTTACTTTCGCATTTATAATATTAGTATGGATTCTTAGCACTAAAGTAATATTGTTTAGTTAAAAATAATTAAATATTTTACTTAACCAATTCTGGGTTTATTAATAATTATGGCACTGAACTTGACTGAACAGATATGAAAAGAGAATGAACAAAATAGAATGGTTGTAAAAAGATATTTTTTTATTAGGGTGGCTGTTCTATAGTAAGTCGATAAGTTTAAGAAAGTAATAAAATAAATAGCTTTTGGGCTAAAATCCAATTATATTTAAGTGATTACCGCTAGAACCTTGAGATCTTTATAAAGCAGAAGTAGCTCGCCTTGAGTCCCGAAGATGGGATAATTTACTTAGATTCGAAAGCCGTTCAAAGTCTGGTTGTGTATGTGTGATATCTATTTACATATTTACAAGAGGATATAAGTAGTAAATCAGTTGTCTAGTACCCATAAAACAAGCGCTGTATGAATAGCGACAGTAAATTTATTATTATGTATTTCCTTCCGTACAAGAGCGTAGTAAGAATACCGACTCCTGCGGTCAGGGGCAGCCTGTCGTTAAAAGACGACGATACAATCCTGACTAGTAGGTTTCCAAGCTTGTCTGGATGGCAACCATCCCTGGTCTGGCAGTGCCCCTTGCTATGCAAACACACATAAGCTTTAAATAAAGATTACTACTTATTAATTGGGCTGTCAGCCTGTCTGCTGTCCTACAACAGTAAAAAAGCAACTGAATCCATTATATATATATATATATATATATATATATATATATATATATATATATTTTTATTATATTGTTATCTGGAAGCCATTTCCTATTATCTCATTGAATGGCATCAAAGCCACTATAGGGCTGCAGTTTTCGGTCAATGTAACCCCTAATTTCACAGCTCATTAAACAGTCTTATGTTATAGATTATGGTGACCGGCGTCTCTATAGATTCGCCATTAGATGCCGACGAATTTATTTCTTTGCCTTAATAAATTCACTTTAACAAAAGGAAGATTTCTTGTCTTATATTTAACCATTTTTCAAGGGTTCTGTATATATATTTTTTTATAAATTCGTAAAAATTATTATGTCGTTGATTTGTATGTATATCTATCGATATGAATATAAATTAACTTTCAATTAGTGATGCATTTAAACAACTAATACATTTTATTAAGATTGGTCTCGACGTTTCCTCCCGTCGTTATGGGAGAGTGTATACAGGTAATAATAGCATTTGTGTGACCACTTCACGATTTAGAATTCAATTCAGCGGAATTGTTAAAATTAATATGAATTCAAAAGTTATAAGCTCCGCAAAGAATTGTAGTTCTGAAGAGATATATATAGGCGACCTAAAGTTAACAGAATCTGCAGTTAACTTTTTGCATTTCTTGTATAACTGGATAGCGAGTGTTTAATAGTTTACATTTCAGAACAATGGACCATGATATAAAAAAACAACAGTATAATTAACAATAAAAATTACAAATATATTTAAAATCTATGATTATATGAGTATAATAGATTAAGGTCAATATCATCATCATTGCATAAAATAAAAAACTTCTTTTTGCTTTCATTTTTCAATTCTTCTTTACTTGTCTCAAAATTCTTATTGAAATTAAATTAAATCAACTGTATTTTTTTAACTAAAAATGTTAAAGATTAAACAAATATGTTTTCTATATTTTTTGGGCTATATCTATATGATACCCAAGGAACCCTATAAAAGAACATCCCCTGCTATCGAGAATACAAACTTTCCCTCAACACGCTCCTTTATAAGTACTGAGGGAAAACGCATAAAAACTCCCATATGAATGCAGATGCCCCTGCCGACCAAGCGTGGCGACTGAGCCCCATAAATCTATGGACCGATCATAACTTATTGCTAAGATGACCAGCATAGTTGAAATAAAACAATGACTTGAGTGCATTACGAACTAGATGTAGTGAAAAGAAAAAAATACATTTATTAATCATACCAATGCTTTATATATGATTGAAAAAAAAAAAACAAAACAATGTTCTTTTTACCCAGAATTTTACTATCCAGGCCCAGAAGACTAGCATGTTCCAAGTTCATATTAGTTATTGTTTAATAAACTATGAATCTTAAACACAAGTTAACAATAAAATTAATTAACAGAATACCTTTTGTGTTGAGGATTTATAGACCCTTATCGGACCCACGCGTCCTACTTAATTAATCTGATAATTACACTGTGGTATCTGTGAACACCACGCTTTTGGGGCATAAGCTTCTAAAATAAGAATGGTAGACAGAGATCATTATAATAATCACGCATTTGTACCTATATTATGATTATACTAATTATATATTTATGTATAGGATGGATTGGATAGACGTATAGGACAGGCTTCTAAGATGTTCCTTTAACCGCTGAAATAGGTAGAAATCACTAGAAGCTAGTAAGCTAGATCCGGTGAATATGGAGGATGTTCCATCACTTCGAAGCCAGCTTCTTGAATGGCTGTCATCACAACTATGGACTTGTGCGCGGGGGCTTTATCTTGGTGAAACAAAACAACTTCAGCCAGTTTGCCACGTCGTTGTTTGCGTATTTCCTCATGCAACTTTGTTATTTGTCCTGCGAACAAAGTCCCAGTAATAGTGGCTCTATGATTAAGGTATTTGATCATTACCACCCCTTGGCTGTCCCAGACAAAATAGGCAGATGAAATTGTCTTAAATTTCTTCGGAGTTGGAGATGGCGGTCTCTTCCAAGTCACTTACTACTCGTATAGCTAAGAAAATGTTTTCAACTTTATTAATCATTTCGTTGAGTCACTGCCGATGTAAGGCATCCCGTGCGGGGGTCGTCTTTATTGGAAGTTCTTCCTCGCTTGAAATCAACCAACGCGCAACCGTGCAATATGGATGAGCATGAACCTCTAATGTTGCTATCAAGTCTTGATTTACCAGCTTCGTAGTAAAAATGTTCAAGCAGACATATTTTATTAACGCACGAACTTCAATTTTATCCATTTTTAAGACCACGTTCTGACACGACGCAAACAAATGACTTCTATTTTTACAAGACAAAAGAAAATTAATTGTTTTTTTATTATTATTACATCTGATGTCTGGGTTTTGCCTGGCAGTATTTTTCTTCTTTACAAGGAGAATGTATCACATAAAAAATACATCATTTTTCAGAGCAATGACGAAAACTATCTGCGACCCCTGCGAAAACTATCTCTGACCTTACAAAAGCTCAAGTGATGACCTGTTTTAGTGGGCCTGCTATCAGAATCACTGCTGGCTATCAATTTCACCTGAATAGTCTCAGTAGAGTCTGGCCATATAATGATGATTAGAACAAAAAGAGCCTTTATTCTAGCTTATAACTATTTTTTTCCTTAATCCACTAAAGTACCGCCGTCAATAACTGGCAAGACCTCTAATTCCTTGTATTTCCTTCTGTCTCTTGCCTAGCTAGTCCATGTGGTTCCTGCTAAAAATTAAAACCCGCCCTCCAATCTTCCTGTCTCAAAAAAAAGCCATCAATGGTTAAACATTACTACAGTTTGATTAATGTCTGATATAAATCTGAAGACTCTTAAGTCGGGATAATCACGAATTTCGCGCGAAAGCGATCGCGCTCCGTTAATTATTATAGTCTAGTGCACCCGCAAGGGGATTGCGAGCAGGACCCGCGAAGCCTTCCAAAGCTTTTTGCTCTTACTACGGGCCTTTTGTGTATTTATGAAGTCTTTGTAAGAAGAAATTTTAGGAAAAAATTACAAAAAGGGTTTTACAATAAAAATGCAATTCAACATATTTATAATTCCATATATATCAGGGAAGTCTGAAGACATATTTTTACTCAATTTACACTTACATTCTCCTTTATAACATACTTTTTTCTCTCAATTGTCCTCATTACCTCAAGGAACGCTTTAGTTTCTTTCGCCTTTCTACTTCCCTTAATTTGCGCACTTGTACATATCGAAGGCTCATGACAGCTTCACACACTTCATCTTTTTATAAAATTTCCTTTACCGTGCAGGCTGTCTACCTCTGAAACGCGCTGCCTCTACATGTCTGACAAGCGAAATTACTAGCTACTTTCAGGAATTTACTTCGCAGTCACTATTTTACATTAAATATCTATACTTAGTAGTACTGTACGATGCCGGTCACGGACCGATATTGCACCGTACGGGAAGGAAGGATTGCTTGGGCAAAGAAATTCACACTGACCTTGATTCCACCCCTTCCTGATTCGGTTCAGGTCGCTGAGGAACTGTTGCACGGCACCAGCTATAGCACAACACTGAACACATATTGAATGGCACGGCCAATTAGAGTAACCAGGGAGGTCGAACGTCGACCGTCCCGCCCAGTTATTTCGTTAGTTTTTTATAAATATCGCATACGGTGCAAAAGCGGTTATCTGGTCAAACGTTGACACAAGAACGCAGTTTTTCCGTCCCACCCTCGCTTACCATTATTACCTCACCGAGAGTGAGGGTAGATAACAAAAATCAGGTGGCGGGATTTCAAATACCCTTATGCAAGGATCGAACAAGTACTAATAATATATACGTACTGTGAGTAGGACTACTATACAACTAACTATACGTAGTGTGACTGTGTGAGAACTTTGTTAATGTCAGTTTGGATGGTAGGATTTTTGTCCTTATTCGAGTATTTTATTACCTTCTTCCAAAGGCGGAGTAAGAATGACCCCTGCGGCCAGAGGCATTATCATAAAAGGCGACATAAAAATCTAGGTCGTAGAGTGCCAAGTCCACCTGCATGGAAACCACTCCTAGTTCCTAAATAAGCTGCTATAATAAATTTGGTTTGGGTTCCAGCATAAGTGATCCAGGTTTCAGTTCTTATACGCGAACGGCAGTGTATTAGTGGTGCCTCTGGCGTCGCTAACATCCACTGTTTACTTTTAAGTGGGCCGTTGGCTTTTCTTAGTAGAAAATAGAATTGGAATAGTCTTCATAGTAATAATTTACAGTGTTGTAAAGTTTATCGAAGTGTAACTCCAAACTTGAAACGAAATGTAAGTGCATTTCATGAAAAAAATCTTAGCAAAAGTCAAAACTATTTGCCAAAAAAGTTTTCCAACTCTAGAATATCGATATCACGCGCCATAAAACGTTTTCGATGAAATTGGAAACACTCAAGAGTAGAAAAAAATAATAATTTAAGAGAAGAAACACTTTCGAACGGATAAAAGGAAACGCGGCAAACTTGGCAACAATACGAAATAGTGTTGGGAAAGGTAGCTGAAACTACTTTTGATTCTGCCCCACCCTATCCTCTTTTGTCTAAGTTGGTATTTGAGCAAACTTGCAAGTTCTATTGAACTTTAGTGGTGGGTGCATTATTAACTGAGAATAGTCGATATAGAGCAAACCTTTCGTAGTTAATTTATGAATCTTAATCCGAAGAATAAATTATTAGAGATATGTATCTTTTAAGCTTGCTATTTCAAAACATTTCTTCTACTTGTGCTGTTCAATGAGAGTGCCTAGGGAACGAATTCCGGCAGCAACCGTCGATGAAGTGCGCCCTAACACAAGAGGCGAGCCGACGTCGGCCTGGGCTATAAGATTGGTGGGCCTAGTTTATTCGTAGGCCCAAGTAAAAGGTGATAGAAGGACAGCGGGGTTTTAGTGGGCACTCGGATATTGATCAGCTTTGCGGAGTCTCACATACCCCTCAATCCCTCCGAGTCGGGGATGCTTGTTAATAACAGTCGTTCCAAGTTTACAAGCTGTAAATAAATACATATTATAACTATAAAATAAGAACTAAAAATATAAAATACCAATTAATTCCTCTAGAATTTTCTTCAAGTTTTTGAATAGTCTTCTTTACGGCAGTTTCTAGAAACTCAATGTTTCAACTGCTAATAGTACGCTGCTCACAGTCTCTAGCTATGTTCTAACATAACTAAAATTATAATTAAAAGTAAAATTGATTTAATTAGATATAAAAATTTAATTAGATATAATAATAAAAATATATATAAATTCATTCTCAATGAGTTGATAAAGTACAATAGTTATTTTATAAAAAAAAATCACGTATTTATTATTTTATCGATTAATTGAAAACGTAGTTGTAACAACACTAATAGAGGCGCAGCAAAAAGGTGGTCCGTGGGTACAAGTTTTGATGGTTCAAAGGAATTGCGTGCGGCATCGGGAGTACGTATTGGTGTTGATACTATCGATAGGTAGAGGAAACGAGTCGCTTTATCTAAATTAAAATTGTTTTGTGCCGCATTCATGGTGTCTAGACATTTACTTAAATGTATTAAGTTTTACATTATAATGGTTTGGTTTTTGAATTTATAAATAGGAATTTTTAACATTGATGTACATACATATAGCGCGAAAGTATACAATTAAACAGGTTGAGACACAAAATCGTATATTTTCGAGTACTTGGAAAAGAACTAATTAAAACCTCATTTCTCTATATATAAAAATTTTAATAGCGCCAGCGCGTCGTTTTTTCAGACACCATATTTTACAACTTCTTTTCTTACGTCATCCTTTGTATCTTTTTCACACTTTTATACCTCTCGCTCTGTACGTTACGTTCTTTCGAATAATCTAGCATCCCACATTCATAATATATGTTCGATCCTTGCATAAAGGCTAGCGGGAATCTCGCCTTCTGATTTTTGTTAATCTACCCTCACTTTTAATGAGATGAATGGTGAAAGCGAGAGTGGGACGACGGTAGTATCGCGCGAGCCTCTATAAGCGCGGGACGGTCGAGGTTCGACTTCCCTGAAGACCACTCTCTGTGTCATGCACAGTTGGCTTCAGTTACTCCTTACTAACTCTCATTGGCCGTGCCATAACATTGCGTGTTCAATGTCTAGTTTGTGACATTTAGCTGGCGGCCCCTCGGGGGAGGACCCACCGCCCGCACTATTGCCGCAAGGGTGAGGGCTGCGTGCTGTTCCGCGGCCCCCCTCAACTCCTAGAGTTATTACAGGAGAGCGCCAGGGGAACGAAAGCCTGACCCCCTGGCGCCAACACTTAAGAAGGGGCCCGCTTTAAGACAAAGGGCGGGCCGGTGCCGGCCCGGGCCACGAGATCGGCAGGCCATATATCCGTAGGCCCGGGCGTAGGCGATAGGAGAACAGCGGGGTTTTTTAGTGGGTAGTCGGATGTTCGAACATCTTTCCCGGAGTCCCACATATCCCTCGGTCCCCCCGGGCCAGGAAAACCCGTCAAGAGAGGTATTTCCCCGAGACCAAAAAAAAACTCCTGCGGCCGGGTTGACCTGTTGTAAAGGTGATAACACAACTCTAGCGTCGTGGTAGTAATCTCCCTTGGTCTACCATAGGCGATGGTAATTGCTTATTATAAGTGGGCCGTCAGCTTGTCTGCTGTCCGATGCCAAGAAATAAAATAAAATAAAAACTTCTCAAGGGAAAAGTAACTGCGTATTCATAAATTATTGAAGAATGAATATTTAAATAAATTACATAAATAAATAATCCATAATTTTCTGGATTCGTGGAGTCCTTTGGTGGTAGCCATAAGCGACGGTAAGTGTCTGTTCCACAGCAATACAATACAAAACTTAGGACAGAAATCTCAAACACATTCCTAGTTTGTAATATCGCCAACTAGTACACTCACTTATGTGAAAATATTGTCATTTGCTGTATTCTTTCTGGATTCCTTGTAGAGATAAATTCAACAATATGCAGGTACTTTCAAATCTTGCCTTCTTAAAACTTAGACATTCAAATACTCGTAAGCAAACTCAATTTGAAACTGGCAACAAACCTTTCTAACTCCGGGAATAAATCAAAACATTCGTTTGACGTAAAAATGTTGAAGTTGGCCCCTATCTCCATACGCGACTCCACTGTTAAACGGGTTGTTACGTTCAAGTATGGCCTAGGAATGTTAAGGCTGGTCACATTTTACCGCCATACATATAAGATTTTAAACGTTCATTATAAGATATTTTAATGAAATATTAGAGTTATTGTTTTGTGCTTCAAATTAATAAGAAAAGTTAACTTGTATATAATAAACTAGCTGACCCGGCAAACGTTGTTCTGCCATATAAAAAATAAAATGTCAAAAAATTAAAAAAAATTTTGGGGGTGGGTCACCCTTATCATTTAGGGGTATGAAAAATAGATGTTGGCCGATTCTCAGACCTACTCAATATGCTCACAAAATTTCATGAGAATCGGTCAAGCCGTTTCGGAGGAGTATGGCAACGAAAACTGTGACACGAGAATTTTATATATTAGATGATTTTATATAAAACCATATAAACTTCATTACGAAGAATATTTTTAATCTCTTGATCTATTCCAATACAATCGTGTAATTTGCAGAAAATACATAAAAAATTATTCAATGGTTAATTCACTGTACTCTTATGTGTATCAATAAACAAGTGTATAAATTATTCTTTTGTAATTAAGTTTTGAATTTGGGTGATGATGAAACATTTATCAAAGATTTAAAATGTAAGATATATGTTACTTCTATATTATTTATCCTTTATTTTATATATAGATTTACCAACCGTATATTAATTGTGCTACCTATTAATTATAAGTTGATGTAAAAATATATCAATATATGATAATTTTGGGGCTGTTAATTTTGAAATATTCATTGTTTGAAAAGCGTAAATGTTATTTGTTTTATTTTAAATTCTAATTTGCAAGCATACGCGTAATACTTATGTGTAAAATAATCAAAGGGCTATTATTTAAGAAAATACACAAATACTTAAGGTTTAATTTAATCAAAAAATATAGCTAAAATAACCAAACATGAAATTTGTACTATTGTTGTTCGCTAATTTAATTTTAAATATTTCATATCGGCTATTTCTTCACGAAATTATCTATTTAACTGAGAGTTGTTATAGAATTGTCTAGAAAATTTTACCAATATAAGATTTCACGTGATGTATATTTATATGTAATACGTTTTTATATCGGAAGTTGGGATGGTCAGAATAAATTAACTAAATTAGTTTATCTGTAAATAAGAGTAAAACTCTTATAACCTATGTTACTCTCTGATTCTTATAACCTTATTATAATCTATATTATTATTTACAATATATATATGTAAGAATTACACTTTTTCTGTAAATAAGAGAAACGACAATTAAGGTCAATTATTCGTCTCTCTTTCGGAACTCTATATTTGGAATCAATTAATGGTTATTATTATTTATTAATATAATTATAAAAATCAATTATTTTACGTAAATTTCATTAGCATGTGTCGTAGAAGCGCACGTAGAGTATCCTAAGTGCGCTAAATTTAAAGAGAGTATATTCTCTTTACATAATATTTAAAATGTTAATCTTACTAAATGTGGTGATTCCTTAATAGCTGAAAAACAAATGCAGGCATGTAAAGCAGGTATGCGACAAAGCGTTGCCTCTCAAGGTTTCTTACCTTTGACAAGTCTGCCAAACGATTGCACTAATTTGGATATCGGTTGAAGATTATAAAGAATTTTTAGAACCATCCACGTACAAAGGTTATATCTGGGGTTTTCTTCTTCACGAATATTTTTTGGTTTGGATGACTCGTGAATTTACCTAATAACTTTAAAACTATTTAAGTAATATTAGTATTTAGTCAGTTTTGGACTAGATGGAAAGTACGAATAGTTCAGGTTTCAAACCTGGAAAAATAATATATCAGCACATATTTTTTAACATGTACATAACACGGATAAAATATATTCAACACTTCATTTAGGAATAATTAATTTTGTTTCGAAATCAATGCTTTTAGAGGCTTTTATTTTTTTTTTTTCATACTTTTTCATGTATATAGGCTACTTAATTCAATATATAATTTTTTAAAGTTATTATTTTGCTTGCAAATAATATCCCAATATCTGTTTAAATGACATATTTCTGCAATTTAAATGATCAATTAATGAAGAAAATGTTTGTAACTTTTATATCATCTTCAAACAAAGAAATCATAAACTTCTTCGTAACCTTATCGATAAATGGGATTGGTACTGTCCTCTCCTTCCTTCTCTGCTAGCTGTCATTTTAACATTCATGTCTTCCTTAACCACATCATCTTTTCTTTTATCTGTCCCTCCTGTACCCGTCCATGTCCACACGGCCACGTCCACACGTCCACGTTCACACGTCCACTTTCATTTTGGCATTTTCCTTGTCACCTACCATTAAAAAAATAACATGTTCATAATATAAATATAATTGAGATTATTACTTAAGCTTTTAAATAATTAAATATCATGATGGTCTTTTATGTGATTTCTACAAATTCAAGTTCAACGTAAACCTCTCGTAGCAAATCCAAAATGGATTCTTAAAATGATATTTCAGTCGACGCCTTAGTAATATGAAATCTAATGAAATTTAGAGTGCAGATCTCTCTTAAAATATAACCGGGCCAATATTAACGTAGCACTCGGCGACGGCGATAAATGTTAATTCTGTATAGTTTGAGAGGCTAATTGTTACCAGGGCTGGCAGATACGTGTTACATTTTCATGGTTCATATTTAAGATTTACATTATAAATAAATCTTGCTATAGAATTAATTGGTTATAGTAATTTCTTGTGCATTATAAAATATTTTAAAAATTTTGTTAATTAAATTAATAATATTAACGTTTATTTTGAATTTTTATTGTGGTTCTTTGATGAGGAATCAAAAGAGTAACAAAGAGATGAAGAAAAGGAGTTAAGTAGGACTAAAGTTTTGTCTTTAACTATACTCTACAGTGAACTTTGAGCTCCAAAGTGTAAGTTTATAAACTACTTCGACTATGATGATAATTAGGTAATCACTTGAGATAAAAGATTATTACGATAAAATAGTTTAAGTTTCATTTTAGAAAAATTAACCATTGGTCAAAGTAGATATCATTATTAGGTTTTATTGCTCTCACTTTAGAAGCTCGGGTTTCGCTATTGAATATTTTTACTCGCTAACAACTCCAAAACGAAGATTTCCATTACTTTATTATATATTAGTTCATTACTTTCAATTATCCATTAATTAATGCCATAATTTTATCCTATTATTGATTTTGATTTATAATTACCAAGTGCAAAAGAACTTCAAAAATTAATAGATATTCGGTGACAATTCACGCAGCGCCATTTTAAAATAGGCCGCAGAGCGCTTGTTTTATAGGTACTAGATAACTTCTAATTTTGAACGCATAATAGCATAAGCAACCAGATTCGGCACGAGAATAGAACCTGTGATCCCCGCTTCAAAGTACGGAAACTGATGCAAGACGGTTATTTTCGAATATACGTTATAAACATTTCTGACGTACCATTGAATATTATAGATAGATATAATTTTGACAGTTCCTTTTCGTGGCAACCCTAGCCAGCCCTCCTGATGGTTAGCGGGGAGAGGGCTAAATATTTACATTCACCATACTTCACGTTTAAAATTCTAATTTTATTGAAATCCCAGTACGATTCTTGAGCGGATTGGGACGTTTGAAACCGAATAATCAGCTTAGAATGAGCTTTTCTTACTGTTGTTTTTTTTTTCATTGCTAAATATGAGAAAAATATAAGTTAATCGGGCGTATAGTTTAAGAGATCTCGTGATAAGTTCAGAAATGAATTTTGCTTATAAATAAGTATGTAAATAAAAATTTGGATTAGAATTCCAAAAAATCCGTTCTTAGTGAGCGTGATAAATTTCAAGTCAATGGTGTGTATATTTTTATATTGTATTTCGCTTATATATATTTTTAAATACAGTCATTATCATAAATCTATATTTATTAAAATGAAGCATATTATTATGATGTAATAATGAAATAATAATAACATAATATAATCCCAATGCATTTTTGCCTAAGGTGTACAAATATTATTGTTGGTAACTCAAATTAATCTATTTTATTAAAATAAATTCTAAATGTTTACATAATGTTAATTTATTATATTTTTAAAAATCGTCATATAAAATTCCATTGTATTACTATTATATAATTATAAATTAACAAAAATCAAAATTAAAATAATACCAAATAATAATCGAAATACGATTTGCCAAAGCTAAAAGAAAATGTCATAATTTATCATTCTAAAAGTTGTCTGTTTTATAATAACATTTTGGAATAAAACATGTCTTAAAATATTTTTCTAAATAAGTTAACATTTTGAATTTTTACATTTCATGGTACTTTATTTAATTTTTACATTTTATGATATATCTTTGGAGCCATACACAATAAACTTTTTTGCTTTAAGTTTGTGTTACATAAAGTTTTTTACACTAATGATCTTTTTTTTCAATGATCCAGCCAAATCGATTTGACAGTTGTTGTCAGATGATACCAACTTTTAGATGGATTGCGAATCCTATATTATACTTTCCGTGATTTTTTATAAATAATAGTTATTTATTTCTTTTGTTTATTGTATTCCCATAGTTCTATGTACAAATGCAAGTTAAAAAATGGACCAAAAATTGTTTGAGTTCGGATTGTTATAAACTTTATTATGACTTCAGTTTGTAATTTAACAAGAAAGCGGAAACATATTTATTATATGAGTCAGTTTTTCAAATGTTTTAAGATATAAAATTTTGAAGCTGGATACACACAACAATAACAGTTTGGTAACAGAATTTTTAAAGGACTAATACTAAGCGCCATCCTATTAGAGCGCCACAATAAAAATTATAAATAAAAATAAGTAAGAACACTATATACTAATCTTCTTATTTATAGATGATTATGTAGTTGTTTACACAACAGTCACAAATCTCGACATTCGAAATGACTGTGCGGCACAGCTTTACCCGCCCTTACATGACAGCGTTGAAATTTCCCTTATTGGACAGAAAACAAGCAAGACATACACAAATCAATTGTCTACGTCGAAGAGTTAGCGGAAAAAATAAATTGGCAAGTACGTGCGCTTCAGAATATTTATTTATTCTGTATACTTTTTGAAGATTCCATTTTACATAAACATCAAGTCTTTATTTGACGTCTGACTATTTAATTATAATATATATATGTCGTATAATAATTATTACTTCCACAGAGGTTCGTTGTTCAATACTTCTTGACGTTTTCGACTTTTTCATATGCTCATATAGCCGGCCTGGATAATTTTAACAGATCTATTTAATATTTTATTGTTCAAAATTTATCCGGATTTTTTATTTATAAAAGTGAGTCAAGTGGTATCATTACTCGAAATCTAAAGATAATCAGATATTTTAGCGAAATATTAAATAGATAAATAACATAATTATGATTAAATCCATTTATGATGGTCATTGAATAACAGCCTCCAAAAATAAATTCGAAAAATATATGTTATTACGTTTTTAATAAAATTTTAATAATTGTATACATACTAGAATTGCTACTGTAGCTATTTTCTTATTCAACAGACCCCTAAAATTCTAAGGAAACTGTTTCGGTTTGGCAAAGCCCTCCTAATTTGATGTTGCCGCACGTATGGCGGGACCCAATACATCATTATTATTATTTGGTTTTATTTTCCCCCACACAAACGCATCTGTCAACCGTTAATACTAATTCTTAAGAAAAACTCAATTGACGTAAAATAGAATGAAAAAATTCATCCATATTGCAATCGTAATGATAAGATCCCTTTGTAACAGTTTAAATGTATTAATAAATTAATAAAAAGAAGACATGAAGGAAACACCTTTTACTATCAAAAATAAAACATTTTAGATATGAATAATAATTGTGCTTTTTCAATGCTATTAAATAATTTGGAATTGGTGTTTGTATTCAGATTTTTTTTAAATTTATACTTACTTTTCAATAGTCGTATTTTCTAGCTAATAAAATATGAAAATTGTAATTGGTAAATATTTTAAAATTATATTACTTTGTCCTCGAGATAAGTTACATTTTACTTTATAATTACTTTTCCATTTGAAAATTTTATCTATAGGATTAAACTTAAAATTCTCCACCATATTTAAAAATCACATTACATGTTGAACAAAATTTTCAATTATTGAATTAGCTGTCACGCTATCGTTGTCTCAACGGCATATCTGATAAAAATTAACGCTATTTTGCTATCGGATATGCCGTTGTTTGTGACATCTATCATATTAACATGATGGCACGACATCGCATTAGCTACTGTTTCAAATTAGAATCATTGTTTAATATGATTATTAACCCCACCTGTACGCTAGGTCAGTCAGGCCTACTAATTATAATTATAATTATAATACATGATAACATATAAAAATCAAACAGATGCGATAATATTGTATCTGTTTTTATCCGTGCAGGGGCGAAGTAAGAAAACTAACCCTACGGCTGGGGTGGGCCTGTCGTAAAAGGCGACAAAACTCTAGCTACGTGGTAGGGTCCCAAGCCCGTCTGGATGGCAACCACACTGGGTATATAGGTATAAGGCAGCATTAGTGACCTAAGTTCCTGTCCCCCTTTGGGACTGTCCCCCTTTGGAACAGCAGCGTGTTCGCGGTGCCCCTAGCGTCGCAAACATCCATAGGTAACTGTCAGCCTGTCTGCTGTTCCTTAGCAATAAAAAAACCGAAATTAAGCTAATTTTAGAACAAACAAATAGACAACGATGACTATATTTAGTGTGTATGCTGAGGCTATAGTTTCGATAAAAAGGGATGACAAGTTGATGTTTGATGAGTATCGATATTCTTGCAAAGAATAAAATAGTCATAAGAAAGTTTAATTTTTGCAAAGACTTTTGATTATTTTCGTGCCATTACATCAAACATATCAATTCAAACTGGCGTTTAATACTTTAATTGCTTGTGTTTCAACGAAGTCAATAAAAAGTTAGAGCACCAAAACCATCAAATATAAGTTGATTGATTAATAATTAGAACACATTTTTAAAATAAACCCTCAAAGCATATATGACTCACATTTTCTATTACTTTTAACAAGGTTATTTTGTTATCAAATACATATAAATCTGAAAGGAAATTAAATATAGCGCGTTTACTTTATTTAGGAAAATGACAAATATGTATAAAAATATATACATGTAAATTTATATATACTTATTTATATACACATATAAAATAAATACATTTCTGGAGTTTTAATGACACCCGAAGAAAGAATTTTATTGGTCCCACACTTCGCCGATTGGAAGACTGCAATTGTAAAACATAAAAAAGTATACTGATCATAAATTTAACGTTAACTCTAGGTTATTCCAAAAAATCCGATATTGCCCCAGACTGCTATGTAGATTCTATCGATATCGATACTCAGTATTGATTAAGACATCACTATTAGAGTTGGTTCCAAAGATTTAGTGCCTGAGCTGATGGTGTTTCTATGTAATCTGTACTGTTTAGTTTTGCTCACGCTCCATGATGTGTCTTGTGGGATTTGAATAGAGGATCAGCTACTATAAGCGGGGTTTAATCATCTAGATAAATTAACTTTTTGAGTACTTTGACGTAAAACACATTTTGATCCCTATTGGTCAACAAGGTTTGTTTTTTGGTGCAATAATTGGAAATTTTAGTAAATACTTTTACATTAGTTTTGTCAAATTTAGATTTTTTTATCTTGGCCACTGTCTTGGCTGGTCCCGGCCAGATATAAGAAGGTAATAATCATATTGCTTTTCTACTTATGTAGTCTTAATTCTTACTTATGCAGCAAGGGAAGGGTATGGTTCGATTTTCATTTTATGGATTTGAAATTCAATGATAGGTCCCATGATATTTATAAGGGTATATTTGAAAAACCTTATATCACTTTTTTTCTTGAAAAATGGCCAGGTCAAGAGTACTGAAGGGTGTAATGAAAGTGGACGAAGCGAAACAAGTATGTAAGGATCGTAGCAAGTGGAAAGAAGTGGACTCTGCCTACCCCTACGGGAAAGAGGCGTATGTATGTATGCTTTTATCACACTGCTATGGTAAAACCTCATTTGCAAAACATTGTAAGAAGAAGACGTGTTTGAAAACATGTTTCTTTAATTCTTGTATATACATTTATGGCAAAATATATGTCGAATCTTTGGAATGTCTAACACAGACAAAATGTATCATTGGGGATGAAGTGTATTGCAAATATTGGCCGGTTCGACCGTCTGTTTGTCCATATCAAGTGGTCACATCCGCGCAAACATTCATTAGGCAGATTAATTGTAACTCGTAATGGATCGCTCGGGACAAGTGTTTGAACTAGGTTAGAGGTGCTCTAATCTCTCTTACCAAGAAGTGTGTCATGTACTCACACTGCTTAATCTAAATAAGATCCACACATAGTAGGTGGTCACTGTCACCTATAGACCTTTACAACACTACCACAACCACCGTTTGCAGTCATTGCCAACGCGCTACCGGTCTCGAATAGGAACTGAAACCTGTTTTATTATTACATGAACACAACACAAAATTATTATGGCGCAAGTTTTAGAACTAGGTGTGGTTGTATCGTAGTCGGGCATGGAACTATACCTCCTACTATTATTTTGTATTATAATTTTACAATTTGGAATTTCAATTATTAATCTATTCTTCATGTACAAATTGTTTTCAAACTGTAAATTCTTTGCATAATTATTAACATTGGCAGATGTAGGTGGGTTATTGTATTAATTAACGAACAATAATATTTTGTTCCATAATTTATTCTTCTTTACTAGTTGTGTTTATTTGATAAAACATATCTTTTATAGAATTTTTTTTTGTTTTCATACCTATACTAGGAGGATAAAATGTTGTTCTAATGATTATATCTAAGGTGTTAATCGAATTTAAACAAAATTATTACCCTCATGCAGTGTTTTGGAAATTTAATTTCATTCATATGTATACATACTTTCTTACCTTTTTCATACAAGTATTTTTTTGTGTAACGCTATGGATGTTTTTTTTTGTTGTTAGTATTGTTTATTTTGTGGGGGTTTGATGAAGGTTTTGGAGTGTTCGCGACGTCACTCCAAGGGCCTAATGGAAGACCAGCGCTGGTTTTACAAACCAGCATTAATGCTGAATTGGGTCCAATTTAGGACAAAATTATTATTATAGTGAACTTTTTTAAATGTATAACATTTATCATATGTATATTTTGTTCCTAAATAAATGCTTTTCTTTCTTTCTTTCTAACTAGGGTTATTTTATCTTTTACGACAGGCCGCCCCCGGCCGCAGGGTTCAATATTCTTACGCCACCCCTGCATTGAGAAAAGTCCTGACCAGAAGTCCTAACCTGCGATAGCTAGAACGAGATGTTTCGTAATTTAAAAAATATACTGTTTGTGCCTAAAATTTGAAATCACCTTAGTAACTTATATTTTACCACGACGTCCAATGTTTTCGTCAAGTCAAAATATATCGTTAGCCAGTTATTCAATAATGAATTTCTCTAACATAAATTTGTTATAGCTTACAAACACAATCCTTAGATTTAAAATATTTATTGAAAATTTTAACAACGCCCTCAGCGGCAAAATGAGTAATTTTACTGCACTTGTACCTCATGATTTAATGTTGGATATAAAAATTCGCGGAAATGAGTTTCGAAAAATGAATAAAACTAGTTTTAATAAGTAAGAAGTAATTGAATAAAAAATTATGACGTACCTAGGTGAGAGCTTTTTAATATTTGGAACCTCAAAACGTTTTGAATTCATCATATAAATAATAACTAATAATTATAGTAATTATTAATAAAGATCTACTGCAAACTTTTCATACCATGTTTGAAAGGATATTTAAAATAAGTTAATTTATCATTGAAACTGTTTTTTTTACGGATTTTATGTATTTATGACGTTGTTTATGTTTTAGCAGACATTTAAACCAACCTGCAAAATATTCAACCATCATCCCAAAATATCACGAGGTTAAAATATCTGCTTGGATATTTTAAGAACACATTTAGTTTGAACTATATATCTCTCTGCGCAAAGGGCGAAGAATACTAACCTCGACCCCACGTCTTCTCTTCTTTGGTCGAGTTCTTCATTGCTAAAGGTCGGGTCCTCAGCTTCTCGAATAGTGGTTGTTATTGGGAGTCCATTGAGGGCGGTTACTTGGTCACAACAGCGGCTAGGAAATTGGCTACGGGGTCGCTTTCCTTCCACCTTTCCCGTCACGATCATCTTATCAAGTTATCTGGCTGTCGTCGGGCAATGTGGCCAAAGTATCCAAGAATTTTCCGATAACAGACTGTTGAGAGCCTGACTTTTATGCGAAACTGGTCCATAATAGATTTATTTGTCCTTTTAGCCATCCAAGGTATGCGGAGCATTCGTCTCCAACACCACACCACCATGGCGACGACCTTTTACGATAGCGTAAAAGGCCACAAAATAACCGAAGCTAGGTGGTAGGTCCCAAAACCCTACTGGAGGGCAACCTCTGGTCTGTAAGTATGCCGCCATAATAACCTTAGGTTATGTTTCGAAAATAATTAATCAGTTTCAGTACCCCTATTCGGACAGCGGCGTCTTCGCGGTGCCCCCAGCGATGCTGGGGTTACCATTGTAACTACATACTATTAAATGGGCCTGTTTGCTGTTTTTAGCAATAAGAAAATTTAATATTTTATTTGACTACAGCCACTATCTTATACAAAAAACTGTGTTTTTGTATATTATATTGAGTGTAGGGGTGCGTCGTCATTATTAATGGAATTCAAATTTTCATATTGCAGAACGTATCGTTTATAATCTTTCCAGTGCTGACATGGTCAGTATAATATTTTAGAAGTACAGTTGTTCATAAAAGTGTTAACATATTTTTTTAATGTACAGCATTTAATCATTGTTACGTCTATATTGTTTACAACATCAGGAGAGTTACTAACACATTCATATATACTACTACTTCTACTGTAGGTATATAACGAACATTTTTAGATCAGTCAACACCATCATAATACACATAAAAAATAAACGTTCTTGAGAATTTTTGCGTGACATGACAAAAGATGACTTTCAGTCTGAATCTTGTCTCTTGATGTACATTCAGTCTATAATAATTAAATAAACTGACTTTTTATTGCTAAGTAATTGCAGACAGGCTGACAGCCCATTTAATATTAGACATTTACCGTCGCTTATGGATGATTGCGACGCTAGGAACACCGCGAACATGCTGCTGTCCGCATAGAGATACTGGAACCTGGAACATTAATGCCAGAACACACAACACAAGGTTAACATACAGACGCGCTTGGGGTCCCCACCAAGTAGATTGGGTGGTTATTTGCCTTTTAAGACAGGCTGACCCCGGCCGCAGGGGTTAGTATTATTAATCCGTCCCAACACGGAGAAATGATGGACTGAAACATAACAGTGAACAAATAAAAGTATGTATTTAAAAATTCTAAACCTATTTCGTTGTGAAATAAAAGCTGCGAAAAATAAGAAAAAATATTGAATAAGTTAATTTTTAAATAAATATAAATGAAATATGTTTTATTACTATAATTTAATATTATTTATAAATATATTTTATGGTTGTACTACAAAGTTATATATATGGAAGCTTAAATATAATATTCTATAAAATTCGGTTAACTAAACGCTGTTTTGAGCACGATGCTCTTGACACCCTCCATCGTCACGGTCTACTGGGAAGGGTTGAAAAATGAAGACAATTCGAAAATGCATCTAAGTGCGTCAAAGAAGATTTATCACGCGATTTGACACGTCATTTCAGTGCGCCGCGCCGTGTTAAGCGTAACGTACTGTTTTTTGTGCATTCCATCATTTATCTCATTTATTTTCACGCCTATTCAGAGTATCGGATGATAGTAAGTTATGTTATTTTATATTTCTATTACTTTTTTATATAATAAGCACAGTTCTAAAGTTGTGCATATTAGTTTAGAATTGTTCAAAAATTGAATATTAAAAATACTTACTATATTCTATATTTATTGAGCATATATATGTCAATATCTACAAAGTATGTGTCGATCTGATATATAATAATAATAATTTATTGCATAAAACATGGTAATGTAATAACGATCTCACACACTAAAAGCATATTCCGCCATCAGATAATAGTATACAATTTTTAATTCTTATTTCAATACACTCATTACAATTTATAATAAATCAGTCGATACATAAGCACACAAAATACAATGTCGAGCTTAATTACAATTGGCGAATTATAAATACCAAAATTATTATTTGAAACTTATTATATCTGAAGAAATCATTCAAGGTATAAAATCATTTTTCTAGTCACCAGTCCCTGAGCTAATAATAAAGGCGTAGATGTATGTCAGATCTATTTCGAATCGATCCATTCCCGAGACAAAACAGTCAATAAGCAATCAATCCAAAATCTACGTCAGTTAACAAGTCAACAGACATAGATCACGTTGACTTGGATAGCATCGGCAAACTGTCAATAACTCGACGGCTATCACTCGCTATCGGCAGGTCAGCGACGTGTTTGCGCTGCTCTTATCACGCTGTGCTGCTCAAACACGCGGCCGGGTTTGCTTACCATGGAGTTATAATGTCCGAATTATAATCAAAATTATTAACAACCATATTCTTTGTAAGTTTGATTAGAATTGAAAATAATTAGGGATGACGTCTTCTGGCCTTTCTGCAAACGATAATAAAAATACGGCTATTATAGGCTAGGTCAATGTTATTTTTCTGAATCATAATCAAGTGCTTTCCTCTTAATCTTATCCGTGCAGGGGCGGAGAAAGAATACTGACCTCTGTGACCGGGGTCGGCCTGTCGTAAAAGGCGACAAAACAACCCTAGCTACGTGGTAGGGTCCCAAGCCCGTCTGGATGGCGACCACCTTTGGTCTTAAGTATGTCGCCATAGTAACCTTATGTTATGTTCCGGCATTAGTGACCCAAGTTCCTGTACCCTTATAGGACAGCAGCGTGTTCGCGATGACACTGGCGTTGGCGAAGGCGACGGTAACTTCTAAATTCTAAGCGGGCCGTCAGCCTATTTGCTGGCCTACAACAATAAAAAAGTGCTATACCTTTCTTAGGGAGTCGTCTAAGACGGAAAATAAGTAATAATACAAGAAACCATGATAATGCATACACCGTCATCTTGTTCCAAGTGAGCAACAGAGTCTTGTATTATAGTTACTAGATAAAAACTACTTATATATTTTTCTTTTGCAAACAAATACATATTATATTATACAAATATCGAAACTCAAGACAGAAAACGTAATCATGACCTGAGCATGTGTTCTGCCATACATTAACCGTTGCGCCACGGTATTTGTGACACACAATATAACATAAAATCAATGAATCACACGTCTTGCTAGTTTATAGTCTGGAAAAAAATATCCACTGATGGCAGTTGCATCCGTGAAAACCAAATTTGACCACATCTATTCCAAACTTTTTTCTGATTATTAGTCAAGAGAAAGAAGCCTCACTGAAAGACATCGCATATATTGCTTACTGAAAATTCTATTTCATGTAACCGATGAAAATGTGTCAAATCAATTTGTTTAAAAGTGGGTTTAAAATCCTCCTCCAAACAATGGATTTATATCCCGTTGGTACGATCAAACAAAACACCCGAGTCCTGATTAATAGCGTCCCGATGCAGCACGAACGAGTTCAGATCTAGATATTTAGCCACTGACTGTACCTGGTTATAAATGTTGCTACAATTCCCCAGAGAAAGTAAGCTATTACTAAATGCAATTTGTATTTGAATAACTATTACAATTCCAACTTCAAATATTCCAAATCACTTGATTATTTTCTTCACTATACAAGAGAATTATGTGACAAATTTATATAACTTAAATCAAACGACCAAATTTATGAAGCTGTCATTATGGCCTTTGAAGGGGCAATTTAGAATGTTTCCATCTAGTTGAAAAGATAATATTGAGATGAATTTTGGAGTAGAGACAAGAAATAAGACGTGAAACAAATATATACGGAATCTCTAAAAGTATATAAGTGATAAATTGTGGTTAAGGAGACTAACATAGAACGGACAAAAATGTTGAATCTGAAAGTAGGGTACAAGGGCAGGGGTAGACCTAAAAAGAATGTATGCATGACATGAGAGTTTGTAGAGAGACTGATGAAGAATGCCAGTATAAAATAAAATGGAAGAAAGACATAATCAATACCCCAAATGGTCGATAAAGTGCAGTTAATGATTTTGATTAATAATATTTATAATAATACATACGTGATGACCCCTTGGCGTAACGGCTAACACATCTTGGTATGCTTGCGGAGATTACAAAAAAAGTGTATGTATAGTATATCAGTAGTCTACTACCCATATCACAAGTGCTATGCAACTTAGTTTGGGGCTAGATGGTGTCGTGTGAAATGTCCAAATATATTTATATTTATTTATATGTTTTGACATTTTATAAATCTAATTTAAAGTTATGCTTTGTTGCTACTATGATTCTACTATACTACCTAGTATGATATTATTCACTGAGGGTTTAGGGTTTTCTAAGTTGAGAATTAAAAACTTGGAGATAATATCTGAAAAAGAAAATAAAAATTTATTTCATATTTGTCTAATATAATTGCATAGTATTTAATTTGTAAAAAAATTCAGAAATGTATATTATACATATTATTGGTAATATATTTTAACATTTACTCGTATATATAAATTGCGCTAGCGGAGGTCACGGGTTCGATTCCCGTCTCACGCTTGGATGTTTATAATTTGTACTTATTTTCAAAATCAAAATATATATGTAGTATATCAGTTATCTAGTACCCATAACACAAGTGATATGCCATTTACTTTAGGATTAAATGACGTTGCGTTAATTGTGCCAGTATATTTATTTGTTTAAAACTTTTTCGAATTTCCCCGAACTTGTTTCTAGGAACACTGAAAACGTCTCCGTGCACAAACGGCGGTGGTTCAGCTACGTAATGAAAACCATTCGTCGTGTGTAATGTGTTTTGGGGATCTTTTCTATTATGATATAATGGGGCTAGTCTGTTCGCAGCGTCATTATCTGTTCCTGGGCTGTGCGTCTTCATTTCATTCTTATGATGAGATATAGCGTCGAAGCTTACTATAGTTTGCCAACGAAGTTGTGTTTAGTTATTTCTAACAATTAA
Organism: Malacosoma neustria; assembly: GCA_963693495.1. Classification (NCBI taxonomy): domain Eukaryota; kingdom Metazoa; phylum Arthropoda; class Insecta; order Lepidoptera; family Lasiocampidae; genus Malacosoma; species Malacosoma neustria. The sequence goes on from OY856372.1 coordinate 1,302,931, forward strand.
AATCAATCATTATATATAACTCTCAATACGTATATCTGTGCAGGGGCGGAGAAAGAATACTAACCTCTGCGGCCGGGGTCGGCCTGTCGTAAAAGGCGACAAAACAACCCACCCTAGCTACGTGGTAGGGCCTCAAGCCCGTCTGAATGGCGACCACCTTTGGTCTTAAGTATGCCGCCATAATAACCTTGTGTTGTGTTCCGGCATTAGTGACCCAAGTTCCTGTACCCTTATGGGACAGCAGCGTGTTCGCGATGCCACTGGCGTTGCGTACACCTATAGGCGACGGTAACTGCTAAATCCTAAGCGGGCCGTCAGCCTGTCTGCTGTTCTACAGCAATAAAAAAAAAAAAATATATATATATATATATATATATATATATATATATATATATATATATATATATATATATATATATATATATATATATATATATATATATATATATATATATATATATATATATATATATATATATAATATTCTGGAATAATACTGGAATTGGAAGTCTGTGTTATGGGTATGTGACGACAGATATATACTACTTAAATACTTTTATAAAGTGGCGTCATAACCGGGTTCTAAGGGAAGACCAGCGATGGTCTTTTCTAACCAGTTTATGCTGAGTTAGAACCCTTTAAGGACTAGTTTTAAGTTTATTTACTTATTATTTTGAATATTCGTATGAGTGTTGTAGTCCTAAATAAATATTTTTCATTATTTCTTTTGTTTTGTAAATTAATACATATTATACATAAGCACCCAGACTTGAGACGGGAATTGAAGCCATAGGCGTTCCAATGTGCGAAAATTATCAATTCGTATATGGACAGAAAGGTTAAAAATGGAGTTATTAAAGCATGTTTATAAAATTATTTAATTTATAATAAATAAATAATTATAATATATTAACATTATATCAAGTTTAACATAATTATAATAACTATATAATAAACGAAAGTAATGTAGAACATCTTGCGCTTTTTCTTTTTGAAAATAGTTTAGTTTGGTTTTCGGGATGACCCTTAAAATCAGAAAATCCCATGGTGTTTTTATTTTGCTACTACCCAAAAACGAAATAGACCCATTCATTGCTTTTCATGACACCGCTTAAACGAAATTTCAACCTACTGCTAATTCAAAACCAACTGATAGTAACATAGAACAACATCAACAGTTACTTGATTACACTTTTTAGTACTAAGCTCAGCTCTCAAATTTTGGTCAGACAACTTTTCTGGTAATAATCTCTGGTCTCTCTGGTAATTTCTGGTAATCTGGCTACTAGCTATTATTTAAATTGTATTTTGTGTCGATTGAACAAAACTCATAGATCTTTTTCAACAAATTTGTCGTTTTATTTGTAACAATACAACAAAGATAGTCACAGCTGTGTAATGGTTAACAAAATAACGTTTATTGAATAAACTGCTGATGACTGCGGCCCTCCAATCAGCGTCGGCATTCCCATAGCTGTGTCGCTGTAGGGTGCCAAATCTGCTAACCTTGTACAAGAGTTCTGGGTTGTGTTCATATTTGAAACCCGTGTCGATGTAAACTAATATATATATATGTTGTAGAAATTTAAATAAATTTTACAGAAATTAATTTTTATACTTGCACTTCAATTCATTGCCTACACAAATACAATGAAATAATTGAAACGTTTGTGCTAGATTAATAAATGTTCAATGCATGTTTGAATATTTTATATTGTACAATACACAAAATAAATACAACACTGGACAAAAACAAACATCAAATACTGTACAGTAGGCGATCTTATCGCTAAAAGATATATAGTTAAAATTGTTATTTATTTTTCTTCACGACTGTATGTTCGTTCGTTTGCGGTATCGACCGGCCAGTTGTGCGTCGGCCCAGGCTCTAGTTGATAGGAGAACTATGAAGTTTTAGTGGGTAGTCTAACGGAGTCAGGGAGGAGAATGAGTTTTTCTCTGACAAAAAAGACCCTGAAATGGCTAGACATATTTGTATAAGATTCGCTAATAGCTGATGAGGAGTAACTTTAACATATGGTCAAGTATCTCATCTTGGTGCTTTCTTTTGTCATTGCACTTCCATGCAGGTAAATTTTTAAGTACAGTAAATGTATTAATGTATTTTGAGAGCAATATTTTTGTTTAGGTATACCATAGTGAGACACTCAGTACCATAGTGAGAACATGCACTGCCCTCGCTCTCGAGGGTGAGTCGTAATGAACCGCGGTAACGAACGTAGGCTGACGTCACCTGATGCACCCAGACTTGTCAGCCCCAAACTATTTTTTTTAAGAAATAGATCTAATAAAAAGAAAATTTCTTACTTTATCCTGATGGTGTTCGGCATGTATTGCAATACCACGTAATGGAAAATTATTATGTAGGAAAAAATATTGTACCTACTTAAATATACAACAATTTTTGGGATCAAAATTCCTTGCGGTCATCCTTAGGATTGTACACAAATGTTACACAATATTTTTATCCGTGCAGGGACGGAGAAAGAATACTAAACTCTGCAGCCGGGGTCGGCCTGTCGTAAAAGGCCACAAAATAACCCACCCTAGCTACGTGGTAGGGCCTCAAGCCCTTCTGGATGGCGACCACCTTTAGTATGCCGCCATAATAACCTTGTATTGTGTTCCGGCATTAGTGACCTAAGTTCCTGTACCCTTATATGACAGGAGTGTGTTCACGATGCCACTGGCGTTGCAAACACCCATAGGCGACGGTAAATGCTAAATTCTAAGCGGGTTATCAGCTTAAAAAAATCATAGTCATAATCTGGTCAATATACAAGGGAAACATTCAAATATGTATTACTATTTTAAAAAATATACATTACTTATTGCCTAATATTTATACTAAATTTACATCTAAATACCTATATATCGGGAAACAAACGAGTCATATCATCAAAACATTTCATTTTTAAATTACAAAAAAATACCAATAAAATTTTTAAGCAAATACATTTTAATCGTTACTAAAATATTTTTTGTTAAAAAAATAACCATATAAATTTACAATAATTTGTTTTAATATAAGTGTATTACAATAATACTTACATATTGACAGTGTATTTTAGGTACATGCCATAATTAAACTAAAAGTGTTTATTTTAATGGGAATATCTCTCTTAAAACCACAAAATTAGAAAAAATACCATATACAATACAAATTTGAAAACAAGTGTAATATTCTCATTGTTATTTATACATATATTGAATATTGTTAAATTTAAAGTGCATTTTAGTAGCATCCTAAACATACAACATTGCATTTTGCGGGAAGCGGAGGCAACAAAAAGTTCTTTGTGGCCTAAGAGGCCTTGGCCGAGCAAAGAATCGAGTTGTAACTCAATTTACGAGGAGAGCACTGTACATCGACTTTAACAGCGAAGCGTTTTTATTTACTTTGGAAAACTTTTTGGGTGAGAACTCTTAATTTTTACACTGTGTATATTATCATCTAACTTATCATCTAACCCTAAGAGTTTATATTTTTCATTATACAATGCTTGTGATTGGTGCGTAAGATGTCCTGTTAAAATATTCTGGGGGTAAGCCAGTCTCGTCTTCTAGCTAGTGTACTTCTAGAAGATGGAAGAAACTCTAAAACTGTTGTTTTTTTGAATTGTATTCAAAATTAAGTCAAATTTATTCCACCTATTTTATAGTCCTAATGATCTTGCCTCAGAAAAACTCTGAGGAATTGATGCACACAAGACCCGTTAGAGTATTTTACACAGATGGCCACCGGCGCCTAAGGACGTTTGAGCGCTGCCAACATGCCGCCGGTTTCGAAGATATTTCATAACTCCGTTTTAGAATAACTCCATATTGTATTATGATTGGAAATCTTCGCTAGATACCGATTCCAAAGTATGCAACATAAATAATCTTTAAGAACCATTTCGTATAAGATAGATGAGACTCCAGGAAATGGGGATGAATGTCCAACCGATGGCAAAGCGGTAAGAGAAAGCTGATGAAGGCACCATTCTAAATATTTTCTCAGAACATTCCGCGTTGTACAGACAGTAGAATACGAAAAAAGATGAAAAGTTTCACCGAGGGCCCAGCGTGTCTAGACAGAACTACGTACCTTCATCATTACATTCGCCATTGTTATCGCTATTATCATCAAACATCTTTTCGGACATTAATTTTTTTATGTATTAAAACCACGTGTTGTCCGGATACATCATTATCCAAGTAGTTCCTAGTCGTGTCCAAAGTCTTATCTTTAAATCTTCCTATCCACTCTATATTTACAATAGGAAAATAATATTGGACACAATTATCATATCTGTTTTTTATATAGATTATGGATAATGGCTGGATATGGGCTGAGACAACTAAATTCAAATTATTTATTGCAAGCATTTAAGTAACATTTATTATACACCCTTTAACTTAAAATATCAAGTCCCCAATAAAGTTTTAAAAGCACTATTATCGTCCCATCACTAACTTTCGGTTACCTCATAATTCTTACATCTCATCAACTCTTTCAAAGCGAACTCTTTAGAGTGAAACTGGAATCCGGGGAATCGCCGGAAGCAGTTGGCCTCAAAGTCTCAAGATATATCGGTTTTGTTTCAAAGTCACATCGATTGGGGCTCGAGTTTCGAGACCCTCATTTTCAAAGGATAATGAAACTGGGAAACTTGTGACTTCACTTTTACGCCGGTTATGAACTGATGTGAGAATTTGCTTTTGAAAGTGGGAAAGTTGGCGGGAAATTGCTTTTTATGTTTTGGCTCCCTTTTGGAACATCGCTGAAATTAAATCACTTGTATTTAATGAACAATTTTTTAATTATTATACAATGTTGTTTTGATATATACAATTTATTACTAATGGAGCTCAATTTTACTAATAAAATGACAAGAGTTTTTAGTTTAACAACATATAATTCGTAAACTGTTAGGATGAACAAAAACGACAACCACCAGAGCCTTGCCTGGAACAGGTTGCAACAGACACTAACTTAAGCTAACTAACTAGCGCATTATTCTCACACCCATTCTCAACGCGTTACATAAGAATTAGCCAATATAGTAACTTTATTTTCAAAATTTTATTGAAATTAGTGTGTTTATTATAAAAAATATATTTATGTTTTACTATTGGTTAATTTATTAAATGTCATCAATTATTTGTGGTTGAAAATTAAAAAAAAACAGAATGTCTTCGACATTTGTAGGTACTTACAAAAACAATAGAATCATCGTACAGATCTAAAACCTGTAAAATGTTATATGAAAAGATTTAATTGAACCTATAAAAAATTATTACCTCCATTTCACATTGAAATCGGTATGATGAAACAGTTCTTAAAAACATTAGATAAAGAGAAACTATCATTCCAATACCTCTGTCGAAAATTTCCAAGATTATCTCATGCCAAAATTAAAGGGGTAGGTATTTGATGGAACATGGATTTTTTAATGAACTATGTAAAATTTTATGCAACAATTACTGAATTAGAAGCTTGGCTGGCATTCAAAGATATTGTCACCATTTTTTTTTTGCAAATCACAAACACCCTGATTGTATGAATATCGTAGCGCAAACTTATTACATAAATATTATATATATATATATATATATATATATATATATATATATATATATATATATATATATATATATATATATATATATATATATATATATATATATATATATATATATATATATATATATATATATATATATATATATATATATATATATATATATATATATATATATATATATACATACCTACATACATATAATCACGCCTCTTTCCCGTAGGGGTAGGCAGAGACCACTTCTTTCCACTTGCTACGATCTGTACATACTTGTTTCGCTTCGTCCACTTTCATTATTCCCTTCATACATGCCCTTCGGTTTAGGGTACTCTTGACCTGGCCTTTTATCAAGACGTCCCTGATATGGTCTCGAAACGTCCGCCTAGGTCTACCCCTTCCAACACTTCCATTCACACTCGCCTTATACACTTTTTTCGTTAATCGTTCTTCATTCATTCTCTCGACATGGCCAAACCATCTCAGCAGACCTTTCTCAATTTTTGTCACTACATCTTCTTTCAGACCAAAACGTTTCCTTATCTCACTATTTCTTATCCTGTTACTCAGTTTGACTCCTATCATACTTCTTAATGCTCTCATATATATATATATATATATATATATATATATATATATATATATATATATATATATATATATATATATATATATATATATATATATATATATATATATATATATATATATATATATATATATATATATATATATATATAAATTGGGATGTCATATGAGTAAACTCCACTTTTTAGATTCACATGTGGACTCTTTCCTGATAATCTTGGTCATTTTAATGAAAACCAGAGAGATGGGTTCCAGCAAGACATCAAAACTATAGAAACAAGATACCTAGGTCGACGGAATGTAAATATGATGGCTAATTTCTGCTGGTCACCTAAACGTGATATTACTGATGATATTCACAAAAAACTCACACCCAGACATAATTTTATAGCAAAAAGTAAAAGAAGTCACTTAAAATAGTCCTATAGTAATGATTGTTCTGATATTTTCTTTATAAATATTGAAATATACGTATTTGTAACTCTATCATTGATTTTTTGTTAAAATTCCAAAATAGAAGTTTTATCCCTTTAGAAAAATATATATGATGCGATAGCCTGAAAATTAGTAATATTTAACACTCAAATGAAAACAATGTTTCAAAAATTTTCACTTGTCGGCCAGTGTTATCAAAAATTAAATCAAAAAGAAAGACATTTATCTAAGAACTATACAATTAAATGCAATATACAATTAAATGTCCACGACCTGCTACAAGCGAGTACTCGGCTATTTTGGCCATATCGCTCGAAAGGAGTCAGACAACCTCGAAAAACTGATAGTGCTAGGCAAAATAGAGGGGAAAAGGCCCAGAGGACGGTCACCAACCCGATGGTCGGATCAAATTAAGGCTATCACGGGGCTCACTTTGCCTGCAGCTCTGAAACAGGCCGAGGACAGAGTGGTGTGGAGGCAGTTCATCAGCGTCTCCGTAAAGGCTTATCAAGACGGGCACGACCTTCAGGAATGAAGAACACGACGAAGAAGAAGATACAATTAAATACAATACATAATTATACGGAAATCGTTACTACGCAAAAGCAAAAACGTATTGTGCAGATCACCACAGTTTATATTTACTTATTATACCTATAATATACCTTATGACATTGTTTAGTTGTATTATATAAAATCAAAGGTAATTTTCGGTAACCTTCTTTACTATCGCAATAATATAATCTAAAAATTTTAACGTGTCCAACATAAATTCGAAATACCCTCATTTAACTTTGGGCCTCCAATTTAGCAGCAACCTTTCAAGTGCGATCGGAACCTGTCAAAGGCAGTCCTTCGACGGGGGTCCTTGGCCCTCTTGCCGGTAGGGGGCTCCCCAGCCGTCTTTGGCTCTCATTACTGTCACAATTGCGATGGACGCTAATTGTCTGAGTAGTGTCTCAAGCAGAGTCCAGATCTTTCTTCGATCGTCGACCGAAAAATTATTTATTTACTGATCAAATACTAGGCATTTAAGTATCTTTTCATATTTTGATTAGTTATATCCATACTATACTAATATATACTACACTAAACATAAGTCGCAACACAGCCTGTCTGCTGTCCTACAACAATAAAACAAAAATTATAAATGTAAAGTAACTCTGTCTGTCTGTCACGTTTTCACGCTTAAACCGTTGAACTATTTTGGTGAATTTCGGTATAGAGATAGATTGGACCTTAGAGAAGGATATAGGCTATTTTTAATTTACCATATATGGCAAAACAACGTTTGCCGGGTCAGCTAGTATATGTGTGTTTTTTAGTATTATATGTATTTTTACGTTTGAATATAACTTGAAAAGATACTCTCTTATATACCAAATTACTTTATCCAGTAAGTTTAAAGCGCCAACGTGCAAAATCTTCAAATATGATTTCTCCTCAAGATTGACCTTTCCAGGTCCTCGAAGATTAATCAATAATGAGGACGAATGTCAAATAAATTTCCAATAAAGACAATCCACTTCGAGTATCCCGATTCGGATGACTCTTCAAGGAAGGTCTTCATTATTGGTCACAAATCTCAATTCACCACTCAAGCTGAAACATATTATTATTATTAACATATATAGTATATTATAATAATTTCCACAGCGTATGGGATAACAGACATTTTATATCAATTTTTGAACTGAAAATTTATTTAGGGGCGTTGTACACATTTTTGCGATGGTTAAAAAATATTAAACTCGCGTCAGGTCACGTGTCCTGATCGAAAGTTCGTAAGATTCGTAAGATGAAGTTTTGATCCAGTAATACCAAACTTATTAATAATGACTTAAGGTTTACTTTATAATGTAACTTTTAAATTATTGCATTGCATTACTTATACATAGGTACATTATTCGAATTGTGATTTTATTACAATGAAATACAGTTGAGTTTATTTGAAGTGAAAACTTCTTTATGCGCGTTGAGTACTTTTTGGGTAAACAATTTTTGGTTTGTAAAGAATTGTTAATGACCAATTTAAACTTTAATCCTTGATCATAAACACTTCTTTAGAAACCGAAAATAATTATCTAATACCTCGACGATACAATTCACAAATTACTTAGTTTTCACTTGTATCGGCAGTCCCCAAGACTGCTTCGCATGTTTTTTTACACTATGGGTTATTATTGAAATTTAAGTAGCGATCCCTAATTTTTCTTAGTAAATGGCGGCATACTTAAGACCAAAGGTGGTCGCCATCCAGACGGGTTTAGGGCCCTACCACGTAGCTGGGGTGGGTTGTTTTGTATCCTTTTACGACAGGCCTACCCCAGCCGCAGAGGTCAGTATTCTTTTTCCTATCTATATATATATATATATATATATATATATATATATATATATATATATATATATATATATATATATATATATATATATATATATATATATATATATATATATATATATATATATATATATATATATATATATATATATATATATATATATATATATATATATATATATATATATATATATATATATATATATATATATATATATATATATATATATATATATATATATATATATATATATATACACACAGGGTGACTTTGACAAACCCGTCCAAATTTTTTTACGCACTAAACATCATTTAAGGAACCCATTTTTGCGAAAAAAATTGTATGTAAAATTTTCAAAATAAAATATTTCATTCCAAGGAAAATATGATCACTAATTCAATCGTACAGAATAGTCATATGGTGCAAGCTCCGTACGTTAACCTGTTATTACCTGTCTCTGTCACTCCCGCGTAAATGAGTAGTGCGTATTCGCTTGCCCGGTGTAATGAACGCCGTCCTCGCCCGCTTACTAGGTCATTGCCAGTTTTTTGCTGTACCGATGGAGAGGTCATTGACACTCTCGCGCCGTATTATGTAAATTGCGAGTTCTTTGAAGGACTTTGTGATCCTGATTTCTCAACATTTTTGTACTATGCGGTACTAAACTAAAATACACGTTTCTCATAACTTTTACTAAAGATTCTTCTGTGTGAATTTGGACGGGTTTATCAAAGTCATCCTGTATATATGATACTATAAGGAAAATGGTTACTAAGGTATAAGGAAAGGGTTCCATTGACGCACCATCGCCTCAAAACTACTGAACATATCAGTATAGGACTACTACCATTCGACACGGAATTTTTCAATGATTGTTATAGGTATTTATTTTAGATTCCATTGACCCTTTCTCATGTTTTTTTTAGATTTACTTTTGTCTGTCATACTCCCAGCCGAGCGGGTGTGATCGCCTAGTTTATATTCTAAAATTTCGATTGCACTTCGATTCAATGTCTATCTATTAAATATTACCATAACATAATAATGTCATTTAATCTTTGTTAAACAAATTAGCCAAGTTTTGGAATTACATAATTTTACTTTTTATCAAACAGCAAAAATTAATTTAGGCATTATCTATTCGAACATGGAAAATAAATTTGCGAAGAAATAACTTGCCGATAAGTCGCTTAACAATTTTAAGGCGTAACTGAATATTAAAACTGGTACTCAAAAATACATTTTTAATTTATTTCTGGTGATTTGATTAAAATATTGATATTCCAATGATTCATCACGTGCATCGTACATTTTCATATGTACTGTTGGAATGATGGATTCTTTATAAAGAAAAATTAAATTCATATCTTGACGACATAATATCTTGACAAAATAAAAGTAAGTGACGCCATAACAAATTGTTGGATGATATATAAAGGCACTCTCTAATACTTATCAATAGATGGCGCTATACGTAAATATATTTAAATCAAGAGTTTAACACTAACACAAATTACAAAATGTACAAATACTGGACACGTCTTGTTTAGAGAGATCGAACGATACCGCCTGTAACTACCTAAGTGTTTACCTCCGTGCAAGGACGGAGTAAGAATGTTAATCCTTGTGGCAGGGGTCAGCTTGTCGTAAAAGGCAACAAAACAACCCTAGCTACGTGGTATGTCAAGTTCGTCTGGATGGCAACCACCCGTTGCGTATAAGTATGCCGACATAGTAACTTTGTGCTGTGTTCCGGGATTAGTGACCCAGGATCCTGAACTTCTGAGCGGACAGCAGTGTGTTCACGGTGCCTAGCATCACAAACATCCACAGGCGACGGTAAATGCTTACTGTAAAGTGGGCCGTTAGCCTGTCTTCTGTTCCTCAGAAAAAAAAATCGATGGGATAAAATAATTCTTGTTTTTGGTAAGAACAACTATTATTCTGCTAACAGCCATTTTATTTACTTAGAGAAGGTTGTATTGTGAAATAGGGATTTTGACATCTAAGCTAACAAATTAAGCCTAAACACGGGCAGGCGACTGTCGAATTTCACGTCATAGATTAAAACTTTGTGCTCTTAAATATAAAATATAATTTAACATGGAAAAGATAATTTTTATTACATAACTACTCTCAAAAATATTTTATCCGTAAAAATAATATAAATATTTTATTACAAGATAAGATTGTATACTGATATATTTAGAAATATTAATATTTTAAGAACGCACGTGCGTGCTCCCACCCCTACAAACACACACACACACGCGCTCGCGCACACACACACACACACATCCATGTACGCGCGCACCCCCACATTTTCATAATTTCTCCTTATGTCAACGGTAAGAGAGAAGAGGCCAGGAGATCCATAGGACGGGCTTCTGCTCAGTTTGGACTCCTGTCTCCCTCTATTTCACTGAGCTATGATAGTACTTTTATTACACACTTTCGACCTATTGCACTTTTATATGTATGTACTGTCTTGTAATATTTTGGGAGAAAATAAAGAATTTTTTCATTTCATTTTTCATTTCATTTCAAGTAGGTTTAAGTGAAAATTTAGTCATTGTATAATCTTGTCGGTACACAAAGCCCATGTAGGAGTTAAAAAAGTTTTCCTGAATAAATAGTGAGTGGCATTAATTAAACTTAATTTTTAAAATTCATATTCGTGATTCATTCAATATTTAATAATAGTTAAATATTGAATAATAGTTAAATAGTTTTGATTAAATATTGATTTACGCAAAACCTACAGAATTGATTTTGATGAAACTCTACAATAATATAGCTTGCACAGCAGAATAACGCATAGGCTCTAATTTATAAGTCCTACAAAAAGCCCGCGACAGCATATATATATATCTATCTTTTATGTGTAAGCCATTATCGCCAAAATAGTAAACCATAAATATAATAAAAATTAATAATTTATTTCTTATGAACATTTGGTAGTAAAAATTCATTTAACTATATCTTCTACTAATCTAAAACTGGAATACTTACTCCAATAGATTTATTTTTAATTTATTGTCAGAACCACGTTTGTCGGGTCAGCTAGTATGTAATAAAGTAAATTTCTAACTTTTACACTTTTTGTTATTACTCACTCATTCATTATTTTGTTATCATCATTATTTGTAAAATGCAATATAAATCTATGAAAATCTATTTAATGAAATTTATATTTAAACTTGAAGCTCAACAAAAAAGGACATTCCTCTTAGTGCCATCTAGTACCAAATTAAGTAGCATAGCACTTGTGTTATGGGTACTAGATATATACAACTGATATACTACTTTTATACATACAAACAACCAGATGTGGGACGGGAATTGAAGCCATATGTGTTCTGACGTGAGTTTGGTGCTACGCTACGGAGGTCATAGAATGTTTTTAACAATTTTTGGTATAGAAAAAAAGGGAATAGATAGGACTAGACAGTTATTTAAATTTGCCGCATCTGTACAAAATTTTCATTGACGTCTAGGCCGAGAGCCCACGACGTAATTTCGTTACCTGTGTCTCATTAATTGAAGTCACGCACCACCACGTGACCGCTTGAGAGTTCGCTTACAATGTAGCAGTTACGAATTGACGCATTCTGCATAATTCACAAACTTGGAAGACATATCGTCAAAATTATTACTAAGTACGTATTATGTTATTAATTTGTTCCTTACACAGAAACAAATAAAATAAAACTATAAATACGGTTGAATTATTTTTTTTAATTTAATTAATTTTTTTTTAATATATTTTACAAACTAGTCCGTGGTTGAACGAATCGAAAGTTTTTCATGTTTTCTAATCTTCCCAAAATTGTCTCAAAAATATCAAAATATTACTATACAGGTTAATTTTTATGTTTTCTACTATACACATTTCTTATTGCCCCTATACAGCTAGTAGAGTATAACTTCACTAAATATGATACATATAAATATTATAGTTTTTTTAGAAATCAGAAAACGCAATGGCGAGCGAGTAACAGCGACCAGCGACAAACCGAAAGGCGGTTAGTTCGTAATTTACCGGAGGGCTGGTCCGCTCGATACGGGGCTTAGTTTGACATCTGACAGATTTATGAGCTCTCAAACAAAATTTCGCTTGCAGCGACGCTGTTAAATTTGCCGCTGGCTCTCAGACTATTATACTCATTATATTCTTTAATTTACCAAAGTTTACAGGTAGCATCAGTAGTATTTTTACCGGCTAGTTGATTTGAAGGGAAGAAAGGTCATTTCTTGATCAATTATCTTCACATACGTGTACAGTGTGTACACAATGTAAACTTAGGTCAAATTAAATTAATTGCTTTGCTTTGTGTGTATTTGAGTGAAGATTCTAGGTTTCATAATTTGGACCCACTAGGTAGCTTTGGATTAATCTAGGCTTCAGCTTCATTAATAAGATAAGTAATTATACCTACCACGCTTGACCAATCAATAGAATACACATTTTCAGGGAGATTCCCAAAAATTTTTCTTCGTCCGCAATTCATAGCAATTATTTTATAATTTATATTCATATAGACGACCTCTGTAGCGTAACGGATAACGCACAGCGGTACTTGTGCGGAGGTCATGGGTTCGATTACCGTCTCGGGTCTGGATGTTTATATATAATATGTATTTATTTACAAAATAAAAGTATATATGTAGTATATCAGTTGTCTAGTACCCATAACACAAGCGCTATGCTACTTAGTTTGGGACTAGATCGCGCTGTGTTAATTGTCACATAATATTTATTTATTTATTATTTATATATTTGTGCAGAATAATTAATTATATAAGCCACTAGCTGACCTGACAAACGTTGTTCTGCCATAAAAAAAAAAAAAAAACAGAACTTAATTACGTTCGCCCTTATTTCACACCTTTCAAGTTTTATTTTCGCGACAAAAAGTAGCCTATGTCCTTCTCCAAGGAATATACTCTATACCGAATTTCAATAACAGATAGACAGACAGTAACTCTTATCTTATTTCGGGGCCGAGAGTTATCTCGGACACTTCGACCCAATGGGATCTTTTGTGTTCCCCTAGATAGCAATCACTCCTCTCCAATCTCATTGAAGATTTGCTTCATGAGCCTAACAATGAGATATGGAGATAGGAGCCTGTAGTCTTCCGGTGTCGGATATCCTACCCCCAAAAGATTCATTCGCCTCCTGGCCAATGCATCGCATGTACACAGTAGGTGTTCCATGCGTTCTGTATGATCCCCACACAACTTGCACATGAGTGTCAATTTTTTGGAATGTTCCAGACTGATTCTGGTCAGCCAGTGTTGTTGTTAACTGCGGTCTGCAAAATCCCTGAATGTGGCTTTCACGAGGCTAGTCGGAATGCCTACACATGGTTCTGGACCCAAAAAATCATCAGTTGTGCCCTCTCTTGCCAGTTCATCTGCCATTTCATTGCCATGACACTCTTACTTTTATATTTATAACATAAGTATGAAAGTATGAATTATCAAAGCCTGCCTTACGACTTGATTATTTTATAAGCCAAGGAATCGAAACATTCTTAATTTAGAAAATTCTTCTAAAATAAAGCAAAACATTCTTGTCGTATTTTGTTGAATAGACTGCCGAGACGACTTACGCTCTTGACTGCAGTTTCAATAAAGAGCTCAGTATTAAATGGGTTTGATACCCTGAGGCGGATTGAACTCCCAAACAGGCGGCATGGGTACGAAAAAAAATTACTGTCTACATATCAGTATTGTGGAATAGATTGAAATGTTTAGAACTTGCAGTTATAATTTTTTATTGTATGAATAGCAGACAGTATGACGACTTAATATTACGCAGTTACCGTTGCCTATAGATATTTGCGACGCCAGTGGCCCCGCAAACACTAACTGGAACCCGAGTCATTTATGTCGGAACACAACAATAGGTTATTATGGCGGTATACATATATACAGATTAGAGGTGGTTGCCTTCAAGAACCCTACCGCCTAGCTAAGATTGTTTTCCCTGTACGGACAAATCACAGAGAAAATATACGTATAAAACAGTAGTGTGTATGAAAACCCTGCTCAGAGTGAATGGAGCAATCAGTCCGTAAAAGGCGATGAATTAATTTTCTTTAGCTAATTCACAGACAGCAAATAAAACCCGTTCTGCTTCGTCCTTCTCCAGCTTTTTTCTTGTGTCTTCTCGATCAACAGTGGACACCGAAGTCCACGTGCCGGTTTCGATGCAACTGGGATTAGTCAGTTTGATAATAAATAAATAATTATACTGGGACAATTCACACAATGGGAAAATTCTCTATGTGGTAGTTCCCCAAGCCCGTCTGGATGGCGACCACTTTCGGTCTTAAGTATGCCGCCACAATATCTTTGTGTTGAGTTCCGGCATTAGTGACTCAAGTTCTTGTACCCTTATGGTACAGCAACGTATTTACGATGTCACTGGTGTTGCAAACACTCATAGGCGACCGTGCCTGCTAAATTCTAAGTGGGCCGTCAGGCTGTCTGCTGTCCTACAGAAAAAAATAATGTTATCTAATTTCAAAGTGGCATAGAATTTATCACACATAGCGTAGCATTTGTGTTATGGGTAGGTACTATATAAATAATATTCTTCATATATGCTTTTCCTTAAATAAATACATATAATACAACATCCAGACGCGAAACAGGAATCGAACCCTTGACCTCTGTAATGAACCGAACTGCGTTAGCCGCTACGCCACGGAGATCGTCACATCGGTGATGTTAAGTTAGTGTAGCTCATTTCATTACTCAAACTCTTCTATTCTTCTGCTAATTTTCCAAGTCAATTGTTTAATCATTTAGTTTTGTTAGCGTGAACTGAATAGATCGATGACGTCACAGTGAACAGTATTAATTACAGGCAGAAAGATCACGCGTCGCACCCATAGAGCCAGCAGTTAGTCGGCGTAGAGCGGAATTTGTGGCCTTAGTTAGAGCGATAAGCTTTTCCAATATTTATTTAAAATGCAAAGAGTCCATATGAACACCAAAATTAAAGCCTTTTTTTAATCTTGAAAAAGACAACTCAAAACACGCCAATTCTCGAGGAGAAAATTCTGGAATAGCAGCACGTTTATAATGGACTCTCCATCTGTTATCCTGCAGTGGCTCATTTGTTCATCTTACAGCGGCTATTTAGCTGGTAAGCTTCTGGATAGTTGCTGAGCAATTGTGGAGAGTCGCACGATCCTCTTTTGGTCCTTGTTCTGCAACATCTTTATAAGAATAATTCCATCTAAGTCTTAGGTATTAAGGTGTCAGTATTATTTCAGTTTTTAGGTTTCATTTATTAGAAGCAAGAAATTAAAAATTAAGAAAATCGCCAACCCCAAAATCATATATACTTATATGTTCTATCCTATGAAAATAATCAGCATTGTACTTTCAGCTCTGACGTAAAAGGTTAACCTTAGCATCAGTATCTTGGAGTTGAGTTCATATGCCGTGGGTGTAGTCATAAAATCTTTGTCGTCAGGCATTATGGTACAGGCGTTGATTTTTATTGGAGCAATCAAAATGATCCATTAAGCGATTTGCATCTTGTACATAGGTTTGTAACATCGCTTATTTTAGATTTTTTTATTAGAATCAAAAATCTATATAAATAAAAATGGATCTTCGAAATGTATGTACGCTCATCACGTTCGAATGACTGCACCAAATTGGATGATTCTTTGTTTTATGTATTTGTTATTGTTAGGACAAGGTTTGTATAACATAAAAATTATAAAAAAAAGTGTTTTAAATTAATTATTTTAATGTTATTATTATAATATAATATACAGATCAAGTAATAGTTGACTTCAAACTGTGACAAGTGACTTCAAACTGATACATCAATGCTTCTAAATGTTTTGTGTATTTAGAGTTTTATCGCAGTGACATTCATTATTATCGATAAGAAAATGCCAGCAGTGAGGCGTCAAAATACAGGCCGTCGCACGCGCGACGAAAGACGGGTTCAGAATCTTCGAAGCAATGAAACTGAAAAAGAGCTGTGTTATGGTTTCTACATTACTGATACACTACATATATAGTTTTTTAGTAAATAAAATACATATTGCCATGCAGACGGGTTTGCGGCCCAACCACTTAACTAGGGTTGTTTTGTCGCCTTTTACGACAGACCGACCCCAGCTGCAGGGGTTAGTATGGTTACCCCGCCCCTGCACGGAAAAATTGGGAATTGATCTATCAGAAAATCATTCAAATCCAACAACTAGGCGAGTTATATTTTGTTTTCTAAATATTTGAATTTCAAATCCCTGACCTTTTTTATTGCTCATGAACAGCAGACTGACGGTCCATTTAATATTAACCAATTACCGTCGCATACAAATGTTTGCGACGTTAGGGTCACCGTGAACACACTGCTGTTCGTACAGGAGTTTATTTCTTAGAAAGTTCACCCAATGTCGCTTAGTAAGGGTTGCTTTTCAAGAGTCTATATTTACAATATAAAAAACACGTATAATAAAAAATATATTCCAAGTCCTAATCCCCGTACCCTCAAACTTAACCGTATAACTCAAAGGAAAAGCATCATATATATTACATTGATATCATAAATATTAGACTCTAAAAATTGTCACAACGCTGACACGAGTGGATTCGAAAAGAGAACACGGTTCATAACTCCGTCAAGAGATGGTGCCACTCTAGAGTATTTTTTTAAATCTTTTATTAGTTTTTTAAAATCGTTTATCTTTAATTCTTTTATTGTTGTAGGACAGCATATAGGCTGATGGCTCACTTAAAATTTAACAGTTACCGCAGTCAATCTGTTTTTGCAACACCAGTGACATCGCGAACACGCTGCTGTCCCATAAGGGTACAGGAACTTGGGTCACTAATGCCGGAACACAACACAAGGTTATTACGGCGGCATACTTAAGAACAAAGGTGGTCGCCATCCAGACGGGCTTGAGGCCCTACCACGTAGCTAGGGTAGGTTGTTTTGTCGCCTTTTAGGTTATGCCGACCCTGGCCTCAGAGGTCAGTATTGTTTCTCCAGATATCCGCACGGATAAGTGTCTGCATGGAGGGTAATTTCTAAAAAAAATCCACTATACTCAATCATCCCCGCATCCCTCTCATATCCATCCTCCGTGGTCTCCCTAAAGACATGACATAATAGTATTCACAGTTTTGAGCTGTTATTAATAACACCCGAATCCGAGAAATCTATCGATCTGTAACGTTTCAACCGCCGAACCAACTTCGATGAATTTCGGGGTAGAGATAGTTTTGAGATCGGGGAAGGACATCGGCTACTTTTTTTACTTATATGGCAGAACAACGTTTGCGGGGTCAGCTAGTAAGAGATATTTGTCGCTAGAAGAGACACCACGCCCTTAGCGCTGGAGCGACACCGACAACGCATGTTAATCAGACAGATCACAGCTAATTGGCGAGTCGAGTGTGAAATGCGGGCTTAGCGATGAAATTATCTGCACTTTGCCGTTGATTTATGGTTGATTAAAAGCTAACGTTAAAATATCAACCTAGTTTAATTATTCGCTGGGCTTATTAATCACGTGAATTAATTTGTAGTCATTATTGGAAAATTATTTACAAATTTTTTACACTTTGTAAGGCGCAGTTCACAGTCTAGCCATAGAAAAAATTCAGCGGACCTTTTAGTATCGATTAATCTTTGCACATTTTGCGTTCTTGGCCAAGAAGGTACAAGAAACAAACGTGGCAAATTTTTTTTTTTTAAATAAAAGACTACCGTCTAAGTCCTCGGTATCAAAATAATATTCCAAAAGGCGCCTTTCCTTTGCTATTTGTAAATAACCGCAAATATTTACCGGTCAGTCGTCTGTGACGACTACCTACGAAAATATTGCAGACATATTCTTAATTGATTTATAGTATTGACGTTACGCCTGCGTCTCCTTTAGAGAGAGGCGACATAGCTAGTAAAAGAGGTGCGGAATGTACAAGTTTTCTAACTTTAAAAAATCAGTTTCTTAGAAACAGCTTAAATGTTTTTTACAATGTACTTCTGCATAATTAAAAATTATCTTAATACACATATATGATATTCAAATAAAAATAAGCTTCATGTATCGTGTCCAATGTTTCGACATGAAACTTAATTCAGCTTACGAGTACATCGCGTAGATTCGGCGAAACCATGAAAGCCGACGTCATAAACAGCAACGTCTTAATGGCAATAAACGTGGCTGTAACCCAGCATGGTGCCCCCAATTACCAAAATATAGGGGAGTACACCAAGTGAGTTACATGTTAATAATCTTGATACAAATTATTGTGGTGGCAACCTGCGATTAATATTGCAATTAAATTGTATTCGTATGTTTGTCATTTTATACTCTGTTTGGTGTTGTGCAATAGCATGTTATATATCAATTGACTCGCCGTGTCACGAATATCAAAACTGATATTAGATCACTACTTTCCGATCCTGCGTCCCCCCTAAAAGCTGCAGGCTTTTGATGACTACCGGGGTTTTTAGTGAATACACCTCCACGACCTTCCTCGCTATCCATTGCGCAGTCACAATAAGAGAACCACCAATACCCGCAGAACTCTCCTGGGTTACGACGTGACACTGATAAGGTATATCGTTCTCCGGGCAAAAAGGGAATCGTAAAAGGTGACGAATAGACATCTTTGACAATTATAAAAGTACCATTTAATCGCAAAGTAAACAGAACACTTGTGTTAAAGCTACTATAAAAGTACTTGTCCTGGATGCCATTCAAACCTTGAATAGGCTTGGAAGGCATAACAGGGTAAGATTAATGTGGGTCCCGGGACACGAGGGAGTACATGGTAATGAAATGGCAGATGAACTGGCAAGAGAGGGCTCAACTAATGATTTTATGGGTCCGGAACCATGTGTAGGCATTCCGACTAGCCTCGTGAAAGCCACATTCAGGGATTTTGCAGACCGCAGTCAACAACAACACTGGCTGACTAGAATCGGTCTGGAACACTCCAAAAAATTTTTGGGATCCACGTACAAAGCACGAGGATCCATCTGGAACATGAGCAGGGGGCAAATACGCTACTTGCTTGGAGCCTTTACTGGGCACTTTGGAACCAACAACATGCTCATGAAGATGGGTCTAACCGCGACACCCATGTGCAGGTTGTGTGGGGAACATACAGAACGCATGGAACACCTACTGTGTACATGTGATGCATTGGCCAGGAGGCGAATGAATCTTTTGGGGGTAGGATATCCAACACCGGAAGACTACAGGCTCCTATCTCCATACCTCATTGTTAGGCTCATGAAGCAAATCTTCAATGAGATTGGAGAGGAGTGATTGCTATCTAGGGGAACAAAAAAGATCACATTGGGTCGAAGTGTCCGAGATATTTCTCGGCCCCAAAAATAAGATAAGATAAGATACTATAAAAGTAATATTACACTTAGATAGTTCTATTTTGTAAATAAATACACATTATCAAACATTTTGTCTTAGGATGGTAATAGGAGCCGGACCCTGGTAGGAGTCGTTCCGACTGCGCAAGCCGATGTGTCACGGAGTCTCAAACGATTTCTCATTTTGTTAGTTCGGATCATGGATGGTTCCGTTATTTTTTTAACATAAGAAGCTGGGTTATTTTGACAACGGTTACTAACGTAAAAACCAAATATTTCAATTACGCACTTTTGGTCGAATCGGGAACTATTTGGAGTGTCACAAAGAGGCTTAACAACAAATGAATAAAGATGGAAGAAGAAGATAGAAAAAGAATTGCAGTTCAAAATAATTTTCCTTATCATCATCATCATCTCAGCGTAGTATCCCGGTTGCAACCCAAACTTCCGTTTTGGTGCCCGGGGTCCGCTTTTCGACTTTTTCTACTCCACTTCGCACGGTCTTCAGCATCCCTGATAGTTAGCCCATTGGCACGCATATCACCTTTTACGACGTCAAGCCAGCACTTTTTGGGTCTACTTCTTTTGCCGGAGCCCGGCGGAGGCGACGTGGCCAGATATTTTGTTTCCCACGTAAGCATCCGGTCACCGTAAAACGTGACCGTATCAACGGAGCCGACACTCCTGCAATTTATCCGCAATGCCACGGGCATGAAGACCATCGCGAATGCGGGAGTTTCTAGCGCGGTTCTTCCGCGTCACTCCACACATCCACCGCACCATATTCATCTCCGTGACACGCAGTTCTTTCTTTTGTCGCTCTAACACCAAGAAAATTTTATTTTTTTAAATAATTTTCATTATATTTATAGGAAAATCAGATAGAATATCAATATTTCAAACTCAGTACCATACAATCGCTTGCAAATATGTCAAAATATCGCAGCTTCATCGTGTGGCGCGGTGCACACAATCAGCACTGCATATATTGCAGGACGGCACACTTGCGCCTCATTGCGCCCATGTCAATTCAAGGTGGCGAATGAATAATGCTACAACTTTTTCACATATTCACAATGTTCGAATATATTCATGTCTTCGATAAGGTTTTGCATTTGTCAGCTTTTCTATCTAGTCTGTGAATGTATTTTATACCAAGTTGTTGCAAATTTATTATTCGTATATTTACATTCGTATATTTTTTTCCGTGCAGTTAGAATACTACTCCTTGCAGCCGGACTCGGCCTGTCGTAAAACGCGACGAAACAATCCATCCTAGCTATGTGGAAAGGCTCCAAGCCCGTCTGGTTGGCGACCACCTTTGGTCTATAAGTATGTCTTCATAATAACCTTTTGTCATTAGGAGACATCATTAAGGACTTTCTAACAGCTTTTATTAACTTTATACGTATGTTAGTATACGTATGTTGACAACAATTCCAGAAGTTGGTAGCCACCCTTCACTAGTTGGAGAGGCACTTGAAGAAGAAGAGAAGAAGTATGTTAGTATGTGCCTTTGTAACGGAAACTTTGAACATGATTTTGAGCGTCTATAAAACGTCGGATTTACTCGAAATTTGGCATACTTATCAAGGATTCATGACACTACAATAATTTGTATTGTCATCGATCGTAAGTTTGCATCATTATCCTTACCACGATCTTTAGGATTAATGAATTTTCGGACCGGTTTTCGTCCGATCACCGAAGTAAAGCAGCGTTGGGCGCGGTCAGTATTTAGATGGGTGATCGCCTGGGAACATCGCGTGATGTTGGCTTTTTGCTTTTTTTTTACACACTTTATATTAACTTGGCCTGTATGTAACAGAATTTTCGGACTCGATTCTGCCGAAACGCCATCTTAAGTTTAATTAATAACACTGCCAGAAGATGGCGTTAAATTAATAATAAATTTATAAAAAGTTAAAAGTAATTCTTAACATATGAATAAAATTACTGACTATAAAATGAATGTCACTGTTCTATAAAGAGTGGGGTGCTCGATATCAATCGTTATAAAAAATTACTACTTTCATTCCAAAATGCTACTTATAAAACATCGTACAAATCATCCCACACTTTTTAGAACAGTGACATTCATTTTCTCGTCAGTTATTTTATCCTTATGGTAAGAATTTATTTTTTTCTTTTCCAATTGATTAAATATTTATTTTCTATCCATGAGCACTTTTTAGTTTCCTATTACGTATAGTGGAACTATTTTTTTCTTTAAGAATTCATTGGTGCTAATAAATAATTGCCTTTTATTGTCACTTAGGTTGTCGCGGTTCATAGTTTAATTGTGTTAGTATTATTATTAATAACATTTTTGGAAATTGTGATTTAGTATATTCAAAAAAACATTCTCAAACGTTATAAATTTCAGTACTTCAAAATCGTCAGCCAGTAATTGCAATGTTCACAATGACCAAATTTATTTATTACGGACTTAAAGAGCTTGTTCTTTCATTCGTCGTTGAACTTTGGGTTACTTTAGATTAGACGCTTAAAATCTTTAAAAGTGTAATTGCAATTATATAATGAAATATATTCATAAAAAAAAATTAAAATAAATGTTGAAGAACCTTCAGATTCCGTTCCAAAACACAGTCAATTCAATTTACATTTAACTGAATATTCTCTACAATGGATATTGTAAAACTAAACCTATAGTAAAAAATGGATAAGTGTCTGAAACGACTCCGCATTGCTTTAGCGATTCCATCGTCGATTACGCCCAGGTGGGTATTCAAAGCGATCTTACTATTCAAAGATCACGTTTCTGTACTCCTGTCTGGCTTAAGTTCGGAGCGATTGACTTGTGATGTAATAAATGATTAATTGCGTAAAAGCTGATATGGCAAAAAAGGGTGTGAATATTGAGAAAACTGCTAATAGAGGAGAGTGGGAGGAAATAACATATTGTGTCCTCATAATGTGGGATAAGAGCAGGAAGAAAACGTAATGATAGCGTACCAAAAAATTTTAATATATAAAATATTGAAAGTATCTAAAAATTACTCTTTTGGTTGTGAAGTCCCAGACTTATTTAGCACTTTGTTGATTGACACAGCGCCATTCCACCAAAATAAGCAGCAGAATGCTTGTGTTATAGGTACTAAATAACTACAACAATACAACACAACGTCATTCACACGGCGATGGTCCCCGGTCTGTGTGTTTATATGTATGTAATTATTAATAAAAATTACATAACCTTTTTAGTATACCTAAGACAACTAGGTGGCACTTTTTCAATTGTCGCAGTTTATTTATGTGGTTATTTGTTCAGGGTGAAAAATGTGTCAATAAAGCTATAAGCTTAACCTACCTATACCTCCAAAGTGTAATTTCAGATGCATCCGATATGAGTTGTTAGCAAAAAGTTTACCTGACCCAAATTAAATATTAGTAGACAACGTCACTCTCCTGAGCTCAGAGCTCCTCGAGCGGGTGACGAACTTTATACCTGGTCTGTTTTTTTGTTTGTTTATTTGTCAGTTATAATATGCACATTAGGAAGGAAAATATGGAAGGATTGTGAAAAAGATGATATGGTAAAAAAGGTGTGAATGTTCAGATGACGACTAATACATGACAGTGGAAGAAGAGGACATGTTTTGGCGACTCCACATAGCTGGGATAAGGGCAAGAAGACGAAGATGAACATTAGGCGAGTAAAACTGCCAAATCGGTGCTTAACGTGGGATTCGATCCGTGACTGTGGCTCTCTCACAGTAGTTACCAGAACTCAAAATATCTAGATTTTAATGTTACTTGAAAATTTGTAACACAATAATTTGTTAATACTTATTGTATTTAAAATATTATACATATATTATTATTCATACGTTGAAATCTTATGACTTGCCCTAGCGGATCTGAGGTGAACGGTGTCAGGCAGGAATCAAAGGCAACAATAGTCTGAGGCCGGGCCCAGACGATGCGGAAACGTGCCATGATGCTAAGTTTAGTTACTTTTATTTGAATGTAGCTTCACTTGTAATAAAGGTTGCCTAAGAACTAGAAATCCTATCAATTGAGTATTTAAAGTGTACTTTACAAAGAGTTACTCACCTTCTGATGATTTATATTAGATTCATATTTATACTTTCAGAAGGTAAACAATATATTTTCAATACTATGTGACTATGATGGAAAGAGATATGATCTGCAGAGGGTAGAATTTGAATCTCACGGAAATAACAATCGCCCATATCTAGAAAAAAATTGGGTAAAGATTACAAAATACTCATTGAATAAAAATAGTACTCGCTAACTTTGGGAACTGTTTACCTGTATTTAAATTGTTAATAATATTATTAATAAACAAACACAACACTAAACACTAGTATACAATCCATGAATAAGTTGGGGAGATGGTGGTGGGGAATGAATAACCCCATTTAAAAAAAAAACTTTATTATCACAAACATAACATCAACAATTGATGGATACGTGCACCTAGATCAAGACGAACTAGTTGTATACAGATCGCACAAATAATTTGCCCCCTATAAGAACGAATTCGACATGATAACTTGCGTAGCCAGTTAGCCATTGAACCAGCTGTTTCCATATTTTAGAGACAAAAATGAGAAAGTTGATTAAAACAAGATTAAAATAAACTCTAGTTTACTTTGAGAGATTTTTCCACTTTATGCTCTCGAAAAGTAGATTCAACAGCTCTAAACTCAATTCAACTTTCAATAAGACGCAAAACTCAATATAGTTAGGCGAAAATGAAAAATTCCTTTGGAACAACCATATACCGTTAATGAACAGGCTGTATTCAAAGAAAGCTATAATGAGAGCGACTCAGGGTGTGCTTAGAGCACGTAAGAGCACACGTCTCGCAGCGTTCCGCTCGGGAATTTCTTTTTAAATAGTGCAGAGATGGTCGTAAATGAATCGGCTCGAACTCAGACATCTAGTACGCGGACTCAGGCAAGGTGAGTGCTGGGATGAATGGCTTAAGCCGAATGAATGGGAACGGGGGCGACTTGGCATTAAATGGATTTATTTGAAGCATGTGTGTTTATGAGACGCTTTTAAGTTTTTGATTAAGAATTTTGCGTAAAACGTAATGGAGCTTGATGTGGACAAGTTTGTGTTATCTAGACGATGAACTAAGTAAATTAATTAATGTATAACTATTAAGAGAGATCTTTTTTACACGTGAATATAAATATAATCAATCTCACTTGAACTTCATTTATATTTTAAAAAGCTATATTAAAAACTTAACTATATATTTATATATCACTAGAAAATAAGCTACTACTATACAAGTGCATACTCAAACCAATTTGGACTTACGGAGTTCAACTGTGGGGGACTGCGTCCAACTCAAATATAGAAATCCTACAGCGGTTTCAATCAAATATGCTTATGATAATCACAGATTCACCTTGGTTTATTACCAACCAACAATTACATCATGACCTTGGAGTTAGGACAGTTCAAGAAGAAATAAAACACACGATGAGATACTACAGAATTAGACTAAACCACCATCCAAATGTATTAGCATCGGGACTGATGAATATCGATACAGCGTTCAAAAGGCTGAAAAGAAAGTCACCTAATGACTTATAACTTGTAAGATAGACCTACCTTCATAAGCTTCACCACTTGCAATAAAGGGCAAATGTCACTGGACAGACCGCCCTCCAAGACACTAAACATGCTTAACTAGTTGCTGAATGTTAATAATGAAACAGATCGCAAAAATATATACAAAAAAAAAATATATTTATTTATCGTTAAGTTTATTTCTTCAGGTGTCAAAAGGGATGGATATAAAACTAAACTAATATTGTCCATAAAAATATCATAATCATATTAAACAAATGCATAGTGCTTCTGTTTAGTACAATAAATCACAGTTAAATGAAAAATTCGAGTAACAACCTTATACGATGAGGCGTCGCTGCAGACTATTCAGACAGAATGGTCGTGCGTCTAAGCCTGACAATAGTATTTTGATATATGACAGTTTGAAATGGAAATTTTCAATATAGTGTTGCCATAGTTAGTGGTTGAAATTGTTGTTGGATAACACATGCAAGTTAGACTCACGTTTATCTATCTGATCATGATTTGATTCATTCACATCAAACTTGACCTGTTGATAATCGATTATGAAGTCCCGTATCTTCAATAAATATATGAATATATGAGAATCAAAATTCCATACATTATTATTGAAGGCAGGTACGTTTAACTGTGGACAATAATATATAAATTATGCTTATAGTTGCGTAAAATTACAAGATCTTTTTATATATTTCTTTAATAAAATGCCGCAAAGATTTTAGTCATGATAAAATATTATATTCTTTCTTTACAGGTCCTCTTGAGAGCTATAACCGCAGTTATAATAAGGTACGTAGTTATTTCTTTAATAAAAAATATGTTAGTGAAATATGAGAACGAATTTATTTTAATGTCTTTAGTTTTTTGCTTATAATTTAGCAACTTACTGTTTTATTACTTTTAAAAATATTAATTATCTTTTTTATATATGTGTCAAGTTCTCGTTTATCTATTCAATCGAAAATTAGAATGATATTGTTTAACTTCTAGTCGAATATGGAGTTCTTAGACAATACAGAATAACGTTATGTGGTATTATTGTAAGTCAAATCTCAGAAGAAAAACAAGTCAAGACCTTTCTCTCCAAGCAGAGGCAGTAAGTTTTTGTCTTTTACAAAGTCGTAGGAAGACTATATTATTTTGGAACCGGTACAACACAGCCAAATTTAATTCCAAAATTATATATTTTATATTGAAGTGAAATATTTTATTTGCTTTATATGATGGCTTACTCATAAGTGAAATTCATGGAACTACTTACCAAGTATGAAACTTTTTTAGCATTTACGGGGTTCCATGAAAGCTTTATGAGCCTAAGGCCCTCCGCACATGGAGCTACTGAAAAAGTACTAGTTGCAAACTCAATATTTTTTTTTATTGCTGTAGAACAGCAGACAGGCTGACGGCCCGCTTAGGATTTAGCAGTTACCGTCGCCTATAGGTGTATGCAACGCCAGTGGCATCGCGAACACGCTGCTGTCCCATAAGGGTACAGGAACTTGGGTCACTAATGCCGGTACACAATACAAGGTTATTATGGCGGCATACTTAAAACCAAAGGTGGTCGCCATCCAGACGGGCTTGAGGCCCTACCACGTAGCTAGGGTGGGTTGTTTTGTCGCCTTTTACGACAGGCCGACCCCGGCCACAGAGGTCAGTATTCTTTCTCCGCCCCTGCACGGATATAATTACTAACGAGTTGCTTGAGCGTCACCGCCCATACGTTCTCATCGAGGGTCGCACACGACACGACTAGTCACCAACCGGTTAGTAACGCGTTAGCAACTGATCACGCATGATGCGTCGTGCCGGTCGCTGCGCTACTGGTTACCAGAGTTTTCTGTTTTTGTTGCGAAAAATGAACGATCAAACCCTAAATATTAAATTTGTACAGGAGGTGTTCTTTCTTCTGCGCTCACGCACTCCCGCATTTTAGTATTTTTATTTACAAACAGCAGGAGATATCAACTGCATCAAATTTAAATTGCTATCTTTGGACATTCTATATAATCCCACAAATTTATTATCTGTTTCATGCAGCTCTCGTGCTGCAACTGACAATCTGCAGTTCACGTTATTTCGAATATACGGGTGAATCCAAAACCTGCGAAAATTCCTTCGGTGTCTATTAAGGTAGTGGTATAATACAATGTCGTTGTCACCCTCGCTCGACCCACTCGACATGTTTGTTTTTTTTCCTAATATTTCCTTGTTAATCGTGTGCTTGTGTGCGCAGAAATAACAGAAGTGACTGAAATCTTGCAATTTAAGGAACGTCGTGTGCGAGGTACAGTTTCTAACTAATTTGTAATTGTAATTACTGATCAGTTCCGTCATTTTTGAGTAGCTCCATGTGCGAAGGGCCTAAGTCAACCATATTCAGTTTACTTAAATGCTCTGGCAAAATGTTTTTCTTCGGGGTTGGAAAATTTAATTGTTATAAGAAGGAAACATTAAACCAAATTGATCGCATTCATTTTCTTATTCTTATTACAAGTCACTAGGAAGTGTCAAGAAGCACCGAAGCAAACTAATTTCACCCTATAGCATCTAATGTAGATTCCAGAATCTTCGATCCAAGATTCATAGCTTGCACTAAGAAATTAAAGGTTTAGACAGTAACTTTAGTTCATATTTTAAATAATAGTTATATATACATATTTGAACTTATTTTAAAAAATAAAGCCTTTAAAGAAGAACTATTTCAAAACAAATAAATAAGAACTAAAAAGTGAAATATAATTGCATATTCTTCTATTGCTTAATAATCAACTTACTTTTTCTACTCATCAATAGTAGGTACGATCTATGTGTTTACGACGCAAGAAGGTAGGTAGGTACCTACCCACTTCAAATCTAACTCAACACATACCTATAAATAACAAACAATGATCACAATATTTTTAGAGTTCGCCTAAGTAAAATGAAATGAAAAATATTACACTACTTAAAAGTCAATCAAATTATTACGATAATATAATTAGTTAGAATTATTATTATTTTTGGAGTCAGTGTCATCCTCCAACAGAGAGAGTTCCATTGATCATCATATTCGACTACGACAATTACTTGACCATAACGATGTTACGGTAGGTGACTCAAATATCCGGATAGCTTAAAAAAAAATCGGCCGAGTATCGTTAATTTGCTCCTAAGAATTGAAGATTTCCGTTACTTTGTCATGGATTCCATAACCAGAACCTAACCAAACTCTCATCAAACTACCCTTGAAGTACATCCTTCCCAATAAAAAATGAATTATCGAAATCAGTTCACACAGTCGAAAGTTCTGAGGTAACAAACATAAAAAACAGTCGATTTAAGAGCCTCCTCGGTTTTTGAAGTCTGTTAAAAATAGTTTGAGTTTGCAATCAGTTGATGAAGACTTGTTGAACTCAATAGCATGATTTATACATGTTTAATTATTACTAGAGTTTACCCAGGGTCGAAATTTGTCCTTATTTCATTTAATTTTTAAGTTTGAACTTGATTAGGGTTCTCTTGTCAAAGGCTAATAGCTCTATAATCCAAGGTTTCATCATAGTTACTCAGCTGATTTGCCAGTTTTATACATTAGTTTGAACAGCATAACAATAAAACTTCAAAATGTTTTGCATTGTACAATCTGCAGTGGAAACCAGTGTTGTAACCATATATTTGCTTTTTGTATACACTATCCTTACAAATAGGCAAGAGTAAATCAATTCAGATTATTTACTCGTATACACCATATTCTTTATGCTTGAGCAAGATGTAAGTAGTATGTAATATATTTATTCATAAAAAGTTACACTTTCATTTAACAAATTATAAATAATTTTACAAATAAAAACAATTCTAAAGTTTCATTCCTTAATATTGTCCATTTTGACATTCAATAAGACCAAAGCGAATATAACCACTCAAGCCTATAGACATTTAATGTTAGTTTATTAAATATATGTTATTAATAATTGTATAATATTATTATTATTTATTAATGAATTATTTAAGTACTTACTAATGTATATTATGAATTTAAATATTATATTATTATAAAATTAACCTTCATGGTTTTTACCAGGCCATAAAATCTTATAAAAATACAACAAAAGCATCAATTTTGTGTATCAATCGAGAAGTAGTGTGTATTACACATTTTTTATTTTTGTTTATTTTAATTAATTAATGTACTTCTAATGGTTTTTAGGTAAAAAAATAGCTTTCTGTACTTTTCCTTGATGTAAACTTTAACTGTGCCAACTTCTACAAAGTTTTCGCTTCACGTAATAATGTGTGGATAATGTGCTAAAATAGATAATTAAATAAACTTCCATTTACCACTTTTAGACGTACATATGGAGAATAACCAGAACTCCACCCACTTAGCCAATTTCTTAGAGAGCCCAATATCTCACCGGCTCATTGTATTCGCTTTGGAGCCGCTAAAAGACGTTAATTTCAAATTAATTCTGCCGATTCGAGCCCCTCCCTTGTTGATTAAAACTTGATTAAATGATGAATCTTATTGAATTACCGCCATTTTTGTTTTTTATCGAGACGTGGAAGAGGGTTATTAAGGGCGTAAATGGCTGGAATAGAGGATTTTTTAAATATACATAATCTGAATACTTATAATTTCTATCATAGCTTTAACTATCGATGCATATACAAAAAGATAGAAGAATCATCGGCTGTCTTAGAATACAGTGGCATACCGTTTTATTGGTAACATTTCTTGGGTGTTTCAGGTGGTCTTCCAAGGGCTTTCAGCAACAATATATAGCAACAATATATAATTATCCACAATTATATATATTATCCACCATTTACAAATTCATTTTCTATTGTAGTTTTTCTCTTTAGTAAAAAGTAGTTCACATATAGGTATAGGAACTACTACTACATATTTAAAAAATTTAAAATTTAAGTTTTCAGTTGTAAAATAAATAGTTATAAAACATAAGTATGCTGCTTGAAAATAAAATTGCATGAATAAATTACAACTTTTATTTAAATTTTCTATTGCCTCATAGAAACTGGCTGGCAAAACTTTGTAATAAAATTACGATACCTCTTCTAAAATAAGACTAATAAGTAAATAAAATTATATGTCATAAAAAATGAAAAGTTAAGTTACCCAAATCACAAAAGTAAAAAAAAATCGATGAAGAACGTTAAATATATCTGTTTTACATTATATATAATTATTTCGTCAAATTTCTAACAACGTTAACCGGTTTGAACACAAGCGCCTAACCGCATGGATATTCACATAAGCGTAAACAAAATAATCAATTCTGCACCTTTTACTTCAAGAAATAGAGTTGAATGTTCAATATATACAGTGATGTTGTACAATAGCATATCATATACAATATCTCTTTGAGCTTTGAAATTTAATAAGCGTTTAACACTTCAAAGCGTGCGTATAAAGCAATTTTGGTTGGTCGAGGAAAAACAGCGCTTTTTGGGCTACCTACCCGTACCAAAGTAATTCGTTTATACACGGCCTCATTGAAAATACGTTAATTAGGAATGGAAGGGATGAAACAGCTAAAACAGCAAAATTGAACGCTTTTCGTAATGCTTTTAATTAGCTTTGAAGATGAGAATTCATCGATTAAATTAATCTTTGAAGAGAACATAGAATTCTAATACTATTTTTTTTATTGCTGTGGGACAGCAGACAGGCTGATGGCTCACTTAGAATTTGAAATTTGAAAACGACAGGCCGACCCTTGCCGCAGAGGTTAGTACTCTTTCTCCACCTCTGCATGGATAAAACACTAACCATAATATTAGATATTTTAATATTAAATATTTTAGTATCATAGCTTTTTCACGTGTATAATTAAATTAGGTGTTGAAATATGATATCGAGTTAAAACTAAGTGATTTTCCAAAATATGCAATTATACATATATATTAAAGAAAATATAACGTGAATAAAGTAAAGTGCGTGAGTAAGTTATTACTCGTAGTCCTAGTTACTTATAATAAACCTTAGCCTAAAGTATTTCTAGTAGCTTTATTACTACAAATAGTGCTATGCGTCAAAATTATTAAAATTCTAGTGGAAATTTATTTATTATGATATAAAATTTACAAAAGTGATATTGAAAGAAGAGTGAATGCAGGAAACATGGTGAATGGAGCTTTGCACTCCTTTATGAACAGTCGGAAGGTATCTAACAAGGCTCGTCTAGCTGTGCATGAGGGGGTGTTGGTTCCGACACTCATATACGGAAGTGAAAGTTGGGTATGGCAGAAGAAACATGAAAGCAGAATAAATGCAGTTGAGATGAGAGCGTTAAGAAGTATGATAGGAGTTAAACTGAGTGACAGGATAAGAAATAGTGAGATAAGAAAACGTTGTGGTCTGAAAGAAGATGTAGTGACAAAAATTGAGAAAGGTATGCTGAGATGGTTTGGCCATGTTGAGAGAATGAATGAAGAACGATTGACGAAAAAAGTGTATAAGGCGAGTGTGAATGGAAATGTTGGAAGGGGTAGACCTAGGCGGACGTTTCGAGACCAGATCAGGGACGTCTTGAAAAAAGGCCAGGTCAAGAGTACCCTAAACTGAAGGGCATGTATGAAGGGAATAATGAAAGTGGACGAAGCGAAACAAGTATGTAAGGATCGTAGCAAGTGGAAAAAAGTGGTCTCTGCCTACCCCTACGGGAAAGAGGCGTGATTATATGTATGTATGTAAAATTTACAAAAAAAAGAAGTAAACTCTCTATAAAAATGGCGTGCTTTCACCCCGAAGACTGCGAGAAATTTGCAGTATGTCCGATGTTAGTGGCCCCTTGTCCAACAACGTGCTGTGAAGATCCATCTATGTGCTATCCCTGCTTGCCACGATGTCCTACACCGAAGGTTAAGTATTGTTTTGAAAGAAGCCACAAGTTTCAAGGCTTTTAACTTGCCAAGAGGAAGATTGCTGTGAGCAACTACGAAAATGTATGAAGATGGACGCATTGTGCACAAACTGCCTGTGTCTGCATTCAAGCGCAACGGAATGCAGGACCAAAAGTATTCGAAGACATTCGGCACTGCAAATTTCTTATTTTTTATTAGAAGCCCTCATGACGTAATTGTCGAATGTGGATTGTGCACGGACCCCGTAAAAGTCGGCGACCCGCCAAAAGTGCCACCCTGCACACCCAAACCGACACTCAGATGTTATGTATTTACTCAAGAAGAAACCAATAAATGTGTCGCTGGAAGATATATTAGATGATTAACATCGAAATTACGTGGCCTACTTTCAATGAGAAAAATAATTTAAATAAAAAGGATGACAGACTTTTCCCCAAAAAGGGGTTGACGTCAGACAGGCGGCCGGTTGTAAAAACTAAGCCACAACTATTACAACATGTATCATGTTGTGCCGACCCTATATAATCTGGGATAAGGGCAGGAGGAAGAAGAAGAAGTGCTAACCTAACCACGACTGCGAACCGGGAATATTTTATTGTAAAACAGCTCTACAATAGAAGCTCTACAACAAATTATGTTGCCCGGTGAAGTCACCCACCGCTTCAAAACCCCGCAAAAATGCGACCCTAACTTTCTAAATTTATTGTCCCAGAATAAAATTTCTTAGTATAATTTCTTGGGGAAGAAAGAAATGAGTGAATTATATTATGCAACGCGAGAAATTGCCCAAGCTGTGAACGGCGCTTATACGTCAAAGATCGAAGACCACATTTACCATTGGCGATACGCCTATGCCTATTGAATGATGAACAAAAGGTCTCTGGCCAACTCATTAAGGTGGAGCAAGGAAATAGCATCTTGCGTCATGTCAAAGAGAAGACTCAGGTCGGCGCGAGCACTTACATCGAATAAGCACATTAATGGCATTGTGGATAGTATGTGTTTGCTCGGCCTTATAGGCCACGTACTCACACCTCTCACAGATCTAGCAATCCCTTTTTTATCGAAGTAATATATTATAGTTATATGTGTATAGTCATACAACAGGCAAAACCACCTTATCCATAATAGTGATCGTTAATGCAATCTTGCAATGATAATTAAGAGTTGAGTGATGAATTGAAATTCTTCTATTCTTACTTTATAACTTACCAGCTGGATGACCGAGCTTTGCTTCGTATTTTTTTTTATAAATTGTGTTTTTTGGAAATTAACAATTGATTTTCTTAGTCTAACCTCAAAACAAACACTCATTGACTTCGTGTTACTTAACAACGCCATCTGCTGGAATAGCTTTAGTGTTGTTATGTCGTTAAAGCAATTTAAAAAAAATAGTATTATTATTCGCCGATAGATGTCAGAAAGAGTCATTTTTCAGTTTAAATTGGGACTACTCAAACGCCACCTTTTTGTTATTTTTCTTCCAGTAAAAAAAAGCGAATAAAATAACATTTTCTAGAAATGATTTCTAGCTAGATCGATTTATCGCCCCCGAAACCCCCCATATACTAAATTTCATGAAAATTGTTGGAGCCGATTCCGAGATTCGAAATATATATATACAAGAATTGCTCGTTTCAAGATATAAGATACCAGAAGAATAATTGTGCACGCCAAGTGGCAACAGCAGACGGCAAAATCAAAGCTATTTTTTTATTAATTCAGTAGGATAAAACGTGCACTGAACTTCAGTACAGTTTTACGAAGATAGGAGAGGAACGGAATTATTAGGATGACATTCAGAACATCTCTGTGAGTTAAAAGCAATGAATCGAGCATGTGATGAATAAGGTTCTAAAGGTCATATTATGCTAGATATATGTCGCCCTAATGTCATTCATGCTTCAGTGTATGTTACACCACAATGCTTATTTGTTTAAATATCTATCATTCCTTACTGTGTATTACGCCTATCATGCCTTGACTAACGTTCCATGTACGAGCGCAAAACACATAACCTTAGCTTTATAAAATTAAGGCCGAGTAATTGCAGTGTTAATTTAAATAAGTAGAAGAATATCGCGTACGAAGTGCATTATTACACATGTTTATCGGTATACAATTTGTACCCATGCGTGCACTCGAATTAGGATGTAGCTAGCTAGCTAATGCAGATCGGCAGACAGATTGCAGATCCATAAACGCACTCATCCGTTCATCGTCAGCATAGTGATACTCTAACGAAGACGAAGAGTGGGAAGTCAACGTTTGGTTTAGAACGTCTCAGTTTTGTAGTCTACACCTCCTGGTTACATTCCAGGCAAGCATAATGCACTATTAAGTGATATACGAGAGATACTATTCCGGCCTCAGCTTGGTAGCCAACTACTCTTTGTCTAATTCTCATTCAACCGGAGGTGTTCAATGAAACTTACAAGAATCAAAATCCAATTAGGGAAATTTACGTCAAGCGGACAACCAAAAAAAATGAGGTCGTGAATTTTGTTTATACTCTGGTCAGTTATACTTCTAGTAGACGTGGACTTCAGGACTTCGGTACAATAGTATGTACAGTACACAGTCTTGATGGATATGGATGTGGAGGGATTAAACTTTTCTTTGAGCTGATTGAAAATTTCTTCGTTTTCCATTGACGCATCTGTCTGCGTTGCAATGTGTTGGTAGTACTTCCGGAAAGAAAGCTTTATCTTGGGTAAATTGTGAATAATCACTTGATGCCTGACTTGATTGCGAATGAACAATATGGCAAATATCTGAAGGGGATTCACATAACAGCCATTTCCTGTACGACTCACATACATAAATTATTAATAGCGTAGTATTTTAGTACATAAACCCGATTGCTTAGAAAGTGCTCATAGCTATGTGTATGTACTGTATATGCTCTAAGTCTTAAACTATTAGCGGACACGTTTTAATTTTTTATTGTGACGAATTAATACATTTAAAGGTTTAATTCAAGGTTAAAATATTAAAAAAAGTGTTGAAGTTACTCAAACATCGATTTGAAATTTTCACTTCCGGTTTACTATACGTAAAAAAATTCAAATTTAGAATTCGACAAAAAATTAAAAACGTAAACTTTTTAACTTGAAACAATACTTTTTAGTTTTTTTACAAATTAATTGATACAGATAATCATCATCATCATCTTCTAAGCGTAGTATCACTGTTGCAACTACTTCCGTTTCGGTGCCCGGGATCCGCTTTCCGACTCTTTCTACTCCACTTCGCACAGTCTTCACCATCCCTGGTAGTGAGCCCATTGGCACGCATGTCACCCTTTACGACGTCAAGCCAGCACTTTTTGGGTCTACCCCTCCTGCCGGGGCCCGGCGGAGGCGGCATGGCCAGAAATTTGTTTCCCACGTAATCATCCGATTGCCGCAAAACGTGGCCGTACCAACGGAGCCGACACTCCTGCAATTTATCCGCAATGTCACGGACATGAAGACTGCCGCGAATGCGGGGGTTTCTAACGCGGTCCTTCCGCGTCACTCCACACATCCACCGCAGCATGTTCATCTCCGTGACACGCAGTTCTTGCTTGTGTCTCTCTAACATTACAAATACAATAAACATTACAAATTCATTAATGATTCGAGTTTGTTTTATTTTAGTACAGCCTCATACATGCTAAAATCGCTGGAAAATAGCATAATCCACATCACCCTTTACGACGTTAAGCAAACAGACAGACAGACACAAAAATTCTAAAAAATGTTGTTTTGGTATATGTACCGTGTATACGTCTGAATGCACTTACTAAAAATCGGTAATTTTAATATTACAAACAGACACTTCAATTTTATTTATTTGTATAGATAAATATAATATAAATATATTTCGGAATCGGCTCAATTTCGGAATAACACGAAATAATAATTGAAACATCTAGACTTACTCGTGTAGTAGCCAACCCAATACAACACTGACTCGACTGGGCCATAGTTCGAGTAATCAACAAACAAAGGTAAGCACACCCGTGAATTAATATTAAATTAAATCGCGGAGGGAGAAACAACACTGGCTCTTATAAATCCCTACGTCGGAGTTTCACGAAAATTATAATATCGCGGATCGCGGGATCAAAAATAGACCAAACGATCCACACCATGAAATATCAAAACTGGCCCTATTCAGATCCAACAAAATGTAAAACACCATAATCAATCCTCTATATAGAAACAAAAAAGCACGCGATGCGAAGCCTAGAGTTAGTTTCCGACTGTTGCTACTCTCTTCGAATCGTCATTTTTCTAATCCGCTCTTCACGGCACCCCGACTCGGAGCCCCCCATCCCCCTCCACTATTTTGACCTCATTCCTTATAGCTTCGCCCAATACAATCCCTTAACTATATTTCAAATTTCGTCCACTCGGCATAGCAAAAAATGTTAAACATTTGGTACCTGCTACAGATAATCCTAGTACAGTATGCCAACATTTTTATTTTTACTAAGAAAAACTAAATAGATAATGACTACATCGTTCAACGTCAATACGACTTAGGCTTAAACCAAGCTCTAGACTTGCAGAATCGTCATCTCATCCTTCAACATGAAGTTGCCATACTGTTCCTCCATTAAGGTGTCTTACAACAACAAGCACACGTTCCGGAATCTCAAGTGCTGTTGACAGATTAAAGTTGTAGAATAAGTGAGTAAACATCGAGGACATCCCTGAAGTTCTCCAATGTCTTTCTCTAGAGTGCCTGCTTACAAATCGAAACATCGACGTTTTCCTTAATTTTATAGTAACGCTTAAGTATTAAATAGTTGTATTAACTTGGTACCGTCACAACACGTGTGTCAGGGATTTTGGATTCTCGGCAAACAACACAATATTGTTTTATTACGCTTTATTTCACGATTCTTTTAATATAGGTAATCAATTTATGATATTGTAGTTTGCATATCTTAAAAAATAACTTAAAATATATATGTATACGTGTATATTTGGTATTTTAAATATAACGAAAGTTTTGAAGTTGTTGAAATATTTTGAAAGAACGATTATTCAAGAATAGCTGGGTTGTCAAGTGTAAAATTAATTTTAACGTCCTCTAGCCGCGAATAGTTCATCAAAGTTCCACGATTCGAGACGAGCACAAAATGAATGGGGGCCAAACTGGTCTCCAACTTAGGATGGCTTCTGACGACTTAACTAGAGACGCTTTTGAGGAACTCCTGTTTAAATATCGGTACATGTAGTTAAAGTTCTTACTCAGGAGCACTACTCTACTCAGTAGTTGAATAAAGTAGTTGAATAAGAACGTAAAATTGAGTTATAGATCAAATCTCCAGCGTGCATTTCTACATCTCTGTCTTTTGGTGATTCTTTTATCTCTTTAACAAGAAAGCTGAAATATGGAAAAGTCAAATAAACCAAATAAAGCTACATTTATTTGGTTTTAAGGTAATATAAATTTGTATCTGCATTCAACGCAACGAAATGCAGGACCAAGAGCATTCGGGTGCTCGGAACTGCGAATTTCCTATTTAGAAGCCCTCGTGGCGTAGTTGTCGAATGTGAATTGTGCACGGACCCCGTAAAAGTCGGCGAACCGGTAAAAGTGTCACCCTGCACATCCAAACCGATACACGGATGTTGTTCACTTAAGAAGAAACTAACAAAAGTATCGCTTGAAGATACTAGTATATTACATGATTGACAACAAAATTACGTGGCCTACTTTCAATGTGAAACGAGAACAATAATTTAAATAACTAGGATGACATATTTTTCCCCAAAAAGGGGTTAACGTCAGGCAGGTGGCCGGTTGTAAAACCTAAGCCACAACTATTACAACATGTAACATGTTGTGCCGACTCCATATAATATGGGATAAGGGCAGGAGGAAGAATGTAATATAAATTTGTATTTAGTTGTTTCCTTTTTACAATTTAATCACATATTGAATTATAATTTGATATGAAGGTAGTAGAAGCTTTTTCGTAATAAATATTTTACAGAAAATTCAATTAAGTTTTTATTTCACACAGCAGTAGCACAATCGTATAAAATTTATAAAACTTTATCAAACTTTATAAAATAAAATTTGTAACTATTATTTCGTTCCAAGAGCATTATAAGTCATCTTACAGTGTACTCTATTGGTGACTTTCAAATCTTGTATTCCTGACGAGTACGGTCGCCATTTCCACATTTCATGTTTTAACCTTTTCCATTTTGTAGTCAGTCGGTTAGGTCATAATACAGATAATAAAAATATTCAACTATCAATATTTCAATATTCCAGCTCGTAAAGTACATTTTCCATTTGTAGAGGGGAAAAGTGGCTATAAACAATAAACAGTTGTAAATGACGAGTCGTAGCGGGTGCGAATGCAACGCGGTGACATCGGAACGGCTAAATATTGAACTGGAATTTATAGCCGCTGTGGTCAGTTCGCCAGATCGGTAAAGGTATGGCGCCACTAACAGAGATAAAAAGTGCCTAAAATTTTGTTCATTAGTTTTATCAGTTATATCCATAGATAAGATTATTATAGGTAATAAGATTAGGTTTTTTTATTTACGTAATATTATATTTCCTTCAAATTTCCTTTTTAATATTTATATTTTAAGGCTAATTAAAAAAATGTAATTGTTTTATTATTACAAATGTAAAAAACTGCTAATTATTAGATCAGGTTCGTTAAGTAACAGTATTTCAATCTTTAGAACTTAAGCATACTAAAGCTACTCCTAACACAGGTTATCATCGACTATTACTGTTGCAGCCGATACCCATGTCGGGTGGCGGTGGTGGTGGTGACGTTGCACACTATTCAAGAGAACATCCCACGGGACGCGTAATTTTAACACACAAAAAACTTTTAAACTTACACTAACAATAATTCTTATCTTTTTTGTATGGCATAAACTTCTGATATCTATAAATAAATAAAATAAGATAAAAATAAAAATAAAATATAACGGTATTACTTTCGCAAAATATAACATATAGGTATATAGCTTTGAACCTTGATTTCAGTAGAATAAAATGATATATGTGTCAAAATATAATATTGCGTAAATGTGACATTTTTTTATTCAAACATCTTTAAACAATTTCCCGCTTATCGATAGAACTAGGACCAAGTGTCCTTTATTTCAAATAGTCACTACGAAGTTCATTTAAGGACGAACTCCCTCAAGCTCATCTGCTTCCGTCGATAATTAAACAGCTGCGCTAGTGTGCTCAGTCTGACAGAATATTGCGGTATTATTTCAAGTTATATGTACTGTCATTAAAACAAATATATTAAACATTTGGTATTATAAATGACCGGATAGACCTGAGTATAAATACCTCTAATACACTAAACTTGGTTTTGTTTTTGAAGTTTAGGGGTAAGATGGTAATATCATCATCATCATCCCAGCGTTGTATCCCGGTTGCAACCTAAACTTCCCCTTCGGTGCCCGGGGTCCGCTTTCCGACTTTTTCTACTTCAATTATCGTACAGTGGTTGTAAGTGCGGTTAGATGGTGATACTTTGTTTAAAACAGTATATTCAGCTAAATTATTGAAGTGAAAACTTCTTTAGCGGCGTTGTTCACTTTTTTGTGATGGGTAAAAAATGTTAAACTCGCGTCAGGTCACGTGTCCTGATCGAAAGTTCGTAAGATTCGTAAGACGGAGTTTTGCTCTAGTAATACAAACCTTATTAATAATGACTTAAGGTTTACTTTATAATGTAAGATTTAAATGACTGCATTGCATTACTTATACATATTTATTTGAATTGCGACTTTACTACAATGAAATACAGTTGAGTTTTTGAAGTGAAAACTTCTTTAGGCGCGTTGAGCAATTTTTGGGTGAACAATTTTTGGTTTGTAAAGAAGTGTTAACGACCAGTTTAAACTTTAATGCTTGATCATAAACAATTTTTTATAAACCGAAAATAATAATCTAATAGCTCGACGATACAATTCACAAGTTATTTAGTTTTCTCTTCTACCTGCAGTCCCCAAAGACTGCCCCGCATGTTTTTTATTTGCTTGTGAATATTCAACCGAAGGTGTCATAGATGGTGTTTATATGGAACGCATTTAGTTTCAGATTAAATGCTGACTAGTTACTAGTTCATTTAATGTTGCAGTTTAAAAAGGATACGCGCTGCTACCGCTTATGGACATAGGTGCGAAAAAGTCAAACTCTTTTATTAAACTTAGCAGCGTACTTCAGATATCGAATCAAATATCGAAAGTATATACTTAAAACCGAGATGAAGTGCTTGAAAGAATAATAAATAGAATATCATATATAAATTAAGTAGATATATCTATATGGATTTAACCGAGTTTCTTCTTTGCTGTCCGCTTATACATTCGCAACTTAAAGTAAAACTAGCAACTTTGACAGTTGCGGCAAAGAGAGAATTTAGTATGTGATTATAGGCGAAAGGGGCTCGATCCGCACCGCACAATCATCGCCGGCACGTGCGTCTTACGGAAATTTACTACGTCTAATACAATAAGTCCACGGTACCCGAGTCCGCAGCCTGGTCCACGTTAAACTAGAATCAGTAAAACAAATGCTGTCATATATCGATCATAAATTATTAATAAGAGCCCAGCGAGACAAACCTTCTAAATAATTCCACTAAGCAATAAAAAAGACCTCAAAAAGTATCCTGTTTAACAATACAGTAGGAAAACTGAAATTGGGACGATTTGAAACCAAATTTTGTTTAGTTGGCTACTTAGTCTTGTTACTGTATTACTGTAGTATTCTTATCACATGTGAATTTATCGATTTCGCTGACTAAATTTGTTATGACATGACACCAGAATCCTGAGTGTCCAGAATGAATCAGACGGTTGTCCAAGACGGATTGGCGGGTTCCACATACCAGTGATCTCGGTATTCGGTTTCATCAAGATGTTTTATTTCGCCCATTAGGTGAGAAAAACTGCCTAACTGCCGGTACATACCATAGTGGGATTAGAATCCGTGATCTCTAGATCGGTCTCCGAGTTTAATGCCACTGAGCTATCAGATACCATAGATATAATACAGATATAAGCTCTATTTTTTACCTATTCTGTTTAATAACTGTTTCGTAACTTGACTTACTGCTAAACAAATGTCACTATCTCCGAAAACCGCGCCCGAGGTAAGCAGAGGGTGTGTGGGGTTAAATTATGTATTTTATTGTCGCCGAAACCAATTTCATAAGCCGAGGTACCGCGATGAGTCCACCCTATACAGCGGGGCCTATTGAATTTCGCAACTCACATACATATTGGCCGAGAATGTGTCTGCCTCTATTCCCTTGTTTTTGTTGGAATACTCGTATTTTATTTATTTATTAAATTTATTTTTTCTCAGAGAAAACTGCATCTTAACAGTGCCACCTATAAATATACGCTTACATTATACTTCACGCTATTTCTTTACATCTTACACACATTTGCTTTATTTTTTAATGACAGTTTACAATTGACCGAGATTTCGTAATTTTTTTCGTGTACATTATTCAGATATGAAGTACGTAGTATGGTAGCCAAGTAGTAGTTGGAGACTACCCTGGAAGTACGGTGCTCGACTCCTATCACATATATCTCTTAGGCAGTTTTTCTTTATCTAATTTGGATATTATAATATAGCTGACACGTTTCGACGGTGAAGGAAAAAAATGTAAGAAAACCTGTATTATAGGTATTATTATTTTTAAATATATTTTTTATTCATTATTTTATTGATGTAGGACAGCAGATAGGCTGACAGCCCGCTTAGAATTTAATAGTTACCGTCGACTGGATGCCCGCAATGCTAGTGGCATCGCGAACACGCTGCTGTCCCATAAGGGTACAGCAACTTGGGTCACTAACGTTGGAACACAACACAAGGTTATTATGGCTGCAGACTTAAGACCAAAAGTGGTCGCCATCCAGACGGTCTTGAGGCCCTACCACGTAGCTAGGGTTGGTTGTTTTGTTGCCTTTTAGGACAGGCCGACCCCGTCCGCAGAGGTTAATATTCTTTCTCCACTCCTGTACGAATATAGCATGCTGTATACTGAAATCATCACTATAACCTACCAATCTGTCTTGAACAAACATGGCAGGTATTCTATCCTATCCCTCCAGGGGAAGCCCAGAGCCCAACGGTGCAACGCTATGTGCTGTTATTATTATATATATTGCTTAATATTTGGATTTAAGTATTCTGATTTGATTTATAGATTGTTAATAACAATTTGCAATTATTCAACTCAATAATAATAATTATAGTTTTTATTTCTTTTTACAAATATTTACATATACTACATAATTTTACATGACATTTTTTATTATATTGTTTGTAAGGTCCGGTTAAGGGTAAAAGCCTCCTCCAACTTGTTCCAAATCCTTCTATTCTTTGGCCATCCAGTTGTTGCTAGCTGTATCTCTTATTTCGTCGACCCACTGTTCAGCAGGTCGGCCTTTAGCTCTCTTGCTGATTGGTCCTGTCCATGTTATCGTCTTCTTTGCCCATCATTTCTCTGGAAGGCGTACGAAATGTCCTACACATTTCCATTTAAGGCGCAGTGTATGTTCATCAGTTCATCATCCAGGACTTGGATTCTTTTTCTTATTGACTTGTTTCTAATTTAATTTTTTAGTTTTATCTATAGTACGCTTCTTTTCATGACACGTTGACACACTTTCTTTTCTGCATTGTTTTTTTTTTGTTGAAAATCCATGTCCGCGCGCCACAAATCAAGCTTGGTAGTATTTTGGAGTCAAGTACTTTTTTTTTGAGTTTTAGAGAGTTTGGATTTTAGTATATTTTTAAGGCTCCAGAACTTGTAGGTATTAGTGTTAGTTTGATACAATCAAACGAGATATTGAGTAGGCATACTCTATCGGATATACGTACCTATATAGTTGTCTATGTTTGTATTATACTCCTTTATTATTAGAAAACGTACGCCAACATGACCTTTGATTTTATCCGTATAACAAAATATATGATCCTTGTCCTCTTTAATATTATTACATATTAATATTTCCTCGGATAAGCCAATAGTATCATATTTAATATTTTTAGGGAATGTTTCAGTAAAATCGATCGTTCAGGGTATTGCAAGGAACGGATATGATATGTACATAAGTATAGGTTTTTATGTGTTTGAAGGTTGTTGTCTGTATCTACCATGGTGATAAGATGGATTAGGAGAGATGGAGATGGAGGGGCCGATGGTATTTGCTAATCTGAATAGCAATTTTTTTCGCTTTGAATCTGTGTACTTACATGTATTGCAGATGATTGATTTCATTTCTGCTAACTTGTAAAGTAGGTGTTAATATGAGTAGGCTTCGTTTTCTTTACTGGTCGCTTATACTTCTGTTTCGTTGACTATATATATATATATATATATATATATATATATATATATATATATATATATATATATATATATATATATATATATATATATATATATATATATATATATATATATATATATATATATATATATATATATATATATATATATATATATATTTTTTAGTTTTATCTACAGTACGCTTCTTTTCATGGCACGTTGACACACTTTCTTTTGTGCATTGTTTTTTTTTTGTTGAATATCCATGTCCGCCCGCCATAAATCAAGCTATATATTATTTACTACTTCTTGAAGTGACTGAGACAAGTAACATTTGGGTTTTTCAATGTTTTTTTTCTTTATTCAAGTATATAAGTTTATCGTATTTTACTATAGCTTTTCTGTCTGCTTTATTTTCCTTTTCAACGTGTATTTGAAGTTCTCTATTATATTCAATATTTTTCTTTCTACATAG
The DNA here is from genome assembly GCA_963693495.1 of Malacosoma neustria. Taxonomy (NCBI): domain Eukaryota; kingdom Metazoa; phylum Arthropoda; class Insecta; order Lepidoptera; family Lasiocampidae; genus Malacosoma; species Malacosoma neustria. Next base: position 1,347,557 of record OY856372.1, read on the forward strand.
GTCGAAGTAAATCTCTCTGTTTTTTCGACTCCGAAAAAGAGGACATTTTTCTTTCTAAGTTGTCATTCCAAACGTTTAATAGTGTTTCTTTCCAAATTCATTCCCTGAACCAATGCTAAGCCAATCAAATCAACCTTTGAGTTTGTTTAAAGTTAGTTTTATTGTTAAATTTGTAATCCCACTATAGTTCGTGAGATGTAATAGGCCCGTTTGGACAGCTGTCATTTTGACGTATTTAATGATGCGGCGAAAAGAAATCGTTATCATGAGCATTCGATTATCACGGAAAATCAATTCTAAATTAAAATTTAATTTTAATCGTTCCTTTTTTAATTCATTTACTTAAATCAAGGTTTGATTTTAAACTTTTCATTTAATATTTTAGTTTTTAACACCCGGCAAAAAGCAGTAGTGTTATTAAATTGATAAGTTTGATTTTGTGAGAGATAACTTTGTGTCGAAATAATTTTAAATGTCGGGGGTTTTTAATTTATAATTGTAAGTTCTCAAAAGTGATAGAATGATACAATGGAACACAAGAAAACTTGAGTTCTGTTGAAAAAATAAAACAAATCGCATCATAATTTAATTCTCCGGTGCCCGGGGTCCGCTTTCCGACTTTCTACTCTACTTCGCACGGTCTTCAGCATCCCTGGTAGTGAGCCCGCTGACATATAGGCGTTACGTAACCTAAATTAGCATAATTATTATTTTCAGAAAAATAGCATTTCTACTTTTTTTTTAATTTATGCCGCTAAAATCAATTTTAAACAAACTTATACATTGATTTGTTAAATAAGCTAGTCGAAATGGCGACAAGTCGCCAATCGCACTTTATGGTCGCCTCTAGACATTTGAAATAGACCTTGAGCGAAAAATCGCCAACTAGGCACCACTGCACTAAGCCATTTAACTTTGACATTTCCTATTTTAGCTTTGGGTGTTATGCTCAATTCAAATAAAATGGATTTCATTAAAATTATTAAAATTATTTCATTGAATCATTTTGTTTTTTTGAATTTTGAATTGAATTCATTAAAATTATTTCATTGAATCGATTTATTTCCGGTAAAAATTAGCGATCAAATTAGTTACAGCACTCTGGTTTAAAAGAAAAAGGACTTAGAATGTAACTGTTTTTGAAACGTTTCGTAGACATACAAAATTACATATATCTTAGGATTAATAAGTGAAAAAAATAAACTTGATATGAATTCTTACATAATAAATAACTTGTGATAAAAAGATATGGTGTTCGGATCGTAAAAGTTAATAATTATTTTTTTATGATTTTGTTGATTTGATCTTATGTTACATTCTAATGCCGCTACGACCTGTCAGGACGGGCCTATTAGATCTCACGAACTATAACTATGTGTAATTCTCAAAAATGTTTATAGTAAATCAGATATAATACAACAAATTTACGAATAATATATACTTGATGACCTCTGTGACGCAACGGATAACGTAACGGTACGCTTATTGAGGTCACAGGTTCGATTCCCATCTCGCGTTTATGTATAATATGTATTTATTTACAAAAAATTGTATATAAGTAATATACCAGTTGTCTAGTACCCATAACACAAGTGCTATGCTACTTAGTGTATGACTAGATGGCGCTGTGTGAACTGTCACAAAATATTTATTATTTATTTATTTATTATTAATAATATTAGAAAAATGATAGGCATTTAAACGTATTTGAAAACAAAATATTTCCACAAATAAATTCCATTTAGAAAATAATCAGCTCTTTACAAGATATCCGCCGAAAATTAACGCTTCGTTCAGACGCAAAAACATTAATTCTAGAATAATTAAAGAAACGATTAAAGCGCTTCGTAACCCTACCACCTTGGAACCCCCGCCGAAAATTGTTAGCACAAAACAGGGCTGTCTCGAGCAATAAAGTTTGCTAAGGAATTTCATTAGTTTCCTACAATAAATTAAGAGGTTATGCTCTCGTGTGTCGGCCCTGCAATTACCTCGTCTAGGGACCCATAATGAAGAACCTCTATCCCAATGATGGAGTGGAAAGAGGGAATTCATATGGATATGACTCGCTTTGGTGTGAAGTATTAAAATGTAAGTAAATTCTGTAACATGTTATTGAATCAACTGTTTTACTGATATGACAAGTTTACTAAAATTTGATAGTTAATTTGCTAGCCTTTAACTTTCCGTGCTGGGGGCAGAGTAAGAATACTGAACGCTGTAGCTGGGGGCAGCCTGTCCAAAAAGGCAACAAATCAACAGTACCTATCAAGTATCTTCTTCTCTGACAAAAGTGAAGAAATATCCTTATATACTCTTTCAACTTTCAGATGCCCTCCGTATTGGATAGTTCGTCAACGGGAATCCAATAAAAACCACTTCAGTTTCTTCTCTTAGCCAGCTTAAGTGGAAAAAAAAGTAGCAGCTGCCGCTATTCCGATTGCTGGTTAGCCTCACAGTACCATAACAAAGTCGTAGCAAAGATCGAATATTTGGTGGTACGTCACATAATTTTTTCTATTACAGTTACATTTACCGTGTCCTTATTTTCCAAGATCCTTGTGGCAAAGCTCCTCATAATAGTTGGCTCGTTCACCATTACTCGGGTGGCGACAATGAACCGTGACGTTTTTATAACCCGGTTATAACAGGTGAGCTATTGGCCTCTTACGCGTTCACTCCGCTTGATGTATTACGGTAATGGGCCGATTTAATCAAGAGTAGCATTACGAAAAACTGAAGTTCTGACTATGTTTATAAACGTATGTTTCTTTTAATCATATGTAGATGTGTTGATGACATGTTTAATTGTATCATCGTTAAAGTGTAAAATAAAAGGCACACGTCATCTAGTTCAGTTCTCTACTAGGTTGATTATGTTCCTTGCATCGCCTATACATTGTATATATTTTATTATATATCTGATTATGTATGTATATAAAAAAGTATTAAACAATCGTAAATTAGTAAAATTGATCCCTCAAAAGGGGAGGAACAAATAAGACGTCAGGCGACATTAAGTCGAGCTCTGTAGAAACAATCGTCTGGAAATTTCGAAATGTAAGCTTAATTAAAATTTTCTTCTTAACAATGATGTCTTAGCGAAATTCTGAAGGGCGCCTGGAGTCACACGCGGCAATTTGCAGAACCAACCCCTCCCTTTTAAATTTGAGCATTCAATATATTTATTTACTGTAATCAATTTTCAAAACCTTTAATGTTTTTAACCTTTTACGTTTGTTTTGTGAAACTTATTTTTGTGAGCATTAAGCCAGTGGTTAATGATTACTTTTTAACATAGCAACTTTATATTTAAGAATCGAGTGAAATTTTTGTTTTCCTCTCCAAGTTAGAAGGTAAAGTAATTCAATTATCACTTTTAACGACGCACAAAAATTAGATACAGCTCTATTAATTTGTTACTCATTGTGTATGACATTAATATATAAAATCGAGTCATCGAATCGTCAATCACTATCATCAATACCTGAAAATCTATTAAATACTAGATAATAAAATTTCAAATTATAATACAATTATCTACGTGATAGTGCTCGAAGCTCATCTGGATGACAACCACCCTCGGTCTTAAGTACATACATACATACATATAATCACGCCTCTTTCCCGTAGGTATAGGCAGAGACCTCTTCTTTCAACTTGCTACGATCCTTACATACTTGTTTCGCTTCGTCCACTTAAGTATACCGCCATAATAACCCATTTATATTAGTGACTCAGGTTCCTGTACCCCTATGGGATAGCCGCATGTTCGCAGCGTCGCAAACATCTATAAGCGACGGTAACTGCTTACTGTTAACTGGGCCGCCTGTCTGAGGAACAGTCTATCTGCTGTACCTCAGCCATAAAGAAAATTGTATTTGTGTACTTAATTTTAACATATATTATTTGTACAAATATAATGAATAAAAACAATATAAACTAAAAAGAAACTATTGTTGTAAATAAAGGTAATTAAAAGGATATGTTTAGATATTGTTTTGATATAGATCAGAAACTCACATGAGCAGCCCCCGTGGCTGCTTATGTATGCTGATGATATCGCGCTGGCAGACTCGGACAGGGGTAGGCTGGTGCGACGTGTGAAGGCGTGGAAGGAGTCGCTTGAGAACGGTGGTCTGAAGCTCAATGTGGCGAAGACCGAGTACTTGGCCTGTAACTACACTGATCCCACACCCGTATGCATAAGCGGCGACACGGTCGAGCGCACGGACCAAGTGAAATACCTGGGATCTGTGTTTCATACGTCTGGTGAGATCGATTGTGACGTCAAGACACGCATTGCTGCCGCGTGGGCCAAATGGCGTGAGGTAACTGGTGTCATTTGTGACCCCAAGATGCCGGTAAAGTTGAAGGGACAGGTCTATAAGACCATCATTAGGCCTAAAAGGACAGGCCACAGACACATACGGATGTGAAGCGTGGCCGGTGCTAGAGCGACACAGGCAAGAACTGCGTGTCACGGAGATGAATATGCTGCGGTGGATGTGTGGAGTGACGAGGAAGGACCGCGTTAGGAACTCCCGCATTCGCGGCAGTCTTCATGTCCGTGACATTGCGGATAAACTGCAGGAGTGTCGGCTCCAATGGTACGGCCATGTTTTACGGCAACCGGATGATTACGTGGGAAACAAATGTCTGGCCATGCCGCCTCCGCCGGGCCCCGGTAGGAGGGGTAGACCCAAAAAGTGCTGGCTTGACGTCATAAGGGGTGATATGCGTGCCAATGGGCTCAATACCAGGGATGCTGAAGACCGTGCGAAGTGGAGTAGAAATAGTCGGAAAGCGGACCCCGGGCACCGAAACGAAAGTTTAGGTTGCAACCGGGATACTACGCTTAGATGATGATGATGATTGTTTTGATATAAAATTCAAATGAGCTATAAAGTTCTAGTGAGAAGTAAAGTTATATAATTGGTGAGGCTTAAGGACCGTATAAAGAATGGTGCGGTTTAGGTCTCAAAAGATGGTAGCCGCGGTGCGGGAAACAAAGGTAGTGTGGGTTTGATAATTAAAGTGGAAGGGAAAAGAGACGGAAATACCCAGCAAGTCAGAAAGAGCGGCGACTCACCTGAGGTTCCGATCTGCTACATTCCACGGCTGGTTCTGCGGTTTTGAGTCTCCGCCTTATAACTAGCGGTTCACAATATTACACATATAAAAACTCATGCAGGTTTATTGAATACTCGACGGTACGTGTCGTCGGCGCTGAGTAGTTTTTCGAAAATCACCGTCAGGCGCCGCAGCATCTAAACTAACTTGCCTACCCGGCAGGGAAAAAGAGGATAGGATGAAGCGCCTAACCAACAATGTTAATTTGAATTTAATACATATTTATAACTTTTTTATTATATCACTACTATGTTCACCACATCTATTTAAAATTTAAAATTATTACTAATGCAAAATACGAGATCGATCGACTGAATTGATGACTCTCAAGAAGAGATTTAAATTTCTTCTTTCCCTCAATAAAAGTATTCGGAAGTTTAAAATGAAGGTTAAATTTTGTTGATAACTTATTTCAAATGAACTGCAAGATGGGTTCACAATGGGCTGAAGGGGAGATTTTGTGCAAGATTTACAAAATTTTAACCCATCACACTAATTGGATATTTTAAATTGAAAATGTACAAAATGCCAAGTCAAAGATGAGGGATATTTTCATTTTGCCAAAGTATAAATCAACAATTACTTCATCTAGAATGTTTAAATATTTTTTTAATTAACTAGCTTCCCTCCTCGGATATATCGCATGCTTAATCATAAACTGACCGATTACGATTTAGGTCTAAAGTGAGTTAATATAACGGGCAGCATTGTCTCGACGCCCTAGAACTAAGATTTATTTCGATATCTCTTTCCCACACTGAGTTACCACTATTTAGTTATAAGTCAATATATGGGATAAGTAGTAAATGACAAAACGTTTTTTGCGATTTCCCAAAAAACAGGTTTTTTGAGTTAGGTCAGTTTATGATTAAGCATGCGATATTATCTATCAATATAATTTACTAAACTTATCACTATAACCTTCAGAGGCTTGGGTCAGAATTCAGACAAAGTGATCCCAGCATTTTTCTAGGAAGCTTTAAATATTGGTTATCTATTTCAAAAGCAAGGATAGTCACTTCAGAAGTGGTCGTCTCTCTAGGAGTTGTTTGTGTAATAACCAAATTTATTCACATTTATTTTTATGTAACTATTTCTTTTATAAGGATTGTCTTATACTAAGAGAAAAGTTACAGGATATTGATTATGAGGGATATCGATGATTCTGAACCTTGAGCATTGAAGTAAAAAATAGTTCTACGTCAGTTTGTCCGTTCAGGAGCGGAGTAAAAATACTACTACATCTGAGGCCGGGGTCGGCCTGTCGTAAAAAACGACAAAACAACCCTAACTACGTCTAAGGGCCGCAAATCCGTCTAGATGGCAGTCTTAATGGGTCTACAAGTATGCTGCCATAGTAAACTTGTGTTGTGTTCCGGCATTAGTGACCCAGGTTCCTGTACCACTATAGGACAGCAGCGTGTTCGCGATGCCTCAAGCGTCACAAACATCTCTAGGCGATGGTAACTTTACTATTAAGTGGGCCGTCAGTCAGTCTGTTGTTCCTCAGCTTTAAATAACCCACGAAAGTAAATTTTAATACCTGCAGGGGCGGAGAAAGAATACTAACCCCTGTGACCGGGGTTGACCTAGCAACAGCCTAGCAAAACAACACACCTAGCTACGTGGTCCCTAAGCCCGTCTGGGTGGCGACCACCTTTGGCTATAAGTGTGCTGCTATAATAACTTTGTGTTGTGTTCGCGGCATTACTAACCTTATGGTACAGCAGCATGTTTACGATGCCACTGGCGTTGCAAACACCCTTAGGCGATGGTAACTGCAAAATTCTAAGTGGACAATCAGCTTGTCTACTGTCCTACAGCAATATATATATATATATATATATATATATATATATATATATATATATATATATATATATATATATATATATATATATATATATATATATATATATATATATATATATATATATATATATATATATATATATATATATATATATATATATATATATATATATATATATATATATATATATATATATATATATACCTAGTCAGGTCATAAATTCTGTCACATGTTTAATGTAAAATAATTGTAACAAGTTTATTCATTATGTAACCATTCATATACCAAAATGAACTTAACAAAACATAGATTCTTATGACATTAAAGTTTATTCAAAATGACCTCCGTGATTTTGAATACAAGCCTTCAATCTGCGCGGCCAGTCGTCTATCGCAGCACGAACGAGGTCCATGTCAATATCGGCGGCTGCCTTAATCAAGGATGTCTTGAGTGACTCCAAATTGGGATGAGGCTTTGAGCACGCCTTTTCCTCCAAGTGTTGCCATATCTTGTAATCTAACGGATTCAAATCTGGACTGGAGGAGGGCCAGTCTTCGTGCCGGATGAAGTCGATTTCACGCGCCGCCAGCCAGTCTTGTGTGCTCTTCGCTCTATGAACTGGCGCCGAATCTTGTTGGAATACCCAGTGCCTGTTATTGAACATGGTATGAGAAACAGGTTCCACAAGGTTCGTCAGGACTGTATTTTGATACACAACAGCATTCGTTTTTACACCTTTCTCACAAAAATGTACCTCTGTTAAGCCCCAATAAGAAACTCCCAACCATACCATGAGCGAGGATGGAAAATGACCTCGTTGGACATGCGGAATACGGTTGCTCGCTTCTTCACTACTGTGTGCGTACACCTTATCATTTTGTTTGTTGTAGCTCTCTTCTACGGTAAACATTTTTTCATCCGAAAAAGGAATTTCCCGATATTTTTTTCCCGCGTACCGCTTCAACAAAGCGCGGCATCTCTTCAGTCTCAGGTCCATTAGACGAGCATTCAAACGATGTCCTGTTTTTCTTCGATATGCCCGAAGCCCTAAGTCTTCATTTAACACCCTTTTCAACGTGGTTCTGCTTAACCCCATCTGAAGGGCCAACAGTTTCTGCTTACGTTTGGGATTTCTTTGAATTCGTGCCTTCACAGCTTTTATCACTGCTGGAGTCCTAATAGACCGAGGGCGACCACTTCTTGACCTGTCATCTACACTAGAGTCTTGATTGTATCGTTTGATGGTACGATAAACGAATCTTTTGGTTATATTCAAATTTTTCAGTATGTTAAAAATTTGAATTGGCGCGTAACCGCAACGATGCAACGCAATAACTGCAACACGGTCTTCTTTAAGCGTCCACTCCATATTTAAAAATGAGTAAAATTCTAAAAGTATACATTTTTATTTTCATGAACAATTCAAAATTCGAATTCAATAAACTTTTTTGTGGCCAGCATTCTAAAAGAAAAGTTTTTACTGTGTGACAATACTTATGACCTGACTAGGTATATATATATATATATATACATATATATATATATATATATATATATATATATATATATATATATATATATATATATATATATATATATATATATATATATACATATATATATATATATATATATATATATATATATATATATATATATATATATATATATATATATATATATATATATATATGCTATAGCGTGAATCCAGTTTTTTTTTATTGCTGTAGAACAGCAGACAGGCTGACGGCCCGCTTAGGGTTTAGCAGTTACCGTCGCCTATAGGTGTATGCAACGCCAGTGGCATCGCGAACACGCAGCTGTCCCATAAGGGTACAGGAACTTGGGTCACTAATGCCAGAACACAACAGAAGGTTATTCTGGCGACATACTTAAGACCAAAGGTGGTCGCCATCCAGACGGGCTTGAGGCCCTACCACGTAGCTAGGGTGGGTTGTTTTTTCGCCTTTTACGACAGGCCGACCCCGGCCGCAGAGGTTAGTATTCTTTCTCCGCCCCTGCACAGATAATAATAATGATCAAATGAAAGTTGCTAAAGTGTTTAATTGAAACTGGTTCCCGACTTCGTTTTGATTATGATTAATAGCGGCTTAATGACCACTAATCTATCAAGAGCTGTTTAAATACCGTGAAAATTATTTAAAATTTCATTATTTAATTTCACGTTAGCAGGACTCGGGAGTTGAGAGTATTTAATATAAATTAATTTAAGATGGTGTCTTTATGAACTTGCACGAAAGCAAGCACGGAACGTAGACTGGTTTAAAGCTAGAATAATGATTAAATTGAAAATTATTAATAGCAATAAATATTTATTATTGATATAATACAGCCAGTGGTCATTGTTGCCTTCTGATTTCTGTATAATTAATAACGTGCTGCCTCACTTGAAAACATTAAACGATGCCTTTTTCATAACTCCATATGGAATTGTGCGATGAAAAAATCTCAGCAAGAAGATCTCTTTGAATCTCCAAGAATTTCCAAAATAGAATCTCTTAAAATATTCGTATTAAGCAAGTTATAGCCCGTATAAAATAATTTCTCAGAATTAGTCCGTGAGTTGCTGTGAACCTACGTCGAAGAATGCCCAAGCAACACATAAAAGGATACTCATTCTCCTGGATGTTTTATGGTTGAGGAACATAGGCATCTTTTGTCAACACTGGAGTCTGAAACTCACAGCTCGACGAATTGTTTCAGTTCAGCTGTGTTCAAAGCATTTCTATCGGAAAAAAGAAATGGAAGAGTGAATTGAAAAAATACACCGTTTCAGCAATTTGGTTGTAATGAATTTCACGTATTGGAAGGAATGGGTCTAGACTGTGAACGCACCGAATATTGCCCCCTGCTAAGGCGCCTTTGTTTGGCCAAGTCCGGAGTTCGTATTTTGCTTACGATTTCAACTACTGATTCTGAATTAATTCTGTTCAGTCGATAATTTACTTTCTATAAATATTTTTATCAAATTTATATAGCTAGAACGAAAATCCATAGAAAATGCTTATTTTTTATTTTCTTTTAAAATTATACTAGTCTTCGTGTTTGGACTTAATGAAAGTCTAAGTTAGTTTATTGTAATGCTAATGTACATATTAAATAAATTTGTATTAGACGATAAAATAACATATTTTTTTCAGATGTCTGCAAATTTATTCAAATGTTACTGACTTAGTTAAAATTTCAATTAATTTTGAGTAGAACTATACGCGTATAATATATATTCAATGTTAAAGTCTTCATTAATGGTGAAACGAACAAAATTAAAATATTTTGTAATATTGTGCGAACAATCGATATAATTATAGTAAATCTAAATTGGATAGGTAGGTTTTTATAGGTAATTTTATAAATACTTATTTATTCAAATAAGTATGTTCAATATAAGTTATAATCAAACAAGTATTATAGAAATTTTACCAGAACTAAACAAAAAAGTGTATTTTAGGGTCAACAGCAGTTTTGTTGTTTAAAGTATAATAGCATTTAAAAATGAATTTCGGTGACTGTAAATGTTGCATTTCTAATACATATACCACACGGATGACCTAGATATAACTGAATGCCCTAGAGAACGTCGGCTTCTGACAAAGGGCCATTTAGTGCAATCAGTGAATTAATTGCCGAGATTAGGACAGTCACTTGTAACTGTGCTTTCTCTGCCAGAAATTCTAATACAATAGGTTTGTTGCTTATGCTATAATACCAAGGTTTTTCTACTTCATATAACCTCATTTGTTTGCTGGGTGTGAATCGGTAGAACTTTGCAAAAAATTAAAAATAGAATAGAATTTTTAATTTAACAATTAAATTCTACATGTTAGAGGTCTCGAGTTCGAATCCCACGATGGTATGCAACGCCCTAGCAGTTTATCTCATCTAATGCTAATAACTGCCATGTACCGACGGTGAAGGAAACGATTGTGAGGAAACCTGCGTACCGAAATCACCGGTATGTGCAACCCGCCAATTCGCCTTGGACAAGCGTGGCGGGTATATTGTCCTTCCCTCTAAGGGGTGCCCCGAGTCTAGCAGTGGGCTATTGCTACTAGCTATTATAACGTAATATTTACAGAATGTGTAATTCGGACCGCTGTTGGTGACACAATACCTTTCCCCATCACCGTCGGGGTGCACCAAGGATCCATCCTTAGTCCGTTTCTGTTTAGCGTGGTATTAGATGTATTGTCAGACAGCATCAGAAACTCACATGAGCAGCCCCCGTGGCTGCTCATGTATGCTGATGATATCGCGCTAGCAGACTCGGACAAGGGTAGGCTGGTGCGACGTGTGAAGGCGTGGAAGGAGTCGCTTGAGAACGGTGGTCTGAAGCTCAATGTGGCGAAGACCGAGTACTTGGCCTGTAACTCCACAGATCCCATACCCGTACGCATAGGCGGCGACACGGTCGAGCGCACGGACCAAGTGAAATACCTGGGATCTGTGTTTCATGCGTCTGGTGACATCGATTGCGACGTCAAGGCACGCATTGCTGCCGCGTAGGCCAAATGACGTGAGGTAACTGGTGTCATTTGTGACCCCAAGATGCCGGTAAAGTTGAAGGGACAGGTCTATAAGACCATCATTAGGCCTGTCCTTTTATACGGCTGTGAAACGTGGCCGGTGTTAGAGCGACACAAGCAGATACTGCGTGTCACGGAGATGAATATGCTGCGGTGGATGTGTGGAGTGACGCGGAAGGACCGCGTTAGGAACTCCCGCATTCGCGGTAGTCTTTGTGTCCGTGACATTGCGGATAAACTGCAGGAGTGTCGGCTCCGTTGGTACGGCCACGTTTTACGACAACCGGATGCTTACGTGGGAAACAAATGTCTGGCCATGCCGCCTCCGCCGGGCCCCGGCAGGAGGGCTAGACCCAAAAAGTGACGTCGTAAAGGGTGATATGCTTCCCAAAGGGCTCACTACCAGGGATGCTGAAGACCGTGCGAAGTGGAGTAGAAAAAGTTGGAAAGCGGACCCCGGGCACCGAAGTACAAGTTTGGGTTGCAACCGGGATGAACGATGAGATGATAATGATGATTTACAGAATGTGTAGTACACACTTGGGGAGTCCTACGTTAATTTTCAGCTATTGCAAGAGATGGCTTTTTACTAAGTCCAATGGCCCATATCAGTGGATATTGTGATATCAGCACAACTCTGAGTTTGTTTGTTTCCTTTTAGATATTAAAGCTATTTGCATTCCCTACGTGAACGACAGAGTGTTAGCGGTTCCTCTGACGTCATAAACATCCATAGGCTACGGTAACAACTTACTATTAAGTAGGTCATCAGCTTGTCTGCTGTTTCACTTCAACAAAAATCACTATGTAATGGGTTATGTTAACTGACACGATACATAGGTGACATACACAGAGTGACTTTGACAAACCCGTCCAAATTCACACAGAAGAATCTTTAGTAAAAGTTATGAGAAACGTCTATTTTAGTTTAGTATCGCATAGTACAAAAATGTTGAGTAATCAGCATCACAAAGTCATTCAAAGAACTCGCAATTTACATAATAGGGCGCGAGAGTTTCAATGACCTCTCCATCGGTACAGCAAAAAAAAAACTGACAATGACCTAGTAAGCGGGCGAGGACGGCGGTCATTGCACCGGGCGAGCGAATACGCACTACTCATTTACGCGGGAGTGACAGAGACAGGTAATAACAGGTTAACGTACGGGGTTTGCACCATATGACTATTCTGTACGATTGAAATAATGATCATATTTTCCTTGGAATGAAATATTTTTTAACATACAATTTTTTTTGCAAAAATGGGTTTCTTAAATGATGTTTAGTGCGTAAAAAAAATTGGACGGGTTTGTCACCCTGTATACATATTTGTAAATAATACTGTTTATATCTTAAACAATTAAACTCGAGACAGGAATCGAATAAACCCCACAGGCGTTTCTACGTGTAATAGTCGATGTGCCATGGAGATCGCATCAGAATCCTCTCCTAGCCCTAATAGAAGTTCAGTTGCTATTTGAAAATCAAATTATGTTCAATGATCAACACATTTATTGACCATATAGAAAATTTTAATAGATCAATGTGGTAGCATTTTAGCACTATCACCCTTAACGACAGAACAAGTAATCTGCCCTGACAATGTTTCTAGGAAACTGTTATATGTTAGCTCCGCTGACATCGGAATGGCATTAAGGAACATGTACGAGGGTACATAATCCGTTGGGATACTAACACAACAATGCTGAAAGCAATATAATATTATGTTTCATTACATACATAAAGGAAATATGGCAAATAAGTACATACGATATGGCAAAAAAGGTTGTGAATTTTGATATGACGGCTAAATGAGGAAAATGGAAGAAGAGAACATGTTGCAGTATATGGGGTCGACAGACCCCATATAATGTGAGATAAGGACAAGAGGAAGAAGAGAACAATATAGGATACAATATAAGAAGAATATAGGAAATAATTGCCTTTGAATAATTTGTACAGTAAATATTCTATTACTGAAGTATATACTGAGGTAATAATACAATAAATCCTTTGCTCCGTGGAGCGGCGGAGTAAGAATACTGACCTCCGCGACCGGGGTCAGCATGTCATGGTAGCCAAGCTTGTCTGGATGGTAACCACTCCTGGTTTCTAAATATGCCACCATAATAACCTTGTATTATTTTCCAGCATATGTAACTAGGTTCCAGTATCCCTTCGAAAATGGCAGCGTGTGAATGGTACCCATGGTGGCGTTATTTATTTAAAAGTATGTAAGTATATGTAGCTCCGCGACATTGTGTGTATGTTGTATATCATTCGAGCATTATGTAATGTTTATTTTAATTAATGTAAAGTGGATTTTAAGCAAAAACTAAATACTTTCTGCACTTCTTCTTCATATAAACTTATTGTCGCGGAGCTTTTCAACCTCGCCAGGGACCGGGTGAAATATGCAGAGCTGACTGCCAACCTTCACTAGTTGGAGAGGCACATGAGGAGGAGGAAGTATATGTAACTATGGTATTTTATTGATATAACAATATACCGTTAATACAAACTATTGTTATAGTGAAAGCATCCTGAGGCATCACAAAAATGTCCTGAGATTGATCCCAAACGTAGCACGTACTGCTGCTTAAACATCGTAAGGAGATTGCACACCAATATTACTAATGTGGATACTACCTTGTGTCTGTCAACAATGCGTTCTATTTAAGGAGATATGAGATCCCAACAGTGGGAAATTCTGTGCTCTGATTATATCTATATATTTTGTACTTTGTATTCCTCTTTATGAAAATTGCGCAGAAAGAGGAGTAAGAAATTTGGCACAGTTAAAGTTTATATGAAGAAGAAGTGCAGAAAGTATTTAGTTTTTGCTTAAAATCCACTTTACATTAATTAAAATAAACATTACATAATGCTCGAATGATATACAACATACACACAAATACATACACCTTACTTACTCTTTTTTTATAATAGTTTATGACCTGGTAACGAGACTATTAAGATTAATTTTATAATAATACCATATTTAAATTCATAAGCCTTGTAGTCATGCCAAGTAGTCATGATAAAACCTTTAACAATAGATATTATTTTAATTTTAATTACCATTTGACAAAAGAACCTTAATAAAGTTCAAACTTAAAAATTATATGAATTATGGTCGAATTTCTGTCGGTCGAATGGGCGACCACAAGTATAAATGATAGCATAATTTTATAATGATTATTTAAACTTATAAATAATAGTGTAATGCATCTATAGAAAAGTAGTATATAAAATATATTTCTCTAATATTTTTCCATTTAACAAATAGATAAAAGTCATACTATTTTTATGGTAACAATTTCAAGCCCAAAAAAAAATAGAACTAAACCTTCCCCAAAGATTTATACAGGAATAATTCGTAAATTCCTTTTAAGGGTATTTCCTGAGAAATAAACGATAATAGCAGTCGGGGTCTAATAACAAATAATATAATAAATAAATAAATGAATGAGCTAGAGATATCGTTTTGGTTGGACGTGCCTATTACACTAGTAGCCGTTTTGATAGAGTGTGGTTTAAAATAAAAGACGCCTACGTCTTATATTGTAACTTAAATAATTAATACTTATCTTAATAGAATATAATTTTATTTGCGCGTGTATATTTACAGCAAAATGTACTAATAACATTACTAAATATAATAAAAGTTATTTTAGAACATTCCAATTTTAAAAGACACTTAATAGATTTCGGAAGCAACGCTTACCATGCATTATTGATAAACAGCTTTAAAGAAATGCGCAAAAATGTATCACAAAATTATTTTACAACTGCAAAATAAACATTTAGTGCTCGAGTCATCATAGGCTACATCATCACATGGGACTGTGTCTAAACCATACGTGAGTTGATTTAATTAATAAATGTTTTACAAAATTTATATTATTACACTATAATAAAAAATATATACATTAAAATTGCAACTGGTAACGATAAAATAATTATATGATTTTACACAATAGAATTTTGCTATAAACGCATTTTATAAATCGCTTAATTTCGTGTCTTGGGCCATAATGGTGGATTTGGTATAGGCGTGTAAAAAGACCAAGCGCAATGCATGCCAATTCGTCCGCACCGGACTCTGTCGGACGTCGCACAGCCTTTTGCAATTCTTGTACCGATTGCAGAAAAATACATAATAAAATATAAATAAAAAGACGTGTCTTTTTATTTATAATTTTAGTACATTATTATTATTATTTTACATCTATCATCATTTTTATATATTATTATTTTAATACTGAAATATTTTTTAGAATTGTCTCTCAAAATTAAAAAAAAAACAAATTGTCTCCCACATATTGTTTTGGACTGAAATCTATGGACAACTTTAAGTGTAAGCATATAGAAATAGGTACTTTTCATTTAATAAACTGTACGTGAACTTACTGGATAATGCAAAGTAATATTTCTTATCAGTGTGATTTTTGATTTTTTATGTATATATATATATATATATATATATATATATTTTTTTTTAATTTACTTCTCTCTCAATAATACGATTTTCAGGTTTATGTAAATTCATATAAGAGTAAGACTTGATTGATTTACGATTTTATGTAATCAAAGCTATAACATAAAACCATATTTTATACGAGTAGATACTTATAAATTCAATAAATTATATGAATACTCATAAAAAAATCTATTTAGATCACTAGAACGTCAATAAGTTTTTTTTTCTCTTTCAATGTTTATTTCTTGCATTTTACTGTATTAAATGAACTAAAATTTGATGTAGGTGAGGAACTTGATCCAAAAGGAACTAAACGTTTGAACTGCACTTAATTTTTTGCACTTAGTACAAATGTCCTGGCGTGACCGGTGTGCGAATCAGTAAGTCCGGGGCAGTTTCAATTTGCCCCACCCCGCTGGCGAGGTGCATTTGTACTATTTACTCTCTTTTGCTGCTTTTGCTAAGATTTTGTTATATCTTTTTATAGTTTTGGTCTATTTAATTTTTGATATTTTGTGAGTCAAACTTCGATTGATTTTTTAATTCGATTGAAATAATAGATCATAACATCCCACTAGTGGACTCAAGACTTCCTCTGGAGGTGACGAATTGAAATTCAATTTGCTGGTTCACAATGGATTGTCGATATGGATATATTTTTGTTGGTGTGGATACACTTGACAGCAATCAGTTAGCAACACTTATGGATTTTTGCGACGCCAGGATCGCTGACACGTTGTTGTTCGCGCAGGGAGACTGAAACCTGGTTTACATTTGCTGGAACACAACTTAAGGTTATCATGGCCTTCATGGCGTTATATTTAAAGACCAAGGTTGATTGACATTTAGTCGGGCTTGGAATCCTATCACCTAGCTAGGGATGTTTAGTTGCCGTTTAGGACAGGCTGTATTCAGTTGTAACGGTCAGTATTCGTACTCCACCCATGTAGATATTCGTCGAAGATAATTTATAGAATGGAGAGAACATATACCTTTTTTTTTGTCTCGGGGAAAAACCCTCTCTTGACCGGTTCCCCCAGCCCGGGGGACCGAGGGATATGTGGGACTCCGGGAAAGATGTTCGGCCATCCGACTACCCACTAAAAAACCCCGCTGTTCTCCTATCGCCTACACCCGGGCCTACGGATATATGGCCTGCCGATCTCGTGGCCCTGGCCGGCGCCGGCCCGCCCTTTGTCTTAAGGTGGGCCCTTCTAAATAGTTGGCGCCAAGGGGTCAGGATTTCGTCCCCCGGCGCTCTTCTGAATCAACATGAGTTGAGGGGGGCCGCGGAACAGCACGCGGCCCTCTCCCTTGCGGCAATAGTGCGGGCGGCAGATCCTCCCCCGAGGGCCCGCCCGCGGCCGCTTTTTACGGCGGCTGGAGGACGCTACTTGCCCTCCGGCGCCGCAGGCGTTGGCGGGAGGGGAGTGTGGTAGTCGACTCCCGCTCCCGCTCCGCCGCCTCCTTTGCGGACTTGACTGCCTCCAGCCTAAAGCTGGAGGATTCTGGACGGGGCGGGACTTGCATCTCCGCCACGTGCCAGTCAGGCGTGGGTTAGGTTAGACTACCAGACGACACCCCAGAAAACCAGGGAGTCGCCTAACGTCGTAGCCAACCCAGCCAGGTCGACGGAGAGCGGAGATGCCGTTCCCGCCCCAGAAACACTCTCTGTGCAGGCGCAGTCGAAAGGGGCATGGTTTCGACTACCAAATCAGGGCCCGGGACAGAACCCGGGACCCCAACCAGTACTTGCAACCATCCCACCGGGGACCGTGCCACGAACAGAGAGCGAAGTTGGGAAAGGATGTGGGAGGTAGACGGGAAGAAAGGTGGGACTCCGCCGCCTCGGACGGGAAGGGGGAATGAGGTGGCGGATGCTCGGGCACCTCGGGTATGCACACCCGTGCACTCCTCGGACAGAGAAGCGCCCCTGAGGGGGAGAACATATACCAGTGCGAGGTGGCATAACCTGTCTCACCTTGCCTACTGCCTTGCCTACTTACCGTCATTTCGTTTGATGCGTAAACATTTTTTAAATATATGTCCAATAACTCACTTAATGCAGTGGTTCATGTTAAACATAATAATTTCATATTACCATAATTGGCCTTAATGTCAGGCCGCAGCCGTTATTGGTTTGATCATACGTTAATTTCAGCGTCATCACCTGAGGCTATCGCAATAAAAATTATCAAAATATAGCATATTTTATAACAAAATGTTTTTTTTATGAATTTAAACGGTTCGCAGAATTCGAATATGTAAAGATAATTTTGATTTTATTCGCAGGGAATGGAATGAAATATTAAATTAGTTGAATTGAAAATAGTAAAGTGAATGTATTACAGATTATTTAATTGAATTTATTAAATACTAGCTGTGCCCGCGACTCCGTCCGCGTGGAATAGTGACTTTGGGCAGAATTTTTTGGATATATCTTATGGTTTATTTTGGATTACAAACCCTATAAACCCTAAAATATAAATGAAATATGCAAACAGTCAGTATTATCAAATGCAACTGTTACGCCATGCGCCTCCGGAATACGTACGTTCGAACCTACAAAGTCCAGCCTAAGCTAAACCCTATTTCGTATGATTGATAGCATAAATCTGAGGTTAACTTAAATTGGAAATTTAACCTACCGAGTCCAGCCTAAGCTGAACCCTATTTCATATGATTGATTATATAAATCTGAGGTCAACTTAAATTGGAATCAAAATTTCTGAAACTTATAATTTTTAACTAAAACTATTTTTTTTTTCTAAAATAAAAATAGCCTAAGTTACTCCTTGATACATCAGCTATCTGCCAGTGAAAGTCCCGTCAATATAGGTGCAGCCATTTCAGAGATTAACCGGAACAAACAGACAGACAGACAAAAATTGTAAAAAATTTTGTTTTGGTATATGTACCGTGTATATGTCCGAATGCACTTATATTAGTATAAAGCGGTTATCTTAATATTACAAACAGACCCTCCAATTTTATTTATTTGTATAGATATTAATTACCTTTCGGTAAAAACTATAATTAAATGATACAACTAATGTTTTCACTCACCTATGCATCATACATTTGTGGCATGTGACATCCGTCAGTACATTCTGTATACCAAGCCAGCAATGGCCATAGTGTCTGGCCATAAATCTCGCGGAGACTGGACGAAGATCGATCGTGACAGTTCAATGTTGCAACAGGCGTTTTGTTGTCATGTCAGTACTATTGGACATCATCTGGATTTCATATAAACATTTTTAGAGAGGAACTTATCGTTTACTTAAAATATGTATATAATTAATAATATACCTTATTTTACTTAGTGAGTTGTAAAATACGACTAATAGAATATTCGATTACAATATACAGTTTAATCTTAATATAATGAGCCTGAATATAACGAATTTTTAGAAATCCCCTAAAACTGTTCGTAAGAGCTAATGCAATATATAGTATATATTATATACCTTGTAAATGTATATACCTTCTCTCCTTCTTCTTATTGTATTATAGAATATAATATATTTATAATTACGAATACAATTATTAAAAACCTCTTTATATCGAATTGCAGAAAGTATTGTTGACCTCTATGTTACTAATTTTGATAAAATTAAATAAACTTTTTTCAAATAAAAAGTATATTGTATTTTCATTTTAGTGTATGATTTTTCCTTTGTGGTAGTGTCGTCAGACCGCACCTTAACTCAAATTATACCACATCTATATTTGTAAATATCAATAATATTTGATGTTCCGGAAAATTAGCACAACATTAATACGTAGTAAATTACTGATGAAATGTATGAAATGAAAAAGAAAATGTATTTGAAGATTGAATAACTTTATATCTCAAAAAAATAAATAAAATATTAAATTGTTTTAGAAACTAAAATAAAATACGAAAAATATGTACAACTTAAAATTTAATTTCAATTTACAGGTGATATATAAATTTATGGTAAACATGAAATATTTTCTCGAGGCACGAATAATTACTGCCATTAATATATGTTCATGTATGTATGTATCCTCATTATCTAAAAGAGCGTTTTGCGTTTCTTCAGGAAAGTAGCTCAAGGTTGTTGAGATCATCAGCGAACCTGCGACTCACCACTCCAATGCATACCACTCAAATTTATGGCAGATCCTTTACAGTTATGGCTGTGAAACTGTGGAATGCATTGCCATTTAAAATCAGAAGTGCCAAATCTCTTACTTCCTTCAACTCACTGGTAAAAGAACACTATCTTCATTTATAATTGATCTTATAATCTTATGTATGTATATGTAATTTTATTTTATTTTTCTCTTATATATTTCCCATTTTATGTAGTTATTATCCCTTTATTTATTCAATTGCATTTTTTTTACATGATACTGATGCACACAATGACCGACCTATTCCAGATCATATTGATTGTTACTAAGACGGTTGTCTGGAAGAAATCACTATTAGTGATAAGACCGCCAATTGTACATTTGTTTAGTTTAAGTCTATGTTCATTTTATTTTATTATTTTCTGTGTGCAATAAAGAATATTCTATTCTATTCTATGTATGTTCTCTATCAACATTTTTTTATTAGAAAATATTTCATATGCTTTATTAAACACCTTCATGGTACTATCGGCTAGCTGAATACAGACGGTAAACCGAGCGGTAGCACATCAGACTGAAAAGAAAGCTATAATTATTGTTGCTGTTCAAATGGACGTATTTATTTACGTAAGGATTCAGAATTTAAATATATCCTTATCAAGCATGAGAGTTGCCTAGAAGTGTTGAAAAACAAAATTAAATGACTAGTTTGTTGTAATTTTCCTTCTCAAACGTTTGGAATTGTATGTTTAGTCGTAATGTTTTTATTTTATTTTCTCACCTATTTTCATATTTTTGTTATTGTACTTTTATTATTATTACAACTCACTGAATTTACTTTAAACTTCATCTATTTACTCCACATAGTTCTTACACATTTAAATTTAATATTTCTACAAAAAATAGTATGCAAACACACAAATATGATAAGCAATATTATTATATTGAAACCAAAATGACGGTGTACTCGTATATGTAAAAAATCAAATTAATTTAACAATCAGCATGTCGATATTATCAGAGGCCAATAGTTTGGTTGTATACTACAGATAATACAGCTGTTGTTGTAATCGTTATAATAGTAATCACTCACCTTTATTTAGAAATCTGGACATATTTTTTTTATGATCTGTACCTTTTACTAGAATCTTTGAATAAATTTCAAAATATATTACTTATAGGAGCCATAAACATCGATATATAAAACGGAAATGATGATTGCAATTGGGACAATTATCTCACATTACTGGCTTCTCATGGTTTGCTCCATGGGTATGACACACCAACACGATTAAATAGTTACTTGGACCATATATCTTATAAAGGTCGTGAGAAAGCTAGTCTTAAAACTAGAATCTTATATTACTAGAATCTTAGATCGTATTCCAGTAATTGCGTGTTTAAATGTTAAGAAATATAATTCCGCCACTAAACATACGTTTAAGCGAACTATTATTAACTACTGTGCAATTAGTACAAACTTGAATGACCTATATTTTAATGACGTTCTTAATACGACTAATGTTAACCTAGCGACCGCTATATTTAACAAAAAAAAATGCAATTTATTATTGAAAATAATTCAAAACACATTACAATTTCCAAGAAAAAAGTTATTACAGCCAGAAATTAATCCGGGTCTATTACAGGCATTAAACATAGAGACAAGTTACACAAGCACACTAAAGCAGACCCTGGTAATGCTTGTTTGAAATTAATATATACAAGGTGCAATAATTTGCTTGCAAAAATAAAAAAGAATATGAACAAAAAACATTTGTCAGAGCTTTTGAATTTGTTCTTCAAACGCTCCAATAACGCTACGTAATAGTCGCTGTTGATGGTTTTTCCCTTTTTAAGATAGTCGATGAATATTATCCATGCGCATCCCAAAATATTGATGCCATTACCTTGACAGTCGACTTTTGCATCTTTTCACGCTTTGGAGTCGGTTCATCACGTACAGTCCACTCAGCTGACTGTCGATTGGACTCCGGTGTGAAATGATGGAGCCATGTTTCATCCATTGTCACATACCGACGCAAAAATTCTAATTTATTACGATTGAACAGCTTCAAACACTGCACAGAATCATCAATTCATTGTTGTTTTTGGTCGATTGTGAACTCGCGCGGCACCCACTTTGAACAAAGCTTGCGCATATCCAAATATTGATGTAACATATCTCCAACACGTTCCTTTGGTATTTTTAGGGCCTCAGTTATCTTAATCAACCTCACTTTTCGGTTATCCATAATTATTTGGTGGACTTTTATGATTTTTTCGTCGGTAACAGCCTCTTTGAGGCCTCCACTGCGTGCATCGTCCTCGGTACTACTTTCCCCTCGTTTAAACTTAGCAAACCAATTCTCAACGGTTGATTTTCCTGGTGCAGTGTTCGAATAATGTTTATCAAGCCTTGGCTTCAATAATATTTTTTTTCGCCAAAAAGCAATGCTTTATTAACACACGAAATTCCTTTTTATTTGTTTTTTTTAAACAAACAAAAGTTCCTTCACTCAAAATACTCTATCTCACAAACGAATAGTACAACAGTAGTCAAATTTATACACGTGTCTTTTGATGGTAAGGGCTAACTAAAAATCATATTAATTTAATACTAGTAGCGTCACCTATGTGCCTATGAACTTTTTAGTTCACTTGTTAGGTCAGTGTTTGGCCGAAAAAATCTCGACTACTATAAACTCCTTGTATCGTCCAACAACAGCTAACAATAAAACCCAGTGTAATTCTCTTATTCTTACTTAAGGTTAGTGAGACTGAAAACTAATGTACTATCTTAAATTCACATAATGACTGTGCCAGGCTATGACGGAATTCCTTCAAAGCTAATATAAACTTTTATCTATAAACTCATCCCATCTATTGTACATATATGTAATCTAACATTTGCCTCAGTTACTTTTCCTTCTCAGTTTAAGATAGCTCACAAATACCCAATACCAAAATCTGCTCCCTGTGACTCTTTCAATAATTTCAGACCAATTTCCGTTCTACCTTTATTATCAATGATCTTGGAAAAGGTTATCAATAAACGCTAACAAAATTATTTAACTAAATTCAAATTGATTTCAAATAATCAATTCGTTTTTCAAACAGGGCTCTCCACAAAGGACGCAGTAATCGGTTTGGCTAAAACAATCGCTTTTAAACAAGATAAAGGAGATAAGTATGGGGTGAGACATATAGAACGTATATGATCAAACTTGAAAGAACTCAAAGAGCAGTATTAAAGGTCATGAAATTTAAACCTTTTTTATATCCAGCTCGCTTTTATATCGCGAAAGTGAAGTTCTGTCAGTTAGACAAATATTTGTTATTTACACAATATTAAAAAAAAACACACTGAAGTACCTAATGCCTTATTTAAATTAGATATATCGAGTAGAAGCTGATTCAGATCCTATAATACACTCATAACTAGAATACTTTATCCGTGCAGGGGCGGAGAAAGAATACTAACCTCTGTGGCCGGGGTCGGCCTGTCGTAAAAGGCGACAAAACAACCCACCCTAGCTACGTGGTAGGGCCTCAAGCCCGTCTGGATGGCGACCACCTTCGGTCTTAACTATGCCGCCATAATAACCTTGTGTTGTGTTCCGGCATTAGTGACCCAAGTTCCTGTACCCTTATGGGACAGCAGCGTGTTTTCGATGTCACTGGCGTTTCAAACACCTATAAGCGACGGTAACTGCTAAATTCTAAACGGGCTGTCAGCCTGTCTGCTGTCCTACGCAATAAAAAAAAAAAAACACCATTTGCAAGTAAACAATACTCAGTATTCAGCTCATATTTGTATAACAAAGTTGATAAGGAAATTCACACGGGAACATTAAATAAATTTGAAATTAAAAATAAATTAAAATCATGGCTATTAAAAATGGATTATTCCGACACAGAACATTTTATTCATATTGGAAAATAATACATATTAATCCTAGCTAGAAAAATTCACACCAACACCCACACATACACATACAAGCGCGCGCGCGCGCACAAACGCTCCCTCGCACTTACTCATAATAATTGTAAAATATATAATATTCAATTTTGCATAATTAGTTAATTTAAAATGGGAGAGGAAACTTGCCCCAGAGATACAGATAGATCTAGTTCTGGAGCAAGTAGAATCAATTATTTTACCTACTTTTATTTATTTTATATGAGTTTGTAATATTTAAGTTTCACCCATAAAATGTTTGGTGCAATAATAAAAAAGCAAAATGAAAAAAAATCTATTTAGGAAACTGTCCCTTGATATATGGACGTCCTACCATACTCCATACATTGGATGTAAGATACTGATTGTATGTCAGCTATATTGGTAAGAAGATTATGTATAGTAATTTTCACTATGCGAAACTTCTGGAATTGCTGGAAATAACTTTTTTTTTAATGACGATTGTCATCTTTTATCAGCTGTTGAGAGTATCATTCATTTGATGAACTAAATTTACTTATTCATTTTTTTTGTTATTTATAATTAAATTTATTTGATCTATTGCAATTTTTTTTAGTTATATAGTTTAGTTTATACTTTGATATTTTGCACGTGCGTATCTGGCGGACAAACATACGAGTAGTTCGAGAAATCGGAACTTGGTTTATCGGGTGTATATTTGAAAAGAAATATTTTTTTCCCGAGCATAAGATGCGTAAAAAAGTAAAAAAAATATAATCAAAAATAATGTAAAATAAAATAAGAAATAATTGTTAAACGAGAAAAATAAAGATTAATCACACCGCAATTCGTTTTTTTCTTCAATATGGTATTATTGTCAATAATTAAAAAAGTAAAAACAGCGTATTTTGCAACTTTTCGTCTCATTTTAACATTCATGTATTTGAAGCGATCCGTAACTAAAACCAAATTGAGATTATACTTTATAAAATGTATTTGATGGAATATGAGAAAATTTTCATAGTCTGTTCCGTGCAGCGACAATTTGTAAAATCTCAAATCGCAGCGGGGAATATTGGAGTATATCAGAATTTTAGATTTTGATATATTTCAAGTAATATTTCGGAATATTAAAGCTTGTCAAATATTGTGTTTTTGTATTTTTTTGAATACAATTTTAAATTCAGTTTAAAGATATAATAATCGCAATAGAAAAATCGTATTTACAACGTTAAAACAATATTATTCTTCGTAAATCCGTGTCGTAAGCATATATTCACATTTTGCAAACACTATTCTCACAAACGGGCAAGAGTCGATAATCGAGCAAGATGTATTTTACAAATTATAAATAACTTTACAAATAAAAATAATTCCAAAGTTTCATTCCTCGTTATTGTCAATTTTAAAATTCAATAAAACCAAAGAGTTAATTTACTGTTATTTTTTTATATATTATTATTAATAATTAATTATAAATTATTTAAGTATTTACTAATGTTTATAATGAATATAAATATTGTATTATTATAAAATTAATGATCTTTACCAGATTATAAATTCTTATAAAAAAAAAAACAAAAGAGTAAGTAAGGTATGTACGAGTATGTTTGTATGTTGTATATCATTCGAGCAGTAGTGTGTGTAATGTTTAATTTAATTAATTTAATGTATTTGTAATGGAAAATGATAGCTTTCTGCACTTCTCCTCCATATAAGCTTTAACTGTGCCAAATTTCAGACTCCTAAAAAGGGGTACAAAGTTTTCGCTTCACGTATTCATATATAGATTATATATTCTTTTCTAGAGTTCTATTTTTTTTGAAATAACTGTTGAAATTTTTGCTTCTGTTTTTATAAATCTAAAATTAGTCATACGAATATGAAGTTATTTTACACCAAGAAAATGTACTAGTCATCGTAAAAGGTGTGAAAATAATTCACGACATCCACATGAAATGGGGTAGACAGAGTTATAATGTGTTAATTTGCTGACATGACGTAGTGCAGGGTCAGTGCTGGAGAGGATAGACGGTAAATGCAAATGGAGACAGTTATTCCTAAACTTGAGATTCAGTTGTTTTTGTATACTAAATAAATTAAGCGCTCGTGTACTCAAATAGTACTTTTAGTCAATCGTTCACTTACAAAACCCAACCGTTGCAGTACGGATTCAGTTATCAGCTTCGCATGCCTTTTTTGAGTATTTGTTCTAGTCAATAGACATATTTTAATTTAAACTTGGACAGGCATAACAACTCGATGCGGTCAGTTTTTTTTTTAAATATACCCAAGCTTAACAGTAGGATATGATAGACTGTTATTTTATTGGCGCTATTCAACTGATGAACTTATCGTTAGCTTAAGAACAAGGTATTTTGTACAATTTCTCTATTCATTATTCAAGGCTGAAGGTAGTGCCCTTGAAAATCAACCGTGGCCTGTCTCGTAAGCTGTTTCCATTTCACCCAATCCTAAGCTTTTCAAATAGCAGTTGCTATTGGGAGTCCAGTGAGGGGGGTTACTTGGTCACACCAGCGGCTTGGTGATCGGTGACGGGGTCGCTTTCCTTCCGCCTTGCCTGTCACGATCTTATCCGACTGTCGTCGGGCAATATGTCCAAAGTACCCAAGAATCTTTAATTCCGATGCTGGTCCAGTAATAGTAATAAATATATTATTTGTTCTTTTGTCCACGGCATGTGGACATTTTGTACAATGTCATACGCAAAATAAATTTAATTTCAAATCAAGGGCTGGATTAATGACTATAAACTATTATTGTGTAAACGAAATAAAAACATAATTTACTGTTAGTATCACGTATCCTTACTGCTTTCTTAGTGTCCGAATACCTAGGTCGCACGCGCATCGCCTCCATGTTGGCAAATGAGCTGCGGCGGTTCAGAATATAAATGGTGAGCGATTTTATTTATTGATGAGGAACAGTAGAGGCTGACGGCCACTTAACAGTAAGCAGTTATCGTCGCTTATCGATGTTTGCAACGCTAGGGATATTGCGAATACGATGCTGTCCCATAGGAATATTAAAACTTGGTTCACTAATGTCGGAACACAAGACAAGGTTTATTACATTACACAAGATTTCTATCGCCTTTGACGACAGGCCGACCCCGGCCGCAGGGGTTAGTATTCTTACTCATATATAACATATATAAAAATAATGAGAATTATTATTAATTATATTTTAAATGTATAACATAGATAGATTTTATACAAATTTTATTTTAATGTAAATATCACATTGATTCCCCTTTCCTTATAAGTCAGGTATTCCTGAGGTGTCCCCGTTTAAATTCAAGGCAAGTGTCACTTTTTTCTTTACCTTCATTAAAGTCGAATCTAGCAAGAAACACTCTTTTACACAGATCTTGTCTTGATTATAATAAATCTTACACCAGGGTAGACATTTTTTGCTCTAACATTATAAATTATAAATTGAAAATATTCGAATTATGTAAATGACTAAAGTATTAAGTATTATGTTTAGATCTCTCAATTATTTTTTAATGTATTTTGTAATTTTATGACATCACTATTTATTATTCTATTGGATGATGCAGTTATGTGTATTACCTATAAGTGGAAACTTTACTGATTTGTTAATTTTTATGTTTTCTTTATATTGTGATGTATTGTAATTGTTTGTTTCCCA
Source organism: Malacosoma neustria (assembly GCA_963693495.1). NCBI lineage: Eukaryota > Metazoa > Arthropoda > Insecta > Lepidoptera > Lasiocampidae > Malacosoma > Malacosoma neustria. The sequence continues at coordinate 1,375,230 of OY856372.1, forward strand.
AATAAATAAAAATAAAAATAAAATAAAAATATGGACTACAATTTTGAATAATTTTGAATAAATATCTACACAACACTCACGTCCCGCGACACCAGTGCTCATGGCAAATGGAGCAATCGGGGTAGATTTAGTGGGCACACCAGCGACAAACCAAGAGACGAAGGCGCATGGACGCATTGTACAGGGAACACAGGTAATCCAACTCTCCTTGCTGCAATTTCTGCGGGCTATCTGGGGCATCCATTTGAACCAGAGCTTGAGGTTCAACCAAATTCAAATATTTATTTTACATACATATAACCAGCACACATTTTATGAATTAGTATGCTTACAAAAATTATCATATAAATAGAAAATGTTCAAAAGCAAAAGTGAAAAAAAAGTATATTATAAAACACGTTAAAAACTATTCGAAAAAGCGTGTAGTTATTTGTCGTGCAGCAGTTATGCCCTATTGTGCTTTTTCTATTGTTACGATGTGACAATAGGATTGTGGGGTCATAGCGGATATTGTGTGACGGGTCTGTCTTGGCAGGAAACCGAAGGCAGAGTATTTGCATGACAATTTGGTCAAGAAACAAAAATGTTTAACTATATTAGGAACTTATATGCCGTGTTTTGGCCTTTTTATAGCTGTGGAATATCAGACAAGCTGACGCTGCTATCTGCGTAGGGGTACTGAAATCTGGTCACTTATTCCGGAACACAACACAAGGTTATTATGGGGGCTTTGGAAACCAAGGGTGATTTTATTCAGATGGGTTGTTCAGTAAACTCTTACGCCAAGCCGACCCAGATTGCAGGGGTCACTATTGTCGTGCCTGCACAGAAATCAGCCTTTTTCCTGTTAAAAGATAGTAAGGAAAGGATCAATTTTGTCTGTCTGCGTAGAGTAACTGTATAAGATGTAGAGTAGAGGTGTACTGTTGTTCCTATAAAAATGTTTTTTTTTTTACATAATTGTCCACACATTCCAGCTTGTACGAAAAGGCGCGTCAAAGTTTTACTTACTGGACTCAGAGAAGCTCCAATGTAAAAAAATCTATATGCTTGTTATTAACGTTAATCATATGGATAATGATGATGTATATAGAAAAAAATAATGTTGGGGAGTCAAATTCATTTCAACTATTTGCTTGAAAATCTTGGCACAATTTTCCTTTTGAGGCTGAGAAGCTCAGAAGAAGAAGAGCTCATTGTAGAAGAAATGTCACCAAGATGTTTTAAGGTTTTAAGTTAGATGGCCGATGTTACTACAAAACCGAATCAAGCCAAACCTATTCCATATATTTTACAATGCTAATTATTTCGAGCGTCACGTGGGTCACGCCAACAAAGTGCACTTATTGTGCCCTTTAAGCAACAGATGTACACAGGCTATTAAGTGAGAGTTTTGAAAGCAACCACGATCATCATCTTAGTGTCAAATCCCGGTTCTTCCGTGCCAGAGGTCTGCTTTACAACTTTTTCTTCTCCACTTCGCGCGGTATTCAGCATCCTTGGTAGTTAATCCATTGGCACGCATATCACTCTTTACAAAATTAAGCCAGTACTTCTTGGGTCTATCCCTACAGCTGGCCTGGAAGAGGCGGTATGGCTAGACATTTGTTCCCCACACAAGTAACCTGTTGCCATAAAACGACCATAGCAGCGTAACACTCCTGCAAATTATCCGCAACATCACGGACATGAAGGCTACGGGAATACCTAACGCGGTCCTTTCGCGTCATTCCACACATTTACCGCAGCATATCCATTTGGTGACACGCAGGATCTGCTTATGCTACAGGAAGATGTGGTAGCAACCACCATATTTCGTTAAAATTAGTGAACATTAATAAAAAAATAACTAATGGCTAGTTTTTGACATCATAAGAAATGTTTGTCATAACTACTAAGTTTAGACAAACTTATTAAGAGAACGAGCATCATAAGAATGTTTCAATACATTTCTAACAAATATATTTGTCAAAAAGCGGATGTGTAAATATATACGGAACATTATTATTTCAGATATATTTCATTGGGTTACTAAAAAAGAAATTAATCTGGGGTAATAATGTTCATGTAAATATTTTAAGCGACGTGACGCAGTAAAACCTCGTTAAGATTTTCATCCAGAATCAATAACTTAGCGGTTTCCGTTTGAATGCGCTGATTAGGCGTAAGCCTGGATGTAAATCCATACCTCCATGGGTCAGTTTCTTCATACATCTCCCCTCCAAGGTCGTAAATAAGCTCTTCTTCCAGTTACCTGGATGTTGTTGCTACTGGAGTTGAAGCAAAAAAGTTTGAAACTCCAATCAACAGCCATACCTATATATAAATTTAAGGATTTTGGTCAAAACTAGAGAGCAATATATGAGAAGATATCAGCAACATCATTCTTAATGTCATGAGAGATAAATAGATTCATTTTTCTAAAATACTCACTATAAAGGTAAGCTATGTTCTGGGGTTTAAATAGAAGTTAATTAGTGCTGTAAAAATATACGAAAGTATTATATTACATAACTAGCTGTGCCCGCGACTCCGTTCGCGTGGATTAGTGACTTTGGGCAGAATTTTTTGGATATATCTTATGGTTCATTTTGGATTACAAACCCTATAAACCCTAAAATATAAATGAACAGTCAGTATTACGCCATGCGCCTCCGGAATACGTACGTTCGAACCTACAAAATCCAGCTTAAGCTGAACCCTATTTCATATGATTGATAATATAAATCTGAGGTCAACTTAAATTGGAATATAGTATTTCCGAAACTAATCATGTTTAATAAAAACTACTTACATGGCGTATCAGTTGCATTCGATAATACTGACTGCATATTTCATTTATTTATATTTTAGTGTTAACAGGGTTTGCAATCCAAAATATACCATAAGATATATCCAAAAATGCTGCCCAAAGTCACTATTCCACGCGGACAGAGTCGCGGGCACAGCTAGTTTCATAATATGATTGATGTTAAAAATCAACTTAAATTTGAAATAAAACCTACAATGTCCAGCCTAAGCTGAACCCTATTTCATATGATTGTTGATATAAATCTGAGGTCAACTTAAATTGGATTTAAAATTTTCGAAACATCATTTTTAACAAAAACTGCTTTTTTAAATAAAAATAGCCTAAGTTACTCCTTGATACATCAGCTATCTGTCAGTGAAAGTCCCGTCAAAATCGGTGCAGCCATTTCAGAGAGACAGACGGATAGACAGACAGACAGACAGACAAAAATTGTAAAAAATGTTGTTTTGGTATATGTACCGTGTATACGTCCGAATGCACTTAGTAAAAAGCGGTTATTTTAATATTACAAACAGACCCTCCAATTTTATTTATTTGTATAGATGTGCTTTATGAAAAGAAAGTGTTATGAGTTCACCTAAAAGCCATCTGGAATTATGCAATGGCAGCACTCAACATCATAGTCTCAACTTTTGAGTAAAAGCTTCGGTTGCTATACGAATAAAACGTTTCTAATAGAAGACACTAAGTAATATTTGTGTTCGCGGTAAGTTGTTGTCACCGTTATATCTAATTTTGAATGTTGTTATAATTTATTACTATCAAAACGTCTCTGAAATTTGTACGCTCTTATGTTCCGTCGTTGCTCGTAAATTATCGTTCTTTATGATAATATATAAATACCAAGATAATGTGGATATAAATCCTACTTCCTACTAATATTAAAATTGTCTAAGACGACACCAATGCCATCACAGCGTCTAATGTATCCTGAAAAAGTTACTGTTTGGTGTGGAATTTGGGCTGGCGGCGTCATCCGTCCATATTTCTTTGAGAACGATGTTGGCCGGGCCATCACTGTCAACGGCGAGCGCTATAGGTCAATGATTACCAACTTTTTTTGGCCTGAATTGGATGATACTGACACCAACAACATATGGTTTCAACAGGATGGCGCTACGTGCCACACAGCTCATACCACATTGGATATTCTGTACGAGCGATTTGAGAGCATGGTCATCTCACGTGGAGGATATGTGAACTGGCCACCGAGATCGTGCGATTTGACCCCGTTAGACTTTTTCTTGTGGGGTTTTCTTAAGTCGCAGGTGTATGCGAATAAGCCACAAACCACAGCGGTCCTCAAAGCCAACATTACCCAGCATCGGTCAAATTCAGCCTGATTTATGCGCCAGAGTCATGGAAAATTGGACATTTTGGATGCGCTCCACCCAGAGAAGCCGTGGCAGACGTTTGAACGATGTTATATCCCACACATATTGGCATTAATAGGTCTTTCAAACGAATAAAAAATTTCGATATAATCTCACACACACTTTGTTTTTTTTTTAATTTAAAGGTAGGGTGCACTTAATAAAAGACTTGTTATAAAAAAAATAGAAAATAGTTACGATGTTTGTTACTCGCACAAGCTAACAGGTGATAACAGTTTGATGAAATTGGCTATTACGATATGTGTAAAAAGGTGTGAATGTTGAGTTTCCGCACTTTTTCTTCTTCTCAGTCGAATACTCTTGACAGAGCAGTCGTGGTCACGCAAGACGCTCGGCAGCGCTTCACCATCGCGCGCCATTTGTCCCTAGCTGAAGCCTGTCTTGCGCAGTCGTTTAGGGATGTGTGTGTCATAGACTTAATTTGGTCCGTCCATCGCAACGGCGAACGCCCTCGCGATCTACTGCCATTTACCCGGCCCTGCACAACCAGCCGCTCCACGGAGTCCCCCCCCCGCGTCGCGTCATATGTCCAAAGAACTGGAGTATTCGGGATTGCACCACCGATGACAGTCTCTCGCCGATGTTAAGCTCCTTTAAGATGGAGACATTGGTGCGGTGCTGTGTCCAGGAGACATTAAGCAGTCTCCTCCAACACCACATTTCCAAGGCGTCAATACGCTGCCGCTCCCTTTCCTTCACCGTCCATGTCTCGGCCCCGTACAGGAAAATCGGGAATACAAGCGCTCTTACGAGACGGGTCTTGGTGGTCTTGGTTATGCTTCGGTCTCGCCATACCTTCGAAAGTCTGTCCATGGCACTGCGCGTGATGACCATGTGCCGCTTGATTTCGTCTTCAGAACCTCCTCTATTTGAAATCAAAGAGCCCAGGTAGACGTATGATTGGACAACTTGGCAATTCGCAATTTCAGTTATTTCCGGAGCATTGTTGCGACCATGGTCCACAATCATTATTTGGTCTTGGTTCTATTGAGCTTCAGTCCAAAGTCGAGACAAACGGTTTCCATGCGGTTTAGCAATTCCCCTATCTTAGTTGCACTTGTTGCGAGTAGGGTAGTGTCGTCCACATAACGCAGGTTCGAGATGTTCTTGCCGCCAATAGGAATTCCATCTGTCCAATTTTCGAAGGCAATACGCATTATGTGTTCCGTATATGCATTGAACAGTAGTGGCGACAGGATACATCCCTGCCGGACTCCTGCGGTTGGACAGAACCGCTGCGAAGCAACGCCATCCAGTTTCACCGAAGCAGCATTATGAGTTTCCGCACATAATGTGGTATAAGGACAAGAAGAGCACACAGTGATAGATTATAATTTAAATAGGACGTAGACTTGTACATATTAAGTATTTTATGAATTAGGTATATTGAGTGCTTCCAAATTTTCTAATTAGTCCATGCGAACGAAGTTACGCGTTGAAAAGAACAAAGCTATTCCAAAATATATTCTTCACCCGAGATTCTTCACCTTTGTTTTTACTTCAAAACTGTACTCTAATCAAATAAGACTGCCTTATATATGCGTAAATAACAAACAAATGCTTAGTACTAAGCCTTCGATTTAAAGTTAATAATTACGTGCTTACGGCATAGCGCTGGAGGGGAGTAGCTGTTAAAAATTGCCGAGCTCTACCCTTGCACTGGAGTTCGTAATTAGTGTACGCGACAGAGCCATTTGTAACCAACATGTGGATTATGCTATTTTCCAGCGATTTTAGCATGTATGAGGCTGTACTAAAATATAACAAACTCGAATCATTAATGAATTTGTAATGTTTATTGTATTTGTAATGTTAGAGAGGTGTTAGAGAGACACAAGCAAGAACTGCGTGTCACGGAGATGAATATGCTGCGGTGGATGTGTGGAGTGACGCGGAAGGACCGCGTTAGAAACTCCCGCATTCGCGGCAGTCTCAGGAGCGTCGGCTCCGTTGGTACGGCCACGTTTTACGGCAACCAGATGATTACGTGGTAAACAAATGTCTGGCCATGCCGCCTCCGCCGGGCCCCGGCAGGAGGGGTAGACCCAAAAAGTGCTGGCTTGACGTCGTAAAGGGTGACATGCGTGCTAATGGGCTCACTACCAGGGATGCTGAAGACCGTGCGAAGTGGAATAGAAAAAGTCGGAAAGCGGACCCCGGGCCCCGAAACGGAAGTTTGGGTTGCAACCGGGATGAACGCTGAGATGATGATGATGATTGTATTTGTAATGTATTATCCGTGCAGGGGCGGAGAAAGAATACTGACCTCTGCGACCGGGGACGGCCTGTCATAAAAGGCGATAAAACAACCTACCTAAATACCAGACTGCCTTAAGTATCCCATACTCACAGACGGTCTAGACACGCTTGGACTTCGGAGAGACTAAGTCTCTTTCCGTTTTCTATCGTCTGTACAACGGGAAGTGTTCTGAGGAGTTATTTAGAATGGTGCCCTCGTCATCTCTCTACCACCGCACTGCCTGTCATCGGCTGGGTGTTAATCTCGATTACTTGAAACCTCTTCTCTTTTGTACGAAACGATTCTCAAGAACGTTCATGTTGCATACTCGCAAGATTTGGAATGAGCTTCAGGCTGAGGTTTTCACCGTGATATGGGTTTTATTCAAAAAAGGCGTTAGAAAATTTCTTCGAGGCTGGCAGCGCGTTGGTTATGACTCTGGGGTTGCAAACGTCCATAGGTGACGGAGACCACCTACCAGGGTGGGCCATTTGGCTGTCTGCTAAATTCTAGCTATAAAATAAAAAAATAATTAATAACTTTTAAATCGCGGTTGCCTCCGTACAGGGGCGGAGTACGAATTTTGACCCCTACAGCCTGACGTGATAAGCGACAAAAGAATCTTACCTGGGTGGTAGGGTCTCAAGCTCGCATGGATGGTCTCAAAATATGCCGCCATAATAATCTTGTGTTGTGTCCCGGCACAAGGTTTCAGTTCCCTGACGCGGACGGCAGCGTGTTCGCGGTACCCCTGCCGTCGCAAACATCTTAGGCGACGGTAACCGCTTACAAATATTTTATCTATGCGTGGACGGTGTTGATTCGACATATAATTGTTAATTATATGCCGAATTAATTGTACCTATTCGTTACGTCTGACCATTACCTGTACATGTATATGGAAATATACTAATTAATATGAAAATATGTTACATGAACATGTGGCGATATAAATAGCTTTAGGGCTGCACAATTGGTGCACTCGTCGAGGTCATTTGTCACGCCGTCTACCTACTTTCGTATGGTGATTTAAAACTTGGTTACAAAGGGAACTCATTATTAAAAAGGCTAGCCATTGTATTATTTGATATGATAAATTCTTTATTTTATTTTATTAATTACAAAAATATAAATCGCTTTATCACTTAAAACCGAATATGCAATAAAAAGTTATTTGTGTTCATGTATGATATTCTGATTGTATGTTTCATTACTATAACATATTACTTTTACAATCATCAATAATTTTATACATAATCTTGCTATAATCATAAAAAAAATGATGCAGGCAAAAAATTAGAAAATCATGGACCATTTCATGTTATATTCTTTAAGCGGAAACTTTACTGATTTATTAATTTTTGTTATTTTTATATTGTGATTTATTGTGATTGTATGTTACATAAAATATACTTTAATATGAATAAAAAAATGTTGCACCAGCATTGTCGAGATACGATTTTTAAAAAGTTAAACAATGGTATACGTGATATTCTTTAGACAACACGCTGGAAGAGAACAATACACAATATCCTTTCAAGTCATCGGGGTCGTGGTACCTCAGGGAAAAAGCCAAACTGGTATATTATTAATATTGAATTACGGGTTTAAAATTAATTACTCACATAAAAAAGTGATTACTAATTTTTTTGTAATGTTTTTCGAAGTAACAACTTGTTATTTTAGTCTCTACATTAAAGCTCTCAATTGGAAGTTCGAGGTGCCATTTTTATACTGTCACAAGTCTAGAATTATATAATAATATAATAGAAGACTAATTCAATCCTCTTTCGTTATACTTCCTATTTTTAACAGCAAAACAAAATTCTTGCGTCTCTATCTTAAAAACTATCCATGCAGGGGCGGAGAAAGAATACTGATTTCTGCGGCTGGGGTCGACCAGTTGTAAATAGGCGACAAAATAACCTACCCTGGCTACGTGGTAGGGCCTCAAGCCCATTTGGATGGCGACTACCTTTGGTCTTAAATATGCCGCCATAATAACTTTGTGTTGTGTTTCGGCATTAGTGATCCAAGTTCCTGTACCGTTATGGGACAGCAGCGTGTTCGCGATGCTACTGGTATTGCGAACACCCATAGGCAATGATAACTGCTAAATTCTAAGTGGGCTGTCAGCCTGTCTGCTGTCATATATCATAAAAAAACATAATAACAGAGAGAACTGATAGTTTAACCGCCACGCTCGTCCAAGGAGGATTGACAATTCATCAGTGTTATAGATAACACTGATGAATTGATACATACCAATGATATAGAGACGCAGGCCCACGATGATATCCTTCATCGTCAGCGTGTGCCATTCTGGGAGTTAAACCCGTGTCCTCTAGATTGGTCTCCGAGTTTGATATTACTTTTTTTTTATTGCGTAGGACAGTAGACAGGCTGACAGCCCGCTTAGAATTTAGCAGTTACCGTCGCCTATAGGTGTTTGCAACGCCAGTGGCATCGCGAACACGCTGCTGTCCAATATGGGTACAGGAACTTGGGTCACTAATGCCGGAACACAACACAAGGTTATTATGGTGGCATACTTAAGACCAAAGGTGGTCGCCATCCAGACGGGCTTGAGGCCCTACCACGTAGCTAGAATGGGTTGTTTTGTCGCCGTTTACGACAGGCCGACCCCGGCCACAGAGGTTAGTATTCTTTCTCCGCCCCTGCACGGATAAAATTACTTACCTACTACTTGTAATATTAGTTTCCTTTCTACCTTTATCCCACATTATAGCTGAGAACTGAATTAATTTTTTTTTTGTTTATTATTTTGCATATTTTATGCTATAGATGTGTGTGTATATAATATAGACTATAATTCTTTGAATAATTGAATATCTAATGTATTTTATTTTTCTGTTTATGAATATGTATGTATATATGAATGTGTCTGTGTGTATGTATTATTCATATCATATCATATCATATCATTTATTCATGAACAAAAAAATTTGTGTCTGAAAATTTCTACATATTAATACCATACATTTAACAAATAACATTTAGTTAACAATAAATTGAAATAAATAATTAAAATCATTACATTTGTTACATTTCTACATTATACTTATTTATTTTATTACATTTATTAATTTATTAGGTTTTCAAAAATACAAATTATTTATATAAGCTTCACATTGTCAAAATATATACATATATCCATATACACAACGAGTCAATATAAATTATAAGGAAAAGTATTCTTCTATTGAGTATAAACAATTTTTAATAAGAAAAGATCTAATGCTTTTTTTAAATACATTAAAGTGATACACCTTATTTTTTATATCTATTGGTAATTTATTAAACAATTTTACAGCTTGAAATTTATAGCCATGCATTACTACATTTAGGTTTAATTTGATTTTACTTTTTAGATCTTTTCTTCTTGTGGATTCTCTCTGTTTCCTTTCTTCTAGAGTTTCAAAATCAAATATATTTTTTGCAAGGTTAGTTAGCGTTACCAGTATATAAAGAGACGGGACCGTAAGTATATCCAATTTTCTAAAATGGTCTCTGCATGACTCCATTTGTGATATACGAAGCATTATCCTGACACACCTTTTTTGCAAAACAAAAGCTTTCTCACAGTTGTATTTATAGCTATTTCCCCAACATTGAATGCTGTACCTTAGCTTAGATTCAACTAGAGCATAATATACCATTTTTAAATGTTTCAGACCAACTTCATCGCGCAAAGTTCGCAATGCATAGCAAGCCTTACTGATAGAACCTTCAATTGCATACAGCTCTTCTTTCCAATTTAAATTAGAATCTATATATATCCCTAAGAATTTAGCCACACCCACAGAAGTAATATTATCATTTTTTAAGGTTACAATAACTTCGTCATTATTCCTTGATGTAGTTTTGAATAATTATTATTGTTATTATGGAATATTTGTATTATGTAATAGCATGCAAAATTACCTTCTTCCTTCTTAACTGTATGTTTCTAGGTTGTCTGGTAGAAATCGCTTTCAGCGATAAGACCGCCCATTGTGCTTTTTTAATGTTATCTAAAGTATATTTGATTTGATTATATGGGGTCGGCGCAACATGTTCTCTCTGTCGACTGCTAGCCGCCATCTCAATATTCACACCATATCATCTTTTACGCAATCCATCCATCTGTTCTTTGATATCTCCTCTTGTTTCCATTTACCCTAATTTCTATTAATATACTTGGTATATGGAATTATTTCCTTCGCATTATATGACCTTACAGATATTAGTAAAATAATTAATTAATTTTAGTTACATTACTTATGGTTTTCAAATTGGAAAATATGTTTATTATTTAAAATAGTTTATATTCTTCTAAAATCTTTTTTCACTTTGAAAACTTTGAGGATATTATGTTACAGAACATCGCGTAAATAATTCTTGTCCCTAGCCATCTTCAATGTGTTGACTAAAATATGATTTGAGTCCAAAGCGAATACAGAATGAGAGGCAAATTTGCACTTTTCCATTGTCTGTTAAGAAATAAAAACTAACAAAATTCAGCTTTAATATTACGCTTTCCGGGTTAAACGTTTTATCTTGTCATTTTTACGTATAGTGTTTGTAAAAAATAAGTTTTTAATCCGCTTGTTAGTTTAGTTTATAAATATAAAAATATATTCACGATAGTCCTATCCTGAAGTTATTCTTTTGTACATATATTTTTTTACATTTTGTTGTGTTTATTTCAATATATCAAGCCAGAGAAAAGAGATGGCGTGTTAAGTGTGATTCGAGTGTTTTTAATTTTTAAGATATTTAAATCTTTCTAACGTTAAATCCCAGACCCAAATTTCCGCTTCTGCCAGAGTTCGGTGGAGGCATGGCATTTCAATTAAAGAAGGAATGAAAATCTTCATTGTTCACCTTAACTATACAAAAACTTATAATATGCCTTTAAATGCAAATACGATTGGTTACTAGATATTAATAGTGAATAGATAATAATTAATTACAATGAAATTACTAGTGGTGTCGCCAATCAACCTTTAGGCCGTATACAGAAAGAAAACTGGAAGCCTACCAGCGCTTATAGGTACCGGTCCACGCAGGTAACCGGCGCAGGCATTTATATGAACAAGCGCCGAACGTCGCCAACAAGTTCTGACACGCGCCGGTCAGTGCTAGCGCCGCCCGCCCTATAAAATATAATAATAATATATTATCTTATATATAAAATTCTCGTGTCACAATGTTCGTTCCCGTACTCCTCCGAAACGGCTTGACCGATTCTCATGAAATTTTGTGAGCATATTGAGTAGGTCTGAGAATCGGCCAACATCTATTTTTCATACCCCATATGTACTTTGTGCCCATAGTGATAAGGTTACTATTCTACGCGGACGGAGTCGCGGGAACAGCTAGTTATTATATATTACTAGCTGTGCCCGCGAATCCTTACGTGTGGAATAGTGACTTTGGGCAGCATTTTTTGGATATATCTTTTGGTATATTTTTTATTACAAACCCTATAAACCCTAAAAATATAAATAAATGAAATATGCAAACAGTCAGTGTTATCGAATGAAACTGTTATGCCATGCGCCTCCGAAATACATGCGTTCGAATCTACAAAACCAGCCTAAGCTAAACCCTATTTCATATGTTTGATGATATAAATCTGAGGTCAACTTAAATTGAATAACAACCTACAACGTCCAGCCAATGTTAAACCCTATTTCATATGACTGATGATATAAATCGGAGGTAAGCTTAAATTGGAAAAAAAATTTCCGAAACTAATAATTTTTAGCTAAAACTATTTTTTTCTAAAATAAGAATAGCCTGAGTTACTCCTTGTTACATCAACTATCTGCCAGTGAAAGTCCCGTCAAAATCGGTCCAGCCATTTCAAAGATTAGCTGGAACAAACTGACAGACAGATAGACAGACAAAAATTGTAAAAAATGTTGTTTTGGTATATGTACCGTGTATACAACCAAATGCACTCGTAAAAAGCGGTTATTTTGATATTACAAACTGATACCCCAATTTTATTTATTTGTGTAGATTATTTTATTTTTTATTAAATACAGAAATGTAATAAAATGTTTCTTGAGTCATTCTTGTATATCTATAAAATTTTTGATCATGAAATTTCAATTGTTTTACAAATAAATGATGGTATTCTTCGAAACTTTCCTTCCTCTATTAATAGGATGTATAGCTTGTTTTCGAATTTTTAAATACACATTTTCTAACAAATCCAAATCATCGTCCGATCAGTCCGACATTTTGCTCGCTCTACTTCAATCTGCTTACTTTATGTAACTGTTACCAGAATGGACCGACGCCGATAAGCGCTGGTAGGCTTCCAGCTTCCTTTCTGTATATGGCCTTACAGATAAAAGGAATTTAAAGATGGATTATTGATGAATCTTAATGAAACAATATTTGCTTCCAATTACTTAACCGTGCTAAAGGAAAAATCTTTTTCAAACTGTAAAGTAAGCAATCCAATCCGCGGATCCCCGTCGCCGTCCCAGGAGTTCAGGACTCTTAAACTTTCCCCGGGAATATATTTTCCTCAGCGCCTTATTAATAAAGACCCGGTGATTAGTAACTTTTGATTTCAAGTTTCCGAGTCACCCCGATGAGGAGCAATTATTCGACACATTGATTTATTGTTCCTTGCCCTATTAGGGATGGTATCGACTTCGTTTATCGATAATTTTATTCAGATAATATATTGAATAATATCACTATCATTTATCCGTGCAGGGGCGGAGAAAGAATACTAACCTCTGCGGCCGAGGTCGGCCTGTCGTAAAAGGCGACAAAACAACCCACCTTAGCTACGTGGTAGGGCCCCAAGCCCGTCTGGATGGCGGCCACCTTTGGTCTTAAGTATGCCGCTATAATAACCTAGTATTATGTTCCGGCATTAGTGACCCACGTTCCTGTACCCTTATGGGACAGCAGCGTGTTCGCGATGCCACTAGCATTGCAAACACCCATAGGCGACGGTAACTGCTAAATTCTAAGCGGGCCGTCAGCCTGTCTGCTGTCCCACAGCAATAAAAATAACTATCATTATTCTATGGTAATAACATCTTCTTTTTATCCCCTAACTAGTGTCATATAAAAAAAGTGACTTGATAATGCCCAATAATCGAAAATTAGTTATTTATCTTACAATAATAACAGTAAACGAGCTTCAGATTACTATTTTGAAACAACAATAGGACTTGTTGAGACTTTTTTAGCATCAGAATAAAGAGACCAGTATCGGACGTAATAGAAAACAGATGCAGATGATATGCATCAAGTTCATCCTTTTACCTTGACATTGATCGTTGTTGTGTCAACAGTGTCATGTCACAGTTGCACAGCTGTCAATGTCTCTCTTAAATTTATCAATATCACAGTGTCAATTTAAATCTGACATGAGGAGGGTTTTGTATGACCGGATAACAGTCTATTAACTGTCACTGATAATAAGACCTAGTTCTAGCTTTGCCATAAAATAACATTCTAGCAGCGGCTTCAAAATTCACTACATAATATAGAACCTCTCAATGGCAACCCCTGGTTAGCCAGGGACAAATCGTAAGCCTAAAAATTGTTTTATCGATAACAATTAATCTAGGTAGCTTGTCTTAACACTAGACCAAACTTTGAGACGAATCGTCCTTAGAAAGTTTCCTATCGACCCCCTGAGACCGTGATTCAGGTCGTATAAAATATTGGTAGGAGTTTTAATAACTTCGTCCTGATATGGACTTCGGTACGCTTTCCGTGATACGGCACGTTTTCAGACAATGTGAGAGATATATCATTTTTTTTCAATCCTCGTTAGGGATGTGAATTGTTCAGCTATTGTGATTCGAGTATGCTGTTTGTTTAAGTGTCTGTTATCGACATTTTTGTCATTTATTAAGCGGCGTTGATTTTTTTAATTGCAGGCAATCGGTAGCTGGCGCGAATATAAGGTCAAAACTCGATGTACTCTTAAACTATATATTTTCTTACGTTGAATAAATCTCGAATGTGCTTCCAGTTTTTTTCAAAAAAAGATTGTATCGAATCACTGTTTCCTGAAACCATGGAAGACTTAAGCCATATGCTTGATGGCCTCAATACAGCTTCCCAAGGAGTAGGTCTCAAAATGAACATGGACAAGACGAAGATCATGTCTAATGTCCATGTCGCACCTACCCCCGTAACAGTTGGGAACTGTACTCTCGAAATTGTTGACGAATACGTCTACTTGGGTCAAACGATCCAGTTAGGCAGGTCCAATTTCGCGAAAGAGGTCACTCGTCGAATCCAGCTCGGATGGGCAGCGTTCGGGAAACTCCGTAAAATCTTTTCGTCCCAAATACCGCAGTGTCTCAAGACGAAGGTTTTTAACCAATGTGTGTTGCCAGTGATGACATACGGAACACAGACGTGGTCGCTAACTATGGGCCTTATGAGAAAGCTCATGGTCGCTCAGAGGGCAATGGAGAGGGCTATGCTCGGAGTTTCCCTGCGAGATCGAATCAGAAATGAGGAGATTCGCAGGAGAACCAAAGTAACCGACATAGCCCGGATGATTGCAAAACTGAAGTGGCAGTGGGCTGGGCACATAGCTCGAAGGACTGACGGCCGTTGGGGCAGAAAAGTCCTCGAATGGCGACCGCGTACCGGAAGACGCAATGTTGGTAGGCCCCCCACAAGATGGACCGATGATCTGGTCAAGATCGCCGGAATAGGTTGGATGAGGGCAGCGCAGGACCGATCATCGTGGAGATCTTTGGGGGAGGCCTTTGTCCAGCAGTGGGCGTCTTCCGGCTGAAATGATGATGATGATGACTGTTTCCAAAGAGGGAGTTTGGCATTTGCCTCTTTCCTGTTATATAAGTTTTCTGTTATAATGTTTAAAATCTAAGTATTTTTTTCTTGATTCCGAGTATATACTCTGATGTAATTGTGACGATTATTAATATTATATTTATAATGACGTGATTTAAACATCAATTATTTTTTTGTTTCAGGTAAGGTGATCAAATATTATATACTTCCGTTAAATATCATTTGCAGGTAAGTGATATATTTAAGTATGAAGTACCATAGTGGTAACTGTGAGTGTTTACATAATGCAATTTTCGTTCAATGCAATTCGTCGTCCCTAATTGCACTTGTTCATATCTGCCAGCGTGATATCATAAAAATACATAGCAACCACAGGGGCTGCTCATTTGAGTTTCTGATGCTGTTTGATAAAACGTAATACTAATAATAACATGCTAAACAGAAACGGACTAAGAACGAATCCTTGTTGTACCCCAACGGTTAAAATGGGATTTTAATATGTGCCTATATTTTTACTTTGACGACTTCGATGCAATGACGTTGATAATGAATGAGTTAGAGTTTAATGAAATGTTGAAATTTCTAGCGCTTGGGTGCGCTCCCTAGGAATCTGCACCCAGATGCGACCGTACTCCGTATGTTTTTTTATCCGTGCAGGGACGGAGAAAGAATACTAACCTCTGCGGGCGGGGTCGGCCTGTCGTAAACGGCGACAAAACAACCCATTCTAGCTACGTGGTAGGGCCTCAAGCCCGTCTGGATGGCGACCACCTTTGGTTTTAAGTATGTCACCATAATAATCTTGTGTTGTGTTCTGGCATTGGTGACCCAAGTTCCTATACCCTTATGGGACAGTAGCGTGTTCGCGATGCGCGTTACAAACACCCATAGGCGACGGTAACTGCTAAATTCTAAGCGGACCGTCAGCCTGTCTGCTGTCCTACAGTAATAAAAAAATATTATTTCCGTACAGGGGCGGAGTAAGAATACCGACCTCTGCGGCTGGGGACGGCCTGTCCTAAAAGGCAACAAAACAATGCAAGCTAGATGGTAGGCTCCAAGTCCGACTGAATGACTATACCCCCAATCTCTAAATATACCGTCATAAGTTTCCCAGGTTCCAGTTACCTGAATGGCAGCGATTAGCTGTGCTCTCAGCGTAGCAAACATTCATAGCCGACGGTAACTGTAGTAAGCAGTAATGATAAATTAATAAGTGGGATGTTAGTCTTTCTGGTGTTCGACAGCAATAAAAAAAGATTGTTCTTTGAAAGAATGGATTCTGTCATATGGCGCCATGAAATAGTTGCTATTATGAATATTTAATTTCCACCATTCACGTCGCTCTAGGGATGATGTAGGGGACCCGCCGCCCGCACCATTACCGCGAGGGTGAGGGCTGCGTGCTGTTCCGCGGCCCCCCTACGTCCTAGAGTTATTACAGGAGAGCGCCGGGGGGACGAAAGCCTGACCCCCTGGTGCCAACACTTTAGAAGGGGCCCGCCTTACGACAAAGGGCGGGCCGGCGCCGGCCCGGGCCACGAGATCGGCAGGCCATATATCCGTAGGCCCGGGCGTAGGCGATAGGAGAACAGCGGGGTTTTTTAGTGGGTAGTTGGAAAAATCCCGGAGTCCCACATATCCCTCGGTCCCCCCAGGCCGGGGGAACCCGTCAAGAGGGGTTTTTCCCCGAGACAAAAAAAGGGTGTCTCTTTTCTTTTTGTTTATTGGACACACAGGGCATTTTTTTACCGCCAAGAAACAGACTGACGGTACACTTAATATTACGCAGTTACCGTCGCCTAAAGATTTTCGTGACTACGGGTACCGCAAACACGTTGTCCGATAGGGGTACAGGAACTTGGGTCACTAATGCCGGAACACATCACACGGTTATTCTGGTATACTTGTAGACCAAGACGGCCTTGGTTGTTAGCATTCTTACTTCGCTCCTGCACGGAATAAAATTGTGTTTTTTTTTTCGAAACTAATTATGACAATCACAAATCCAAAACACAAATACACACCATCGAGATTGTCATTATATGAATGCAGAAATAATACACCACAGATAATCATTAAAACACATCTCGAATTGTCAATTATAATCAATTGCTGAAATATTAAAAGATTTATCCGCGCATAGTGATTATCGCACATTCATCATGTAGCGCCGAACAAATGATAAGGTACAATAATAATAGTGTCCCGAACAATGTGGTGCTGAGTTTGATCGGTTACCTTAACTTATTGGTTCCGTATCTATATTAAAAGGTTTAATCTAACACGATTTTTTCGTGCAAATTTTATCTTAATCAAAATATTTTTTGAAAGTCTATTATGTAAATAATTATTAAATTAATTATGATATAATCTAAAATTAACGCTTCATTAGAATTAAAACTTGCAAGAAACTGCTCTACAATACGTCTGATTTCATACATAGGTATATATATTTTAATTTTAATCATTCCTAAGATGTCGGGACATGCTAGATAAGGCTCGGTAAAAGATATGATATTGAATATAACTTGAGTCATATATGCGAATAACTTAAGTACGTGGTAGTTAAGTGGTATTACGGAAGCCAAGCTTAATGTATGCGAAACCCACAATGGCATCGAGCGCTCTATGGAAGTTTTGATGTGCATTATAATACAGCTGCCGCTTACCGATGGTGAAGGAAGACATCGTAAGGAAAACTAAATGTCCAATTGACTGGTGTGTGTAATTGTCTATTCGTCTTCTACAAGCGGGGAGGTATACTATCCGTTGGGTTGTTATGATATTTAAGAGCCACATTTACTTTAAGAAAAAAAATTATCATCCCAGTGTTGTATCCCTATTGCAACTTAAACTTCCGCTTCGGTGCCCGGGGTCCGCTTTCCAACATTTTCTACTCCACTTCGCACGGTCTTCAGCATCCCTGGTGAGCCCATTGGCACACATATCACTCTTTAAGACTTCAAGCCAGTACTTTTTGTGTCTACCCCTCCTGTCAGGACCTGGCGGAGGCGGCAAGGTCAGACATTTGTTTCTCACGTAAGTATCCTGCTGCCGTAAAACGTGGCTATACCAACGAAGCCGACACTTCTGCAATTTTTACTTTAAGAAAAGAAAGTTTCATGGAAATGATTCCCTTCAAAATTCTTTCCCCTGGAAATATTGTCCAATGGCAGCATTCAACAGCCTACTCCTAATTAAAAGCTTCGGTTAAACAAATAAAACGTTCTTAATAAAAGAATATATATTTTTTTCACGGTAAGTTGTCATCGGTTGTATCTAATTTAATTTATTAATATCTAAACATCTCTGAAAGCTTATCCGCCTTAGAGAAGCGTAGCGGGTATGCTATTGGTTCCCTTATGAAAGAGACCCAAGGCTAGCAGTAGAACTTTATGGGCTGTTTGTTTCATCCAAAAATAATAAGTTCAACTCACTAGTTACCTATGCTATTACATATTTTTGGACTGGCCTTTAAAATAGACCCCACGAACCCTAAAAGGACAGTCCCCCGGGTGGCCACCTCGCCTTCATAACGCCGCAGCTCATTTCAATCCGTCCGGGGCCGACAATTGTCCCGGAATATCCGCGTCCATTCTTTCCCTTGCCCCGGAATTATTATGTACGTGACCGTTTTATAAAGCATAGTGACAGCGGTTAACGGGTTATGAAGGAGAGTTTGTTGTACCAGTTTGTTGTACTAAAATATTATAGACGTATAACAAGTAGTTGCTTGCAGCTCGATTACTTTTTTTTGGGAGATGGAAATGCGTGACGCACACCCCGCTGTGTACAAATGCCCAAGCCCGTCTAGATGGCAACCACTCTTGATCTTAAGTATGTCGCCATAATAGCCTTGTGTTGTGTTCCGGCATTGGTGACCCAGGTTCCTGTACCCATATGAGACAGCAGCGTGTTCGCGGTGCCCCAAAGTGCGCGGTGTCACAAACATCCAGTGACAGTAACTGCTTACTGTTAATTGGGTCGTCAGCCTGTCTGCTGTTCCTCGGACGGGAATCGATTCCATGACCTCCTCAGGAAATCCAACCCGTGGAAGCCGTTGTACCACGGAGGTTGTCAGTAATAAGCGTGCACTCACAAACCTTTGTATAGCAAAGAACAAAAGAGTTTTTAATGTGTACCATTTGGTTTATACATAAATTAAGAGAAAAATCTTAGAACACTGTTTTACTAACATGTGTGTTAATTTGAACGCTAGTACATTCGTTATGTGGCTTAAAAACATTTTTAATGCGTAGCTCGACGCTATTCAGTCTAGTCTTTACAACCGTACGTGTATTCAGCGGACTGACAGTCATGTAACTCGGTGCTATATTGACATTGCACGTAGCGTTTTAAAATTATCCACATGTGAAGTACTGAGAAACATTTTTCACAGTGCAGGGTCGGAGTAAAAATACTGACTTCAGCGACCGCGGTTGGCCTTTGATAAAAAGCGACAAAACAGGTTAATTGGGTGGTGGGTCTCCAATCCCAACTGGATGGCAACCACTCATGATCTCTAAATTTGCCGCCATAATAACTATATGTTGTGCTCCAGCATATATGACCAGGTTTCAGTTCCTCAGCGCGGAAGGCAGCATGTTCACGATGCTCAAAACCCATTAGCAAATAACAATTTAGTTACCCTAACCATCCGAAGCAGCCGCAAAAGGCAATAAATGGAATAAGGCATTTACTATAACGTATCTTATATTTGCACGTATAATATGCAATATTGTTGATCTAACGTACATGTAACGTATCTATGTCATATTCTTGTGGCGTGTTCCGAGTGGAAATTTCTCACGCAACGCGCTAGGCCTCCTTCAGCGCCTACCATTGTCTCGAATGACGACACTGTTTTGAGCTTTATTATGAACCACAGTTAAATAAGCAACAGTATACCTACCCTACTTAAACTGATATATTTAAGCATGATGTTCGAGATGGTTAATCATGGTTGCATCGGCCACCGTAGTCTTAAGTTAAAATTACTTTTTGCGTTATCTGACTCTTCATATTCTTGACCGCAAAGAGACAAGAAAAAAAAAAGGATAGCAATGTTTGATATATCAAGAACCACTGACTTCTGATCCTTGGAAGGAAATATCTAACAATTTCCTTCCTTTGTAGGCAGTAAAGCAGAAAAAGAAGTCATTATTTACTATACAGGAGTATTTATTCGTGTTTTACAATTCGCTAGGAAGGTCATGAGGTAATTCTATTCCTTTTTTTTCGCTCAGACTACACGGCTGGACAAATGAAGATTTATATTTAATATATATTTATAAATTATAAATTCATCTGAAAAGTATATAAATGCATGGTTTCCAGTGATGAGCAAAATTGGACTATCATGATTCATTCCTAAGACATCGTCAAAGGCAACAAACAGCATAGCTAGTCTATATCCTCCAATAGAAAAACACCATACAATTATCCAGATAAAGAAAGAAATCTATAAATGTTGAAAACAATTTTACTCCAAAGCCCACCTCGGGCTTCAAAACGAGGGCTTCGGATGAAACAGGAAAGAAAACTTTTTGTCACTTTTTGTCATAAATGTGAAAGTGAGTTTCTTTGTTACGCTTTCTTGTCTAAACCGCTGAACCAATTTTGATGAGTTTCGGTATAGTCATAGATTCCAATCTACGACTATACCGATATCCTTTTTTAAGATCCACCTTTGAGAAGGACATAGGCAGAACAACGTTTGCCAGGTCAACTAGTTTCATATAATTATTCACTAATATATTAAAATCCAAACAGTTCAAATGTTTTCTAGATGAATTCAAAATTTAAACTTGATATACTGCAAACACATCAACTACGTAGTACGTGTCTGAGAGCTGTCTGAGTGGCTGACAGTATCCTTTACGCAGCCGTCGCTGGACGCGCTGCTGTGCTTAGATCTACTACAGAATCTCAGTTATATTTTTTCTTATAAACTACTACTTTTTAGAAATGGAAATACTCTTAGCTTTTCATTTCGTTTTCACTAGAAACTACTCCTGAACCATGATGTCAAACTTGTAGGCTCTTCTTTATGTTCGTAATCCTACGTGATAGCACCTTTTCTCGAGCCACAAGAAAATTTGTAATGTATGGTTAGATTTGGTTTATATAAAGATATAGAGTGCCATAGAACTCACACTTATATAAATAAAATATATTCATATAAGACAATTATTATGTGTAGTTATAAAATAAACGAAATGTTTCTCTGTAAACAGGAGGAAACGACAGTTAAAGTTGCCTTTTTTATAGTAACTACAATGTAATTATAAGATATAAACTTTTATTTATCAATTATGTGTTATTAACAGTTATCTTATATTAAGCAACTTAGCGATTGTTCAATTCTTAAATCCTACCTACTTATAGTAAAATAATAAATACCGCACGCCTCACATGAGAAGCGCGGCAATTTCAATACTAAAGAAAGTATACTTTCATTATATTCATTTTTTCCGTGCATGGACCGAATAAGTCATCAGGTCGTAAAATGCGGCAAAACAACCTTAACTAGATGGTAAGGTTCCAAGCCCCTGTGGATGGTTACCATACCTCCTTTTAAAATATGCCACTATAATAACCTTTTTTATGTTCCGGCACTGGTAAACAAGTTCTAGCTCATCTTAGAGGCCAGTAGTGCGGTGGCAATGCTTTTGGTGTTGCAATTGTTGCAAACGTCTCTAAGCGACGATGACCATCTACTATCGGGTGACCGTTTGCATATTATAACATAATTTAAAAACTTGAACGGTAATATTATGGGTATGTTTATTAATCTGTTTTGAATTATAGGCATATAACGGAACGTTACGGACTGTCTTGACTTATTTTTGATAATAAAAATTGAAATAAAACTAGCACAAAAACATTATTGTCAGTTGGAACATAAAAACTAGCATGTATGTACAAAACGCTGCTTGAATGCGATGCGCTCATTAAAAATATTAAATTAAAAACTATAACAAAGAAACGTAGGGTATGAAATGTGGAGTCGCAAATCGCGGTGTTACGACGCCACTGTCGTGGAAAAAGCGTGTCCTGGAATCATTACTTAAAAACATTAATGTAGCACATTAGGAAGTCAAAAGTCATTAATAAATGAGTTTATTCTCGTCAAAAAATAAACCCAAATGAGTCAGCATAATTAATACTAAAATCAAATTATTATGGATTATATTTACTAAAGAAAATTTAGTTTAATTTTGAAAATATAAAGATATTTAAATTTCTAAAATTGCAATTTGACTTTAGATGTTAAAAATTTGGCTTTAATGGGTATATCAAAGATAGAATTAAAAAACACAATGTTAATTATAATTAAAGATAATTCTTCTCCATGCAGAGGTGTATTAGGTATATTGACTGCAGCCGAGAACGGCGTAACGTAAAAGGCAACAAAACAACCCAAGCCAGTTGGTTGTTTTCCGAATCCATCTGGATGGCAAGCATCCCTCGTCCTTGTATATTCCACTATAAAAATTTTGTGTTGTGTTCCGGTTTAAGTGACCTAGCCTCCAATTTCCCTTTCAATTAATAAAACATAGTGTCTTATATGTCTGTTATCTTTTAAGCGAGAGAAGAAATAATATAAATAATATAAATATTATTTAAAATATATATATTACAAAAGTTGCTTGGATTGAAAAAAGACAATAATTGTGTTAAGAATGTGAAAAGGAAATAGAAAATATTTCTATTTTAAGCTGTAATTGAATAAAAATTTAAATCATTAGTTCCAGAAATGCTCGGAAACAAAGCTGAAACAGCGAAATCGAGGTCAGGCAACATTGGTTATTTAGTTAGGGAACTTTTTCATCTCCAGCAAAGTTAAGCTGGATTGCCTTAACGAGATTAAAATGTGTGAGTGGATTTTTTGATGAAAATGCATTCTATATTTTTACTGTACTATTAATTCATAGTTGGTGTGAGGAAGTGTCACGAGTTTGACGTTCTTTTGCGAGGCTGATTTTTTTATCGCTGAGGAACAGCAGACAAGCTGACGGCCCACAATGGTAAGCAGTCACAATCGCCTATGGATGTTTGCGACGCTAAGACCTCAAAACCGCTTCTAACCAATATGGTATAGAAACCTGTGTCACTAATGCTGGAACACAACACACCTTGTGTAGTATTATTTTGATCCGTGCAGGGGCGGAGAGAGAATACTAACCTCTGCGGCCGGGGTCGGCTTGTCGTAAAAGGCGACAAAATAACCTACCCCAGCTACGTGGTAGGGCCTCGAGCCCGTCGGGATGGCGACCACTTTTGGTCTTAAGTATGCCGCCATAATAACCTTGTGTTGTGTTCCGGCATTAGTGACTCAAGTTCCTGTACCCTAATGGGACAGCAGCGTGTTCGCAATGCCACTGGCGTTGCAAACAACCATAGGCGACGGTAACTGCTAAATTCTAAGCGGGCCGTCAGCCTGTATGCTGTCCTACAGCAATAAAAAAATTATGGAGACATACTTATAGACCAAAGGTAAAGTTGCCATCTAGGCGGGCTTGGGGCCCTACCACATAAGGTTGTTTTATCGCTATTTACGACAGGCCGACCCCGTAGAGATTAGTATACTCCACACCCCTACACGAAGAGTGCTTAGGAGTGTTATGGAGGTTAGAGTGTGAGTGAGTGTTGAGATAACCGCTTTCCAAGAATTGCTGAGAGTATCTTTAAGAATGTGTGTTGTTTGAAAGACAACTGATATAGCTACTATACTTTTCAGATAGGTCTCCTGGCACCAGGATTTTGGCTTTTATAAAGTAGGCTGAACCGACTGGCACGATACTTTAATATAACGGTACAAATTTCCAGAACTCCCAAATGAATTATCCAACTTGAATGCAACAATAACTTCAAGCAAGGCTTGAATACGGTCAAAATGATAAAAAACATAATCAGAACTCGTAACACAACTCTTATTGAAATAAAATATACCACTATATAAAATGATAGTGGCGCGCCTCTAACGATATTATAATCACCTTAAATTAAATTAGATAGTTATTATAAAAAATAATCGTCGTTAAATCTTATATCTTTAAACGAGCAATTCTTGTATATACTTAGTCAGGTCATAAGTATTGTCACACAGTAAAAACTTTTCTTTTAGAATGCTGGCCACAAAAAAGTTTATTGAATTCGAATTTCCAATTGTTCATGAAAATAAAAATGTATACTTTTAGAATTTTACTCATTTTTAAATATGGAGTGGACGCTTAAAGAAGACCGTGTTGCAGTTATTGCGTTGCATCGTTGCGGTTACGCGCCAATTCAAATTTTTAACATACTGAAAAATTTGAATATAACCAAAAGATACGATAAACGAGTACCATCAAACGATACAATGAAGACTCTAGTGTAGATGACAGGTCAAGAAGTGGTCGCCCTCGGTCTGTTAGGACTCCAGCAGTGATAAAAGCTGTGAAGGCACGAATTCAAAGAAATCCCAAACGTAAGCAGAAACTGTTGGCCCTTCAGATGGGGTTAAGCAGAACCACGGTGAAAAGGGTGTTAAATGAAGACTTAGGGCTTCGGGCATATCGAAGAAAAACAGGACATCGTTTGAATGCTCGTCTAATGGACCTGAGACTGAAGAGATGCCGCGCTTTGTTGAAGCGGTACGCGGGAAAAAAATATCGGGAAATTCTTTTTTCGGATGAAAAAATGTTTACCGTAGAAGAGAGCTACAACAAACAAAATGATAAGGTGTACGCACACAGTAGTGAAGAAGCGAGCAACCGTATTCCGCGTGTCCAACGAGGTCATTTTCCATCCTCGCTCATGGTATGGTTGGGAGTTTCTTATTGGGGCTTAACAGAGGTACATTTTTGTGAGAAAGGTGTAAAAACGAATGCTGTTGTGTATCAAAATACAGTCCTGACGAACCTTGTGGAACCTGTTTCTCATACCATGTTCAATAACAGGCACTGGGTATTCCAACAAGATTCGGCGCCAGCTCATAGAGCGAAGAGCACACAAGACTGGCTGGCGGCGCGTGAAATCGACTTCATCCGGCACGAAGACTGGCCCTCCTCCAGTCCAGATTTGAATCCGTTAGATTACAAGATATGGCAACACTTGGAGGAAAAGGCGTGCTCAAAGCCTCATCCCAATTTGGAGTCACTCAAGACATCCTTGATTAAGGCAGCCGCCGATATTGACATGGACCTCGTTCGTGCTGCGATAGACGACTGGCCGCGCAGATTGAAGGCTTGCATTCAAAATCACGGAGGTCATTTTGAATAAACTTTAATGTCATAAGAATCTATGTTTTGTTAAGTTCATTTTGGTATATGAATGGTTACATAATGAATAAACTTGTTACAATTATTTTACATTAAACATGTGACAGAATTTATGACCTGACTAGGTATATATATATATATATATATATATATATATATATATATATATATATATATATATATATATATATATATATATATATATATATATATATATAATTGGAATCTCGGAATCGGCTCCAACAATTTTCATGAAATTTAGTATACGGGGGGTTTCGAGGGTCGATAAATCGATCTAGCTAGGAATCATTTCTAGAAAATGTCAAAAGGTGGCGTTTGATTAGTCCCAATTTAAACTGAAAAATTACTCTTCCTGACATCTATCGGCGAATAATAATACAATTTTTTTTAATTGCTTTAGCGACACAACAACACTAAAGCTATTTCATCAGATGGCGTTGTTAAGTAACACGAAGTCAATGAGTGTTTGCTTTGAGGTTAGACTAAGAAAATCAATTGTTAATTTCCAAAAAACACAATTTATAAAAAAAAATACCGGTCATCCGGATATTATTACATTTAAACTTTTATCAATACAAGTTTTAAATCTGAGCTAATTAACTTAAGAAAGTACACCTAATAAAGACAAGTGGACTACCCTCCAGTTAACTGTGTAAAAGAAACCGACTAAGCAAATTAGTTCAGCCAGTGAGACCGTAATGAAATTAGCAGAGCACCTTCAGTTAAGAGTCTTGCGAGAAACGAGATATTTTCATAGTTTTTTTTTTGTGGATAATTTACCATAGTAATTAAAGTACTAAGATAAACTATCATAGTAACTAAAGAACCTTTGGTTATCCTGGGGAAACCGAATGATCAGTAGCCGACGTGCTTATGTCGGTCTTACCGTTCTATCCTCATGGCTGCCACCTTTGTGCTGCTCACTGAGGTGATATGGCCAGCGGATGCCGCAATGACATAAAGACTGAAGCCCCGGTCGCCATTCGCAAGCCTTACGTGGAGATATCGCAAAATCACTTCTGGTCATTGATATGTGAAGTAACTAAATTACTTAGTACTAAAGATAGGTAAAAATTTAATAGTTTTAAGGATGATAAAGAAAATAGACAATACCTAGTTCAAAATGTCAATTGAAGTATTAGAAGAGACTGGCTACAAGAATGATGTTGCTCCATCATTTTCCGAGAGAGTAATCACCATCATCACCTTAGCATTAAATCGCGGTTGCAAGCCAAACTTTCCCTTCAGGATCCGACTTTTTCTTTACCACTTCGCACGGTCTTCGGGATATCTGATGGTATTATACATTGGCACGCACCTTTTACTCGTATACCGTTAGGCCAGAAATTTTTGAGTCTACCCCTCCAACCGGGGCCTGACGGAGGCGCCATGGCGAAACAATTTTTCCGTAAGTAGCCAGTGTCAGTTAATGATTGATCCAAATTATTTCTTGACGTATATAATTAAAATAACTTGTAATTAAAATGTAATTATATCAATTAATCAAAATGGAGGAAATATATATAAACGATGACGCCATTTTGTACAAAGTATAAAATCCTTAGAAATCGACTTCATTAGAAATCTTAAACTTGGACAAAACTAAGCGACCCGATACAAGTCTCCCTGTTTATACAAAAACAAAAACTTTCGAATTTAATAATCTAAGAGGCGTACCAAGTTCGCGTGTTTGTTTCCTCAGTTTGGGGGATGGAGGGGGGCTGTTTTAATTCGGCCTCCAAGTGGTGCCATCTGCCGAGGTGCAGTCCCCAACTTGGACTTGGCGACGTGTATATTTTATTATTCTGGAAGATGTTTCGTTTTAATTCTTAAGTTTCTCGAATATGTAAATGTGATTTTATTATAATTTACGAGTATTAAAACATTTGGAGAACGTGCTGATGTATGATCGTCTCCCGAGTTTATGCCGGGGTAAAGAGGTCCTCGAAGTCTCAATATTACTCGTTGATTTTGTGCTGATGTAATAGTGTCACTTTATATTGCGTCCATCAATGTATGGGTTGAACTTGTGACTTAATTACTTCCAACTGATGATGGGAAATAATTCTTTAAAATACATATACATAATAAAAAGAAATAATCCTCATTATGTTCAGCCTTAACATGATCTAGGGGATGTAAAATATCCGTTTATAACATCATGTAGATCCGGGATGGCTTTCTTCTCAGGCCGGGATTGTGAGAAATGTATCACTTCAATTTAATTGTATTATTATGTCGATAGTTACATTGATTCAGTTGTGCGTAATCAGTACTATGATTGAGACCATATAAAGCAATGTATAAACTAGCTTCAAATGTTAACAAATATTTGACATTAAAACATATTTTCTACAATATTACGCTTGTACATTGGTAGCAAACAAAAATTCTACTTTTAAACTTACCTCGTTTTTCACCAACTAGTTAAATAAGCTTGAGCTAAATTCTCTAACGTACATTACGTTTTGTTTAAAAAAGTCTTCATATTATATTTTTAATAGAATATCTGTAACTGGATTGACTATTAATTATTTATGAAAGTATTCATGTAATTCCAGAACTACTTTAAGAAAATACGCAAACTGATCAATAATCTTTTTATTCTTACAATCCAGTTAATGTCAAAGTAAGTGACAAGTATATGTCGTTTTCTAGTTCACATATTTGCAAATAGATTGCGTATATACATTTCTTATATACATTTCATATATACATTTCTTGATAAAATGTGTTTGCATGAAGGACAGTAGGGAGCGACTTGTACGGTCGCTGGGAGTCAACTTGTGGGAAGTGTGTGTTTTCCAGAGCATCCTTTCGAGTCCGCCTTGTGCTGCCGCTGTTTTTATTTATAATTATTTTAAGATTTAGAAATTAATTCTAAATATTCTGTGTCTGTCTGCCTTTTTATCCGTGCAGAGGCGGAGAAAGAATACTGACCTCTGCGGTCGGGTTTGGCCTGTCGTAAAAGGCGACAAAGCAACCCACTCTAGCTACGTGGTAAGCCTAAGCCCGTTTGGATAGCGTCCACCTTTGGTCTTAAGTATGCCGCCAAAATAACTTTGTGTTGTGTTCCGGCATTAGTGACCCCTGTACCTTTACGAGACAGCAGCGTGTTTACCATGCCACTGGCATTGCAAACACCCATAGGCGACGGTAACTGCTAAGTTTTAATAGGCCACCAGTCTGTCTGCCGTCCTACAGCAATAAAAAAATGGTAAAATGGGGCTGGCATGACATTTTTATCAAAAGCCCCTAAATAGATTAGATAATAAAAAACCTGTAAATACTAAAATATTCTTTGTTTGATTCCAGTCATAATTAGCAGGTGTGCTTATATAGGTATACTAATAACAAATATATATATCGTTCATTATTTGGTACTAGACAGGTGATACTACATATTTTGAAAATAAATACATATTATACACAAATACGGACTCGAGATGGGAATCGGACCCCTCCCCTGACTTGTACCGATCTGCGATGGTCATTGAGCCACGGAAGTTAGAACTAGCTCACTATCGAAAATAGAATAAGATTTTATGTACTACAACTGAAATATATGTTCTCATATCATAAATTCTTAGAATTACTGATTAATATATTGATGTAATGTTTTCGGGGAACGCTTTTCCAATAAACGTACCGTGAATACAGAGCTTTAAGCTCGTCTGGTGAGCCGTGAGATGCTCAACTGTAACACAGGTTAATTATAATTAAATACGTAACATGTCTTATTAGCTTGTTACTGCCGTGATGTGGTGTGAGGCATTAACTATTTGATACTCGCAAGATTAATCGTATCTGATACCGTGAAAAGGATGACTTGTTTATATTATAATAAAAAAAACTGTGATATAAATAAATAGATGCCCAGACTAAGGATGGGAATCAAATCCATGACCACTAAAACCCTCCGACGCATGTTAGTCATCGATTCACGGAGGCAGTTAAATTAAACCGGACCGCAAATACTACACCAGCTCCGTCTTTCTGCAGCCCGTCTGGATAGCATGCAATAACCAGTGGTAGCCACCGGCATAAACATTAAAACCCCAGTCGGCAACCAGATCAACCAGTAAGGTAAACACCAGATCCAATCATAGACTGGTCCCACCATTCTTCAGGCTAAAAAGGTTTCCTCCTTCACGTGAGAGGGTATACGCTTTTATAATAAAATCCCGAAGAACATTATTGATCTGCTATTGACCAAATTTATGTATTCGGTCAAAAATTTCTTATTAAGAAAGGGCTATTATTCGATTAACGAATTTACTGAAGAGATCTGCACGTTCCAGGAATTTTTCATTAATTATATACTTGTAAGCATCGAAGTTCATATAAATTAAGAAAAATACCATCATTTGTGTAAGAATTTATTTCATTTCTACTTTTCTATATATTTTGAGTTTAGGTTATAATAAAAGTATGTAGATGTGTTGCTGTGGAGTTTCTTGCCGCTTCTTCTCCTTGTAACAGCCAAACACGTTGTGAAGTGGTGGTAACTTTAGCTCGTACTATAAACAATAATCTATTTATACATATTTGACTTTCAAAATAAATATCCGGATGACCGAGCTTTGCTCGGTATTTTTTTATAAATTGTGTTTTTTGGAAATTAACAATTGATTTTCTTAGTCTAACCTCAAAGCAAACACTCATTAACTTCTTGTTACTTAACAACGCCATCTGCTGGAATAGCTTTAGTGTTGTGTCGTTAAAGCAATTAAAAAAAATAGTATTATTATTCGCCGATAGATGTCAGGAAGAGTCACATTTTTGTTATTTTCCTTCCAATAAAAAAAAGCGAATAATATGACATTTTCTAGAAATGATTCCTAGCTAGATCGCTTTATCGCCCCCGAAACCCCCCGTATTCTAAATTTCATGAAAATTGTTGGAGCCGATTCCGAGATTCCAATTATACCTAGTCAGGTCATAAATTCTGTCACATGTTTAATGTAAAATAATTGTAACAAGTTTATTCATTATGTAACCATTTATATACCAAAATGAACTTAACAAAACATAGATTCTTATGACATTAAAGTTTATTCAAAATGACCTCCGTGATTTTGAATACAAGCCTTCAATCTGCGCGGCCAGTCCTCTATCGCAGCACGAACGAGGTCCATGTCAATATCGGCGGCTGCCTTAATCAAGGATGTCTTGAGTGACTCCAAATTGGGATGAGGCTTTGAACACGCCTTTTCCTCCAAGTGTTGCCATATCTTGTAATCTAACGGATTCAAATCTGGACTGGAGGAGGGCCAGTCTTCGTGCCGGATGAAGTCGATTTCACGCGCCGCCAGCCAGTCTTGTGTGCTCTTCGCTCTATGAGCTGGCGCCGAATCTTGTTGGAATACCCAGTGCCTGTTATTGAACATGGTATGAGAAACAGGTTCCACAAGGTTCGTCAGGACTGTATTTTGATACACAACAGCATTCGTTTTTACACCTTTCTCACAAAAATGTACCTCTGTTAAGCCCCAATAAGAAACTCCCAACCATACCATGAGCGAGGATGGAAAATGACCTCGTTGGACACGCGGAATACGGTTGCTCGCTTCTTCACTACTGTGTGCGTACACCTTATCATTTTGTTTGTTGTAGCTCTCTTCTACGGTAAACATTTTTTCATCCGAAAAAAGAATTTCCCGATATTTTTTTCCCGCGTACCGCTCCAACAAAGCGCGCCATCTCTTCAGTCTCAGGTCCATTAGACGAGCATTCAAACGATGTCCTGTTTTTCTTCGATATGCCCGAAGCCCTAAGTCTTCATTTAACACCCTTTTCACCGTGGTTCTGCTTAACCCCATCTGAAGGGCCAACAGTTTCTGCTTACGTTTGGGATTTCTTTGAATTCGTGCCTTCACAGCTTTTATCACTGCTGGAGTCCTAACAGACCGAGGGCGACCACTTCTTGACCTGTCAATCTACACTAGAGTCTTCGTTGTATCGTGTGATGGTACGATAAATGAATCTTTTGGTTATATTAAAATTTTTCAGTATGTTAAAAATTTGAATTGGCGCGTAACCGCAACGATGCAACGCAATAACTGCAACACGGTCTTCTTTAAGCGTCCACTCCATATTTAAAAAATGAGTAAAATTCTAAAAGTATACATTTTTATTTTCATGAACAATTCGAAATTCTAATTCAATAAACTTTTTTGTGGCCAGCATTCTAAAAGAAAAGTTTTTACTGTGTGACAATACTTATGACCTGACTAGGTATATGTATATATACAAGTATTGCTCGTTTAAAGATATAGGATTATAGCTAAGAACTTATTTTGAACTAAAGTTTGAATTTCAAGAGCCATGTGTGGGAGCCTCACAGGATCGACTTTTGGTCATTACTCTGCGACGCCCCCGGCTCGTGAGCCTGAATGGAGAGTGTCCTGGGTGACACTATCCCCAACCTTAGTTATATCTACTGTAGTCGTAATTCGGTAAAAATTAACTGATGAGATATGTTTACTAAAGTCTTATAGGGCAACCCAAAGTCAGGAAGGAAAATCCTATGCCATAATCTTGACCTATTTCTCGGTTAGACCAATCAGAAATTAGTTACTGTTTTTATGTATATTAAGTAATATTATAAACGCGAAAGTGAGTTTGTTTGTTTGTTAAGCTTTCACGCCTAAACCGCTTAACCAATTTTGATGAATTTCGGTATAGTCATAAATTGGATCTTGGAGAAGGATATAGCCTACTTTTTTTTTATTCAATGGCAGGACAACGTTTGCCGTATTCACATTGCAGCACTGCATACTTACGCTTTACAAAATTATTAAAGTATAATAACTTTAAAATAAGGTTGTAGAAAATAAATAGATAATAAATAAAAAGAGGAAAAACAGTCCAGACTCCTAACTGCTTCAGGAGATTGGAAAATTGCAAAATAATAGCAATTAGAGACAGAACCTCAAAGGTTTCGGTAGGACCCTTACAGTCATTCCACGTATCTCAAATATCCCGTCTTAACCGATCTTGGCTTAACCCGCGATAACGAGCCGGCCAGTCCACTCGCTTTTCATTACTCCACAGACTAGTTTTCTCCCTCTAATGGCCCATAAACGCGGCCGCAAATCGACTACCAAGCAGCCAAGTTAACCAATGATCTTACTGCACATTAATGGACTTAGGATTATAAGGATTTATGGCTAATCCCATCAACACAATCAGTCTTCATATATAGAAGTTAAAGATTAAACTTCTATTAAGGCGGAAAGACTTCATTCGTTTGTGAAGACCTCTGTAGCACATAGGCTTTAAACGTATACATTTTATATTTTTATATCTGTGCAGGGGAGGAGAAAAATACTGACCTCTGCGGCCGGGGTCAGCCTGTCGTAAAAGGCGGCAAAACATCCCACCCTAACTACGTGGTAGGCCCGTCTGGATGGCGACCACCTTTGGCCTTAAGTATGCCGCCATAATAACTGTGTTGTGTTCCGGCATTAGTGAGCCAAGTTCCTGTACCCTTATGGGACAGCAGCGTGTTCACGATGCCACTGGCGTTGCAAATAAAAAATACAATGTAAAAACCTTACATTTATATATTTATTTTATATTTTTAAACGTTTCATTGGATCTACAAGTGTCGTATTCGCTTCGGAGCTCGCAGTGTTAATCAGGGCTGGTTGATACCCTAACCTGTTCTGGGGCACTACCACCAAGTTAGAGTTGTTTGGTCACCTATTAGTTAAGCCGCCCCCGGCAGGGGTAAATCCTTCCCTGCACAGATAAAAAGTAAGTTTAGTTGCTTAATATAAACCCATGTTTCATAAATACTAAAACTTCATTAAACCATGCTATTATCCTGTCATTAGTACGCTCGTAATTCGCATAATGAGCCTTAAACCGCCCATCATAATTTGGCGCCTTTAGGTCTTTAACAGCAGTTGTCCGGCCCGGGATTAGAACCTGGATCAACGGGTGCAATTCCAACACTATACCAGGCCAACGGTTCCTGTTTATTGTCCAATAAATATAAGTTTGACTCACATTTCAAGCTACGCTTCACACTAATATATCAAACTACAATTATTCATGAAAATCTTACGAAATCAAAAGTATTTATTTCAATTTAAAATATAACAGATTACTCATTGAAAGTTAAGAACTTAGCTCTTTGAAGCAAAATTATCTCTTTGGTCTAAGCCCCTTGAAGCTACCGCCGCATAGCACAGTACACACTAGTTAGCAAAAACTGCGAAATAAATTATTAGTAATGAATATAAATTAAAATCATATGAGATTTAAATGTGGTTTTATGAACTTTTTACATTTACATTTCCCATCTATAAACCAGTAAATTCTTTGAACAAAATAATTACGTTTGTAACTCAATATTGACGAAAAAACTAACTTAAATATATGAAAATGGTTTTTACAGTGACTATTAAATTTGCATGAAGTGTAATATCATCATCATCTTAGCGATAAATCCCGGTTGTAGCCTGAACTCTCGCTTCCTCGCCCGGGGTTCGCTTTCCAACTTTTTCTTCTCCACTTCGCACGATTTTCGGCATCTCTGGTGGTCAGTCCATTGGCACGCATATCAACCCCTACGACGTCAAGCCAGCACTTTTTGGGTCCACCCCTCCTGCCGGGACCCGGAGGTGACGGCATGGCTAAACGTTTGTTCCCCACATAAGTAGCCGGTAGCCGTAATACGTGGCCATACTAGCAAAGCCGACATTCCTGCAATTTATCTGCATTGTCACTGACATGAAGGCTGCTGCGAATGCAAGAGTTCCTAACGCGGTCCTTCCGTGTTACTCCACACATCCACAGCAGCATATTCATCTCCGTGACATGCAGTTCTTGCTTGTGTCGCTTTAACACCGGCCACGCTTCACAGCCGTACAAAAGAACATGCCTAATGATGATCATATAGACCTGTCCCTTCAATTTAACCGGTATTTTAGGGACACAGATGACACCAGTCACCTCACGCCATTTGGCCTATGCGGCAGCAATGCGTGCCTTAACTTCGGAGTTAATGTCACCAGACGCGTGAAATACAGATCCCAGGTATTTGACCTGTTCCGTGCGCACGGGTGTGGGATCAGTGGAGTTACAGGCCAAGTACTCGGTCTTCACCACGTTGAGTTTCAGACCGCTATTCTCAAACAATTCCTTCCACGGCTTCACACGTACCACCAACCTACCTCTATCCGAATCTGCAAGCGCGATATCATCAGCATATATGAGCAACCAGGGGGGCTGCTCATGTGGGTTTATGGTGCTATCTGACAATACGTCTAATACCACGCTGAACAGAAACGGACTAAGGACGGATCCCTGGTGTACTCCGATAGTGACGGGGAAGGATTTTGTGTCACCAGTGTGCACCGCATGAAATGTAATAATTTACTCATAAAGAGAAAAAAATAAGTCATAGTATATGCAGTCACAAGTATAGCTTAGCATAACATAACATCTTTCAGTGGCTAAGAGTCCTTGCATACCAAAAACGAACCGAGGTGTTTTGTGCTAAAACGTCGCGCAGTTTGTACGCGACATATGAGATTGTGATGTAATAATGTTAAGTGCGAGTTGAAATACTAACACGGGGTTCCATCCTGTCGCTTCCATAATTATCATAATACTTTAAGCTTGTTACCTAAACATGTGAGTTGTGTGATAGTTTGCGTTTGCACGCAGATTTACTTTTAATGATAATTATTAAATTCATTCACTTTTTTTTTTTTTTTTTTTTTTTGGTCTCGGGGAAAAACCTCTCTTGACGGGTTCCCCCGGCCCGGGGGGACCGAGGGATATGTGGGACTCCGGGATTTTTCCGACTACCCACTAAAAAACCCCGCTGTTCTCCTATCGCCTACGCCCGGGCCCACGGATATATGGCCTGCCGATCTCGTGGCCCGGGCCGGCGCCGGCCCGCCCTTTGTCTTGAGGCGGGCCCCTTCTAAAGTGTTGGCGCCAGGGGGTCAGGGTTTCGTCCCCCCGGCGCTCTCCTAACAACTCTAGGAGTTGAGGGGGGCCGCGGAACAGCACGCAGCCCTCACCCTCGCGGTAATAGTGCGGGCGGCGGGTCCTCCCCCGAGGGGCCGCCCGCGGCCGCTTTTTACGGCGGCCGGAGGTCGTTACTGGCCCTCCGGCGCCGCCGGCGTGGCCTGCGTTGGCGGGAGGGGAGTGTGGTGGTTGACTCCCGCTCCCGCTCCGCCGCCTCCTTTGCGGACATGACTGCCTCGCAGAAGGAGGCGACGGCCGTCCATCCAGGATCGCCCCCGACCATGGACAGAACCAGGGCCGGGAGCGACAGGTCCACGCCGATTTGGGCGACGAGGGCGCGGCGCTCCTCGCGCCACGCAGGGCACACGGCGACAGTGTGGTTCACCGTGTCCTCCTCGTCGCCCGCGCCACAGTGGTGGCACCCTGACGTCATCTCCCGCCCTATGCGACACAGGTACCTCCCGAAGCAACCATGCCCCGAGAGGACCTGCGTCAGGCGGAAGGTCAGGGCGCCGTGGCGCCTTTCCAACCATTCAGCCAGGACGGGCCTCACCGCTTCGATGGTGGCGAGGCCCGCGCTGGGGTGCGCGAGGCGCTCCTTCCACTCCACCATGAGCACCACGTCGCGCAGCTCCGCCCGCTTTGCCTCAACTTCGCGAGGCGCGGGGCGAGAGCCACGCTCGGCCGCGTCCCGGCGCCACTGGTACAACAGCGCCAGGACCCGGGCCTCGAGGTCCCATGGTGGGGATCCGGCCAGCAGGGAGGCCGCTTCGAAGGACACCGTGCGGTATCCCCTTATCGCCCTGACGGCCAGGACGCGCTGCGGCCTGCGAAGCAGCGCCGTCGTTTTGGCCGTCAGGCGATCCGCCCAGATCGGGGCCCCGTAAAGGGCCATCGACCGCACGGTTCCCTCAAAGAGCCTGCGGCACACTGCGCCCGGCCCGCCGATATTCGGCAGCAGACGGGAGAGTCCCGCCGCCGCCCGAACTAGCCTCGGCGCCAGGCGCTCGAAGTGTGCCGCGAAGTCCCATCGCCCGTCGAGCACCAGTCCAAGATAATTCATGGACGGCCCGACGGCGATGTGGACGCCTCCTACCGTTATGCTCAGGCCCGGTGGCGGCCTCTGACGGGGCCCGTAAAATATCACGGCCTCCGTCTTGTTCAAGGCCACCTCCAGGCCTAGTCGCCGGATTCTTGCCACTGTGTGCGCCACCCCAGCCGTGCCCAGAAGGCACGCCTGGCGGGGGTTCCTCCCGCGCGCTGTGACGAGCGTGTCGTCGGCGCAACAGATGACGCCGACGCCGGGGAGGAGTGCCCCCCTCAGGACCCAGTCGTATGCGATGTTCCACAGCAGGGGGCCCAGGACCGACCCCTGTGGAACACCGCACACGACGTCTCGCCGACTTTGCCCACCCTGGACCGGATAGACGACGGCACGATCACTCAAATATGCCCCAACTATGCGACGGAGGTAGGGAGGCACCCGATGGTACTTGAGCGCCTCCCGCACGCAGCTCCACGGCAGGGTGTTGAAGGCATTGGCGATGTCGAGTGACACCGCCAATAGCACCCTACCTTGAGCAACTGCGTCCCCCGCCTGGCTCCTCAGACGCGTGATTGCGTCAATAGTGGAGCGCCCCTGGCGGAATCCAAACTGTTCGTCTGCCAGGTTCGGCCCCTCTGTCTCTAGGTGCCGGACGAGGCGGTCTGCGAGGATCCTTTCGAAGATCTTCCCCACCTCGTCCAGCAGCACGATGGGCCGATAGGCAGACGGTGAGTCCGCCGGGCGCCCCTCCTTCGCGATAAGGACCAGCCTCCCCGTCTTCCATCTGCGGGGAAACCGGCCCGATCGCAGACACGCGTCGAAGAGCCTCAATAGTCGGGGCTCCAGGACGTCGTGGGACAGAACCCACGCACGCCCCGGTATGCCGTCGAGGCCGGGGGCCGTGTTCTTGGCCTTCAGCCGCAACATCGCTGCCCCCAGCTCTGCCCGGTCCACGTCGGGTACGGGGTCGTCGTCCGCGCTAGGGTCCCTCTCATCCCAATGAGGCGGGACCATGGCAGGAGGCGAGTGCTCAGCCCTCGTGGGGAACAGAGCGCCGACAAAACCATCCACCTGGCGCGGGGGGAGACTCTCGGTCAGCGGGGGCGCCCACGGGCGGAGCTTGCCCCGCACCGTTTTGTAGGGTCGCCCCCAAGGATCTTGATCTAAGCTGGCCAAGAGCTCCTCCCACGCCGCCGCCTTTGCCTCGCGTATAGCGAGATGGAGGTCGTTTCTGGCGCTCCGGTACTCCCCGTAGAGCTGAGCCTCCGCGGCCGCTCTGACCGCATCGCGGCGACTCTGTCTTCGGAGCCTGGTGTACCGGCGGTGGGCGTAGTTGCACGCCCTGCGGAGCCGCTCGAGCTCCGCATTCCACCAGTACACCTGGCGCGGGGGTCGGTGTGGCCCCCGCCTCGGCATCGCCGCGTCGCAGACGTCGGTCATAAGCGACCGCAGGTTCTCCGCCTCCTCGTCGACGTCATCGGGAGGTACGTCGCCCGGCCTCGACCACGTAGCGACGGTCAAGGCCTCGCGGAAAACCTCCCGATTCATCTTTCCAAGTATCCAGCGCGGACAGTCACCCAACAGGGTCAAATTCATTCACTGGCAGGTACTGTTTAAACCGTTATATTATTGTTCATGAAATTGTTAAAATACTTTTTTTTTTAATATTTACCTAACAGACAATTAATATGTTGCACTGTGTGTGTTTATTTTAGCAATTTACAGAACAATGTCTTAACTAAATTTTAATTATACATTAAAAATCAAATAAATAAATGAATAATAGGATAATACTTGGCATATTCGCTCCATATTTACCATCGATGTGAAAATGATGCATCTAGATTTTCTCTAAGCCAAACGGCTTATCGGCATGGGAGCCATAGGACCGGGGGACGGAGGCGAGGCGCGTTGACCCCCCTCCCCCCTATCACCTCTGTGAGTGTCCAGAAGCAGCCTACTGCGGACCAAATGTGGACGAGAAAGCATATCCAGCAACGTGCATCCCGTTGTCGCGGGATTCCCACACTATCGCATCGCAAGCCATACACACGCATACACTCAAACCACATATTTGCACCTCATTTAGAAATAAAGGTTGTTTCTAACCACAAAACTAGAACGTCTGTACATTTTATTGTGAAAAAATGTATTAACTAATTTCCCAAATAATGCTATGTATTTGTATACTTAAGGGGACAAATGCACTGGGAATAATTGTGTAAGCTAACATCGTGTTAACCTGCATTTTAACAAATAAAGTATTATGATTATGACAAGAATGGTTACAATATCAATTTTCGATAATCCTCAGTTAGAAATACAAGGTGGTTTCTTGGTAATACGTGAGCTTCATTTGTCACGCCGCCGGCTGCCAACTGCGCGCCTAGTGTTAATAACCTGCCGACTGGGCACCACGCCAGATTTTCGGTTTTTGGGGTCTAGTCGCAATTTAGGAGATGTAGGCAATTTTCGATTATTGCGTTTTCTAAGTTTGGAAGACATATGCTAAAGGAATTGGAGTTTCGGAACTATCTATAAATGACGCCCTTTTCACAGGTATTCGAAATTGTAAATTAATATTTATTTGTTTTTAAAGTCTTCAGACTTTCACTTTTATTGTTATAGACGTAGTCAACCCTTTTATTTTCATTGAAGAAAATTGATTTATGATAATCATTTGAGGTTATTTCTAGATAGATGTTAACTGGTTAGGTTTGGTGTTGTGTTTAGTGAAATAAACATTATAAATAAATTATACTGGAATAATTCAAACAGGTCTATCTAGTCCTAAAGTAAACCACAAAGCGATTATATTATGGTTAGTATTGGTTAGAAAGACAACTAATATACCTACTATTTACATAACATTAATTGTATTTATACACTAGCTGTGCCCGCGACTCCGTCCGCGTGGAATAGTGGCTTTAGGCGACATTTTTTGGATATATGAGGTCAAATTAAATTGGAAATTCAACCTAAAAGTCCAGCCTAAGCTGAACCCTATTTCATATGATTGATGATATAAATCTGAGGTCAACTTAAAGTGGTTTTTAAAATTTCCGAAACTTATCATTTTTAACAAAAACTACTTTTTTTCTAAAATTAAAATAGCCTAAGTTACTCCTTGATACATCAGCTATCTGCCAGTGAAAGTTCCGTCAAAATCGGTGCAGCCGTTTCAGAGATTAGCCGGAACAAACAGACAGACAAAAATTGTACAAAATATTGTTTTGGTATATGTACCGTGTATACGTCCAAATGCACTTATTAAAAAGCGGTTATTTTAATATTACAAACAGACCCTCCAATTTTATTTATTTGTATAGATGTACAACACTCAAAGGCGGCACTGGAATCGAATCTGCCATTCCGATGTGCTAAAACTGTTGCATCACTGAAATTGTGAATATAATTAGGAACAATACAATCAAAATATTAGTTAAACGCTAAATCTTTTCACTTGGCTGCCCACCTTAATGTTGTTCGCAAAACGATGGAGTGGCCCGTCCCATGCCGAACTAATACACCGTCCAAAGCTCATTGCCTATTTTAATTTCAATTTGAGCCCCGAAACTTAATCATCATTGTTTATACGAGTATAATCATTAGGTATACTATACAATTCAGACAATCTTAATAACGTGCTCAAGAAGGATTTTATATATCGTAAGATTCCGTCAGAAAGTTGAATAGACTAAACCGTTTTTTCCTGGGGAATATTGCACCTCCTCGGTGTCGCATCGGGAGTCTGGCGGAAGCCGATGCGGGTATGTGTGTTTATCCGCCCTGTTCCTACGACCACATATCTGGCTAGCTAAACATAGCCAGGGTGGTTGCGGCGGCATTCTCACTATAAACTCCGGTCGTCATCTTAGCTCATTGTCATTGCTCTGCGGCTAAAACTTCCAGCTCAACCTAAATTGACTGTTAGCACCTTATAAACGACTATTAGTACAAATTCTTTATAGAACGAAAGCGATTCAAATAATGGGGGTGAAAAATTGGTTCTAATTTGGGGTATTTTTTAATTTTGTTCCACGAGAGTCCTAACTCGGTTCCAAATAGTTAAAAAAATCCTGCAAAATTACAATAATTAATATTAATTTAAACCCGCTCCCCACGTCAGTCAACATTTTCAGTAGAAATAACACGGAGAAAATTATTTTATTTATTTTATATTTTATTAATACTATTATAATTAACTATACATATTTTGTGGAAAATTTAGCATTCTACAAAAAAGTCTAGAACAATTTTTCGCTTACTCGATTAGTTCAAAAGTTATCCAGAGTTGAAATTGAAGATATAGCCGATTTCATTGTTTTCTCTATTTTCATCATCATACAATTATTAATTATGTAAAAGTAAAATGCTATAGGTGGAGTCTTTTGGTTCTATGGTTCTGGAATTCATGTGAGGCATGATTTGCTGCCAGTCCAAAAGCAAGTCTGATAGATCACACTATTTCCTATAAACTACAGTAGAATATCGACAAAATCTGTCTTTTTATTTATATAATTGGTCTGCAAACAAAAATACACAAACTTGACACTGTTTTTTTATAAACATGTACAAATATGTTATTGGCCAATTTTAATTTTAATCAGAATTTTATGTTGTATTTGTTTCTTATTTTAGACTATATAATTTTTTCACCAAAACCAGGGTTATAAGGATTCTTAGATCTTCTAAATAACTTACTACGCTAGTCTTAGAACATATTTTAATTAACTATTCCAATAAATTTGTAAGAACTTAAAGAAAGTTCTAGAAAACCGAGCTCGTAAATTCAAACAATTAATTTTATTCTTAACTTATTCTCTTAAGTAGAAAAAAGGTATACATTGATAACACTAAGTTTAGCTGAAGCAATTAAGTTTTATCTATTTTATTACAATTTTTTAATTTATGCAAAAAGCTTTCATTAGTATATTTTGAGAAATGTTTTATAAAAAACTTAATTTATGTTATTATCTTAATTTGTCAAAATTGTAATAAGACCTCAGCTACGTTGAAATTATTACTAAAAAAGACTATTGTAGATAAGTTTAAAGTGGTTTTGTGTGTAAACATAAGATTAGTGTCGCCATCTATTAGATAAACTTAAAAGTTATAGTTCTTTTGTCATCCGTAGCGCTAGTAGTTGCAATGTTTACAGACGACAGATTTAAATTTTGTTATTTAATATATTATTAGTAGCAATATGTTTGCTTCTCTGGTTAAATTTATATTTTTTAAATTTTAGCGTTTTGGAAACCTTCTTCATCCGTGTACGTGAGTAAATTCACGCTATCATTAAATATATCATCGACAAGGACGCAAGTAGTTGGAATACCTATTCTGTAAGTATATTAACGTAATCTTTATACTATAACTTTTATTAATTTAGAATACTAAATATAGAATACCTCGGGCTCCGTACAGTTTCAAATACGGATATAAAACCTTTCTATTTTTCGACTTAAGTGTGACTTTTGTTTCAATTCATCATGAGCTATTACTATTTAAGTTAGAACATTATTACGGGGAACTGCTCTTAAATTATTCGAATCATACTTTCTTCTTCTTAGTCGTCTTCTTCTTCATGCTTCTCTTCATAATTCTTCTCCATCTCTCTCTATTTGTGGCACTGCGTGTACATTCGGTGACGGAACACTTCATAGATGATTTAATGAGGTCTGTCCATCTTGTGGGTGATCGGCCGTGAGAACGTTGACTTCTTCTACTCTTTCCTATACCACCAACCGCTCCAATGAGCTTTTGTTTCGTGTTATGTGTCCAAACATCTTAAGGATTCATATTTGCACAATCGACGAAAGCCTTTGTTTGATGCGAAGCTTCAAGATGTAAAGGGGGCGTCCATTAATTACGTGAGGCTTTTTTGAGAATTTTTCGCAAGATTCTTCAAACTTTGTGTTTAAAATCACAATCATAAAATTAAATAATAAATATTAAACAAAAATTTAGAAAACATTTATTCGAATTCAGTACATGGAGACTCGTGCACGGCCTCAATAGTGACTACTGGAACCAACATATCCAAGTGATTTTCAATAAAAACATCTGCTCCTTCAACTTCCCTCTGAATTATCTTAGAATCTAAGCCGTTGTCCCTTGCGCACAAAAGCTCAGTAGCTCGACTTATGACAATCCACGAGGGTCGCAATTTGCGCGTTTGCACAGTACGTGCATGATGGGCCTGGGCATTTACGAGCATAAATAAAGCAGGTTAAGAACCTGTCCAGTATCCGTGTGTCGCTGTTATTCGGCTTTTTACGCTGCTACGTTTATCGAGTCGCACTTGTCGATACAGTTGGTCGATAGCGCAACAATAAACAAAACAATAAACAATCGAGCGCTACTTTGCTGCTCTGCGGGGTTCGGACTAATAAGACAAATACTGTGTCGTCACATTTGGCCATATTTTATTCTAGAAATATTTTTTCACGCAATTTTACACCGTTTTCTGCTAGAAAACAAATTACGTGATATTTGCTAAGACCCCCCCCCCCTTTTTTTTTACTTTTCCATATAATTTATATTGAATCGTTGTGTATATGGTTATATATATTTTTGACAATGTGAAACTAGTATAAATAAATGTATTTTTAGAAATATAATAAATTAATAAATGTAATAAAATAAATAAATATAATGTAAAAATGTGATAAATGAAATGATCCATATAATTTTATTGTTAACATTAAATAAATTTATGGTATTATCTAGAAATTTTCAGACACAAATATATTTTGTTTTATGAATAAATGATTTTTTTTTTTTTTATTATCTAATTTATTTAGGGGCTTTTTATAAGAATATAATGTCAGCCCCATTTTATCCTAATTATTACATATTACAAAAAAAAATCAAAATTCTAAATCTTAAAATTATTATAAATGAAAACTGCGGCAGCAGAGAGCGGCCTCGAAAGGATACTCTGGAAAACGCCCACTTCCCACAAGTTTACTCGCAGAGATCGTACTAGTCGCTCCCTACTGTCTTTCGTTCGGACACATTCCATCAAGAAATGGTGTACATCATCAATTTTTCCACAGTTTGTGCAATAAGGACTATTGCTCCTGCCCACCAGGTGATAAAATTTATTTAGTGGAATGTGTCCGGAGCGCAATCTATGAGCTATTACACACATTCTT
Organism: Malacosoma neustria; assembly: GCA_963693495.1. NCBI lineage: Eukaryota > Metazoa > Arthropoda > Insecta > Lepidoptera > Lasiocampidae > Malacosoma > Malacosoma neustria. Next base: position 1,418,976 of record OY856372.1, read on the forward strand.
CTATCAACCTCACTATTGGCAAACCAGGGGATACGAGGAGGCTCGCTTTGTAAAGTTTTATACCAGATGCCTTTTTCCCTAGATATTACGTTAAAATACTCTTTCCATTCTTTATAATATTCTTCTTTGTATTTCACTAAAACTTCAAAACTATTTGCTTCAATTAACAACTCCGAACCTTCAGAAATAGCCGATTTCGCCAGTCGATCCGCCTCCTCATTTCCCCGTAAGCCAACATGCGATGGAACCCATTGCAACACCAGCTCAATATCCTTACCAAGGAAGTATAAGATGTGTTCTAATATATCATAAGCAATCGATGTACCTCTGCGTCCAGAGGCACATAGGGCTATATGCTGGAGAGCACTTTGACTGTCAACAAATATAACACATTTAGCACAATGCATTCTCTGTAAGTATTTAAGTGCTTCTGATATTGCAACTAGTTCCGCTGTCATTATACATAAGTTATCATTTAATAATTTAAAAAGGCCATTATTGCTATTACTATAATCATAAAATGCTGCTCCAAGACCTCTATCAGATTTTGAACCATCTGTAAATATTTTAATCCACCCATCATATTTGGAGTGTATTTCTTGTACGACTTTATTCTTAAGGATGTTGGTATCATAGGATTTCTTGTTTAAAGTAATATTATCTAATTTTTTACAAATTATATCATCTACTTTAATACTTGATACCCAAGTATTAAATTTGTACATTTCTAAAGGATAACTTGATGCTAGATTGTGATTCTTTATGTTAGAATATAATTTTACTAATAATGGAATTTTCTTATTTTGCCAATAACTATTTGATGTATAATTTAATAGAGTGTCTAATAGTTTTGTAGTCACATTATTATCAAAAGATTTTACTTTCAAGAGATATTTAGTTGCTAGAAATTTTCTTCTCAAAACTAGAGTAGGAATACACGTTTCAGCTTCCATTACATGGATTGGAGTAGTGCGAATGAAACCACCTATTATCCTTAAAGCTTGGTTTTGTACTTTGTCAAGTTTCGATACATGAGACTTAGCACTACTATCATAAAGAAAGCTCCCATAATCAAATCTACTCCTAACGATTGATATAAATAATCTGCGCAAGTGTTTAGGATGTACACCCCACATTGGTCCCGCTAATATTTTAAATAAGTTTAAAAATCTTTGTGTTTTTTTCCAAGTTTCATTTATATGTGTTCCCCATCGTAAATTACTGTCCAACCACATTCCTAGATATTTAACTTTATCAACACAGCTTAACGTATCCCCATAGATATTTAAGTTTATTTGCTGTCTTCTACGACCCCTACTGAATAAACAAACTTTAGTTTTTTCATTTGACAACTTCAATCCCAAAGATTCTAATAAAGAAGTCATTAAATTTAGAGCTTCTTGAAGCTGTATGACACTTTTATGAATTTTATTTGAATTAATAAAAATCACAAAGTCGTCAGCATATTGCGATATAACTACATTGGTGATACTTTTACAAATCTTGTGAGTTAAAATATTGAAAAGTAAAGGGGACAACGGGTCACCTTGCGCGATTCCTTTACTAGTCCATCTTACTAATGAATGTTTCTCTTTATCATTATCAATCGTGATTTGGAGGTGTCTCTCTTTAAGAAACTCCCATATGTAAGTACAAATGTTTTTACCAACATTGATCTGATCAAGTATTTCAATAACTTTTTCTACCAAAACATTATTATAGGCGTTATCAATATCTAAAAAGCATGCCAACGTTGGCTGATTTTGAGAAAACCCTATTTGTATTTGACATACCAATTTAACAAGAGAGTCTAAGCTGGATTGACAACGTCTAAAACCTATTGTATGCATTGACAAGACATCATTTTTTTCCACGTACCATTCTAATCTTTTACAAATGATAGTATGGAATATCTTACAGATACATGATATTAAAGATATAGGTCTTATTAAAGATGACTCGGTACGATTATTCAAAATTTTAGGAATAGGTACAACGCTTATATTTCGCCACTGTTTAGGAATGTAGCCAGTCTTAAGAATTGTGTTGTATATATGAACAAGATAAAGCTTTACTTTCTTTGGCAGATTATATATCATTGAATAACTTATTTGATCATTTCCTGGAGCAGTATCTTTTTTCTTAAGGCTATTATTGAATTCTTGAATAGAAATATCTATTTCTAAAGATGTGTTGTTAGATTTAAGTATCGGACGTGAAGGCATGACAAAATCAGGAGCAAGAGTGTGCAATAAATCATTTACTTTAGCCGTACACGTACTAAAACTCCTATATTTATGCCCTTTTATCCACCGCATCTTTTTCCACATATCTGATACACTAGTGGATTCATTAATGTTATTACAAAAGGTTTTCCAAGTTTCTAATTTAGCTTGATTTATAAGTCGTTTAGTTTCAGCAATGTGATTTTCTAATATAGTTAGATTGTTTGGTGTTGGATTTCGTCTAAAATTAGATAGTGCTAATCTACGTTTTGCAACTGACTTCGAAAGATAAGGATTCCAGAAAGGTTTAGGTTTAAATTTGGAAAAAGGGTCTGCACAAACTTTTATACAGGGTATAGTTTTATCGGCAGCAGAGTTAATTTGTTCAATTAAACTGTCATATTTCATTTGTACATCATGACATATAATGCCAGGATCTGAAAATGTTTCATGTAAGATGTTTTTGTATGAATTCCAGTCAGCTCTCTTTAAATTTCGGATATTATGAATACGTTGTTTGCTTACATGATGTGGCCTTTTAATTTTAATTTTAATAATTATATGATCACTTCCCAACGTATCATTAGTGGTATTCCATAGACAGTTTATTGCAACATCTGTTGTAACAAATGTAATATCTGGCGAACTTTCTTGAAGAACATTGTTCACTAATTTAATTCTAGTAGCTTTACCGTTGTTTAACGAAACAAAACCATTATCTAAAGATGAATCAAATAATTGCGTTCCCCTAGTGTCACTTTTATAAGACCAATTAGTATGGTGGGCATTGAAATCCCCTGCAACAATAGTCTTACGAGGAAAACTTTTAAACAAGAAATCCCAATCAAGTTGAGAGGTTCTATTACTAGAAGGACAGTATACACTTACAATGTTTTCAATAAAGCTGCAATTAAATACTTTAATATGTACGACCTCAATACCACAATTATTTAATGTAAAAGTAGTTTTTTGTGATTTTAAGGAGTTATGTATAATAATAGCAACCCCTCCAAATGAATCTGATCTGTCACATCTGTATACCGTGTATCCGCTCACATAAAATTCAGAATCTGGTTTGAGCCAAGTTTCACTTAAAATTGCAATATGTACCTTTTCTTGTATTAAAAGACATTCAAACTCAGTTTTTTTCGGCTTGATACTTTGTGAGTTCCACTGTAATATATTAGTCGAATAATCCATAAATTAAATTTAACATTGACTCTAACCATTTTCCCTTGGTTTTTTTAACAATAAAAGATGTGACAAACTCCGACACTATTTTAAGGCTCTCAATTATTTTCAAATCTAGAGTAATATTTGCAAAACATATATTTTTTATTTGTCTAATAGCTTCCCAAAAGGAAAGGGTACGTTTTTTAGAACTTCCTGCCGAGGGTTCTTCTATTACTTCAGCTGTCTTATATCCATTATAATCTTGTTCTAAATTGGTTTCACTAAATGCCTGAATGTCATCAGTAGGTACATTTTTATTTACAGATTTCACCTTAACTGATCTAGGTTTGATCACTACATCCCTGTAAGAAGGACCTTTTATCTCATTTTCATTATTATTAGCAATTTTGTCAGTTCCGCTATTTTCTGTAATTATGTTTTCCAGTTCATTGCTCAAGACAAGAGGTTGTTTCAGTTTCTCTTTTTCTGTTAAATATATTTGCAGAGCTTTGGTATACGTTAAGTTTTCTGTGCTCATTATAGCTCTGATTTCTTTTTCTTTAAGAAAAACTGGACATTTCTTATCTAAAGACATATGATTACGTTTGCAATTAATACATTTATACCTTGTCGTTTCGCAGTTTTCATGTGATTCCCCACATTTTGGACATATTATCTTCTTACTAGGACACTGCCTTCGTAAATGGCCAAATTTCCAACAATTAGAACACTGTGCAACAGGGAAAGTGTAACGCTCCACTTTGAGTTTACATCCATATACTTCAACAGTTGCCGGAACCACTGAACTTCGAAATCCTATACGCACAGTTTCACTTTCCACCCATTTTCCCTCTTCCGTAACGCGCCTTAACCTTTTTACCGATATAATCTCCTGTTCACAAGAGAACAAAGTGTTCAATTCATCTTCTTTTATGTCTAATTCGATATTTTTAACAACTCCATAGGATATATTTAATTCATGGGTAAAATTACATCTATATCCTAAATTACTTATATTCTCACATTGAATTAATTGTTCAGCATTTTCTTTATTTTCAAATAATAATAGTACTTTAAATGGATTTTTGTATGTAATTTTTAATATACCTTTTATATTTTCAGATCTCAAAAGTTTAGCCAAGCCGATTTGTTTTGGCAAAGCATTTTCTTTCGAAATGATAAACACCCCATAATTATTACTTTCTATTTCTCCGTGTATGTGCTTAGTATACGTTGTGTTGTTTCTATTATCATAATTCCTAGAAGAATTATACTTACGTCGCCCCTTTTTCACGGTAAGAAAATCTGAATCATCTGATGTCATATCTTCATGAATTCTTTTGTCAGCGGGTTTTGTCAAAACTTTGCTAATACTATTTTCCTTATCAGATTCTTCCGGCCGCATAACTTGTTGCACACTTATACTACTTGATCACGTACTTACATTATCCACATCACTGTTCATTTTTGTTTAAAAGAAAATATGAAGGTAGTTTACGAAACACGGACATCGCGTATTGCGACAAAAGTGTCTGAACGCAATGACGTATCACGCGCGACTGGAATAAATGATAATAACAATAATAATAATATACAAAGTATTTTGTGCATAGTGTTGGAAGGTTCGATAAAATATAGAAATAAATTCCTTATCGGATGGGTTTCGAGGAGTTAGCAGAAAACAAATTGGGATCCTTCCGATATACTGGTGGTAATAAATTTTCACAAGGGCCGCCTGAAATAATCGTTTATTTACTCGCGATTTTTACGTATACTAAATTTATTTATATTTTATAGTACGTAGTACTTTTAGCCAAGTGGTGTCCCACTCATAGATACACATTTTCATAAACAGTATAAAAAAAGAGCCCATAGCGTCCCACTATTGAGCTCGGGTACAACAGTAATTCGGTACGACTGTCCAAGGCAGATTGGCGGGTTACACATATCGATTATCTCAATATCCTGGCGATGTTTTCCTTCGACGTCAGCACACGAAAATTGTGCTATACACACATTGGGCGAGAAAAAATGCCTAAGCGGTCCATGCCACCGTGGGATTAGAACCTGAGACCTCTAGATTGGTATCCAAGTGTAATATCACTGAGCTACTAGTTTCTACATACATACATTTAATCACGCCTCTTTCCCGTAGGGGTAGGCAGAGACCACTTCTTTCCACTTGTTACGATCCTTACATACTTGTTTCGCTTCGTCCACTTTCATTATTCCCTTCATACATGCCCTTCGGTTTAGGGTACTCTTACTCTTGACCTGGCCTTTTTTCAAGACGCCCCTGATCTGGTCTCGAAACGACCGCCTAGGTCTACCCCTTCCAACACTTCCATTTACACTCGCCTTATACACTTTTTTCGTCAATCGTTCTTCATTCATTCTCTCGACATGGCCAAACCATCTCAGCATACCAGGTACACCAAAATCACGGATTTGTATTCCGTAAATATGCTATGCACGATGGTAATAGACATTTCCTTCCAAGAGGAAGCTTGATTCTAGCTATAATAATAAACCAAAAGGTTCAAAAGAACTTTATGGATTGATTTTATAATGTAATTTTTCTTCTAGGTTACTGAATTTTCCGGGGGCAGTCACCACTGAACAACCAAATTCACACAAATTAACCTTATCTAAACACAAATAAAGATATTTTTATGAAATATTGATGTTAAAAAAGGCTTAGATTTGCGCCATATTTTCATATTCAATGTTGGAATCGATGTAAGTTTCAGATGAAACTTTTAAAAAGAGAAATAGGTATGAAATAATTTGGAAAACAAGAATTGTTGAGATTTCTACTAAGGAAGGAGAGAGGAGGTCCTAAATTTTATTTTTGATTACTGTACTATTAGTACGTATTAAAAGCATACCGTGAATATCTGAACAAACTAAGATTAAGAAGGATTAAAAAAAGTGAAAAATTAGGCCAAAAAGAGAAATAACGCCGAACCTCTCACTTAACCTAAAAAAGAAGAAGATTTAAATTTGATCATTCCACACCTGGTTTCGTCTACTGAATGATTCGGTTATCGGAATACACAAATAAAAGTAGCGATTAACTTTTGTATGACATACCTAAGTAATGTATGAACTAACACATTTAACTCAAATTAAATGTAATGTCTATCACACAAAGTTGAAAGTCACATATACGATGGCTTATCGTTTATTTTGTCAGTAGCGTCATCTGTCTTGTTTAATAAACGTTTTAATTTGGTTCTTTTTTTAAATGATTTCTAATAGAAGACCCATAGTGCAGAAGTAAAAGAGAAATTACAATGGCTAGCGTTATATGGACATATATTATGAACGGTTGAATGCTATATAACTGAAAGCTGGCGGATACAGAAGAAGACTAAAGAAAATACGCGTAAAAGATGATACAGATAGAAAAGTTATAAATGTTAAGATGACCGCAAGTAGAATATTAGAGAAAAAAAAGGCATATTCTGACCACGAAGAAGAAGAAGAAGTATGTACTTTTATATTTGTTTTAGGGCTTCATTTTGAGAGGAAACAAATAGCTTTATCAACCTAGATATATAAAATAATATATACATATATAAAATTTCTTAGCCACCTTTAATTTACTTAATTTGACTATCTTGACTAGACAGATTTCGGTACTTGGTTTATTGTTTATATCGAGTTGATAGTGGTAGTGAAATCGATAGTTAAAAATCAAATGGCGTCTGTGAAAACACAATATTCAAGAGTTTATAAGATCATACAATCAAATCAAACTACGACAAGTTATAGTAGTTTGATCAAATCGAACCCACAGATAAAAATATTACTAAGGCGTGTCAACTTATTTTTTTTATCTAGAATTCAGCAGACAGCCAAACGGCCCACCCTGGAATAAATTTTATAACGACTTTTTTGAAGAACGCTTTATTGTACCGTGCTGAGAAAACCTCAGCCGGAAGCTCATTCTAAATCCTGAGAGTACGCAATATGAACGTTTTTGAGAACCATTTGGTACAAGAAAGAAGAGGCTTCGAGAAATGGGGATGAACACCCAGCCGATGGCGGGCAGTGCGGTGGTAACAAGACGATGAAGGCACCATTCTAAATAGCTCCTCAGAACACTGCCCCCATCTCCGTTGTTTGTCTTAGATTTAAATATTATACAACTTATGGTAAATTGTTATCTTTCGTTATTAAAAGAATATTAGTAGTGTAACATGTAGTGTAACATTGTGCGTGTGTGTGAGAGAGATTTGGCTATGCAGCACTGTAAACTACGAACGTCAAATGTACAGTTTAATTTCTGTATTCTTAAACTTTTGTAGTTCAATATGCAGCGTGCGCGCATCCATCCTATATCAAATAATGCTTGTAATGTCAATTTGATATTTCCATTTGGTGTGATTGTAATTGATTTGCGTCAATTTGATTAAATCGTTATTTATAACATGGAGCTTTAAAATATATGCGTCATTTATTATAAATAGTTTCATACTCGTATAATGTATGAAAAAAGAAGTATGAACTAGTAATGAGTTATGTATGTCACCCACGATTACCGTATGTGTGTTTTTTTTTTCATTAAATTATGTAAGAAGAAATAAAGAAGCTTTGTTTTTTAATTTTTTATTGCTGTAGAACAGCTGACATATTGACAGCTCATTTAATAGTGAGCAGTTACCGTCGTCTATGTATGTTTGCGATGTTAGGGGCACTGCTGACACGCTACCGTTAGCGTTGGGAACTACAATTTTGATCATTTATGCCAGAACACATTACAAAGTTTGGCGGTTTGTTAGAGACCCGGAGTGGTGGCTATCCAGACGAGTTTTGAGCCTTACCAAGTGGTAGGGTTGTTCTGTCGCCATTTAAAACAGGCCGCCCCCACACAGGGTTCAGTATTCTAAATTAATCCTAGATTGAGGTCTAGCATTTATAAAAGCTGTATACATGAATTATGTGAGACTCTTGATATTTAATTTGAATAGGAGGTCATCGGAGGTCATAGGTATTCCAGTGTTTTGTGTGCTAGTGCAAATGATCTATTAAGCAGGTTTTCTCTGTAAACCTAAAGACCTTGATTAAGAATATACTGTGCATTCAGATGATCATAAACTGCCATATAATAGAGTTTCAGAATGTCTTGTGTTTTATTTGTAACATAATCAAGGTTAGAAGTTAGTCAATAATAAAATAATTCTCACGATGTATGTAAAATCGAATACAATGCATTCCTACGCCGTAGTTTATAATTTGGATGTTTAATCAGCATTGCAAGATAGTTAAGTTAATGTAATCAATATTCTTTTTTTAATACCCAATGGATTGTATACTGACATTTTCTTAAATTTAAATTACATATATACGCAATCTAGAACAATATCAACGCTTGAATGTATGGCCATGAAATCTTTAAGAAATGTAATTTACTACTAAAGGTTTCATCCCCGTTGTGTTTGACCATTAAATTCGGAGTCCCGAGTTCAATGCTGTGTATTGTCACAGTGTGAAGCAGAACAATACTATTTGAAGCTTTGGCAGACACACTTAATTTTGTAATCAGAATACTACATGATTTTATGGAATTCAAATGTATAATAATGGCGGCCCATTATGACTCACTGCTTTTATACGGATGTGAAGTGTGGCCGGTGCTGGAGCGACACAAGCAGGCACTGCGAGTCACGGAGATGAATATGCTGCGGTGGATGTGTGAAGTAACGCGGAAGGACCGCGTTAGGAACTCTCGCATTCGCGACAGCATTCATGTCCGTGGTATAGCGGATAATTTGCAGGAGTTTCGCTTTCGCTGGTATGGCCACGCTTTACGGCAACTGGCTACTTATGTGGGGAACAAATGCCGTAGATCGTGTGTTGTGGAGAAGAAAAAGACAGAAAGCGGACCCCGGGTGCCGAAGCGAGAGTTTAGGCAAACCGGGATTCATCGCTAAGATCATGATGATGATTACGTCTCACTCCTGGGACTCGAGTGTCTGGCGGTGATTTCAGCTTTCCTCACGATTTCCTTACGAAATATGGTAATTTTTTTATTATTGTAGGACAGCAGACAGGCTGGCGGCTTATAATTTAGCAGTTACCGTCGCCTATGAGCGTTTGCAACGCGAGTGGAATCGCGAACACGCTGTTGGGTAATTATGTTATGATACGCACATCAGGCAAGAAAAACTGCCTTAGCGATGCATGTAGTCGTGGAGTCCGAAACAATGACGTATAGATTGATCGCCAAGTGTATTATGTTTTAGTTTCAGTAAATTAATAATACTAGCTACAATCAGTTATGATTACAGCATATTTTTTCATAAAATTTACAAATTAATGTATTGTTGTTGTACTCCTTTTCAAATCGCTCATTTCAAAACCCCAAATCCCGATAAAGAACGTATCTAAACTTGGATAAGATTTTTTTTTATTATCAAAAGCATGTTTCAAAATGGCGTGTACCCTTGTATTCCGATAATTTTTATGTCTACATCTCTATCACTTCGGATAATTAAATGATAAGAAAAAATACATTAAGATTACGTTTGTGGTATATTCAAATGCGTAATGAAAGTAATGTTCAACAGATATTACGTTGGTTAATAATATTTATCTGAAAGGACATTTTGAACTAATTATAATCAATATCTCTCCACGGAGACTACCACTAGACTCCTTAACTAAAAATTAAAATTCAAATGAAAAAAAATCTATTAGTGTACGTAAACTAAATGATGCTAATAATCTTATAGCCGTCTTCTCGTATGTTAACATCTCATTTCGTTGTCGTCGGAACTTTTACTATTTACCACTGCCTTAGATGTTCTATTCCTGTCAATAGTCTGGATGTATTTATTAATAAAATATAAGTAATACATCAGTCGTCTTGTATCCATAATAAAAGTGCTTTGCTACTTTAGGACTATATAGTGCGGTATGAATTGTCCCAGTATATTTATTATCAATATTCTTGACGCACTTGGATAAAAACAAAAGGTGTCGGCAGAGCGTCAAAATGGCGTACAGAAGGGTTTTGTATTTAAAGTTTGGGATGTGACCAGGGCGTAATATTGGAAGGGGATATAAAATAATACTAATTGATATTGAAATTAAATCACAAACATATTGATCATTTATGGCCATTTTGTTAATCGACTTAATATCTATTGTTGCGCGGGCGCATATTGGAAGAAGAGTGGGGTCGGTCACACGACCTAACAATTAATGCAACAGGACTGTCTGGGTCAGATAAATTGAATATTAATTGATAATTTATAGTGCATTATCATTCTCCGTCTTATTTAGATGTTTATTATACACTAGCAGCCCGTCCCAGCTTCGCATGGGTATTTAACAAAAAATTAAACTCTTCTATTTTTTTTCGGTCTCGGGGAAAAACCTCTCTTGACGGGTTCCCCCGGCCCGGGGGGACCGAGGGATATAAGGGACTCCGGAAAAGATGTTCGACCATCCGACTACCCACTAAAAAACCCCGCTGTTCTCCTATCGCCTACGCCCGGGCCCACGGATATATGGCCTGCCGATCTCGTGGCCCGGGCCGGCTCCGGCCCACGCTTTGTCTTAAAGCGGGCCCCTTCTAAAGTGCTGGCGCCAGGGGGTCAGGCTTTCGTCCCCCCGGCGCTCTCTTGTAACAACTCTATGAGTTGAGGGGGGCTGCGGAACAGCACGCGGCCTTTTCCCTCACGACAATAGTGCGGGCGGCGGATCCTTCCCCGAGGGGCCGCCCGTGGCCGCTTTCTACGGCGGCCGGAGATCGTTGCCCGCCCTCCGGCGCCGACGACGCGGCCTACGTTGGCGGGAGGGGAGTGCGGTGGCGGACTCCCGCTCCCGTTCCGCCGCCTCCCTTGCAGACACTACTGCCTCGCAAAAGGAGGCGACGGCCGTCCATCCAGGATCGCCCCCGACCATGGACAGAACCAGGGCCGGGAGCGACAGGTCCGCGGCCAATTTCGGACGGGACTCGCATCCCCGTTGCGTGCTAGTCAGGCGTGTGTACGACTACCAGACGACACTCCAGAAAAAGCAGAGTCGCTTGACGTCGTAGCCGGCCCAGCAAGACCAACCGACAGCGGGGATGCAATTCCCGCCCCGGGAACACTCTCTGTGCAGGCGCAGTCGAAATAGGCATGGTTTTGACTACCAAATCAGGTCCCATGGTAGAACCCGGGACCCCAATCAGTATTCGCAACCATCCCATCGGGGACCATGCCACGAACAGAGAGCTAAGTTGGAAAGGATGTAAGAGGTAGACGGAAAGAAAGGTAGGACTCTGTCGCCTCGAACGGAGAGGGGAGTGAAGCGACGGATGCTCGGGCACCTCGGGTACGCACACCCGTGCACTCCTCGGACAGAGGAGCGAGCGCCCCTGGGGGCAAACCCTTCTATTTGCGTCAGGTTACTAAAAAAATAAAATTACAAAGAAAGTTTGAATATTATTATTTCTATGAGCTTTTATTTTAATGATTTTTTTTGCTATTACTTTTTATTTATTTTTCGTTATTTTTTAATAAGTATTCTAATTTTTGTAAAAACCCCAGTGACGCACGCCTACATTGCATAAGGTGCAACATTTTTCTAATACTTACATTTTTAAACTCGTGATATCTTTCGAATGGAATATCCGAATTCAATAATTCAAAAAGTTATATAAAGGTATTGAAACAGTTTTGAATATGAAGTAATTTATTTTGATAAGGATTAATACCAAGATCCAAATAAAGAGCCTTTTCTAGGGGCGGCATTTCAATTAATTTTTTAAAATAAAAGAACACTTATTGTGGCATAACTATAATAGTTAGACATATGCTGTCGCGACACTTTTTATAAATAATGATGTGTTCTGCAAAGTTGTAGTACATTATTTTATTCTATCATCAATAGTTTTCGCAACGCACGCGATTTAAATAATATTTTAGGTAATTTTTTTACACTTTGGGTTACATTATTAGAGTTTTAGTAAGGGTCCCTAATTTTTTGAAAATATAATATAGCCTATGTCACCCGGGGATAGTGTAGCTTCCCAACAATGAAAGAATTTTTTAAATCGGGTCAGTAGTTTCGGAGCCTATTCAAAGCAAACAAACAAACAAACAATCAAATCTTTCCTCTTTATAATAGTATAGTATAGATATATTCGTTACTGCGCAATGCAATTTCAGAGGTTGATTATTTTACAATGTAGGAAATCAAAATTCTAAAATGGATCCTGTTATTTTTTTTCACGATCCTATCAAAAACTTTACAATAACCAAATAAAAAAATATTTGTAATTTGTATCCCTAGTGCATTTTTTTAGCGGTATAATAATATATATATATATAATATATATATATATATAATATATATATATATATATATATATATATATATATATATATATATATATATATATATATATATATATATATATATATATATATATATATATATATATATATATATATATATATATATATATATATATATATATATATATATATATATATATATATATATATATATATATATATATATATATATATATATATATATATATGTGTGTGTGTGTGTGTAATATATATATATTTAGCGGTTTTATTTAACTGATGTTTTCTAATATTTCACTAATGATGATTAAATATGATACTAGAGTATCGAGTACGCTTTTAAATTCCATTAATATTGCGAATATCGTCTGCTAAATTTGGTATTAACATCTGCTATCCGATCAAGGTACCAGTAGCAAGGTGAGGATGACTGAACCTTACCCATTTTTCAACTCCTCACACTACTTTATCATTGAAAATATAAAGAGAAAAAATTAATGTAACAGTATATTATACCAACGCTCTCTTAAACAGCGTTTGTAATTAAGCTATTCAAAGTCGTTGGTAACGTCTTTCAACTATTAATAAATACAAACCATCTTATAAAATAAATAAATGAAAGTTTTGTCGAAGAAAACATTTGGAGCAACCAAAACTTTAGTCAAAGACAATACTTAACCTAATTGTTAATAAGATATAACTGGAAAAACAATTGTTGTTGTTTGAAATAAACAACAAACTCGATAGGGCTTAGAGAAGTCAATTGGGGGGAAGTTTGGTTGGAATTATTTGAAATGACTAGCTTCAAGGCATTTGTTAGGCATTTCGCAGTTCAGATTTGTTACATAAAATATTATTTTAATTTAGATCACATAATAATCCCATCGAGCCATAATGCAGATGTATGTAACTAATTAGCCCGAGTTATAAGTGACAAAAGTAAAAATTAAAGCTGAACTAAGCAGACCCGATCTCTCTACACGTGCGGCTGCTAGATCACCAAAGTATTTAGTTACCAACAGCCCCAGAGATTTAATAGCACGCTTTTTGGACATAGAACTGAGATTGCATAACAACAGCCAAGATTGGCTCACTAAGCCAACCAACCATAATGACGACCTCCTGGCGTAACGGCTAACGCACTTTGGTACGCTCGCGGAGGTCATGGGTTCGATTCCCGTCTCGCGCCTGGGTTTTTATATATAATATGTATTTATTTACAAAAAAAAAGTATATAGCAGTATATCAGCTGTATAGTACCCATAACACAAGTGCTGCAACTTAATTTGGGACTAGATGGCGTTAACTGTGTAAGCTCTCACGGCTCGTGCCACTTCACCAGAGGGGTTGTTTCTCCCTGAGGTTATGCCAAGGTAAAGAAGACCCAAATAGATAGAGCACGTACCGAATTAATCGTATTCCCGTCCCGTATGAAAACTAAAACCTCGATGTCTTCGTGGCTTCGTAACAAGGCTCCAATAATTTTTATGCTCGATCTATTGATAATCGGTAATAAATTATCACATAACATCCAAGCGTTGACACCGGTCATATACGCTCACCCGTAAACTGGAAAGCTTGTGCCACACTTAGTCCACTTTTTTAATTTGACAGTATACATTACTTATCAAAAAATGAATTTTGTATATCTATCCCCTCTTCAAGAGTTATGTCTGAATAAACATTTGAACAAACTACGACACTTATTTTTGAACCATCATTTATTATGTAGTTAATTACTTGGATAAATTAATATACTATTTGTTAAGTTAAATAAAGTTGACATGTCAACTATTATCAAAATAAACAAACATAGAAAATCCATAAAGTACTTCTTAATATGAAATATAGACAATAGAGATAATTAACTTACAGCCTTGGTTACAATAGCCTCCCTACATCCGGGGTATCACGTATTTATCACTGCGCTCATCAGATGGCGCGATACGCGTCGGCGCGCCACCTTTTGTCTAGCACCCCATTGTCCCGAGGAGGCGAGACGTATACACTAGCACGTGGGATCTCATATTGAGAGCGAAATGTATCTTAAATTGTAAAGGAATGAAGAAACATGTGAAAAAATATACATCACTGACTTCTGTAAACCTACCAAGAGCAAGTCAGGGGTTAAGTGAGATACACCAACCAACTAGTGTATTTTGTTATAAGGTACACTATAAGGTTTTGATGCAAAGGTTTTCGTTTTTTCTTTCGGAGGCTTTTTATTGCTGAGGAAAAGCAGACAGGCTGACGGTCCACTTAATAGTAAGCAGTTACCGTCGTCTATAGATGTTTGCAACGCTAGGGACACCGCGAACACGCTGCTGTCACTAATGCCGAAACACAAAATAAGGATAACCTTATAATAGTATAGCGGTACTCTTAAGACCAAGGATGGTTGTCATCTAGATGGGTTTGGGGCCTTACCGCTAGGCCTTATAGCTAGGATTGTTTTGTCGCCTTTTATGACAGACCGACCCTGGCTGCAGGGGTTAGTATACTAACTACCTTACTACTTACCGCCCCTGCACGGAGAATGTGGCGACATTGATCGCCACAAGAGAAATTAGAACAATTCAAAACAATGTTTAATAATAATATAACACGAGGCCAGCTATAATAATAATGCCTGGAAAAGTAATGCAAGCACATAACAATCATAAAGAACTGAACAGACTGCGCATTACAACGTGGACGGTTGGATACGGCGTTTGTCCCTTTATGACGACAAGTTTACCTACGATACTAATATTCACAGCATGTCTTCGTTTCTTCTTAGCTTTTCATTTTCGTTTCAGTCGAAAATTAAAATATTTGGGACCTCAATGTGCGTTGCTAATTATTATAATGGAAACTTTTACGCACCTATTTGCGTTGGTGCTTTAATGATTCTTTCATTTATCCAGCAGTAAATCATAAATAATGGTAAAAATAATTATATAGTTACGTTTATCGTCTTTTATGGCTCACTAGGTAAATAATGGAAAGTATTTTTTTTTTAAAGACACGACTTCACAGCTAGCGTATTTCTTGTAATATTTCGTATCTGAACATTAGACTCAGTTTATTTTAAATTGATTAATCTATCTAATAAATACCATGAAAATGTAGCATGACTAAAAAAATAATGCAAATTATTACATCATTTCCGGTAAATCGGTGTAAGAAAATGACGGGTTTTTATTTATTATTCCTTTAGTTTTTATTCTACTGTAATTTAATATAGTTTTAGTATTACTGCTGACGAAATAATTATTACCTATATCAATTTATATAAAAACAATTGTAGGATGTATGTATAACATATTTATGCTTGTTTGTTGTTAAATATTATGGGTTTGTTTTTAAATGCATTATTTAGACTACTACTATACATCATTTTTTGATTGAAGAAAAATAAATTTTAAAACATTCTCTGAATTATATCCGAAAGCTTTTAATAAAGACTGATTAATGAAACACCCTATAGTTCCACTAGCTAGACGACGTCAAAAACATCTCACGAGTCCCGCGACGGCTCTATCCATTATATAATCGGGATTACAATAAACTGCCACGACCGACTGTTACAGCGGTCATAACGCTAGACTTGCGCCTTTCTGAATGCACCTTTATAGCGTCGCGGCCAAACTAAGTTGAGCTCTCCGAGATAATTTGATGACATTCATTATTTTGAAGAGGAATTAAAAAAAAAGTATCTTTCAACGATTACAGTTTGTATCATTGTAATTATGCTACATGTCTAGTTTTGAAACCAACTTTTTTAAATTTAATATATGAGTATATTAAAATATAAAAAAGTGTAATTAATCAGAGCGGTGACTTTACTATCGATACCTATTGTAATATTTTTTTAACGTTTACGGGTTCAAGGCTTCGATTCCTTTAATCAAAGAGACAATATATTAATAAAAGACCATTTATGTATTATATAAATTGTCTAATACTCATAAATCAAGCGCTCTGCAGCTTATTTTAAGGACTAAATGGCACATATTACACTTTATTTATTCATTTACTATATTGACCTTCGGGGCCGTGTGACCCCAGCCAGTGAAAAGAATAGGGTCACCCCAGGTCATTCCAGGGGAGTCGTAAAAGGCGACGGATGGACTACTCCTTCGCCAGCCTACATGCGGCAAGGAAGTGCACATCTCGGTTTTTCCTCTTGGGGTTGGGAGGTCGGACGGCAGTCGCTCCCGTAAAAACCAAAACCAGCCAATAATTACAATGGTCAGAACAAGGAAAGGTCCAGTCATGGATAGGGCGTCGCCGCAAAACGACGCGCAGAAGCTTCGCCCGACTTCTGTGACAAGTGGAGAAGGGCTGCCGTGCCGTGGGCGAGCACGGCTAAAGACGTTAGCCCAATCGAAACTCCGCTTCGCAACATGGAACATTGGCACGCTAACCGGACGCGCGAGGGAATTGGCCGATGTACTCTCCAGGCGGAGGGTGGCCGTGGCGTTCCTGCAGGAGACTCGGTGGAAGGCCAGCAGATCCCGGTTCATTGGGAATGGCTACAAGCTGATCTACACGGGTGCATCTGGTGGGGAAAATGGGGTCGCCATAGTGCTCTCGGAGGAGCTCCAGGACGACATTTTGGAGGTGAAGCGCTGTAGCGATCGGCTTATGGTTGTGAGGGTGCTTGTTGGTGGGGTAGTTACCCACTTGATAAGCGCCTACGCGCCACAGGCCGGTTGTAGTGACGCCGACAAGATAGCGTTCTGGAACCTACTCGGAGAAGTGCTTCGTGGGATTCCATTGTCACATGGGATCGTTTTGGGCGGTGATCTAAACGGTCATGTGGGTGATGAATGTGGGGAATTTGAGCGTGTTCACGGTGGATTTGGGTATGGTAGCCGCAATGTGGAAGGGGAGGACATCCTCAATACGTGTGCGGCTGCCGACCTTGCCATCGTGAACACGTATTTCAAAAAGAGACCCGAGCATCTCATCACCTACAAGAGCGGGAGGAATGCTACCCAAATCGACTTCCTACTCACTAGGAGACACCACATCAGCAATGTAGCCAACTGCAAGGTCATACCCGGTGAGAGTCTCACTGCACAACACCGTCTTCTTGTCATGGACCTCTGCGTGAAGCCCAAAGGCAAACGTGTAGATCGCCTTCAACGCCGAATCAGGTGGTGGCTGCTTGATGAAGTCAAGTCCCAGGAGTTCGCCTCTGCCATCGGCGACAAGTGCGTCGGTGGTGAGGGCGAACCGGTTCAAGCTTACTGGGACAGGATTCAGGCGGCTATCCTTGGGTCGGCGAGGAAGGTGCTTGGCGAGTCTAAGGGTGGACGCAAATGTGACAAGGAGACTTGGTGGTGGAATGACTCAGTCCAGAGGGAGACCAGGGCGAAAAAAGCCCTCTTTAAGAAGTGGCAAGCGTCCAGATCTCCTGAAGATCGCGACGCATACAGAGCTGCCAAGCGCACCACCAAGAAAGCTGTAGCCAGAGCCAGACGAGACCACTTACAACCACTTTACGATAAGTTGGAATCGTCTGAGGGGCAGAAGCTCATATATAAGTTGGCGCGTTCCAGGGTCAAAGCGGCACAGGATATTTCCAAGTGCCGCTGTGTAAAAGACCCCGGGGGCAACCTGTTATGCGAGGACCTCGCGGTGAAGGAGAGATGGCGCTCGTATTTCCACGAGCTGCTGAACAAGCAGCATAAAGAGGTGCAGCCGCCAGATCTTCCTCCAAATCAAGGACTAGTGCCACCGGTAACGTCTGCAGAAGTCCAGAATTGTCTTCGCCGCATGGAAAATCGGAAAGCTGTCGGAGCCGATGGAGTCCCCATCGAAGCCTGGAAGGCGATGGGCTCTCGTGGTGTGGGCA
This sequence comes from Malacosoma neustria, assembly GCA_963693495.1. Taxonomy (NCBI): domain Eukaryota; kingdom Metazoa; phylum Arthropoda; class Insecta; order Lepidoptera; family Lasiocampidae; genus Malacosoma; species Malacosoma neustria. The sequence goes on from OY856372.1 coordinate 1,437,533, forward strand.
TCTTAACCAACCTTTTCAACCGGACACTCCTCACCGGTACGATCCCGAACCAATGGAGGCTGAGTATCATTACTCCAGTCTTCAAAGGCAAGGGATCGGTGCAGGAGTGCGGTAACTACCGTGGAATAAAGGTCATGTCCCACACCATGAAGCTCTTCGAGAGGGTTATCGACTCTCGGATTCGGCAGGAGTGCACTGTCTCGGGGTGTCAGTATGGGTTTCGCCCTGGACATGGGACCATGGACCCAGTTTTTGCCCTAAGGACTGTCGCGGAGAAATACAGGACGAAGAATACGCCTCTGCACTGCCTGTTTCTGGACTTGCAGAAGGCCTTCGACTGTATTCCTCGTGCGATAATCTGGTGGGCATTGCGATTCAAAAGGGTTCCAGAGGCCTATATTGACATCATCCAAGACATGTACCATGACTCCGATTCCGTAGTTCGGACCGCTGTTGGCGACACAAAACCTTTCCCCATCACCGTTGGGGTGCACCAAGGATCCGTCCTTAGTCCGTTTCTGTTCAGCGTGGTATTAGACGTATTGTCAGACAGCATCAGAAACTCACATGAGCAGCCCCCGTGGTTGCTCATGTATGCTGATGATATCCCGCTGACAGATTCAGACAGGGGTAGGCTGGTGCAACGCGTGAAGGCGTGGAAGGAGTCGCTTGAGAACGGTGGTCTGAAGCTCAATGTGGCGAAGACCGAGTACTTGGCCTGTAACTCCACATATCCCACACCCGTACGCATAGGCGGTGACACGGTCGAGCGCACGGACCGAGTAAAATACTTGGGATCTGTATTTCATGCGTCTGGTGACATCGATTACGACGTCAAGGCACGCATTGCTGCCGCGTGGGCCAAATGGCGTGAGGTGACTGGTGTCATTTGTGACCCCAAGATGCCGGTAAAATTGAAGGGACAGGTCTATAAGACCATCATTAGGCCTGTCCTTTTATACGGCTGTGAAGCGTGGCCGGTGTTAGAGAGACACAAGCAAGAACTGCGTGTCACGGAGATGAATATGCTGCGGTGGATGTGTGGAGTGACGCGGAAGGACCGCGTTAGGAAGTCCCGCATTCGCGGCAGTCTTCATGTCCGTGACATTGCGGATAAATTGCAGGAGTGTCGGCTCCGTTGGTACGGCCACGTTTTGCGGCAACCGGATGATTACGTGGGAAACAAATGTCTGGCCATGCCGCCTCCGCCGGGCCCCGGCAGGAGGGGTAGACCCAAAAAGTGCTGGCTTGACGTCGTAAGGGGTGACATGCGTGCTAATGGGCTCACTACCAGGGATGCTGAAGACCGTGCGAAGTGGAGTAGAAAAAGTCGGAAAGCGGACCCCGGGCACCGAAGCGGAAGTTTGGGTTGCAACCGGGATGAACGCTGAGATGATGATGATGACTATATTGACCTTCTATATATTTAATATTCTTAATATTTTTAATAATCCCACATACAAGCAAACGATATATAAATATATGAAACTTATAAGCACCTTAATAAACCTTGGCTGTTCAAGATTGGATGTAATATTAAATAAATTTTAATATTTAGTACTTTTCAGTATTAAAATTAAAATATAACGTCCGCAGCTGGGCGTAAGAGCCTGTGCAGGAGTGCGGGACGTGCAGTGAGAATCGCCTTGGAGATCAAAGCGATTCTGTACACAGATTTCTTTCAGATCGATCTATCATCGTTAGTACTTAATAATCATGTTATAATATTCACATTAGATAGAATACGGGCATGAGGTCCAAAAAGTAATCGAATGAGGTCAGGAAGAAAAGCTTCGATGAGGACACGTCTCAACATTATCCACGTTAAGTGTAACCGCCTAAGTTGTTAAACAATTATCATAAGTTCCACAATACTGTACTTACGGCAGCAAGGGAGTTAAATTTATAGTGTCTTTATTACCACTACTTGCTGGAGCAAAGATAAGTTTCCCTGATACGGGAAACAACATTTAATTGTATACAGCTGAGGTGATTTAACGTGAGCATTTTGGGTTCTACAAATACATGATGTGGCTTATGATAAAAATTAAATTAATTAAATTAAATTAAAAAAGGAAATTATATCGTGAACATAAACAAATATGACGTAGAATAGAATATAGGTATAATCTAGAAGTCGAAACACACCGCCATCTACTGGATGTCTACGCACCCTAATTGTGTCAGTGAATTAATTTACAGTGTCATATATTAGACATTTGTAGAAGTAACCAATATATATATATATATATATATATATATATATATATATATATATATATATATATATATATATATATATATATATATATATATATATATATATATATATATATATATATATATATATATATATATATATATATATATATATATATATATATATATATATATATATATATATATATATATATATATATACTATTGTCGTATAATAAACAATTAATTTGCAATAACAAATATTAAGGTCAATAATTGAGGAAAAAATTAGTGTATCTTTTATGTTCGACCAAATTACAGATAGATACGAAATTTGATCAAAATTGATTATGTAGTTTCAGATTTTATCTTGAATACAAATTGTGATATGACATTTTTATATATATAAGATATTATGAATGGATCAAATCGAAAATGATGACACGCCTAGGTCAGTGACTACACAAGTGATCTAGAATGATCGTGTTTGGGGGTCGATTGCCACGGGGCGCAAAATATTTGTATTATGCAAAAATAGTTGGTTTTGGTCTAGTTGTAAGTATCTGTCATATGTCTTCATCTTAGTTGAAATCTTCATTACTGAAGGTCGTGTCCTTGAAAATCAACCGAGGCCTGTCTCGTAAACTGTTTCCACTTCGTCCGGACCTTAGCTTCTCGAATAGCGGTTGCTATTGAAAGTCCAGTGAAGGCAGTTACCTGGTCAGATCAACGGCTAGGTAATTGCCCGTCACGACCAGCTTATCCAAGTTATCCGGCTGTCGTCGGGCAATGTGACCAAAGTACCCAAGAATCTTCCGATAAAATATTGTTGACAGCCTGACTTTAATGCTCATATGTATCTTTATAAAAAATTGCGATACAGATTTTCAGCTAGCACCCAGAACTGTTCTAAAAATATACACTACTAGCTGTGCCCGCGACTCCGACCGCGTGGAATAGTGACTTTGGGCAGCATTTTTTGGATATATCTTATGGTTTATTTTGGATTACAAACCCTATAAACCCTAAAATATAAATAAATGAAATATACAAACTGCGTTCGAATCTACAAGGTCCAGCCTAAACTGAACCCTATTTTATATGATTGATGATATAAATCTGAGGTCAACTTAAATTGGATTAATAAAAATCCGAAACTGATCACTTTTAACTAAATCCATTTTTTTTCTAAAATAAAAGTAGCCTAAATTACTCCTTGTTATATCAGCTGTCTGCCAGTGAAAGTCCCGTCAAAATAGGTCCAGCCGTTTCAGAGATTAGCCGGAACAAACAGACAGACAGACAGACAGACAAAAATTGTAAAAAATGTTGTTTTGGTATATGTACCGTGTATACATCCAAATGCACTTAGTAAAAAGCGGTTATTTTAATATTACAAACAGACCCTCCAATTTTATTTATTTGTATAGATTATTTTTATCACTGTGGAATAGCAAACGGCCTACATAATATTTAGTAAGTAATTACCGTTGAATATTGCGATGCCTGGGACACTACTTTTTATCTGTGCAGGGGCAGAGATAGAATACTGACCTCTGCGGCCGGGGTCGGCCTGTCGTTAAAGGCGACAAAACAACCCTAGCTACGTGGTAGAGTCCAAAGCCCGTCTGGATGGCTACCTTTGGTCTTAAGTATGTCGCCATAATAACCTTGTGTTGTGTTCCGGCATTATTGATCCAAGTTCCTGTACCCTTGTACTTATTCGCGATGCCACTGGCGTTGCAAATACACATAGGTGACGATTACTGCTAAATTCTAAGCGGATCGTCAGCCTGTCTGCTGTCCTACAGCAGTAAAAAAAACTACTAAAATGCTGCCGCCCACGTAGGGGTTTTGTAACATGGGTCACTTGTACCGGAACAAAACAAGGTTATTAAAGTATCCGATTTAGAGTTCGTGGTTAACTGTTATCGAAACGGACTTGGAGCCCTACCACCTAGGTTGTTTTGTCTCATTTTACGGACGCAGCTTAGCCGTAGGCTAATCCATAATACCCCAATGTTGAGCTCTAACCTTTCATAAGAAAACAAAACATTGGGTATAATTATACCTACCTATACCTACCGTATACTCATGTTTGTAAATATTTACATATGTTTGCAAACCCAAATACATTTCAAAATATATATATGTTCTTTCTAAATTTTATTATTTTTTAGTTTTTAAAATCTTTGAATTTGTCGACTCAGCAATCTTTCTCTTGGTGTGTAATACTATCTGGCAATGAAACTGGCGTTACAAAAGCTACAGTGCAGTAAGGCCTGCCGTGCCATAAACAAGGCAACATGTGCAGTGGATGCGACAAAAACTGCCAACTTCTGTACAGTATGAGATATCCTTTAATACCTATTATTAATATTATTCTTCATTTCTGCAAAAATTGAATAAAGAATAAAATAAAAATTGATACAAAGGTTCCGTAGTTTTCTAACCACTTATCCGATATAACAATAAGCTAGCTTTCCTCCGTGCAGGGACGGAGTAAAATACGAGTACTAACCCCTGCGGCCAGGGTTGGCCTGTTGTAAAAGGCTATACGGTTGGGCATTAATCCCGTCTGAATGACAACCACCCTCAGCATTAGTGGCCCAGGTTCCTGTAGACAGCAGCGTGTTCGCGATGCCTCAAGCGTCGCAAACTACTATTAGGTGGACTTTCAGCCTGTCTGCTGACCCTCACCAATAAAAAAGCTAGGTTTCTAAGTTATAATATTGTTAGAAAAATGTAAAAAGTTTCATAACACACTCGAGTCTACTGGATACTCATCTCGTATTTTATGAGCTATTAAACTGGTTGTTAGAAGCGCCCAGTTTATCTTAATAAAGTCTGTAAAACGATACTTACTACAACATAACCTTCGAGACGAGACGTGTTAACGCGATTGATTGGATGGCCTGGTTTAGCACTCGGTTTATTATTATATGGTAATGAGGAATCGATTTCATTGTATGTCATTGGATAGTATGTTTAGTTTCTTGCATTAATATGCCTACATTAATTTAGTTTTTGAAGTGAAATTTCTTTAACACCACCGTAATTTGAAGATTCGATGAAATGAAAAAGTGACACCAGAGACGAACATATTCTTAAATAGGATTTAGCCTGCGAGATAATAAGTATAAGTACAAGTATACAGTGCTCGCTTATTTTCTGTACGAAAGACGAAGTATGAACTCTGACACCTGCGACCGAGGGCGGCCTGTCGTAAAAGGCGGCAAAACAACTCCGTGGACAGCAGCGTGTTGGCGGTGTGCCTGGAGACGCAAACATCTATAGGGGACGGTAACTGCTTACTATTACGGGAGCCGTCGGCCTGTCTGCTGTCCCAAGGCAATAAAAAAGATAATCATGCCCAATCCTGAACCTTTAGAACGAATGAAGTAGAGGTCACATGATAAACTCTTGCGAAAACTTACGACCTACCTGTTGGTAACCATTATGTGTTATTGGAAAGAGGCGAAAAAATTTAAATGAGACCCTCGCAATACTCAACCAAATTACGAATCGAACTGCTGAGGGGTTTGTTTCTGCTTCTTCTTGACATACATTCAAGTTGTTAAGCGGGGGTAGTTTTAATTTATAAGTAAAATACATAACGACTTGACTCCGTATAAGTGAAAGCTCTAAATTTTTAGCTCTATTGCAACACATGTAATAAGAAGATGATCAGCGATCGGTCTTTACCATAATTCCACCGCGTGCCGGCAGTTACATCATCATCATCCTAGAGTTAGGTTTTTTATCCGTGCAGGGGCGGAGAAAAAATACTAACCTCTGCAGCCGGGGTCGGCCTGTCGTAAAAGGCGACTAAACAACCCACCCTAACTACGTGGTAGGGCCTCAAGCCCGTCTGGATGGCGACCACCTTTGGTCTTAAGTATGCCGCCATAATAACCTTGTGTTGTGTTCCGGCATTAGTGACCTAAGTTCCTGTACTTTTATGGGACAGCAGCGTCTTCGCGATGCCCGCTTTACAACTTTTTTTTCTGCACATCGCACGGTTTTCAGCATCCATAGTAGTGAGCTCATTGACACCCATCATACTATATGATGTGAACCCAATACTTTTTGGGTCTACCTCTCCTGCCAGCCAGACATTTGTGCCCAACGTAAGTAGCTGGTTGCCACAACACGGGGCCATACCAGCAAATGCGACACTCCTGCAATTATTCGCAATTTCACGTATATGAAGGCTGTACGGAATATTAGAGATAATGTCCATGTAACCATCAAAATATACATCGAGATTTTAGTAACCCATGTATTTGGAGGGTTAAATCGTATTTGAGTCACATATCAGAAGCAAATTAATTGGTTAATAAAGCCGATAAAAGAATCGTAAATAACAAGTGAACCGGGTGGCGTGAGCGCGCTTGTGTTTTATGCCACTTTCAAACTAACGCACACGAGCGTTGATAAAAACGCCGAAATAAACTCAAGCAAGTTACCTTCGCCTGTGGATCTTTTAATCTACAGCATAATCATATTATATAGATTAAAACATTTACATATTATATAGGTACCTGGTAGTTCAGTGGAATTACATTCGAAGACCAATCTAAACATCCCGGGTTCTAATCCCACGAAGTCATGCACCGCTTAGGATGTTTCACTTAATGCATATTATAGCTTAATTGCCATGCACTGACGGTGAAGGAAACATCCTGAACAAACCGCCTTGGAAAAGCGTGGTGGGTATGCTATTCGTTACCTGTTGCGGGAGATCCGAGTCCAGCTGTGGGACGTGGGCTGTTATTATTATATACTCATATTAATATTTTCATTTTTTCAGTATCCCAAGTTATCTATCTACCTTGTAAGAACATTAACCAATTACTTCTAGCTGTTAAGCGTCAGATCTGTTACGAAATTTTCTTTCCTAGTAAAAGAAACCTATAAAAACTTGTTTCCTTTCCTTTGTAATGAAATTCCGATACTCGCCTTTTATGAGGTTCCAAAAAATAGATAAGGTAATATATTATAAAAACGATGTTAGGCTCTTTAATGTGATGAAACGTTCTCGGACATTGGCTCATCGCGGCTAAAGTGATAAATAGAGCTTCGACGTTCTTAAGACGTGGAAAAAAGATAAAATATTATTCTTTGCAATAGATTTGCAAAGAATAATATTTTATCTTTAATTTTTATCTTTGCAATTCTTTGTAATAGACATCAAAAAGGGCAGTATTATTTTTTTTAAGTGGATGGCCAGGATTAAGTTTTGCAAGTACAAAACCTAATTCACCATGTGTGTACCAATGTCATTTATATGAAGAAAAAAAGAGGTCACGGAAGGCAAATAAAGCCAAAATTTCTCGTAAATAGATACAGAGATAATGATTTTTGTAAACCATATAACTTAACAACTTCTGCTTAACTAAATAAATTATCTTCTGTAAAAATCGCTCGTCTAAATACTAAATGAGTTGGTTTATTGACCCCTTTTGCTGTTTGTTATAGTTTTAAATCAAGATGTTTTTTTGTTTAATAAATCACGATAATGAGCATTGTTAGGTGTGGACGCGTCTTTGTTAATCGAAGTAAGAACTTTTTGTTTCGTTCAAGGCTATTTAAATAAATTAAAAGTATAATTTTTGAAATACATATTACCTATTTTAAGAATTACATTTTTCCATTTAACCGTTTATTATATTTATTGTGTTTACTAGACTTAGTAAAGTATAGGCCAGGTCAAGAGTACCCTAAACCGAAGGACATGTATGAAGGGAATAATGAAAGTGGACGAAGCGAAACAAATAAGTAAGGATCGTAGCAAGTGGAAAGACGTGGTCTCTGCCTACCCCTACGGGAAAGAGGCGTGATTATATGTATGTACGTAGTAAAGTATAGTAAGCAATTTACTATAATATTTAAAACTGCGCGATCCGTCTAAGATGAATCGAATGCTTACTCGAGCTTTCGGATATCGCAAATGTTTCTTCTGGATGTATTTGCCAGTCACAAGTTGCCAGAACGACAACATGCATCTTTGTGACGTAATTTGTGTTATAATTTATAATATTCGCGAACAATCGGTGTCACTTAATGGCCCCCGCGGAAGATCAGCGCTGGATAATAATATCAGAGAAAAAGCTGAGCTGGGACCAATTTGGGACAAAAATATTATAATTATTATTAAATAATATACTATAAATTGACATAAATATTAATATGAATTATTAAAAACATTTAAGGTCCTAAATAAATACATTTTCTCTTTGTCTTTCTACGGAAACTTCGTTGATATAAGAAATCCCTAATTCGCACCGCACTGCCCGCCGTCGGCTGAGTGTTCATCCCCATTTCATGACACCTCTTCCTTTTTCTACGAAACGGTTTACAAGAAAGTTCACGTTGCATACTCTCCGGATTTGAAATGAGTTACCAGTTAAGGTTTTTCCATCGCAGTACAATATGGGGTTCTTTTCAAGAAACGCGTTATAAAATTGTGTACGTGATTTCAGAAAACAATCCACCATAACTTGGACTTTTCTCTACAAGAACATAAAACATACGAATATACCTTCCACACTTGTACAAAACAGATTAGTAGAGTATACGTTGAATGAAAGTTTCTTTGCAATGTTTTCTGTTACCATCGGTACGGCAATTATGTTATAATATTAAACAATAGGCGAGAAAAACGACTTAAATTTTGTATTCTATCGTGGTAACCGAACCAGTGATATTTGTGTTAGTCACCAGTCACCGAATATAATACCACTCGACTAACATGTAACTTTACGAATTTAACCTGATATACATATTATAAATATTGTTTTTCAGAGCTCTAAAGTACGATTTTTTTGAAATAGTTATATTCATTGCTACTAAAGTAGTCAAGATTTGATCCTCTATCTTCTCAACCTATAAATAGTTCAGGATTTTATAAACAGCTCTTAAACATCAACTGTTATAATCTTAAATCCCTAGCACAGCATTTCTTAGTAAATAATTATATAGCGAAGAACATAAATGAACCTAGGACTTATGCAAATCAGCTAGAAAGTATTTAGTGAGCGTTATCTCAGTGATGGATAGGGGGCGCCACCGTCACGCGACCGCAACCGACTTTAAATATGCATAGTGTTTAGATAAATGTAAAGTAATTAAGCTTTTCTTATTTGACCTACTTAAAGATAACTGTTATTCAAAGAACATTTTAGATAAGTAGGGTATTGGGTGTCTAAGATATTGCCATCGGTTGAGTTTATTCATTCATATGTATATCCCAGAACCTCTCCTTTCTTACAGAAGCCCACGAAAAGATAAAGCTATCTCGCCTCATTCCCGAAGTTTTTCCACTTCGTCCGGACCTTAGCTTCTCGAATAGCGGTTGCTATTGAAAGTCCAGTGAAGGCAGTTACCTGGTCAGATCAACGGCTAGGTAATTGCCCGTCACGACCAGCTTATCCAAGTTATCCGGCTGTCGTCGGGCAATGTGACCAAAGTACCCAAGAATCTTCCGATAAAATATTGTTGACAGCCTGACTTTAATGCTCATATGTATCTTTATAAAAAATTGCGATACAGATTTTCAGCTAGCACCCAGAACTGTTCTAAAAATATACACTACTAGCTGTGCCCGCGACTCCGACCGCGTGGAATAGTGACTTTGGGCAGCATTTTTTGGATATATCTTATGGTTTATTTTGGATTACAAACCCTATAAACCCTAAAATATAAATAAATGAAATATACAAACTGCGTTCGAATCTACAAGGTCCAGCCTAAACTGAACCCTATTTTATATGATTGATGATATAAATCTGAGGTCAACTTAAATTGGATTAATAAAAATCCGAAACTGATCACTTTTAACTAAATCCATTTTTTTTCTAAAATAAAAGTAGCCTAAATTACTCCTTGTTATATCAGCTGTCTGCCAGTGAAAGTCCCGTCAAAATAGGTCCAGCCGTTTCAGAGATTAGCCGGAACAAACAGACAGACAGACAGACAGACAAAAATTGTAAAAAATGTTGTTTTGGTATATGTACCGTGTATACATCCAAATGCACTTAGTAAAAAGCGGTTATTTTAATATTACAAACAGACCCTCCAATTTTATTTATTTGTATAGATTATTTTTATCACTGTGGAATAGCAAACGGCCTACATAATATTTAGTAAGTAATTACCGTTGAATATTGCGATGCCTGGGACACTACTTTTTATCTGTGCAGGGGCAGAGATAGAATACTGACCTCTGCGGCCGGGGTCGGCCTGTCGTTAAAGGCGACAAAACAACCCTAGCTACGTGGTAGAGTCCAAAGCCCGTCTGGATGGCTACCTTTGGTCTTAAGTATGTCGCCATAATAACCTTGTGTTGTGTTCCGGCATTATTGATCCAAGTTCCTGTACCCTTGTACTTATTCGCGATGCCACTGGCGTTGCAAATACACATAGGTGACGATTACTGCTAAATTCTAAGCGGATCGTCAGCCTGTCTGCTGTCCTACAGCAGTAAAAAAAACTACTAAAATGCTGCCGCCCACGTAGGGGTTTTGTAACATGGGTCACTTGTACCGGAACAAAACAAGGTTATTAAAGTATCCGATTTAGAGTTCGTGGTTAACTGTTATCGAAACGGACTTGGAGCCCTACCACCTAGGTTGTTTTGTCTCATTTTACGGACGCAGCTTAGCCGTAGGCTAATCCATAATACCCCAATGTTGAGCTCTAACCTTTCATAAGAAAACAAAACATTGGGTATAATTATACCTACCTATACCTACCGTATACTCATGTTTGTAAATATTTACATATGTTTGCAAACCCAAATACATTTCAAAATATATATATGTTCTTTCTAAATTTTATTATTTTTTAGTTTTTAAAATCTTTGAATTTGTCGACTCAGCAATCTTTCTCTTGGTGTGTAATACTATCTGGCAATGAAACTGGCGTTACAAAAGCTACAGTGCAGTAAGGCCTGCCGTGCCATAAACAAGGCAACATGTGCAGTGGATGCGACAAAAACTGCCAACTTCTGTACAGTATGAGATATCCTTTAATACCTATTATTAATATTATTCTTCATTTCTGCAAAAATTGAATAAAGAATAAAATAAAAATTGATACAAAGGTTCCGTAGTTTTCTAACCACTTATCCGATATAACAATAAGCTAGCTTTCCTCCGTGCAGGGACGGAGTAAAATACGAGTACTAACCCCTGCGGCCAGGGTTGGCCTGTTGTAAAAGGCTATACGGTTGGGCATTAATCCCGTCTGAATGACAACCACCCTCAGCATTAGTGGCCCAGGTTCCTGTAGACAGCAGCGTGTTCGCGATGCCTCAAGCGTCGCAAACTACTATTAGGTGGACTTTCAGCCTGTCTGCTGACCCTCACCAATAAAAAAGCTAGGTTTCTAAGTTATAATATTGTTAGAAAAATGTAAAAAGTTTCATAACACACTCGAGTCTACTGGATACTCATCTCGTATTTTATGAGCTATTAAACTGGTTGTTAGAAGCGCCCAGTTTATCTTAATAAAGTCTGTAAAACGATACTTACTACAACATAACCTTCGAGACGAGACGTGTTAACGCGATTGATTGGATGGCCTGGTTTAGCACTCGGTTTATTATTATATGGTAATGAGGAATCGATTTCATTGTATGTCATTGGATAGTATGTTTAGTTTCTTGCATTAATATGCCTACATAAATTTAGTTTTTGAAGTGAAATTTCTTTAACACCACCGTAATTTGAAGATTCGATGAAATGAAAAAGTGACACCAGAGACGAACATATTCTTAAATAGGATTTAGCCTGCGAGATAATAAGTATAAGTACAAGTATACAGTGCTCGCTTATTTTCTGTACGAAAGACGAAGTATGAACTCTGACACCTGCGACCGAGGGCGGCCTGTCGTAAAAGGCGGCAAAACAACTCCGTGGACAGCAGCGTGTTGGCGGTGTGCCTGGAGACGCAAACATCTATAGGGGACGGTAACTGCTTACTATTACGGGAGCCGTCGGCCTGTCTGCTGTCCCAAGGCAATAAAAAAGATAATCATGCCCAATCCTGAACCTTTAGAACGAATGAAGTAGAGGTCACATGATAAACTCTTGCGAAAACTTACGACCTACCTGTTGGTAACCATTATGTGTTATTGGAAAGAGGCGAAAAAATTTAAATGAGACCCTCGCAATACTCAACCAAATTACGAATCGAACTGCTGAGGGGTTTGTTTCTGCTTCTTCTTGACATACATTCAAGTTGTTAAGCGGGGGTAGTTTTAATTTATAAGTAAAATACATAACGACTTGACTCCGTATAAGTGAAAGCTCTAAATTTTTAGCTCTATTGCAACACATGTAATAAGAAGATGATCAGCGATCGGTCTTTACCATAATTCCACCGCGTGCCGGCAGTTACATCATCATCATCCTAGAGTTAGGTTTTTTATCCGTGCAGGGGCGGAGAAAAAATACTAACCTCTGCAGCCGGGGTCGGCCTGTCGTAAAAGGCGACTAAACAACCCACCCTAACTACGTGGTAGGGCCTCAAGCCCGTCTGGATGGCGACCACCTTTGGTCTTAAGTATGCCGCCATAATAACCTTGTGTTGTGTTCCGGCATTAGTGACCTAAGTTCCTGTACTTTTATGGGACAGCAGCGTCTTCGCGATGCCCGCTTTACAACTTTTTTTTCTGCACATCGCACGGTTTTCAGCATCCATAGTAGTGAGCTCATTGACACCCATCATACTATATGATGTGAACCCAATACTTTTTGGGTCTACCTCTCCTGCCAGCCAGACATTTGTGCCCAACGTAAGTAGCTGGTTGCCACAACACGGGGCCATACCAGCAAATGCGACACTCCTGCAATTATTCGCAATTTCACGTATATGAAGGCTGTACGGAATATTAGAGATAATGTCCATGTAACCATCAAAATATACATCGAGATTTTAGTAACCCATGTATTTGGAGGGTTAAATCGTATTTGAGTCACATATCAGAAGCAAATTAATTGGTTAATAAAGCCGATAAAAGAATCGTAAATAACAAGTGAACCGGGTGGCGTGAGCGCGCTTGTGTTTTATGCCACTTTCAAACTAACGCACACGAGCGTTGATAAAAACGCCGAAATAAACTCAAGCAAGTTACCTTCGCCTGTGGATCTTTTAATCTACAGCATAATCATATTATATAGATTAAAACATTTACATATTATATAGGTACCTGGTAGTTCAGTGGAATTACATTCGAAGACCAATCTAAACATCCCGGGTTCTAATCCCACGAAGTCATGCACCGCTTAGGATGTTTCACTTAATGCATATTATAGCTTAATTGCCATGCACTGACGGTGAAGGAAACATCCTGAACAAACCGCCTTGGAAAAGCGTGGTGGGTATGCTATTCGTTACCTGTTGCGGGAGATCCGAGTCCAGCTGTGGGACGTGGGCTGTTATTATTATATACTCATATTAATATTTTCATTTTTTCAGTATCCCAAGTTATCTATCTACCTTGTAAGAACATTAACCAATTACTTCTAGCTGTTAAGCGTCAGATCTGTTACGAAATTTTCTTTCCTAGTAAAAGAAACCTATAAAAACTTGTTTCCTTTCCTTTGTAATGAAATTCCGATACTCGCCTTTTATGAGGTTCCAAAAAATAGATAAGGTAATATATTATAAAAACGATGTTAGGCTCTTTAATGTGATGAAACGTTCTCGGACATTGGCTCATCGCGGCTAAAGTGATAAATAGAGCTTCGACGTTCTTAAGACGTGGAAAAAAGATAAAATATTATTCTTTGCAATAGATTTGCAAAGAATAATATTTTATCTTTAATTTTTATCTTTGCAATTCTTTGTAATAGACATCAAAAAGGGCAGTATTATTTTTTTTAAGTGGATGGCCAGGATTAAGTTTTGCAAGTACAAAACCTAATTCACCATGTGTGTACCAATGTCATTTATATGAAGAAAAAAAGAGGTCACGGAAGGCAAATAAAGCCAAAATTTCTCGTAAATAGATACAGAGATAATGATTTTTGTAAACCATATAACTTAACAACTTCTGCTTAACTAAATAAATTATCTTCTGTAAAAATCGCTCGTCTAAATACTAAATGAGTTGGTTTATTGACCCCTTTTGCTGTTTGTTATAGTTTTAAATCAAGATGTTTTTTTGTTTAATAAATCACGATAATGAGCATTGTTAGGTGTGGACGCGTCTTTGTTAATCGAAGTAAGAACTTTTTGTTTCGTTCAAGGCTATTTAAATAAATTAAAAGTATAATTTTTGAAATACATATTACCTATTTTAAGAATTACATTTTTCCATTTAACCGTTTATTATATTTATTGTGTTTACTAGACTTAGTAAAGTATAGGCCAGGTCAAGAGTACCCTAAACCGAAGGACATGTATGAAGGGAATAATGAAAGTGGACGAAGCGAAACAAATAAGTAAGGATCGTAGCAAGTGGAAAGACGTGGTCTCTGCCTACCCCTACGGGAAAGAGGCGTGATTATATGTATGTACGTAGTAAAGTATAGTAAGCAATTTACTATAATATTTAAAACTGCGCGATCCGTCTAAGATGAATCGAATGCTTACTCGAGCTTTCGGATATCGCAAATGTTTCTTCTGGATGTATTTGCCAGTCACAAGTTGCCAGAACGACAACATGCATCTTTGTGACGTAATTTGTGTTATAATTTATAATATTCGCGAACAATCGGTGTCACTTAATGGCCCCCGCGGAAGATCAGCGCTGGATAATAATATCAGAGAAAAAGCTGAGCTGGGACCAATTTGGGACAAAAATATTATAATTATTATTAAATAATATACTATAAATTGACATAAATATTAATATGAATTATTAAAAACATTTAAGGTCCTAAATAAATACATTTTCTCTTTGTCTTTCTACGGAAACTTCGTTGATATAAGAAATCCCTAATTCGCACCGCACTGCCCGCCGTCGGCTGAGTGTTCATCCCCATTTCATGACACCTCTTCCTTTTTCTACGAAACGGTTTACAAGAAAGTTCACGTTGCATACTCTCCGGATTTGAAATGAGTTACCAGTTAAGGTTTTTCCATCGCAGTACAATATGGGGTTCTTTTCAAGAAACGCGTTATAAAATTGTGTACGTGATTTCAGAAAACAATCCACCATAACTTGGACTTTTCTCTACAAGAACATAAAACATACGAATATACCTTCCACACTTGTACAAAACAGATTAGTAGAGTATACGTTGAATGAAAGTTTCTTTGCAATGTTTTCTGTTACCATCGGTACGGCAATTATGTTATAATATTAAACAATAGGCGAGAAAAACGACTTAAATTTTGTATTCTATCGTGGTAACCGAACCAGTGATATTTGTGTTAGTCACCAGTCACCGAATATAATACCACTCGACTAACATGTAACTTTACGAATTTAACCTGATATACATATTATAAATATTGTTTTTCAGAGCTCTAAAGTACGATTTTTTTGAAATAGTTATATTCATTGCTACTAAAGTAGTCAAGATTTGATCCTCTATCTTCTCAACCTATAAATAGTTCAGGATTTTATAAACAGCTCTTAAACATCAACTGTTATAATCTTAAATCCCTAGCACAGCATTTCTTAGTAAATAATTATATAGCGAAGAACATAAATGAACCTAGGACTTATGCAAATCAGCTAGAAAGTATTTAGTGAGCGTTATCTCAGTGATGGATAGGGGGCGCCACCGTCACGCGACCGCAACCGACTTTAAATATGCATAGTGTTTAGATAAATGTAAAGTAATTAAGCTTTTCTTATTTGACCTACTTAAAGATAACTGTTATTCAAAGAACATTTTAGATAAGTAGGGTATTGGGTGTCTAAGATATTGCCATCGGTTGAGTTTATTCATTCATATGTATATCCCAGAACCTCTCCTTTCTTACAGAAGCCCACGAAAAGATAAAGCTATCTCGCCTCATTCCCGAAGTTTTTTATACGATCAGAAATATTTTACAGCTCATAGCATGAAAATGGAGGTCGATTTCCTTGAGGTTGAAGGGTCAGGTGACATTTGCGATGGTAAAAAGAAAATTCAGTATCAAAAAATATGCAAACCGTTTTACGTCAATACTCATTATAATTTACTACGGGGTAGGGTATGTTATTTATTATAAAAAAAAAAATTAAGTTAATTCCATTTTGTGATTCAAACAATGAACAGCACAGAAATGACCACAAGTCAATCCTGCAACCCCCTCGAAAGTTCTTGGTGACGACCGCCCAGGCTATTCTTTGCTAGCCAACTGACTAATTGACTAAGGGAGGAGAATTTCAATTCCCATACAGACTTCCCCCAGAGTTACGACATGATTAGCTATAGTTTTCCCCGTGTAACAAATTGGTCCTAAAATACAGATTTGATGGGGAAAAAATACCAATGCCACCGGAAAATGCCGGAAATGGCACCGATGCAAGTATATTACATGTGCTCTGAGCATTAAACACCACTGTTATTTCAAATTGAATAAGCCGTTCCGATATTATTATTGCGACACCATTCCAGAGTAATAAATTATCTCAATAAAACGAAAAAGTTTTTTCAAAACGGAGAAAAAATTCTTCATCAAAATTCCACCAACATTAGCATAGATAAAAGAAATAACGAAACATTGTAACTCGCGAAACGCACCAAAAGTTCGCAAAACTCCGTAAGATAACAAAACGAGCCGTGTACTGATGCCGGGCGGGCGGTAGTCTGCCCACGGACGTGACGCTGGGCGGCCGCATCAAAAGCCTTCCAGCAGCTATAAAAACTTTTCGCTGGTTTCACGATACGTCGTGACCTTTAAAATATAAAACCACCGAGTTCATTCGAAATTTTGACAGAAAGGTAATTAAACTTTTGACAGCTGACTTTGACATTAGTGTTTTATATTTTAATAGTTTCGGTAAAGGTTGTGAATTTAGTGTTTGTGTGTAGATTTATGTGTTTTATTAATAGGTAAGTACGTTAAGTTAATTATCTATACTAATATTTTAGAGTACAAAATTGTGTTGGAATTCTATTGACAAAGTACTAAATTCATTTCAATAAAATGTTTACCGTTTACAGAAAACAATAATTCATAAATACATTTAAACAAATTTACGAAATCTATGGTTATTTATGAAAGCTAGGCTAGGCTAGTCTGTTTCACTAGGTATCCAAAACTTTAAATGGAAATGTTATAGATTTTATTTTGAATAAATTAAAACAGATTTAATCCTAGTCCTTTATAGTTTGTTATTAATTATAACATTTCAATTCTAATTAAAAATAATACAACTAGATTATTAGTAAGACACTAGGAGTTTGAAGTTTTTCGGGTTACTCTGTGGGTTGCGTACTTGCGTATTTTGAACCCCAAATTTCATTGTCAAAAAATATTATGTTATATATTAACATTTATGTGAAATGTTTTGTAATAGATTAAATAGAATACATAAAATTAATTAAATTAATAATACCTAATAATTATGAATTTATTAAGTTGTAATAAGCTAAATAACTGAAGTATTGACGATTTATCGTGTTATTTTTCACATTATCTTTTAAAGTATATTTAAAATTTAATGGACATGTAAAATAAGCTTTTAATTTTGCCTTATGAATTGCGATGTTTATTAACTATCAAAAGCGATTGGGACAACTAACTAATGTCTTATTATCGGTCTATTGCTTATTTCGTATTCGTACATGTGCATCATGTATACCTTTCATTTTTATGAATTAATCATCTTTTAGACCTGTTTTCTTTTAAAAATTTATGATCCGTGGACGTTATTGCATACATTCTATAACTTGAAAAAGTTTGAATAAATATTTTTATATAGTCTTGGAATTTAGTTAAGTGAAACTTTTTTAAACCAATTCGTGCTTTTTAACTTTACGTGTATTGTGAGTTGGGAATATGCCTTTTTAAAATACTATTACGAGTACTTTCTTTCACTTTTGAATTGAGAATATTCCATTGCTTTGAAATTATATATATTTATATATAACATAATATAATAATATATTAATAATAAAAAAAATTTAGTATATAATTCTAAATATTTATATATATAATTATTTAATGCATATGTATGTAACTGAGCGGTTTGCCTCCTAAGCGGCTGGACCGTTTTTGATGAAATTTGTTGTGTGCGTTGAAGTGTATTTGAGAGTAGTTTAGATTTACAATTCGACCCACAGCAATTTTTTTTATGTTGAAGCTTTCTTTCTGTTCTTACCACATGTGTACAGGACAACGTCTGTCAGGTCCACTGTTATATTTTATATATAATTTTGGTTCTATATATTTTTTCAATTTCGTAGCAAAAAATAACTTGTGTTTTAATCATCTGCATATAAAAATAAATATAAATAATTATTCTACGCAACCTCATACCTTCAAACAACGTCTAATCCCCTAATAAAAGAGCACCTGTGTTATAGGTTTACACAATTGTAATACTACTTATACGATTATTACTTTTATTTTAAAAATATAAAACATGATACGCCAAGACCCGGTGCGGGAATCGAGCTACAGAAATTGTAAGTATAAGTTAATTACCAATATAATGTCTGTAGAAATTTTTTTACGAGCTTTGTGAAAAAGCCTGCAGAAATATAGCTAAAATTCTAATAAAATGTAGTGTCAGTACTGAATAATAGTTGTCAAAAATTTACATATGTGAAACAAAATATTTTATATACAAGAACGTCTTGCGGAGTAATCGCTAAAAGCCTTTATAAGGGACAAAAAGCGAAGAGACCCATATCAATATTCTAGTAGCGGCACTAAGTATTGCATAAGCCAAAACATGTTTGGAAAAACTTAAAAATACTCAAAGAATTGACGTAAAACAAAAACAGGAGCCATATATATTTAAATCTTGCTGTGGATGTATGCAACGCGGAAGCACTCTCTTAAGAACTCCCGAATTCACAATGTTATGAAGGCTGACATCTATACAAATAAATTGAAGGGTCTGTTTGTAATATTAAAATAACCGCTTTTACTAAGTTCATACATATACCAAAACAACATTTTATACAATTTTTGTCTGTCTGTCTGTTTGTTAAGGCTAATCTCTGAAACGGCTGCTGTGATTTTAACGGGACTTTCACTGGCAGATAGCTGATGTAACAAGGAACAACTTAGGCTATTTTTATTATAGAAAAAAATAGTTTTGTTAAAAATGATAAGTTTCGAAAATTTTATATCCAATTTAAGTTGACCTCCGATTTATATCAATAATCATATGAAATAGGGTTTAGCTTAGGCTGGACTTTGTAGGTTCGAACGTTGCATTCGATAATACTGACTGCATATTTCATTTATTTATATTTTAGGGTTTATAGGGTTTGTAATCCAAAATAAACCTTAAGATATATCCAAAAAATTCTGCCTAAAGTCATTATTCCACGCGGACGGAGTCGCAGGCATAGCTAGTTACAGATAAATTACGGGGTAATTAAATGCTTCGGTATAGTCACATATCGCAGTAACTGGGTACCTTTTTTTTAATTACTGAGGAACAGCAGACAGGTTGAGAGCTCATTTAATTGTAAGTAGTTACCGTTGGATGTTTGCGACCCTAGGGATACCACGAACGTGGCGACACGCAAGACAAGGCTATTATGGCGGCATATTATACACCAAGGTCGGTTGCCATCCAGACTCTTTGGGCTTGGAACTTTTTACGACGAACCGAACCCGATCGTAGGGGTTAGTGTGGTACTCCGGAAAAAACTTATGTGGGAAACGGATGAAAACCAGAAGAAGAAGATGAAACAATTGTAAAATAGTAGTATATACGAAAACAGAAATAACACGCTGTCCAATCGGAATGGTGCATGCAAAGTGATCATAATAAGCGTACATGTATCATGAAACATGCCAAAGCATGGCAATATGCCGCACCATTATGGCAATATATCCAAATAACATGGCATTATGAACTTAAATGCATCGGAATAAGGTAGCGCATATGATATGGAAAAGCTATGAATCACCCAGTTTGATTTACGCAGTGTAACAATTTTAACCTGTGTTCATTTGCAACTGATGTTTGCTTTACTTTTTACGAGTTTCGGCCAAGCGTGAATCGTAAATTAGAATGTGCTAACTTATTTATGGATAGACCTGCACGCGACTTTCGTTTTACTATTTTATTCTTTGAGCCTCTCTTACATGGTAGAGTAGAATTGTAAATAGCTTATAAATTTATGCACAGGACTATTATCTGATATCACTTGAAAGAAAATTTTCATCATAACCAACTTTCCATAAATCTAATAACCGATCGTTGTATCGGTAATTAGTTATAGGAACCATATTTAAATAGAAGACCGCTGTGGTGTAACGGGTAAAGCACTTCGGTACGCTTGCGGAGGTCACGGGTTCGATTCCCGTCTCGCGTCAGGATGTCTATGTATAATGTGTATTTATGTACAAAAAAAAGTATATAAGTAGTATATCAGTTATCTAGTACCCATAATACAAGTGGTATGCTACTTAGTTTGGGGCTAGATGGCGCTGTGTAAATTGTCACAAAATATTTATTTTATTTATTATCTATACAATAAAATAAAATTGGAGGGTCTGTTTGTAATATTAAAATAACCGCTTTTTACTAAGTGCATTCGGACGTATACCAAAACAACATTTTTTACAATTTTTGTCTATGTCTGTTTTTGTTTGTTCCGGCTAATCTCTGAAATGGCTGCACCAATTTTGATGGGACTTTCACTAGCAGATAGCTGATGTAACAAGGAGTAACTTAGGCCATTTATATTTTAGAAAAAAATTTGTTTTTGTTAAAAATGCTAAGTTTCGGTAATTTTAGATCCAATTTAAGTTGACCTCTGATTTATATCACTAATCATATGAAATAGAGTTCAGCTTAGGCTGGAAATTGCAGGTTGAATTTCCAATTTAAGCTAACCTCAGATTTATCTCATCAATCATATGAAATAGGGTTTAGCTTAGGCTGGACTTAGTAGGTTCGAACGTACGTATTCTGGAGGCGCATGGCATAAGAGTTGCATTCAATAATACTGTTTGCATATTTCATTTATATTTTAGGGTTTATAGGGTTTGTAATCCAAAATAAACCATAAGATATATCCAAAAAATTCTGCTTAAAGTCATTACTCCACGCGAACGGAGTCGCGGGCACAACTAGTTTTATATAAGGTAGAATATTCTTGTCCATTAAAATAAACTTAAAAAATAGCTTAGTGTTAAAATAATAACTTAAAGGGCACAATATAAGTACACAATGTTTATTAACCGCTTTAATACCCCGTGCAGGGGGGGAGTAAGAACACTGAAACCTTCTGCCGGAGGCGGCTGGTCCCAAAAGGTGATAAAAACAACCCTTTATGAAGTAAACAGTAACAACCAGTTAGGTAGGAATCCAAGCCCGTCTGAAAGGTAAACCTTGGCGTCTAAATAGGCCACCATAATAACCTTTAGTGATCTAGGTTCCACTTTTTCTATATAGATGGCAGCGTGTTGGCGATGGTAACTGCTTGCTATTAAGTAAACCATCAGCTTAACTACAACAATTAAAAAAATTAACTCGTACAAAACTTTTAGCTAAATTAATGACATAATATCCGGATGACCGAGCTTCGCTCGGTATTTTTTTTTATAAATTGTGTTTTTTGGAAATTAACAATTGATTTTCTTAGTCTAACCTCAAAGCAAACACTCATTGACTTCGTGTTACTTAACAATGCCATCTGCTTTAGTGTTGTTGTGTCGTTAAAGCAATTTAAAAAAAATAGTATTATTCGCCGATAGATGTCAGGAAGAGTCATTTTCCAGTTTAAATTGGAACTACTCAAACGCCACCTTTTGACATTTTCTAGAAATGATTCCTAGCTAGATCGATTTATCGCCCCCGAAACCCCCCGTATACTAAATTTCATGAAAATTGTTGGAGCCGATTCCGAGATTCCAATTATATATATATATATATATATATATATATATATATATATATATATATATATATATATATATATATATATATATATATATATATATATATATATATATATATATATATATATATATACATACATACAAGAATTGCTCGTTTATAGATATAAGATACATATATCAAGCAATGAAACTTAGATCTCTGATAACGGTCAAGCCCGGGTCGCTTCGAGAAATGAACTTTTCAAAGTTCATACAGTTTTCCGTCAGCCGACTTGCGAACTCATTTAAGGTATGTTACAGTATGTTTTGTATTCTCTTTTTTCTGGTGTTCCGCCATAAATTATGGCAATAAATTTGTCCGGGACATATAACGCTTTCCCGGGGATTAATTAAACCATAAATGCGTACTTGGAGTTTATTAATGAAGTACATACTACATATTTGATATATTATAGAAAAAATTAAGTACTGGAGTGCTATAAAGACATAGATCTACTTTAGAGACAATCAACCATTGTGTGGTAAGTTTATGTGTTCTAGGGTTCTGTTCCAGCAATAGTTTGAAGATATTTTTGTGTTTCTTTTTTAATAAATGATTCATGCCACGTCGCGTTTGAACCAAAAATTTCATTAGTTATAAATATTTAAGTAAATAACATAATATGTCTTAAAAGAATCTCAATATGTTTACAATATAAAGAAATGTTTATTGTTATATATTCTATTCGGTTTGGAACAACAAGTTCTTTTATCACTTTTCTATTCTCTTAGCATCATCTTTTTTAATCTCTAGAACTATTCTTAATGCTTTCAACCCTTGGCTACATATGAGATAATAAGAATCGCCTTTCACTTCTATTTAGGAAAGTATTGAAGTAGCCAGAAGTCTACTGTACGAGGAGTCGTACTTTAAGTTGAGTGTACGGCCACGTCGATCTTGTAATCTTTAATATGAACTATCTCAGTTAAAAATTACATGAATGGTATCCCAGTCATCAAAATATCTGTATCCGTCACTTTTAATTTATTTCTCTACAAATATGCTTTTAAAATATTACCACTAAGATAAATTGTGTCACAAACGAAATTATACGAAAATAACACGTTAATAATAGACGTTTGGTCATCATCCGCTACGGGAATAGATGAAGTGACATAATATTGCAAGATTAGTGCAGTGTGCCAGCTTTTAAAATCGAGAATTAAAAAAAAACTTATACAAATAAATAAAATAGGATGTTCATCATCGAAACGACTTTTTTAGGATTTTAAGGAAACGTCTAATATTTTTATTGATTATGGTATGGATAATAATTAACAATAAAGAATTGTTCGTCAACGTTAAGTTTTTGATGATTACTTTATTAGTGTAATTGTAATTATAAAATTAACGGGTGTTATTCTATTCTAATTATACGACATTTTTGCAGTGCTTTTAGTGCTGGTTGAATATCCAATCCCGAAAGAAAAGCGATATCGTTGCCTTCCTTTCCTGTCTGGTTGCGTACAAAACGAGTAATTTCTTTGGGGCCTTATATCATTACCTAGGAACATATTCTTCTATGACAGAGACTAAATCCAGTAATATGAACGAAACCTAAAATTTCACTTCACTCAAATTTGATTGAAATCTCTACGTTCGCTCATAAAAACGCCATCTGCTTATTACATAACTTTCCAAATTTCGGAGAGTATTGTTTTAGTGGTTCGAAGCCGTTTTGGTTTCATATTATTAATTTATAAAATTTGACGTTGATCAAAATGTATTTATATAAATAGGATAGAAAACTTGTCGCACGTTTCGCCAAGGATTTGGCGCGCTAAAATATGGAATTTTTTTATCTTCTTCTTTTACACTAACATGTCTTTTATTTCGTTTTAAATACTGCTTAGTAGTTTAAAACTGTTTCAGTGTGTAGTACTTGCTATTGGTACTAGTCTGTATGGTACAAATTTCGTTGTTTTCACAAGTGGCAATATATCGCCGCTAAATTTAAATTAGAGTAAATCTTGCAGCCGTGTTAGAGTTACAGGTTTCTATCCGTGCAGGGGCGGAGAAAGAATACTAACCTCTGCGGCCGGGGTCGGCCTGTCGTAAAAGGCGACAAAACAACCCACCCTAGCTACGTGGTAGGGCCTCAAGCCCGTCTGGATGGCGACCACCTTCGGTCTTAAGTATGCCGCCATAATAACCTTGTGTTGTGTTCCGGCATTAGTGACCCAAGTTCCTGTACCCTTATGGGACAGCAGCGTGTTCGCGATGCCACTGGCGTTGCAAACACCTATAGGCGACGGTAACTGCTAAATTCTAAGCGGGCCGTCAGCCTGTCTGCTTTTCTACAGCAATAAAAAAAAACTATAAATATTTATATCTTATTTATTTATTATACAGCACAACAAACAAAAATCGCTAATAATAGACATATTAGGTATATGTGGTTTCAACATTATATTGGTACAATAATACTAGTATCAATTGTAGAAAATCTTCGAAAATTATTTATTTAAAGTATATTATTTTCAGAAATACTATAACCTTAAAGTAAGTGAATATTAGAAAAGTCAAAACCAGTGAAAATGGAAATGAAATTATTCATGGAGAATAATTTTAAGCAGTTTAAGTAATTCATTTAAGGCATCATAGTTGAAATGAAAGATGTCCAAATGTCGATGCTCTTTCGAAAGTTAGTTATTATATCCTATCTAATCATCCATCCATCCACCCTTGATAGAGAGATGACATATGTATGTCAAGTAAGCAAATATGCTGAAATATAATGTAATATTTCATTATATGTATTTACATATAATGAAATAATACATTATATTTCAGCATATTTGCTTACTTGTAATGTGATCATATCTATTATAATATATATTTACGTTAGGATAAGTTTTAAGTAATGTGTATGCTGGACGCATAAATAACTTTGTATGATATACAGAGAATTCCGTACAACATTAGTATACCGTGGCGTTTTAGTAAGGCCAGTGTTATTAACTGGTGAGTACACTCCCTTTGATTACTGTAGTGATTAGATCACAGCTTTCTTCTAAGCATGAAATTCAAAAATCAAAAATTCATATTTGTTACCTATCTTAGAATCCAATAATATCTCTACAATATCTGATAAATAATATTGTACCTCTCATAGTCTATGAGTTACTATTCTCGTCTACATGTATCTGCTGCCGCACGTGACGTCCTTCGAATCTGAAATATTCTTCACAGAGCGATTTGTCGTCGAATGGAATTGAAACGGTGCCAAGGAAACGGCGGTAACCTCGAATCATGAATGAACTGGCAAGCTAGTGACGAAAGTATTCTTATGTTCATTACAACTCTACCTGTACATTCCACTAAATAAATTTTATCACCTGGTGGGCAGGAGCAATAGTCCTTATTGCACAAACTGTGGAAAAATTGATGATGTACACCATTTCTTGATGGAATGTGTCCGAACGAAAGACAGTAGGGAGCGACTAGTACGATCTCTGCGAGTAAACTTGTGGGAAGTGGGCGTTTTCCAGAGCATCCTTTCGAGGCCGCTCTCTGCTGCCGCAGTTTTCATTTATAATAATTTTAAGATTTAGAAATTAGAATTTTTTTGTAATATGTAATTAGGATAAAATGGGGCTGACATTATATTCTTATAAAAAGCCCCTAAATAAATTAGATAATAAAAAAAAAAAAAAAACTCTACCTGTCATGTAGGTCATAATTTTAGCTGGTATATGAGATAGACTCTAATATACTGTAGTCTAGATAAGAAAACTAAACCAAACAACAAACTAAACGTTCTATTCAGTTATTCCTTTAAAAATTTAAAGTCAGTCGGGGAGACGCCAATCGTAAAAGTCGACTAAACTACCCTAGCTATTTAGCTAGATGGTAGGACTCCAAGCCCGTCTAGATAGCAGCCTAGGGTTGTTTTGTCGTCTATTACGACAGGCCGACCCCGATTGCAGGGGTCAGTATTTTTACTCTGTCCCTACACGGAGAATAAAATAAAAACAGATTGACATTAAAATTAATATATCATAATATTGTTTAATATAAAGCAATGAAGTATGTGCAATAAATAGTCTATCTTACGCCTGTGGTTCTTATAAACGGGATTAACAGTTCCCATTATATGAAAAAAACATCAACAGCAGTAACTATTACTAAGGTCAAGAGACACGGTTAAGTAACAAATTGTCGTATCGATGTAACGCAATTGAGCGTAATACGTTTGACTGACACCGGGATTGTTATCCCACGCCGGTTGCTCTTTGTTTGGTACTGGTTTTACCGCCATGTTTCAACGTAGATTTCCACATCTTGTTTTTTGTTAAATCCCGACATAAGCCTATCCAGTTTCGATAACTTTAAAAACTATTTTATATTCAATATATTGGACTTAAACATAATGTCTTGTATTCTTTTATCAAACAAAAAATACTGTAGGAAACAAATTTAAAATGGACGATATAAACTCATTCTAATCTTTTTCAGCAGTCACGTTTTACTGGGGTGTTATCCATAACACCCTAATAGATCCATCTCAGAGGGGCTTTCAGTTCTATGGTCATCTTTATTCGCGTTAAAATATGATATAGGGATTTAGATGGAAGACACCTCCTTCCCTGTTACCTAAATTTAGCTCAATCTATTTACCTGTATATTTTGTGCTAGTCATCTCTGCATTAGCATGGGATGGGCCAAAAATGAATATTACCCCAAATAACGTGTAATTAGTTCTGCCCAGTGAGCTAAACAATAGACCCCGTGCTCCCAAATGAAAATTTATTTTATTAATCACAAGAAAAATATATCAAGAAAGTCGATGCGTCTGGTAAATGATTTTCAGTGTTGTAGTGGCTCGTAGTGGCGCAGTACCACCACTGCAAAAAATCCCAATCGTTAATTAGGTAAATTTGTGGGGGTCCAGAATCTCATTTAGATCTTTGCTCTGCGGTGCCACCGATGAGTGAAAGCAGCCGGGATTAACCTCTTGAGTGCTGAATGTGGTGTTGATGGTAGCCAATTTTATGATGATGCAGTGTTTGTATGTAATATCAAAATTTAGATTTACAAAATTTTACAATATATTAATTTAAATAATTAATAGTAACATTTATATATCAGTGTTTATATATATAATCTAGGTGGGATCACTCGGGCAGATGCGAATAAAATAGGATATTTATATAACGGAATGAAAAGTTATATAGAGGTCGGCTTGTTTCGGATATGATTACTGCGGGATCGAGAATAAAACGATATAAGATATTTCGTGTTACTATGTTGTGTCAATTATTATAGATAATCTTAATGGCTTAATAATCAAAAACGTGATTCTAAAGTCTTAGTGTTGGTTTCGATTATATGTAATTCAACTGAACCTGATAATAATTAAAATTAATAAATTTAGTAAAATAAATAATTAAAATCCCCAATACAGAATATCAAATTAATTTTGGAACCTACTTTATAAATTAGTATTAATTATGACATTATGTACCTCACGCATGGTAAATTTTTTCTCAGGTTTCATTTCAACTATAAAGATACCCTAATTTATATTGATTGTTACAAAATAAAGTTAACTGCGTGCCTTGTATGAAATAGAAAATGAAAATAGATATGGTTAAATCTGATTTTTACAGACAACGTTTACGTTTGACGTGGTAAGTAACAATATACGTTATTTGTTGTCTGTTAGCTTACTAAATAATTAACTGGTTTTTAGGTTAAGATTAAGTCGTTAGGTTGTCCGTATAAGGTCTTATGACCGAATACAACTAAACTTTAAACTTAACCTTTTTAAATATAGTGTGAAAAGAATAATTCCATGTAACAAGGACATTACTAGAAATGAGAATGCATATAAGATGGGTAGAAAAGAAAAAAGGGATGGATTGCGTAAAAGATAATATTGTAAACAACAAACATACAGGTGAAACTAGTAAAAGCGAGTTAAAAAGATGTAAATATGACGGCTAACAATAAGTTCGTATAACTATTACTGCGAAATTCATTGAATTATACGTATTTATAAAAGTTGGTCGCATCATATTTTCAAATTCGGTTTATTCTCGGTTACCATAATAATCCTGTACAGACCAATCAAGTAATGGAACCGGGCCTCGTTCAGATCGAATGCACCATTCACTTGATCTAAGCCGACCAAACATTTTTTCAGAAAAACTACTGACCATAATACCGGCTTTATAATTTGAACTCAATTTTTTTACGGTACAAAATGATATTATATGTACAGATGTATTATACCGATTTCATGATATTTATTCAAAAACCCGACTAATGATAACAGAAAGATTTTATTTATATAACTCTGCTTAAATTTACATTTAGTGTATATTCAGCATTCAGACTCATTGTTTTACATTTCGTAGTGTTGTACCTTTTCTGAAAAAATGTTTTCTGCCTAATAATAAAATATGCCTAATCAAAGTAAAGAATAGAATTTAGAAATGTTTGCGAATGAAAATGAAATGGCTAAGAAACCTAAACGTGAAGACTTTATAGTAGCGTAAAGGTTCGAAATTAAGAATCATATTATACATTCGTCTAGTCATTTACTATATTCAAATTCGGTACATTTATAGGTATTGTAGCTGGTTTAGACTTTAGAGCTGATTTATTTATATTCTCTAACAAGCACACTATATCGAGCGAAGAGATTAAATATATTAGACAGAATAGATGTACTTAGTTAAAACTGTTTTCAAAGGAGTGGCATCTGCCGGATGTTTTATTATGATATTATAATGATTTCACACGTAATTTAAAAACAAGTGAAAGCGGAGAGCAGCTGCAAGACGATTAGCTGCTGCTATAAATATGTAAGTCCAACAAAACTCTGCGATAGTCTTAGTTTATAGTTATAAAACCTCGTTTTTCGCTTTATAACTCTTTCAATAACAATATATCACTATTTGGAGTTGTAATAAACATTTACGATCCGTACCGCTACCGGGCCACGCTTGTTCAATGATAAACGAGTCCCTACGTTGAGGGAGATTTCAGCTTAGATCATTCTAGGAATCATAGGTAAATTTATTTCTAACTAAATATCGATGTAGAGAATGAATGAAGAACGATTGAAGAAAAAAGTGTATAAGGCGAGTGTGAATGGAAGTGTTGGAAGGGGTAGACCTAGGCGGACGTTTCAAGACCAGATCAGGGACGTCTTGAAAAAAGGCCAGGTCAAGAGTACCCTAAACCGAAGGGCATGTATGAAGGGAATAATGACAGTGGACGAAGCGAAACAAGTATGTAAGGATCGTAGCAAGTGGAAAGAAGTGGTCTCTGCCTACCCCTACAGGAAAGAGGCGTGATTATATGTATGTAAGTATGTTACCTCTAGACTATTCCACTTTTGAATTTTAGAGGTAATATAATACACTACATTCTACCCGCCGCGAAAGAATGTGAAGGTAGTGTGGGTCTCCCAGTGCAATGTGCCCGTGCAGTCTGGTCTCTTGTTTAAAGGCGCACGTAGCTGAAATACCTACTAAAACCACCCTGGTGTTCCTAAGTTTGCCTTGAACATCAGACTGCGGTTTGTGACAGTAGTTTGACCTCGGCCCTAATTGGCATCAGCCCATTATCGCGAGCCTCTTCAAAGTTGAGAGTGGTGGCGTGTCACCGGCATCTCATTTTTTGCGTAAGATGACCTGAGATACCAGAATCACTGCTAACTTTCAATAAAAGCTGTCAGCTTTAGAAATTTATAATATAAATAAATATTGATAATAAATAAAATATACTACTCGCTACTTCCCTTTTTTATTGCTGTGGAACAACAGACAGGCTGACCATCCACTTAATACGTTTGTTACGCTAGAAGCACCGTGAATACATTGTCATTCGCGTAGAACAGTAACCTGGCTCATTTAGAGCATATACTTTCAACGTGGTCAATAAGTCTTTGTAAGGAAACCTAGACGGCTCCTTGAAGACCTTTCATTGATTTTTCGTATAGATAATATCATCACGCGCTGTGCCATGGGCAGACTTTCGAAGGTATGGCGAGACCGAAGCATAACCAAGACCACCAAGACCCGTCTCGTAAGAGCGCTTGTATTCCCGATTTTCACAGGAAAGCCGAGACATGGACGGTGAAGGAAAGGGAGAGGCAGCGTATTGACGCCTTGGAAATGTGGTGTTGGAGGAGACTGCTTAATGTCTCCTGGACACAGCACCGCACCAATATCTCCATCTTGAAGCTTAACATCGGTGAGAGACTGTCATCGGTGGTGCAATCCCGAATACTCCAGTTCTTTGGACATGTGACGCGACGCGGGGGGGACTCCGTGGAGCGGCTCGTTGTGCAGGGCCGGGTAAATGGCAGTAGATCGCAAGGGCGTTCGCCTTTGCGATGGACGGACCAAATTAAGTCGATGACACACACCCCTAAATGACTGCGCAAGACAGGCTTCAGCTAGGGACAAATGGCGCGCGGTGGTGAAGCGCTGCCGGGCGTCTTGCGTGACCACGACTGCTCTGTCAAGAGTATTCGACTGAGAAGAAGAAGAGAATACGATGAGTGCTGAAATATTTTAATAAATTTTAACATATTTTATGAATAGGAAATATCTCCAATATTAATTCTTTCCAATATTTCAGTTTAGATGTCAAGGTTTTTAATCTTGTTCCCTCCTCATTCCATGTTGTTTTATAGATATCCACCCAATAATCGATATTAATCCACTACAATAACAAACGAAATCCGTCGTCATACATTTCCAATATATTGGATTGCGGCACTGTCCAAACAACATTCACGATATCTGTTATATTTGTTTGTATGTGTAGCTTAAGGGTATGGTTTCGTCATTGCACAATTTAGATATGAAGACCCGGAAGTATAGTAAGTACTACTAGATATATACAACTCGTATAAATAACAAATTTATGATATTTGAATTATATTTCATATTCATCTGCAGCTTCGTTTACATCTTCGAAGACTATATCTACAGAACTGTGTAACAAAGCACTATGTTAGTATGTATTTTCAAAATTTTTAAATCTTCCACAGCAAATATGAAAATCTACGATTCTGCACGCAGAGATTCTCCAACGTTAATTTTGTCTACAATATGGAATGGGATTTTAACTTATTCTTTTTTTTACTCGTACATTATTCTCACTGGGCTACATTTTTTTTATTCATTTGGATCAGCAGATATACACACGGACAATTCAGTAGTAAGCAGTTACTCTCACTTATAGATGTTACCGGCGCCAGGGGCACGGCTAACACGCTTCCATTTACTTTGGGGTTCACTTTTGGACACTTATGTTGGAACATAATATAAGGTTATTATGGCGGCACATATAGACTATAATGCTGGTTGTTTTGTCACCTTTTACGATAGGCCGCCTTCTTCCACAGGAGTCAGAATTCTTACTCTCTCCCTGCACGGATAATTGGCTATTTGGGGCTTTAAAATAATCATCGTTATGAAACTCTTTAGAAATTGGTTCTTAACGAAGACTGGTGGTAAATATTGCTTGCATATACGACAAGCTTACGTATTATTGTATTTGTCGTATATGATTTTGGCAGGACTACATTAACATTGAACTGAATATGTACAACTGAAATATGTTGTAATCTTTAAATATAAAAGAAAAATGGGGTTCTTTTGACGAATTATCACAACTAATGAATATAACGGGATAGGACTGCAACTATTTGATGCGGATTTTTTCGCAGATGGCTCTAGGTTACTTGGATTCCATGATCCTTTTTTTAATGATCTACTTTTTTCAGTTACCTGTTCGCCCAGCGAGTGGAAACGGCAAATAAGTACATAAACCAAAATATAGAATCATATAGTGGATATACCTAATGGAAAAACAAGTTTGTCATACTTTCTCAATCCTTTGGGTTACGTTGAAACGAGGTGTGCAGTCTGGCGCATCCATCACGGTTCACCGCGTGTGGACGACATATGCGTCCTTAATCTATTTTACATTTAACTAAAATTATCCCGTGGCATTACTTATCTTTAAGTTTAAGTTTATGGAGATACTAAGATATCTTTCCTGTGTTCAAGAACCTACATTTAACTATTTTCTTGCTGGATTTTTGACTCTAATACCGCCATTATTCTTTAGGCTTGTAATTCTATAATTTGCTTCTAAAACTAAATATAATAATAAAAATATTATAAGTAATAATTAATAAAACCCAAACCGCAAACTTCAATCAGACTCATAATATATAAAACACATAATACCTACATTTAACATTGCTATTTAACAAGAAAAAATAGTTATATCTTCACCCTATAACAGATATTATGATATTTATATGATTTATTCTTTGATCATCTAATTCTGAAAATCATCCCTTTCGGTTTGTAATAATAAAACTTATCAAGTTTATTTGCAATTTTCAACAACACATCTTCTAAACACGTCAAAAATAACAATGAAAGCGCTTTAAATACTTTTTTACCTATTGTGCAGCATCTATCGACCGCTAACAATAGCGCTCGTCCTCAATATGCTAACACAGCCCGTATTGTATTGCGATGTTTACAACAACGTGACCCGATTAAATACTGTTGTTGAGTGCACTTTTACCAGATAGATGTCAAAAAGATAAGTGACATAATAACAATGTTTCATGTTATTGATATGTAATCCTATTTCTAGTATTTTAAAATGCTTTCACATATTTTGTTTAAAAATCTACTGTGTTTACCTCTGAATGGTTTACTCACAATTTCTTGCTTCCGGCTAAGGTTGTCCTCCACCCGATTATGATCAAGTTTGTGGTTAGCTTAGCGTTAGCTTATCAAAATGTTTATTGGTTTTATGGGATTGACTTTGAAAATTAAAATAAAAAAGTTTTTAGGCACCTAAGTACTTTATAAGGCTCCTTGTATGTTAGTGTTACAGTAAACATTGCTGAAACCGCTTTTTCAGTCGAGCGTTTACATAAAACCTTGAAAACCGTTGCGTAATTTGAAGCTTAAGCTTTCCGCCAAGTTACAGGCCTAGTATATTTGCCAAGGGGCATTTGAAGCGATCCATCATGATATTGCAGCGAACGTCTCCGCTCGAAGATAATTCTGCACGGACAATATTTGCACAAGTCTCGTTGGTTGGATTGTGCGAGCTCATTGTTAACCACGATACGTATCTGTTAATTACGATATATTCAGCTATAATAATACTATTAATATATTTCAAGAACTTTTGATTCTCATAAAAAAAAATTTATTAGTAATGTTGGTCATGTAGGTCAGCAGAAAAGGATCATTTCATCTCGATCGTCTTTACGAGGTACTTTAAAACACTTCTATAGAATATAATAGTTAACACTTTATCGACCGGTCGTTTTTGAGTCTGCCCCTTTCCAAATACCGGCTAAGTCGCGTACGCATTTTCTCCCAGTACCGGTCATTATGTTTTCCTTTTTCCTTTTGTTTCAAAGGAATGCAATATTATTGATATTTATAGTTCATTTTAGAATAGAATAGAATAGAAATAATTTTATTTTAGTATAATACACACATACGCACACACAATATTTAAAAACTACTAAAAAGAAGTGTATGTCCTAAAAAGGATCTAGCTCAGCATGTATGTTAGTCTATACTGACTAACGCTGAT
Source organism: Malacosoma neustria (assembly GCA_963693495.1). Classification (NCBI taxonomy): domain Eukaryota; kingdom Metazoa; phylum Arthropoda; class Insecta; order Lepidoptera; family Lasiocampidae; genus Malacosoma; species Malacosoma neustria. The sequence goes on from OY856372.1 coordinate 1,471,359, forward strand.
CTTCCGCTAAACCCAAAAGTGAAGTCACGACAGAACAACACCACCCAATTTACGTAATAATAAATAAATAATAATGTACTAATAAATACATAGAAATAAATAAATAACATCAATATTAATAAATAATAAAAACTCGATAAACACCGTCAATTTAAAAAATAATTTAGGGGAAGATAGTAAGTTGTATTAGTAACAGTAGAAGAAAGGCAGAAGCCAAAAGGCATAAGGCAGTAAACGCATTCAAAGCGATGGAAGTTGCTCATACAATACTAATATCTTGTATTTGCTCAGCTTGCCGTTTTTATATTTTGCATTTATTTTATATAAAAGGGCCTTATAAACTAACATCCATTTTTTTTTTTTTTTTTTTTTTATTGCTTGAGTTCAGCAGACAGGCAAACGGCCCACCCTGGCAGGTGGTCACCGTCGCCTATGGACGTTTGCAGCACCAGAGGCACCACCAACGCGCTGCCGGTCTCGAAGAAATTTTATAACGCCTTTTTTGAAGAACCCCATATCATACCGCGCTGAGAAAACCTCAGCCGGAAGCTCATTCCAGATCCTGAGAGTACGCAACATGAACGTTCTGGAGAACCGTTTCGTACAGGAAGGAAGAGGCTCCAAGAAATGGGGATGAACACCCAGCCGATGGCGGGCAGTGCGGTGGTAGAAAGACGACGAGGGCATCATCCTAAATAGTTCTTCAGAACACTCCCCGTTGTACAGACGGTAGAATACGCAAAGAGATGCAAAGTCTCTCCGAAGTCCAAGCGTGTCTAAACCGTCTGTGAGCATGGGATCGCCGACAACACGAACTGCGCGCCGTTGGATCGAGTCTAGGGGATTGAGCTGACAGGCCGGTGCTCCAGCCCATAAATATGAGCAGTACTCCATGTGCGGTCTGACCTGTGCTTTATATAGCACAAGCCGTTGCCTTGGATTGAAGTACTGCTTGGACCGGTTTAGCACACCTAGCTTTTTGGAGGCAAGCTTAGCTTTACCCTCCAATTGTCCCCTAAACTGCACATCATTCGTGATGTCGACACCAAGGATCCCAATACTACTTGCGATGGAAAGAGAGGTTCCTTGAAACTGTGGCGCAGGTGCGAACGGGGTTTTCTTGGCAGAGAATACGCAGACCTGCGTCTTCGAGGGGTTGAACTGGACAAGGTTTTGTCGTCCCCATTCAGAGACCCTCTCTAGAGAGTTCTCTACTTCAGACACAAGTCTGACCCGACTTTCTTCCAAAAACGCAGGAGAGAGACTTACACGACCAGTGTACCGTGCATCGCCGGTGCCATCATCCGCATAGCAATGAATGCCATCTATAGATAACATGTCATTGATATGCAGAATAAATAGCGTCGGCGACAGCACACAACCCTGGGGCACACCAGCATTGATAGGTTTCACACTGGAGCAGCAACCGTCAACAACGACCTTAATACTGCGCCCAGCGAGAAAGCTGGATAGCCAGGTGCAAAGACTCCCAGGTATCCCGTAAGATGGAAGCTTCGCAAGAAGAGCCCTATGCCAGACCCGATCGAAGGCCTTAGCGATGTCTAGGCTAACAGCCAGGGCTTCTCCCTTGCTCTCAACGGCTTCAGCCCAACGGTGGGTTAGGTAAACCAGGAGATCCCCAGCAGACCGACCATGTCGAAAACCATATTGGCGATCATTAAGCAGCTGGGAATCCTCCAGGTAACCCAGGAGTTGTGCGTTGATGATTCGCTCCATCACCTTTGAGAGCAAAGAAGTTATCGCTATAGGCCTGTAGTTGGACGGGTCCGTTCGGTCACCCTTTTTGGGAATAGGGTGAACATGGGCCACCTTCCACGAAGCCGGGACACAACCATTGCGGTAGGATAATGTAAAAAGTCGGGAAAGGACTGGAGACAGCTCAGCTGAGCACATTCGCAGCACAATAGCGGGGATACCGTCTGGCCCGGTGGACTTCTTGACGTCCACCGGGCGTCCATCCATAACATAAATTTAAGGTAATAGTAAACCATCCATAGCTAAAAGCCGATAAATAGGCTAGCGGTCAATAAATTGTTATACAGAAGAAAATGTTTATCGTAGTGAAAAGGGATTTCTTGTTCTGTATTAATTAATTAGGAAAAAAGGACTGAAGGAAGACACGGGTCACTGACTACGTAAATTTCATTGTACCTTATGTCTCTGAGCTCTTGATTTGATTTTACACAACAGCTAGGCTCGGGCCTTCCACTGTAGGGAAAGGCCAGTATATAGCTTATCCAAGGTGAGTTGGTAGATTATATTGGTAGGAAATATTGCTTAATAACCATGTGAAGCGAAGAAATCAGTAATGCCTGCGCAGGTATAACCGTGTACGTATTAGTTATAACTTATCACAGACAACTTGAAATTCCTACCTAAATGAATGAATTTAGAATGCAAATTGTTAAATGTATTATTTCGAGTTTGAAGCTTTTAGATACGAGTAACTCTGAATTGGTGTTATTAGTTTAGTTTTGGCAAAGGTAGCAGCACGTTGGTAATGTTTCCAAGATTGGAGAACATCTGATCTTATTTGGTCAGTAATACACACTCTATCCCTCAATGATTTTAATCTTGTGACAGTGAAAACGCACATTGTTACTTCCGTAACAACAAACTCCAAATTTCGTGGAACCCCTTTCTTAGGTAATGTACTATTACTCCGTGTATTTCAACAGATAAAATATTTTCAGATGTCAAAATTTATCCCCTTATAATTTTTGAACAAAAGCAATGTTTTAAGCATTAAGCATTTTCATTTAGACAAATATTACTTTTGAGTGGATTAGGGAACAATTAGTCGTATAAAAACTTAAGAAGTATAATTTACTTTTTAAGTATTAGCAATTTGCAAGAAAACGATAGACGAAATCATTGATAAATTGAAATCTTTGTTCGACATTTATCATCATTATCATAATGTGAAATTTTACTTCGCACGATCTTCCGTATCCGTATTGGTGGTAGTGAGTTCATTGGCACGCAGACCTATTGCAGACCAAAACGGGCGACATGGCTACACGTTTGTTTCCCTTGTAAGTAGCCGGTTGCCGTAAAGGTATGCCATGCCATGTCGAAGGCGATATTTCTAATATTTAAAAATATCTTAAACCACGCTAAACACAAACGAACAAATCCCTATTGTACCCTGACGGTGATGGAGAAGGTTTCGTGCTAACAGTGGTCCGACCTACGGAATTAAAATTATAGTATATGTCTTAGATGATATGAATATACGCTTCTGAACCCCTTTGGACTGCAATGCTCAAAAGACCATCATGCTAGGAATACAGTCGAAGGCCTTCTGTGTGGCCCAAAACAGGCAATGCAGAGGCGTATTCTTCGTCCTGTATTTCTTCATGGTAGTCCTTAGGGCATAAGGTTCCTGCTACCGTGAACACACACACGTTCAGTCACTCTTGGAAGGCAGATACCGCCAACAAGCTCATAAATTTGAAAGTAGATAATTATAGAATATATACTGGGACTACATGTGTTACGAGTAATAGACGAACGATTCATTCATTTTATAAATAAGTACATTTAATACATTAACACCTCGATCCAGATATAAAGTGACAGAAGCCATTATGCCATTACACTCGTAGGACGGTTTAAGGACATGGGTACACCTAATAAGCGATAGAAATAATGTGTAATGTATGTATGTATGTTTGTGAGGATCTGAAGCATGCCAGCTTATAGAATACAACGCAAGAATAACAAAATATAAATAATTAAAACTTTTGCTAATGTTTCCGTGATGAGAAACGTGTCAACTTTAATAAAAACGTCAAAAAAAAATTATGTAATGATCATAATTTTACTTATAAAAATGAAAATAAGGAAAAAAAACATGCGGGGGGCAGTATTTGCGCACTGCCGATGGAAGTGAAAACTAAGTAACTTGTGACATGTATCGTCGAGCTATTAGATTATTATTTTGGTTTATATAGAAGTGTTTATTATCAAGGATTGAAGTTTAAATTCGTCATTAATTAGAAACCAAAAATTTTTCACCCGAAAAGTGCTCAACGCGCCTAAACAAGTTTTCACTTCAAAAAATTAAATTCACATTTTCTATAAAATGTACTTGAAAAACGCCTACGGAATGATGAAGATATTTCAATAAAGTCCTCTTAAAATATAAATATTAAATCAACTAAGATCTCCCGAGCCAACTCGTGTAAACAGAAACCCATTTGATAAATTCTAAAATAAACCATATTAAGAAAAAATGCAGTAATTGTGTTGATAGGAATCTACTGTCAATTTCTTTTATTGTTTTTGCTCCCATTCTGGGGGAACGCTTTCTAAAAGCTTCTTGGTTATTTTTCATACGTGAACCTTATTTTTCTCTATGCAGGGGTGGACTAGGAACTAAGGAGCCAAGTGATAGAACATTTGATATTGAGCCCATATAACGAAAAAAGTCAAAACCTCAAAATTTCGAGTTGTGCCCATATATTATTAAGGGAGCGATATATAAATATATATGTGTATATATATTTATATATGTATGTATTTTTTTTATTGGTATGGGACAGCATCCAGACGGGCTTGGGGCCCTACCACGTAGCTAAGGTGGGTTGTTTTGTCACCTTTTACGACAGGCCGACTCCGGCCGCAGAGGTTAGTATTCTTTAGTTTAGACCGTTAATTTATTGTATACTTGTGTATATTATGTTGTATAATTTATTGTATATTTGTAATTTTAGTGATAAATAAATAACATCTATCTATTTATCTATTAGTATGATTAGATGAAAATTAATATTCTAATAAGTACACGATATTTTTATTAATTTATTTCATCAAATACATTATTCATTATTAGTTAAAGAGAAAACAGTCGAAAATAGAATACGAAATCCTCACATGACTCATCTATCAATACCAAACTGATTCCCCCAATATCGCGACCCCCAAACTAATTTCTCCAAGGATACTCCACAAGGTAATCCTTGCACAACTTCGTAGCACGTGTAATTTAATCAATGGGATTTTGTTATTTTCTATTACTACGAAAATTGGTTGATGCATTCCCCGCAAAAGGGGGATTAATACCTGGTAAACTTTTGCTCTATGTATCTACTAATACATTATATTCCCTCAATAATTTAATTATCTTACAAATTAATTAATTTAAAAAAAATCTTCAGAGGTCATCTTATAATTCTTTGACCCCTGCGCCTGGAAGCCTGTCGTTAAAAGCGATAAACAATAGTAGTGTAACATGTATGTTAATTATATCTAATATTTTACAAAAAAGTTTTTCCAAATGCCTTTCGATATTATGAAAAAAAAAATTATTACTCGTCCGATTTGACGTACATTGTCATCTACAAGTTAAAATTTTTTATTGCTTTAATTATTTAAATAAGTATATTTCTATATTTATTACAAGTATAAAGTGTACGAACTACTTAAGCGTTTAAATGAGCTGCCAACCTACATAACCATAGTTAGGCTGTAGGGCTCCATATTCGCCTAGATGCCAACCATCACTGTTCCTAAATATTATGTCACCCAATGATATTTTATATATAAAAATCATTGATGTCACCATAATAATTTTTGTTGCATTCCAGCATAAATGTTCCGGGTTCAAGCACCGCACGCGGTCGGCAGCGTGTAAGCGGTGCTCCTGGCGTCATATACATCCACAGACGACAGTGATTGTTTACCATACTATAAGGTTTAGAAGGCCATCAGCTTGCCTTCTGTTTTACATCATTTAAAAATAAAGTTTTTAGCCTTTGAAATCACGGAAACTTTTGCAAGCCCACTGGCTGAAAATGTCTGTTTCAATTGAACATAAAACATTATAGAACACTATTAACAAGCTAAACGCTGTTTTTCAAGCCATAGGTACAGACAGACAGAAGTTTTTATCTTATCGATCTATCTAAAGAATTTTTACTTATCCGGCATATGTTGTGTATTCTCACAGGGAAAAATTTCTTATTTTTAGATTCGTTATATTTAAGAAAGAAAGTACATTGAGATAGTATAGTGTAGAAAACATACAAAATAGATTATCAATCTTCTGAAATGTTGCTGGCTGAGTACAACTGTCACATAGACTTACAAAAAAAAAGTGGAACTTGTATCCTATATATCAATTGATCTCATTGACAGTTTGCAAATTAAGTCAAAAGCTCTAAATTATGTATTCAATATTCGTGTCTTTGTGTGTGTAAAACATATTTTTATTATATTTATTTCACCATAATTAATGGTCATAATATACAAGCTATTGCATAAATAAACTCTGAGATTTATGAGAAACCGCAGACTTTCACAAATATATAAATTGACACATACGCCCAGATCAAAACAAAGTTGCAGATTGATCCTGAGCGGGTATTGAACTCACAGACAATAACATATCAAGCCTATCACACCGTGTGATATTATTATGTTAGTAAACAACTCCGGTTAATCTGACCCTAACATGATCCTGTAATCCCGTGTAGCAATCCCAGTATTGTCCCGTTTGCGGTCAGATTTAACTTGCGGGATTGTGATGCAAAATGCAGATTTTCTGCCAAAAATCTACAGACTATTATTTAATACTTTGAATTTAAAATAAGTTCTTAATGAACATGATGAATAAATTTTAGCAACTGTCTTGGTAGATAATATAAAAAAGTAAATATTAATTAAGATTACTGTCAGTAATAACAATACTATTTTTGGTAATATCTACAACTATATTACGATATATTACAATTATTTTATAAACTATTGTTTTACAATTTACTATAACTTAGAGGTTGTACCAGCCAAATTGGAATTTGATTCAGCACATCATAATATACAAAAATGTACTTAATCTAGTTTAAGAAAAAATCTTCAAATGACTATATTCCTGAGAATTTACGCAGTACACTTAAAATTCGGAGGGTCCAAGAGGTAAATTGAGTTTAAATTGAGATTTAGCGTACCAAAATATATGATAATTGACGTAAAAGTGTATGTTCATTCATTTTCTATATTTCGCGGTTTTATGCAATTTACTCTAAATTTTAACGGTGTACGAGTTAAATGGATTTTATATTCAAGCATCGAAATACACAACCCTAAGGTGCACTGTTTTGTGGGTCACTTTTATCTATTAATTAGCAATAGATTTATTTATTATTAAAATTCATATATACAATGAAAATGTAAAATCACTTTTGGAAGAAACTTCGTACTTTGTTAAGATGCGCGAAGTGTACTTTAAAACAATGTCCTTGGGCGGTCAAAGTTACCCTAACGTATATCCAAAATACCCGTAATCTAATTAAACAGACTCTGGATTAATGGAGTGACAATAATCTTATAGCGTTACGTCAAACCCGCGAGGGTACGCCGCAAGGGATGGGAAAGCGATCACGTATTAGTTATCAAAATAATATTAGTGTATTTAATTTTACAATTTACAAATTCAGTAATGAAAATTTAATTAAAGATAATGACTGCAAAGTAAAATCTACTTCTGATATCGTACTCAAGGATGTATATAAATCATCAATATTATGTACAAAATCACACAGAGCCACCTATTCCTAAAGTAAGCAGCAGAGCTCTTGTGTTATGCGTACTTGACAACTGATGAAATATAATAATTATTCATTTTTCTTTTGATAGTTATACATAATAAAACAATGACGGGTAAAATATACCTTTTACTAATTTTTACTAATAAAAATACTTTTTCTTTTTTTTTATTGCTGTTGGACAGTAGACAGGCTGACGGCCCGCTTAGCATGTAGCAGTTACCGTCGCCTATGGGTGTTTGCAACGCCAGTTGCATTGCGAACACGCTGTTGTCCCATACGGGTACAGGAATTTGAGTAACTAATGCCGGAACACAACACAAGGTTATTATAGCGGCATACTTAAGACCAAAGGTGGTCGCCATCCAGAAGGGCTTGAGGCCCTACCACGTAGGGTTGTTTTGTCGCTTTTTACGACAGGCCGACACCGGCCGCAGAGGTTAATATTCTTTCTCCGCCCCTGCACGGATAAATTTCGACACTGTTGAAGATTGAATAAAAATTATTCTTTATTTTTCTGCATTTATAAATAGTGGTTAGTAATTAACCGGTAAAACATAGAAGTTAATAATGTTAGATTATATGTATATACATATGGTGGTTAACCATATGAATAAATAAAACCCACTTGCGCGTATAACATTCGTTTTATTCCACTATTACAACGACCGTTTGGCTACCATTTTACAATCCTCTTTTCTAACCGTCAGTTAGTGTGTGTTGTCACTATAAAGATATAAGTGGTTGGCCTGGGTAAAAGGCCCAACGCCACACCACCCCCCTACGAAGAAATTAAAGCTAACACAAAAGTAGAGCTAATTGAAAAGGTATAAAATAATATTTCGGTACAGAACCCTAAAATTACAACATTTTTGTACACAACCCAAAATAACTGAAACAAAATATTATTAATGTAGTGAAATACAATTATTTCAATATCAAATGTGCTTATCTTAATAAAGATGATGATCTGATCTTAATATTATAATTAATAATCAATGTTGAGGCATATAGCTATATAAACACTAATACATAGTTATACAATCTTATAAATCAAATATGGGTTTGAATTTTACTCTCCTGCCTGAACGTGTAGTAACAGGAGGAGGTAGTACATTAGCAGGTTGTAAGTCAGTGTGTTTTACGCCAGAATTATGTGTATTGTTTGGCACTGGCAGAGATACAGTTTGAGTTGGGCTAGCACTTGTTTGGGGAACTGAACTAATTATTCTGTCAGGATCCGAAGCAAGATAGGCCGGCTTTGTACGGTCTATACTCACTTCTTGAGGTTTACCTGAAACATCAATAGTAATAGTTTTAGGGTTGCGGTTGATAACTTTGAAAGGTCCGGTGTAAGGAGGCTGTAGTGATCGCCTGACCGTGTCATCACGCAAGAAAATATGAGTACTGTCTTTGAGGTCCCTGAAAACAAAAGGTGATTGTTTACAGTGACGAGATGCTGGAGTAGGGCGAAGGTCTACCATCTTCCGCCTCAACTGTGTGACAAAATCTTCAGATGCATGACTATTTGCTTGAGATAAGCTGGGTGTTAGAAACTCACCAGGTAGTCTTAATGTTTCTCCATATAAGAGTTCAGCGCTGGAACATTTCATATCTTCCTTAAGAGAAGTACGGATTCCTAAAAGTACGAGAGGAAGTGTTCTATACCATGTGTCATTGTGACACATTAATGCTGCCTTCAATTGGCGATGGAAACGTTCCACCATACCATTTGACTGAGGATGGTAACTGGTAGTACGCTTGTGTATAGTAGCTCCAAGGTACATAAGTTTTTGAAATAACACCGATTCAAATTGGCGTCCCTGGTCAGTTGTGACTGTAACGGGGACTCCAAAGCGAGCAATCCAGCCACTGACAAAGCGTTCAGCAACATCCTCAGCTGTCATAGACTGCATAGGCCATGCCTCTGGCCACCTTGAGAAACGATCTATTGCAGTAAGGCAATAGCTGAACCCATGCGAAGGTGGTAAAGGACCTATGATGTCTAGGTGAACATGTCTGAACCTGCCTGGTGGTATGGGAATGTCACCAAGTGGAGATGAAACATGACGAGTAACCTTGCTCCTTTGACAGGCTTGGCATTCACGAGCCCATGTGCGGCAGTCCTTAGCAATGCCAGGCCAAACGAAACGGTCTGCTACAAGACGCGCAGTTGCACGCGTTCCTGGGTGGCTTAGGTTGTGCAAGCGTTGGAAAGCTGGGCGACGGTGAGTTGCTGTTAAGTAGGGTCGCAGTTTTCCAGTGGATACGTCACAGTAAATCTTGATGTCAGTTCCTGGAATTACAGTTTGTTCTAATTTTAAAGAGGATTCTTTGCGTACCTCTGCTAATTCTGCATCAGAGTGCTGAGATTCAGCAAGAGCGGTGTAGTCGATATCAAACTGAATAGCTTCAACTCGCGACATGGTGTCAGCGACAACATTTTCTTTTCCTTGAATATGAACAATGCTTGTGGTAAACTGCGAGATGAAAGAAAGTTGGTTCAACTGCACGGGTGGTAGCTTTTCACGACGTTGTGTAAATGCATATATGAGGGGCTTATGGTCTGTATAAACAGTTACTTCTTGTGCTTCCAATATATGTCTGAAATGTTGCACAGCCTCATACACCGCTAGTAGCTCCCTGTAGTATGCTGGCCAAGAGGCTTGTCGGGTGGTAAGTTTCTTGCTAAAAAATGCAAGAGGCTGCCAGACGTTTTCAACGCTTTGTTGTAAGCAAGCACCAATGTGAGTAGATGAAGCGTCGGTGAATAACCCGAGGATTGCTCTTAATTTTGGGTGAACAAGGAGAGTAGCTTCCGCTAGATGACTCTTGCAATCATCAAATGCTTTTTCCAGCTGTGGTGTCCATGGAACTGGTTTCGCCCCCTTCAGCTGGCTTGACGCTAGGGCTTCGTTCAGCGGAGCTTGGTATTGTGCAGCTTTAGGGAGGAAGCGTCTATAAAAGTTTACCATTCCGAGGAACCTACGGAGACCTTCTACTGTTTTAGGTAGGGGGTAATTCTGTAGGGCTTCTATCCTATCTTGTGGTGGGCGTATACCATCCTGTGAAATGTGATAGCCCAAGAAAACGACTTCTTCTGCAGCAAGTATACATTTGGCAGGATTTATAACAATGCCATACTCTGATAACCGCTGAAATAGTATGCGAAGACGTTGTGCATGTTCCTCAATGCTGTGTGAAAAAACCAAAATGTCATCAACATATGGGAAACAAAAATCTAGCCCTCTTAAAACTTCATCTATGAATCTCTGAAAGGTTTGTCCGGCATTGCGCAAACCAAAATTCATATATGGAAACTCATAGAGTCCAAATGGAGTTGTTATTGCTGTTTTTGGAATGTCCGGTTCAAATACTGGAATCTGTTGATAGGCTTTCACCAGGTCGATTTTTCCAAATATAGTAGCCCCAGCTAGATTACTGCTGAAGTCAGCTATATGCCTGACTGGGTACTTGTCTGGGATGGTTTTCGCGTTTAAGGCACGGTAATCACCGCACGGTCTCCAGCCATTCTCACCCTTCTTGGCAAGGTGTAGTGGCGAGGCCCAGGGACTTTTTGAGGGTCTGGCCGTACCGCATTGAACCATGTCCTCAAATTCACGTTTGGCAATAATGAGCTTTTGAGGTGCGAGTCTCCTGGGACGGCATGACACGGGTGGGCCTTCTGTAGTTAAAATATGATGCACCGTAGAGTGTTTGATGGTTCTCGGTACACCAGGTGGTTTGGTTATATCAGGAAATTGTTTAAGTATTGCTGAGAACTGGTCATCTTTAAAACTTACGGTTTTTACGCTTGCTTGCGTCACATACGCTACCTGTGCATTAGCTGAAAGCTTAGTAATGCCATCTATCAACTTTTGATTGGCACAGTCAGGTAAAAGGTTGTAGTGTGCCAGGAAGTCGGATCCTATTATGGGGACGCTCACGTCAGCAATAACAAAATCCCATTTAAATTCCCGGCGTAAGTTAAAATTGAGGTGTAAGGTGAGTGGGCCGTAAGTTCGAATGGTGCTCCCATTTGCAGCACATGCTTCATAATTCGTAGCATGTAGTGGGCCCTTAACCAGGCTACGTGGGTAGCATGACAAATCTGAACCAGTATCTATCAAAAACTGGCAGTTTGATTTGAAGTCTTTTACGAACAATCGGCGGCCAGGCTTCAAGCAATCGGCTGCCGCCACTAATGATTGCTGGAGCCGTTTCCCTCATTGGTCCACTTGCAAGGGCTCACACACTTTGTAGCCTTTCCTTTGAACCTATTATGGTACCAACATAGGTCTGGTCTACGTTTTGACATGGATCGGCTTCGTGAACGGCCGCCCCTGTCTCTAGATCTGCTGTGATGTTCGTTCCTTTGGTTGAGACTGAGGGCCTCCACTTTTTTGGTTAACTCCTCTAGTCTTTCAATTATATTATTATAATTTATATTACCTGAGGTTGAGGTATAAATAGCTGGTGGAGGTGGAGGTGAGGTATCAACAATGGCATCTGCGATTTCTGCGACTTTATCCAACGGCAAGTCCAATTGGGCCATTAATATTCTTTGTACCTCCTGAGGCAAACGACGCATCCAGAGTTCCCTAATGATGGACTCATCCCCCACAGCAGTGCCTGCTAGAGAACGAAGGTGTCTGAGGAAGGCTGAGGGCTTCCTGTCACCCATCATTTCTTCACCTAATAGTTGCTTTACGCGATGTTCCCTGGAAGTAGAAAATCGTTTTATTAATTCAGTTTTTAGATATTCATATTTGTCTCTAGCAGGTGGGTTGGAAATAATGTCTTCCACCTGATCTGCTAGTCTCGCGTCCAGCATTGATAGGACATGTCCATATTTTGTAGCATCTTGCGTGATGTTTGCTATTTCAAATTGTGCCTCTGCCATTGCAAACCAAATCTTTGGCTTTTCTGGCCAAAAGCTGCGGAGTTTTACGGAAACCCCCATTATGCCTGTTTCCTTGCTTAAAGCTGCAAGTTGTGCTTGCAGTTCCACAACCTGCTTGTGTACGTCTTCCTGAGACATTTTTAATTACAAAATTATAAATTTGGGAGTGGTATTTTATAATTAATATTAATAGAAATAAACAATAATAAAATATAGGCTTAAAATTAACAAATTAAACGCAATTATGATAAATTATAGTAAATGCAATTATAGTAAATGCTCTTTGTTTGTCATGTCTCACAGGAACAAGGAAAAATATTTTGATGAACGAAATGTCACTTTTGGTATGTACGTCAAACTTCTCAGGTTGCCATTCCGCGGGCGTGGTTTTTTATCTACGATTTTTGCACTAACACAATTTTAACTTGATACACTGCACTTTCACTTTAAATTATGCTCTTCGAAGGCTATATGCAGGTCACATGTATGAATGACCTCAGGTACTCCTCGCGAAGAATTATCGCCTGCGCCGGCCTGCGGTCAAATCTCGCAAGGCGTGTTTGCGGCGTGTTCGTAGACTCAAGTGTATTCTGTACGGGGTCACCAATATGGTGGTTAACCATATGAATAAATAAAATCCACTTGCGCGTATAACATTCGTTTTATTCCACTATTACAACGACCGTTTGGCTACCATTTTACAATCCTCTTTTCTAACCGTCAGTTAGTGTGTGTTGTCACTATAAAGATATAAGTGGTTGGCCTGGGTAAAAGGCCCAACGCCACATACATATTGTTATTTTTATCAGCCTTTAAGTCTGAATAAAATAAATAAATATATAATGACAAAGTACAGAAATTTTACCAATTACAGCAGGCGTTTTAACTGTACTAATGCCGACTACGGAGGTTGTTATAATGGATTATTTCGCTCCATTAAATATAATATCCATGCAATACTACCAATAAATAAATTACAGTAATTATTAATTAAACAAAACTATAATTGCAACTTATATATTATTTATTTACACGTGTGATCCGATTAAGTTTTAATAATTCAACCGTTAGATTCCGATCGCTCTACAATATTTGTGCCACCACTAATGCACAGGAGATATTCGCTCACTGGGGATCGGGAGGGGTTAAGGGGATAATCCTGAATTTAATCAGCGACATCTACCGGGGTACCCTTATAAAACCAATGTGGCATTGAATTGGTTAACGAGGTATGAAGATAAAGCATTATATTCATGTTGAACATGTCGACTACTATTATTCTATGCTTAGAATTATATCGTCTGTTTGGACAGCTGACATAAAATTAAACAACACTGTGATACTAATGCTGTTAATTATTCTTTCATGTTTATATGGAGAATTGGAATTATTGTTAACTATAATGAAATAAGCATGTTTTAATTCTTTAAAATATCTTACCGAAGCGAAGCCTTACATTCATATGTTAAATTGTGTTAGTTAAAAAATGTTGTTACAATAATTAAATAATATTTCGTACGATATTTTTTTAATTATTTACTCTTATTTATCAATATATTTTCAATATATACTGAAGTAAAATTTATATATTACTAAATAATAATAATACTTAATTAGTTTACTGGAACAAGTAAATACCCTAATATAACAATATCTTAAAAATATACAACAAAAAATCAGTAATTATATAATAAGAATATTGCATTTATATTATATATTGCATGCTGTAAGTGATTTACCTTTTGTATTGAACATTTTCCCAAGATTCCTTTTTCTTTTCTTGGTCACAAAGATTCAAGGAAAAAGGCTGTATTTTCTTTATAAGTAAATAAGTTGCTGATATTATTTATAAAATGTTGACTATAAATTATTGTATTTTTACTCGTGTTTATTTATTTTTGTTTAACCTTATTTCTTGCCTGGAAATGAGATTTCCTTTCAATCCACATTCTTCGACATTATTTTCCTAGAGAGTAGTTATAGATGAGAAATAGATTGCTTCTAGCTTAAATGCAAAAAACGCACTATTAGGTTTTTCTTTTTTGGGCTCAAATAGAAGTTGGCGCTGTGAAAACAATGTTATTATACCGAACTCTATCATATCCTTGAACTTTTTGTGCACAAATAGAGAAGTAACACGACATGTCTGCCTTGCTACAAACTGCGTGTGAAAGTTGAGAGATGACATTAAAAACATTTAGAAGTTTACATTGTTTTGGAACCTATCAGGGTTCTATAATAAATATTCTCAAGTAAATATAAATACAACGCAAAATAATACCATTGATCTCCTCCTAAAAGCGATAGTAGAATTCGATACATTTCAAAAGTTACAAACTAACAATCATTTGGTAAAAATCATTAAAATTGTAACGTTACAAGGGGTCCTTGATAATAGACCTTGTATTGTAGGGTACCATTGTTGAGAACATTTGCTAGGTAATTTACGAAATGACTCCCCTACTAAGGGTACAGTTACATTATAACACACCTAATTATTGTAATTCGAATTTAACAAAAGGGTAATAATGTTCTGGATAAAAAAATGCTTCAAAAATAAAAGTATTAGGGATGTTTTTAATAAAAACATGTTCAAAAGTAATCGAGGTTTTCTGTTGCTTGACTCAAAATAAGTTTTTATTTTGAGTAATGGTACTAGTGATTAGAGATTAGTGTTGAGAGTTAACATACATACATACATATAATCACGCCTCTTTCCCGTAGTGGTAGGCAGGGACCACTTCTTTCCACTTGTTACGATCCTTACATATTTGTTTCGCTTCGTCCACTTTCATTATTCCCTTCATACATGCCCTTCAGTTTAGGATACTCTTGACCTGGCCTTTTTTCAAGACGTCCCTGATCTGGTCTTGAAACGTCCGCCTAGGTCTACCCCTTCCAACACTTCCATTCACACTCGCCTTATACACTTTTTTCGTCAATCGTTCTTCATTTATTCTCTCGACATGGCCAAAAAAAGCTAAAAACAATCATTTAACCAATCTGCTGATAAAAAAAAGGAACTCCCTGAAAAATCACATTAACCCACATCTTCTTTACTCAAAAAAAGGTAGTATCATAAAAAGGTATGCGCACAATTTTAACAACCCACCTAGCTTGGTTGCTACTTAAGTCTGAGTGTCGTGGCTGTGTACGATTTCTATGGATGTCAAAATTTATATAACCTGCAATCAGTGCATTAATTTATGAAAAAGACTTTAAGATATACATTTTTAGGTAGTGAGGGATTATTTAAAAAAAAACTCAGCATATAATGCAGGTACACTGGGATGAAATAATTAAATTCATAAATATTTAGATACTAGATGTGCCCGCGACTCCATCCGCGTGGAATAGTGACTTTGGGCAGCAATTTTTGGATAAATGTTAAGGTTTATTTTGGATACAAACCATAAATACCCTAAAATATAAATAAATGAAATATGCAAACAGTCAGTGTTATCGAATTCAACTGTTACGCCATGCGCCTCCGGAATACGTACGTTCGAACCTACAAAGTCCAGCCTAAGCTAAACCCTATTTCATATGATTGATGACATAAATCTGAAATTAATTTTAATTGGAAATTCAACCTACAATGTCCAGCCTAAGCTGAACCCTATTTCATATGATTGATAATATAAATCTGAGGTTAACTTAAATTGGAATATAAAATTTCCGAACTCATCATTTTTAACAAAAACTATGTTTTTCTTTCTAAAATAAAAATAGCCTAAGTTACTCCTTAATACATCAGCTATCTACCAGTGAAAGTCCGGTTATTTTAATATTACAAACAGACCCTCTAATTTTATTTATTTGTACAGAAGATGCATAATAGTAAAGTTACATCTCTATTCATCCCCACTACATTTATTACCATTACCCCGTAAATTCAACTACATTTGTCGAGGTATTCCGAATTCCCGTTCAAGTATACAACCAGATTCAGAGCACCTAATTCCCATTCATGGCCGGGTGTGCCGTCTGCAGCACACGGCTATGATGGATCGGCGTGTCATCGCTGCGAATAGGGGTCGCCCATTCATTGGTCCCCGCTCGTTATTCTGTTCAAATCAATTTGGATCATCCCTAACCTTTAGTGTTGTGTAAAGCCTCTATGTAATGTCGATTAATTTACTATCGAAAAAAGTTCCTCTACACATATGATCATATGATTTTTTTAAATATTGTATTTATTTTTATGAAATAATAAGGTGAGTTAGTTTGGGTGGCTATAAGAAGGCGTTTCTTAAACGTTTCTTAAAAAAAATTTTTTTTCATCTCAGTAAGTAATTTCTTTTGTAGGTGAGTAATGTCTCTGGTGTTGTAATCGTCCATAGGTGGCGGTGAGCCCCTGCTCTGTGGCGGTGACTCAGTTTCTTGTACCCCTATGGAAAAGGAGCGTGTTTGCGGTGCTCTTGGCGTCACAAACATCCATAGACAACGGTAACTGCTTACTATTGAGTAGGCCACCAGCCTATTTGCTATTCCTCAGCATTAAAAAAAATTTTAATATTGATGATAGCCACATCGCCTCTTTTCTAACGTACAAAGAATAATTTAAATTAAATATTCAAAAAGTGATGATTCCATCGAGATTTAAGTCATTATTATCAAAATAAATGCTCTAGGATTTTTTTTCTAAAGAAATATAAAATTTGATCTCTATAAATTAGGTGACCTGTAATAAATATAGGATTGAGGCAAAATTATAAGGGAAAAATTACAATAAACTACTGAAACGTACTAATTCGGAATGTTTCATCAAAGATCTTGTGTCAGATCAGATCTATCATCTCTCTCCCTTATCTTCTTTTTCCAGTTATTTATCGTACAAAACTCGTCGTTATATCTCTTATCGCATAAATACTATTAATTATATTACTAAAATATATATTAGAACATTTTATCACCCGATAAAAAAATATATCGATAAGTCGGTATAGTCAGTCAGAGCATCCCTTTTTCATAACTAAAAATGGGATCGAAAAACTAATATCGTTGCCCCCTTCGGTTGACAATAGTAAACCCGCTAGTATCCTGTAACAAAAATCATGCAACCCCAAATCCGCTAATTTGAGACGAGCCCATATTTTTCTCCTCAGGTGTTGAGTTACAACTTAATAGTGATTTTATTTGTCGGGGGTAGACAGAGTAATTTAGTAAATTAAGACTCAGAATAAATATTTAACGTTTACATTACCTATACAACGATAATAGAGATAATTTTTTTTTCTGTGCCAAGGAACAGCAAATAGCCTGACGACCCACTTAATAACTAGTAAGCAATTACCGTCGCCTGACATGGAAGGTTAACGACGCTGACTGACTTGGGTCACTAATGCTAAAACACAATACATGGCTATTATGGCGGTATACTTATAGACTGAGAATGTCTACCACATATTACCTACAATGTATAGTTGTTTTGTCGCCTTTCGCGATAGGCTTTTTATCCGTGCAGGGGCGGAGAAAGAATACTAACCTCTGCGGCCGGGGTCGGCCTGTCGTAAAAGGCGACAAAACAACCCACCCTAGCTACGTGGTAGGGCCTCAAGCCCGTCTGGATGGCGACCACCTTTGGTCTTAAGTATGTCGCCATAATAACCTTGTGTTGTGTTCCGACATTAGTGACCAAAGTTCCTGTACCTTTATGGGACAGTAGCGTGTTCGCGATGCCACTAGCATTGCAAACACCCATAGGCGCTGGTAACTGCTAAATTCTAAGTGGGCCGTCAGCCTGTCTGCTGTCCTACAGCAATAAAAAAAAAAGAAAAATTATTTATTAGTAAAATTTGTAAAAAGTATATTTACCCATCATTGGTTTATTATGTACATTTACTTTCAAAAGAAAAATAAATAATTACTTTATCAGTTGTCTAGTACGCATAACACAAGCGCTCTACTGCTTGCTTTGGGAATAGGTGGCTCTGTGTGATTTTTTACGTAATATTGATGATTTATTTACACCCTTGAGTACGATATCAGAAGTAGATTTTACTTTTTATCTTTAAATAATTATCTTTGCAGTCAAAATATTCAGCCTGTCTGCTGTCCTACAGCATTAAAAAAAGGCTTTCTCTGGCTGCAGGGGTTAATATTCTTACTTTGCCCTAGAATGGAGAAAAATTAAAAACTCTAGTATAGATAGATAATATATATCTGTATGTGGCCTACACTCGCCCATGGCTTTCTTGTCTTGACAGTGACAGTGACATCTATCATATATATATATACACAGACACACAAAAAGCATAGATATGATGTAAATGCATACCATAGATGCGTAAATCGTATATGCTACACATATTCTTAAAGATAAGCGTTTGAAGATTCAAACATTTTCCACGAGACGATCCTTAATAGCAAACTCTGTCACAGCTTTATTTTAGTCATTTTAGAAATATTATATCAAGTTCTAAAACCCACAGTACTTTACATACTTTAAATATAAACCCCTATAGTCTTTTTTTATTGTTGAAGAACAGCAGATGGGCTGCCGACCCACTTATCAGTAAGTAATTACCGTCGCCTATGGATGTTTGCGATGCCAGGAGCTCCACGATCATGCTGCTTTCTCATAGGGGTACAGGAACCTGGGTCACTAATGCCGGAACACAACACAAGATTATTATGGCGGCCTACTCATAGACCAAGAATGGTTGTCATCCAGAAGGGCTTGGGGCACTACCACGTAGCTAGGTGTTGTTTTGTCGCCTTTTACGACAGGCCGACCTTGGCCGCAGTGGTTGAATCGTTGAAAAAATAATTTATTTTTTAATGAATACTATAATTGTGTCCCTTTCACACCAGCCTCTCGCGGGGCCGCCTCTTCCTCCTAGAGAGGCTTAACTAGTAAGGCGCCAGTACGTATTTGAATAAATTTTTTTTGTAATGTCTGTTAATACTGTAGTACGTTTATCATAGTCTACATAAAAAAAAATCAGGGCTATAGCACTTTAAATTACGATGTTATGAATGATAGAGTAAAAATATCGAGAATCCCGAATCTTTAAACGCGTTTTCCTAAAAGTTTATGTTTTTTAAATAGGCCTTTACATTACTAAGGGAGCGATATATAATATATACGTATTGAAAATAAATAAATAATTTGAATGTAATTATATAATATAATTGAACTCTTCAAAATTAATATATTACGAAACTAATAGAAACAATAAACTAAATAGTTGACTACGCTAAATTATTTACAGACAAATGATGGTTGCGTTATTTATTTTTAAATGTTAAGAAGGTTTAAGCTTCTTTAACAGAAAGTAGCCACGCGTTACAAAGTTGGACAGCCTGAAATGTAAAGGATTTATCATATTAATGAACTGTATGCAGGTGTCCTAAGTTTTCAATAAGTACTCGAGCGCGATTTTTCGGATGAAGAAAGGCGAAGGAATTCAAAACGTTCCTTAAGGTAAAAGGGAGTATAGGGATTATACAAAATGTTATAAAAGATAGTAAGAATATGAGTGTTCTGGCGAAAGCCAATAGGAAGCTAATTGAACCTCGATCGAAATTCAGAGACATGGTCATATTTACGCAAGCCAAATATAAACCTTATACAAAAATTCTGAAGCCGCTCAACTTTATTTACAAATTTAAGATAATGTATAAATAAGTAGTTGAGATAGATGAATGGAGTAACAATAATAGATAAAAATAGAAACGAAGCGGGAGTTTGAAGGTAGCGACGATTGAGAATCTGAAAAGTAATAGAATAATGTGGTATGGCTATATATGGTTAGGAAGACTAACACAGCATCATCATCATCATTTCAGCCGGAAGATGCCCACTGCTGGACAAAGGCCTCCCCCAAAGATCTCCACGATGATCGGTCCTGCGCTGCCCACATCCAACCTATTCCGGCGATCTTGACCAGATCATCGGTCCATCTTGTGGGGGGCAATTCTAACACAGCAATTGTAGCAAAATTATAGGATAAGACCAACATTAGATTTAAGACATTATGTATTTACTAACCCCTATGAATTGTGTGAATGATTTGAAATAAAAAAAAATATTTACTAATATAATGCTTTGGAGGATTAACCGGACCTCCTATGGGGTAGATTCTCTAAGCGAGACATTTAATCAAACACGTATATCCACTGGCTCACTATTTTTAATGGTGATGTGTATCATGTTATTGAGTGATATAAATAATTAATAATTACAAAACTTATATTATAATATAAAATAATTAAGTGACAGCTCCGAATAACATTCTTACATTTTTTGTATAGACATAACATAACCCTCGAAAATATCTAAAAAGTATACATATAACTAGAAAGAAGAATATATATGAAAGTATACAATTATTCGATTTTAGCAGTGTAAGAAATCAGGTGGCGAGTGAGGCGCCACAATGCAATGAGAAGAATGTCATGTAATAAGGAAAATTCTGGAAATGAGAGTGAGAGAGGAAAAGATGAATGGATTGTGTAATGTTGAGATGATGACTAATAGAGAAGAAAATATGTTGGGCTGATTCTATATAGTTTGGGATAAGGGCAGACAGAAGAAGAAGTAATTCGATGCAAAAAGTAAAGAAGTAGAAATGACAACTGAAATGCAGTTCCTGTCACCGTAGCTATAAATACTGAAAGTGTTATGTGCGTCTCGTATAAATAAAAATATAGGTATACTCGTATACTAAAAAACTTTGTGTTCTTTGAAATTGACCTTTGATGATTTCGAATCATTCAAATCGGCTAGCCGACCACAGAGAGGCTATCCGCGATCCACACCAACATGCTAGCTAAAACTAGAGCAATCGATATATTATCCCTAAATATTTTTTACCGAAGAAACCAATGCAACATTAGTTTTGCTCCATGATACTTTACGCCTTATAAACGTGCGCGTTGGGTTTCAAGAAGTATAAAAATGTTTTTAAATATTATAACTATAATATTTTTGTATACCTATAGCCATCACACGATCAACATGTACTAATCACTAGAACTCCGTGGGATCACGTAAGCAAAACAACTGAAGACAAACTTCTCAACTCGGTTAAGAGGTAAATTAACATTCTCGAGATATCTTAATCCCTGTTTTCATGTGTGGGTATGTCACCAACAACGTGCAATTTATGTTATCCACAAAGTTTATTTACAAACGCCCCGTTTTTGGTACAATAAAGCGACTTTTCCTCGACATATCGTTTTATATTCTTTACTTTATGCATGTGAATTTGTTCTCATGTTATTTTCTTTTAAAACCTACTACTAGGTCAACACCTGTGTCGTAGACCTTTTCATACTTTAATTTTTTTTAATATTCTTGTTTATATTTACCCCTCGCAGGGAATGAAATAATCACACACATATAAAAATACCAAGGTTTATTCATACACACGTATGTGATATCAGAAGAGTCAGATCAATAACTGTTTGAATGATTTATTTATTTATTTAAATACACGTTAATGAGTACACGCGTGTGTCGTCGAGTAAAGCAGTAAAGCGCTGTCTGTCGGTCGTAAAAAGTAGTCCGTAGTAGCTCAGCGCACCCCTCTCCCGCGTAGTTGTCATGTCACTAACTTTTTTTTTTCTTAAAGCTAAGGCTGTCATCGTCTCAGACGACTAACGACAGCGACACCGGGCGGAAAAGGCATTCCGACCCCGTGGGAGCGGGGTCGATCAGCCGTGGCAGCGTGCTCGGGGCGCGTCTCCTGTGAGGCGCGCTCCCGGCTCGAACGCTGCATGGGGACAGTTGATAGCAGCCACGAATGGCAAGAGTACTATTAATTTGGGGACTATCGACTTCACCGGTGAAGCCGATCCTATTCTAATCTACTACCGTTTCGGAGTGCTTGTAGCTGGGGGAGAAGAAACGGCGAAAGAAACTCCCCCGTAACACATCTATTCTACGTGTATTTATGTACTGTGTGGGTTGTGTACGTCTACAGGCTTTTGGGGGGCGGAAGGCATCCCTAAACCTGTTCCGTCGGGCTGGTCCATGCCGGACTGGGGGGATAGCATCCGCGAGAGCATTCGCTTCAGCGTCCTAGAGATGGGGTCGCGTCTATCCGTAAGCACGTTACGCGGGCGGCGACGTGCGTGGGGTGCTCGGCGGTTGGGCGTATAGTTGACCGTCTCCACCACCAGTGGATTGGGATGGTGGGGAGCGAGGCCGAAGAAGGATCGCGAAATGGAGACCATGTACTCCTTCACGGGAAGGAACTCCAGGTCGCGGTGTAGGTCCGCGTTGCGCATGTAACGTGGCGCTCGGACTGCCATGCGCAAGAACTTATTCTGCAGCCTCTGCATCGAGTTGATGTAGCATTTGCCGGCATGGGCGAAGACTACGCTCAAGTACGTCATGATCGGTTGGATGCAGGTTTTGTAAAGTGTCACCTTATTCCTAAGGGACATCTTACTCTTCCCGCATATCATTGGGTAGAGGCGACCGAGCACAAAGTGTGCTCTGTTCCTTACCGTCCTGATGTGTTTGCTGAAGTACAGGCCTCTATCTAGAGTGACTCCTAGGTATTTGACCTCATCAACCCAAGGAATGACGCGGTCAAGTAGCTTTATGGGGAAGAGAGAGTGCCGACTCGTGCGAGTCGGCCGACTCTCATTTTGAGTGCGGGGGCCGCGAGCGAACATGATCGCTGCGCTCTTGTCCGGATTCAACTCGATCCGCCAAGTGCGGAACCAGTTGCCCAGCGTCTCAACAGCCGTGTTGAGACGACTGCAGATCCGATATTGATTGATATCGGAAGTGAAGAGGGCGGTATCATCTGCGTATAAGGCGAGATGTACCTGTGGGGTACGGGGCATGTCGCTGGTGTACAGCGTGAAAAGTAGAGGGAACAGAGCCGAGCCCTGGGGGACTCCGGCTCTGATGGGGTGGAGAGATGAGCGCGTGCCCTCCACTTTGAAGCGGAAATCATGTCACTAACAATAACAATTATTTATATTTCAGGTTTCAAATTCCGTAAACAATACCGTGATATAATTTTATTGAACGCCATCTCTCGGTAATAAGGTTAAAACTCTCAAACATACCGCCCACCAAGAACAAGTTGCCAAAATTTGTTCATAACTGACATTAGGACTAACTTACCAAAATACCATTCAATACCACTAAAATACTTCGATTCGAAATGATAGACAACATTGATATTAGTACTATGGTCCTTTCTCGAGCCAACATATAATTTTAACATGATTTCAATTTCTTTCACTTTCATTCCAGAGACTGGTTCTTACTATTGTCATAGACAAATTTTGATGCACCTTTATTTAGAGGAGTCACGTGACAATTAATTTTATTTTAATAATACGAATAATTAAAAAGTAAAAATAAGTGTACGTAATCTATATCTAAACATTATCCGAAACGAAGACCAAATAGCCTCTTTATTACCTGTAAGTTAATAGGAGGAGCAATTCGTTCATAACTTCTATACCCATGCAATGAGGTGATCCGCAAATTTTGCTTGAAAGAAAAACATAATTAGGCTATTATACCACTCACGTTGTTATGTCTTAGCACTGATAGCCTGCAATGCCATAAATATTTGACTAAGCTAATTTAAGAAGTAATCTACGCTGGAATTTCATTCATAAAAAGTGTCTGAATAGAAATATGTTTGCACTAACTTTTGGGTTTAAGGTACTATGACGAAGTAGCATCATCCACATGCATACATCTAGATTATATTATTTTTTTAAGATCCAGGTTTAATCGTCGAGTTGTGATAATATTGCATGGCGCATTATACGAGACCTAACTTTGACTTTGTCAAGATAACGTAACGTACCACTTATGCATTTAGTTTTATTTCAAATAACAAATAACATCACATGTCTAAAATATTGTTATTTTAAACAAGCGATCAATGATTTAATTAAAATTGTAGCAATAAAGTAGTAATACAATAACAGCCCACATAGTCCCACTGTTTGTCTCCGGAATTCCCCTAAGAGAGAACGAACTGTATACCCACCACGCTTGCCCAAGATGGATCAGCAGATTACATATATTGGTGATCTCAATACCACTGAGCTACCAAATACCTTATTTTATTAATTGGCAACACTGGCTAATATTTAAAGCAACCAAAGAGAATCACTTCCGGAGTGTGGAACGGGGACGAGTGAGGGACAGGCCGACCGCTTCTATATAAAGCGCCGCAAATAGGTGCCAAGTCTCTTTTTCGTTCGGTCGTCGTCGCGTGCGGAGGCTGTCTGTCGGTCTGCCTGCCATTCCACCACTGGTTACTATTCATAACAAAAGAAAGAATGGAAGCTGTCGGTCTGCCTGCCATTTTTCTGAATCGTCCACCGCTGGTTCATAAAGTTCGTGGGGCTGGTTCATGAAATTCATAAAATGGCTGGTTCACAAGGGGTTCGTTAAAATATAAAAAAATACATATATACTAGTATATTCAGAAATAGAATGTTTTATACAACAAATAGTGTGCATTTATAATCAGAAATACTTCTAATGAAATATTAATTGCTGTTTTATTCTCGTGAAACAAATAATTTCTCCTAATAAGAGATCACAGGGTCACTTGACACAGTTGTAGCGATGTCAAAGAGGCGTATTGTCGCTCCCTGAGCAACATTTCCCGGGGACAATAAAAACCGAGAGCCTCTCCACTTTATTTGTGATAATGAACTCTTGGTAGATACTACGAGCCTGGAGCAAGTAGACTTAGAGAAGGGCATGACCGAAGAATTATAAAATAGACTAGACAGGTCTGTTTTATTTAAAACAATTACTGGAAAAAATATTAGTCAATTTTAGACACATTTTTATTTTTTTATTAATATGGGTAGATAAGATAGGCCTATGCTCTATATATGGTCTATGCTCTATGACAATGCTCAAAGAAGATACTGTAAGTTTTTCTTGGAGATGTAATACGTAACCGAGATTTATAATACTTGATGTTACTTGATTTGTTTTGATAATATGAAAAAATTATAATATCGCCTATGGGTGTTTGCAACGCCAGTGGCATCGCGAACACGCTGCTGTCCCATAATAGTACAGGAATTTGAGTCACTAATGCCGGAACATAACACAAGGTTATTATGGCGGCATACTTAAGACTAAAGATGGTCGCCATCCAGAAGGGCTTGAGAGGCCCTAGCACGTAGAAAATACAGAGAAACGTTTGTGCCTACAAATACGAATATCATAGCTTCACTTTTTCACATTCCTTTCTGATTTGATGAAATTACTTTTTATCGAGAAATGTAACCAGGACGTTTGTTTTATTGTTCTTTTTTTAATTAAAATAAATTTTATTCACTTCTAGTCGCTTCCACAGCCGGGTAATCACCGTTAGTGTGGCATGGTACTGTTTGATACAATTTATGTGTCGCGATGTCGGAGTTAATTGGTCGTGAGCCGTTTAGTGAGCAAACAACTACATTTGATTGCGCCTTCCATGGAAAACAAAGATGCGGTGTATTTAAGTTTTTGCAATTGAAAATGTTGGAGCTAACTTTAATCACTGTAAAACAAAAGGGAAAGAATTGCATTACTTTTTAGCATGAGCTGAATTCCATTCCATTCATATGTATATACATATACTAGCTGACCCGGCAAACGTTGTTCTGCCATATAAATAGTTAACGCCCCCGCAACCTCTCTTGGGGGTGGAATTTCGTAAAATTTGTTCTTAGCTGACCTCTACTCGGTAAAAAGAATATTCCTGCCAAATTTCAAGTCTTTAGCTCTAATGGTTCCAGAGATATCGTGATGAGTGACTATATACGTGGAAATCTCTTATATATATAGATGTGGTGTTAACAAAACTTTTGGGGTATAATAATTGGCCAATACCTAGTTTTGGCGCTAGATAGCTCCTTCCCTGTAAAATCTAAAAATCCTTATCCAATAATGAATATCCTACTATATTTATTATTGATAACAAGGAAATATCGCCTTTATAGCTATAATAAAACAAACTTATTGCTGAATTGATCTACAATATTTTAAATTATAGACGGAAGTAATGAAAATAAATTACTATTTTTCTATTTTTTTCCGAAGAGCTGAATTAAGGATGTATTCATAGCGTGTATGGAACGATAACGAAAAATAATAGGAAACATACATTTCAATAACAAAAAGGCCATTTTGTCTGTAAATATTTGGTGCTTTTTTTATTGCTGAGGAATTGCAGACAGGCTGATGGTCCACTTGATTGTAAGCAGTTACCGTCGCCTATGGATGTTTGCTACGCTTGGGGGAAATGGAACTTGGGTCACTAATGTCGGAATACAACACAAGATTATTATGGCGGCATACTTATACATCAGAGGTGGTTGCTATCCCGACGGCCTTGGGACCCTACCACGTATCTAAGGTTGTATTGTCGCCTTTTACGACAGGCCGACCCCGCCTCTGCACGGAGATAGAACCAACGTTTTGCTTTATTTTTAGAGCAATTAACAAAATACAAGCACTCGATCAATCTTAATAGCCACAATTGTATGGTATTTTTGGTAAAAGTCGTACAAGGGGGATGCGGCCAACTCGATTTATGCGTTTCGGAACTGAGCTTAATTAGTGTGTGTTGCTTCACACGGTGCGATTGTTGATCTATTTGAAAGTTGCAAGCTCAGGTTGTCATTTGTAATTACAAGGATTATTTAGTATATAGTAATATACTAGTCAGGTCAGCTAGTAAGTTGACTCGGAAAACGTTGTTATACCATATAAATAAAAATAAAAAACATTTTCGGGACAAAAAGTATCTTATATCCTTCACCAAGGTCCAATCTAACTCTGTACTTAAATTCATCAAAATTGGTTCAGCGGCTTAGGCGTGAAAACGTAACAGACAGACAGAGTTGCTTTCACATTTATAATATTAGATTGAATTTAGGAGTGAGATGATAATTAATATTTATAAATGAAATTTAATGATACATACATATATGATAATATTTTTTATGTTAATATAAATTATTTTGTTTCAACCTAAATTTGTCATCATCATCATTGCTTAATTTTTTTTGTGTTTGTGATGAATATTCACGAGCAAGCAAGAACTGCGTGTCACGGAGATGAATATGCTGCGGTGGATGTGTGGAGTGACGCGGAAGGACCGCGTTAGGACCTACCGCATTCGCGGCAGTCTTCATGTCCGGACATTGCGGATAAATTACAAGAGTGTCGGCTCCGTTGGTACGGCCACGTTTTACGGCAACCGGATGCTTACGTGGGAAACAAATGTCTGGCCATGCCGCCTCCGCCGGGCCCCGGTAGGAGGGGTAGACCCAAAAAGTGCTGGCTTGACGTCGTAAAGGGTGATATGCGTGCCAATGGGCTCACTACCAGGGATGCTGAAGACCGTGCGAAGTGGAGAAGAAAAGGCCGGAAAGCGGACCCCGGGCGCCGAAGCGAGAGTTTGGGCTGCAACCGGAATATAACGCAAAGATGATGATGATGAGTAAAAAATTTTAGTTCTTGTAGCCCCGGCTAATTAGAAGCATGGCGATATCATTGTATGCTGAACTTCATAAAATATAGCAACTAGTCGCGTACCTTAAACATCACCTTAACTACACGCAGTTTTTGCCAACGTTTTAACGTAGTTTATCGCTTTTCTTTTTGTTCTTGTAGTTGAGGTCACTGTGTTATTTACTGATGAAAATTAGTATTAGTAGGTATATAGATTAGCTAGACTTAAACTGATGAAATATAAAAAGAAAATAGACGAACGATGTTAGCTTATTTATAATATTATAAAAGTAGTGTGCAACTATTGTTGTACACTACTCAGAACATGTAGAACAGAGTAAGCGACATCTATGACTAACCATAGATTATATATACATATATATTTTCCAAAAGATTTTATCTTTTGGAAACTTTTAGTTCTAGAAAAACTATTTTAAATTTAACTATCTAAACACAGAATAGAAATAACAATTTTGATCATACGCATATTTTGTCCTTCATGGGGTTTGAACCCATAGACACATCGCAATCAACTTATTAAGGGTATTTTTACAAAGTCAAAGAATGATAATAATTTTCTGTCTCTTGTTCTCAGATATCTCGTAATCTGATAAGAGTTAATGCGCACTGTCAGTAAATATACAACTAAAACAGTGTAACTGTCAGTAAGCCTAACATAAATTGGGGTCAACGTAAGGTCCGCCCGGGCACATTAGGTCAAAGTGAAAATTCAAATCAATTTACATCCAATACACATTGTATTAGGGTAATTCTAAACGTAGATGTGGGCAGTAATGTTTTCGTTATCTGACCATTGAAGCTGTAAAGAGAATATCAGGGTAAGGAGAAATTGACAACGAGTTCCTCCAGCTCTGGAAAGTAGATAGACAGATTACTCTTTATTGTATACTCAAACAAACATGGAAATTATTACAACTAATACATAGCTATAACCGTGCATAGAATTTTTATCCGTGCAGGGGTGGAGAAAGAATATTGACCGCTGCGGCCGGGGTCGACCTGTCATAAAAGGTGACAAAACAACCTACTCTAGCTACGTGGTAGGGCCCCAAGTCCGCCTGTATGACAACCACCTTTGGTCTTAAGTATGCCGTCATAATAACTTTGTGTTATGTTCCGGCATTAGCGACCCAAGTTTCTGAATCCTTATGGGACGGTAGCGTGTTCGCAATGCCACTAGCGTTGCAAACACCCATAGATGACGGCAAATGCTAAATTCGTCGCCGTCAGCCTGTCTGCTATCGTACATCAATATAAAAAAAAAACAACAACATTGCATACAAGCGTTAGGTGTGTAGGTTTTCACTATATTTTATTCACACTTACGTGGAAATTATGTTGTACATAATTAATATATGAACATATTATACAGAATACTACCTAAGAGTGCTATGCTAGAAAGGGTGCTAAATCTTTGGACTTTCTTCGCTAGTATTGTAGCTCTGGGTTTCACTCAAAACTTTTTTTAATACACCTCTTCTTGCACTAAGTGGAAAACTGGATTTCTGCAATGCAGCTTACATAATTGATAGTAATATACACCTAGACTAAAGCAAACTATATGCAGGTCATACAAATATTTTATCTTCCGTGGGAATCAAACATGCAATCAAGACCTAGTGTAACTAAGTGGCTAGCACGGTTCAGTAACCAGCCGTGTTCTCGGATTAGAATTCAACTGGGACTTAACGCTGAGATGACACAAAGTCGCATTTCCAGAATCATCAGCCATTAAGAACCAATACCCCAGTAATTAGTACAGCATCCCCTAACAGCTAGTACCGGAAATACCCTAATTTGAAACCCGCTTAATTTAAACCAGTGTCGTGTCGAAGTGATTGATTGTGTAGAACTAGCAGTTTGTATCCCGTATTTTACCGTTTGGTGACGGATTTTAGTAGGTTGTTTATTAGTATAGTAATAATAATAAAACCCTTTTTTTAGATCCACTTAGTATCTATTTACAAAGTACTAATAACTAAAAACTATGAGTATGGATATACAATTTTTTTGTAGCTAAATTAATCTATTCTATTCTAATACTTAACTATTTTTTGTAGGTCTGTTTGCCAATCGGCAAAGGCCTCCTCCAACCTTTTCCATTCCTGTCTTTCTTGAGCCACTCTATTCCACGTTACTCCTGCTACTTGCCTAATGTCATCATCCCACCTTTTCTGTGGTCTGCCCCTTTTCTTTTTCCCTTCTCTAGGGTACCATCGTGTCACAATTTTGCTCCATTTCTCTTGGCCTCTTATCATGTGCCCTGCCCATTGCCATTTGAGTCTTCTGATTTTAGATGTTATTTCCGTGACCTTCGTCTTTTTTCTGATGACATAGTTTTTTAATCGGTCCGACCTTTTCACATTCAGCATACTTCTTTCCATTGCATGTTGGCAGGTTTCCAGTTTTCTCGTCGTGTTGTGTGTTAAAGCTCATGTTTGGCTGCCATACATTAAAACAGGTAGTACGCAGGTGTTAAAAAGTTTTTTCTTTACATTAATGTGAAGAGTTTTGTCTTTCATGACCTCTCTCAGACTCCGGTATTTCTTCCAGCCATTTGTTATCCTTCTCTCAACTTCTTTGCATATAGGATCATCTTGTGTTATTAGCTGTCCCAGATGTATTCGTCGGTGTAATCGATTTGGTTATTTCCTAGGTGTATGGTGGTTTTCTTCCCGTTTGTCATAACCTTTGTTTTCTCTGAGTTCAACTTTAAACCTGTCTTCTCACTTTCATCCGCTAGTTAATGTATCATTTGTTGTATGTTTTTCGGTGTTTCAGCAAATAACACTATATCGTCTGCGAACCTTAAGTGTGTTAGGGAGGATCCGTCAACATTGATTTCGAGGTTGTTTATTAGTATAAATATTTTAAAAAATATGTAAGAAGTCCCACCAATTCCTTTACGTCCCAAATTAATCTCGCTTACGTACAGATACTAAGGTAAAGTTCTCCCTTCGGGGCTGGGTATATAGACGGCAGTTATCTTTGAAGAAACAAAATAGAGTACGTTGTTTGCCTGCCTACCAATCTGAATCACTCTTTTTTTGTATCGGTTATATTTGCACAAAACGATCTTACCCCCAAAGAAGGCCTTTAGTCAGAGTCTCGTTGGTTATTTCATATCAAACAAAAATGAAACACATTAACTATTTAAAATTGCTACAAAGTTTCCAAAACAGGCTAAAGAAGAAACAAACTCGCAAGCATTTTTTTGTATTATTTTATATTTATTTTTTATCTTATCTTTTTATCCAAATAATATTAAAAAATTAAAATCATATAAACGTAGTAATAAAGATTTGTGTGGCCATGAATACAGTCTTAATGGTGTAATGTTTTTCTCCACACAGAAATTACTTAAAACTGATACATATAGCAGGTTGTACCAAATGACAGTTGAAATTTACTTTCATAAGGTCTTTTGAGGACTAAATATTTATATTATATGTATTTTATTAATTAAAATAAACATTTCCATATAAGTATTAGAAAGTGAAATAGGCTTTCATATTAAATCCGTTCGTATCAAAGAGAACAATAGCGCATGGGACGGACAGACGTAAGAGATAAATTATCGCGCGTTGCTATAGCAACTGTGGTGAAATTTGAGATATTAATTTAGGAAATCCCCCATAGAACGCATCAGTGTGAATAAACTTAGTGCGTTATTTTATCTACCTAAATTAACGCTATATTCAACATACATACATGTAAGGAACATGTGAAAATTCCATTTGGAAAAGTTCACTTCAGAGTTCAAAACCGAGGTTTACCATGTAACCGGAATTTAGGGTTATTGACAATATTTTTATACGTTTTTTTTAAATGTATAATTTATCATCTAATCATCGATGCACGATATTCGTCATCCTAGGTAGTCAGTCCATTGTCACGGATATCTATCTCCCTTTACGACGCAAAGCCAGCATTTTCTGGATCTATCCCTCCTGCCCGGACTCATCAGAGGCTGCATATGTAAACATTTGTTCCCTAGGTAAGGAACCGGTTGCCGTAAAATAGTGAAACCGTAAAACCCATGTTAGCTAAGGCGATTCTCCTATAATTTGTTTAATATCACGTACATAGAAGTTGCCCCGGATGCAGGAGTTCCTAACGTGGTCCTTTAGCGTCAGTCTGTACGTCCACATTTGTTAACACCAGCGTATTCATCTCCCAGACGCGCAATTATACGAGTACATTTAATTCTGAGTCCACAAACAAAATTTCTTCATAGATTTATTACTCAGCAGATTTGAGCAAAAACAAACCAAAATCAGCCACCAATTAGTAAAACTTAAACGTTTCTCCAAAACAGAAGAGGTTCCAGTGCTAATAAGGAAACGGGCAATCCATCAAGTAATGTTTTTACGTTAAACCGAAAGTGGGATTGCGTACGTGTTTGCTGGTATACCGTTTGTATTTAACCTCCTGTCCAGTTGATTGATTGGGAGGAATCTTCAAGTCGCTCTCCTTCGAGAGCTAAGTGAGATTTAGAGCGAGTTTTATACCTTTTGATACCGCAGTAAACGCATTTTTGTATAAAAATTTGAAGATATCATGTATTAAATGTGAACCGGAAATCTGTTATTTTTCGACAGTGATAAGATTTTGACAAATATTCTTGATCAATCAAGACTAAAAATTTCAGTCTTTCTTCTTAACAACTAGAGTTTTGTATTAGATGCATTGATGATTGCAGCTGGGGTCATTGCAGAGAAACAAAAACAATCGATCTTTCGATGCTCCCACATGAGGTTCAGAGTGACTGTCGCATCTGCTGCTAGTTTTACCATTATATTGTCCAGCTGCACAGAAGGGCGATCTTCACCAAGTATGTTCCACGTCACTATATCGTCTTTCGCTGGATATCCGACATGGTGCCGGTAAGGCGGATACTTCGAAATATTTAGACGGATAACCTACTGCATACGTATTTTATCCTTCCGTAAATCTTTCTTTTCCTGAACGAATAGAGAAAAGAAAATGAGATTCAAATTCGATTATCACAATATGAGGGTAGTTAGCTGATAAAGTCATTTACTTTGTTTCGTCAGCCATTATGCACCAGATGCATTATGATCTGAGCAAATTGAAAGGGTTAATTTAAGAAATATAACATAATTATAGTAGTTTTTGACCTTGAAATATTTTATCGTATTCTTAGAAAAATTCTGCATAGTGATGAAATATGATGACAACTATTCAAAGTGTTTGAAATATGAAAGTGCAAAAAATTTAAAAGGAACTTCTTTAAATAGTAACCCAAAGGTATAAAAATATTGTGACATTAAATTTAAAAAAGATATAATAATATGTCGCATACATGGTGTACAACAAATTTTACCCCGAGTGCTGTTTTACCGAAAATACAAGACAAACATTCAAACAGAGGCAATGTTACAACCTTAAAACATGTTAGGCAAAGTTAGTTTACGTTGGAAAAAAGGAAGACCCAAAAAACAAGGGTATGTAAAGCCTCGGGTAGGCCTTCAGGGATCATTTATAACCAACGCTGACGGGATAAGAAATTCCCGTCCGTTTTATCTGGCAGCGTTGTAAACTTGACGTAATGTGCGTTTAAAATAAGATGAATTTAGTCTCGTCGATGTGTGCTGAGTAGGGATGAGCAGCCACATTAGCCGAATTATATAAATGCCGAAAATGCATCAGCAAAAGAATCATATCATTAATTTTTTTTTAAACACTGTATTGCTGTAACACCAAGCATTATGATAGCAAAGCAATTATTTATCAAAAAATCCTCCGTGAATGGGCGGAGTAAGAATATAACCCCTGCGGCCGGGAACCACCTGTCGTAAAAGGCGACAAAATAACCCTAGCTAAGGGCTTCAAGACTGTCTGGGTGGCCCTTTATCTAAACATGCTGCCATAATAACTTTGTATTGTGTTCCGGCATTAATGACCCTAGTTCTAGTTCCCATACGTGAACGGCAACGTGGTGGCGATGCCTTTGGCAAATATCCTTAGGCGATGTTAACTGCTTATTACAAACTGGCCTGTTTGCTGTCTCAGAGCAATAAAAACTCTTTATTTTATTTGATAAATTTATATTTAGTCTAAGGTTCATTATTTTGATCTACTACTTCAGCTTAATTTATGCAGAAGTGTGTAATTCGTAATTAAACTATAATGGGATTCAAAAATCTTGGAAAACTTTACATTTATATTTTAACTAAGTGACTGATTTCTTGTTTATTTATTGATTAAACATTTGATTTTTACGAATGTTTCGAATGTTTTTTTTTTCGAATAAACCACCATAGTACATCACTAGCGCTGAGTTATCATTAAGCGAAATTAGAGTGAAATTTAGGAGCCAAAATGTCAGACGTAATTAGGTCGGTATATTTAAGATGCCTGTAGTAAACGAGGCATGACCTATGTACAAGAAATGCAGTCTCTGAAATTATTTTACAGTTGATAAAAAGGGTTTCATTAAGGCCTAGTGTTTAGCTTAATAAAAAGAATAAATTGCGTTCAATTACACCACATGTTGAATGTCCAAACCAAAAATTTTCGCGTATTTTATTTGTGAAATACAATGGAATAACTATTAAAATCGAAGAATATAAAAACAAAGAAAACACTGGAAGATTTGCTTAAAATTCTTCTGCTAGGAATTGAATCTAGGCCTTGGAAGTTGAAGGCTTTTTGCAGACAATACTCACCACTCCTTCAGATATGCTGTCAAAAATCATGGTGGGTGTTTCCCCTAAGCGGACGGCAGTAAGTTAGCGGTGACCATGGCGTATTAAGGGGGTACTCTAGTCTAGCTGGTCAAATTTTGGGTGTTTTTTAAAACGCTGTAAATAAAAAAAAACAGTAAAGATTTTTACTATACAATTTTTTATCAGTTATTTTATGTTCAAAGAGTACAAAAAAATTTGTAAAAAAACAATTCAAAAAGTACAGGAACGCAAAGTGGAGACTCAAAAAAAAGATGTCCCCGGTTAACACGATTTCACCCTCCTCGATGATATAAAAAATAATTTGGTTTTCGTTGGACATATGATAAGCTGGTTTTAAGAGTAAAAATATACAAATTAATTTTGCCAACTTTAAATATACGCCGAATAACTGTTAAACAAAACTATATAAGCCTAAAGGGGTGACCGCGGAAATGACCAAAACATTTTGTCGAAAATAATATGGGAAAAGTGCGGTAGGCGTGTGGCGCGACGCAACGGCTCGCCCTTCATTATCGCCGTGACGTGCGATACGCGACACCATACCGGCTGTACAGTTGCCATCAGATATATTGTAGCAGACAAGGTGATCAAATACTTCTGAACAGTTTAAAATGTCAATAAGTTCCATACACTACAAGTTACCATTAATATCTGAACATTCATTACTTCATTAATATCTGAGCAGATGCTTGTCAATAATTTCTATACAAACAACTAACCAAAAATATCTTACACACTAACACTTACAACGTCAAGTGTATCTTATAGTCCATAATATGGACTATAGATACACTAGATACACTTACACACTAACACTTACAACGTCAAGTTTATCTTATAGTCCATAATATGGACTATAGATACACTTGACGTTGTAAGTGTTAGTGTGTAAGATATTTTTGGTTAGTTGTTTGTATAGAAATTATTGACAAGCATCTGCTCAGATATTAATGAAGTAATGAATGTTCAGATATTAATGGTAACTTGTAGTGTATGGAACTTATTGACATTTTAAATTGTTCAGAAGTATTTGGTCACCTTGTCTGCTACAACATATCTGACGGCGACTGTACGTTGCACTGTACGTTAACTAAATTTGCATTAGCATGTAGTCAGAGACTATTGTATCGATTTTTGTGTTCGGACAGAAGAATTGATGTCAGGAATACATTTTGCTAGATATGCACCAACAAAGCGTGCTTCCAATTATATAATAACTGTCGGAGATGAAAATTAAATACCAACAGCTTTTATCGAGCCATCCATGGGTCGGACCAGATGTATTGGCCACTTTACAGGCCATGTTAACTGAAGCCTTCTATTTCTAAGTTTCTAGTCGATGATTTCCTTCACTGTTAGTTGTAATAATTTTATAATCTTCACATTACACGATAAAAACTGCCTAAGGCTTTTCTCCGTGCAGGGGTGGAGTAAGAATACTAACCCCTGCAGTCGGGGTCGGCCTGTGGTAAAAGGCGACAAAACAACCCTAGCTACGTGGTAGAGTCCATCTAGATAACAACCACCCTTGGTCTATAAGCATGCCGCCATAATAACATTGTGCTTTGTTCCGGTATAAGTGACTCAGGCCACAGGTACCCCTATGGAATAGCAGCGTGTTCGTGGTGCTCCTTGCGTCGCAAACATCCATAGGCGACGGTAACTGCTTACTATTAAGTAGACCTTCAGCCTGTCTGCTGTTCCTTACCAATAAAAAAGCATAAGATCCTGTAATAACGTTCATTGGAGCATTCAAGGTTCCAAATTCAAAGCAGATTAAATGGAATTGTACCGATTGTTAGGTAAAGAAGGTCTAAAGTAATACGATATTTTGTTAGTCTAATATTGACATTTACCGCATTATACCTTTCGGACGTATATCAAATGACTTATCATTGGTAATATTTAAATAATATCGTACGTATCGTTGTTTAAAATTACAAATAAGGATAATATTATTTGTTGTTTAGTTCAAAAGCTTACATTAATCATGCTTAACAGAAAACTTTTTTTCAAAGGAAAATATTTTTATACAAAATTCCTTTGACTCCTAAACTAAAAGTTGAAAGTACGTTTTACGGGTTTTAAGTGTGCGTTTGTTTCGATCATTATTAACATTTCAACAAAATTTAATTGTTAACTAAATTAACTTAAGTATTAATAATGTAATTTTTAATTAATTTTAATAAATCACTACAAATTGTTCGTGCTTTTGATTTAAAAATTGACAAATTTGTATCACACGAATCAAAACTATGTTAAATAGATGTGGGTTTAGTTGTCACTAGAATTATATTTTTTTTATAAATAAACATACTGGCACAATTCACACAGCGCCATCTAGTCCTAAAGTAGCATAACACTTGTGTTATGGGTACTAGACAATTGATTATTGCAAATTAATATATATTACACATAAATACCCAGATGTGAGACAGTTATCAAACCTGTGAACTCCGTAAGCGTACCGAAGTGCGTTAGCCGCTATGCCATGTAGGTTATCAAAATTATATTATTATAATATTTTATATAATACAATACTTACTACTTGTAGAATAAAATGTCGAAAATCTATTTAAAATATAAAAATAAACCAATCTGATTTATTACCACATTTCCATTTTAAATATTATCTCTCATTAATGCGTCAAATTGTTAGGATTATTATTGACACGCTCGCAATCACTTTGAAGTAAAACTCTTGTTAATTATAAAGTTCGCATCCATGGTGTCCCTTTACAAAGCAAGCACACATTTTTGTATTGCAATCAACCCCCGAGCAGGGTCAATGGGGGACCATACATTGTCCCCTCCAATCAGATTTGTTCGCGTTCGGTGCACAAAGTCAGCACGTACTGCCAATATTGTCACATGAAAGGAATTTTGTATATTGACCGGATTTGTGTTAATTTTTTTTACAAGCATTGACATGTATTTTTGAAGTATCTCCAAGTGACAAAAATATAAAACAGTTTGAGAAGTATATAGCCTACAACTGCGTTATTAACAAGACATTATTTATAGTTGTATTCAGAATATTAATTTGTATTTATTCACATTATAAAGTGAGGATATTGTCGATGGCTTCCAAGCGTTGATAAGGAAGCGTACTGCGTCTATGTTCAATAGAGTCGGTAACTGTCCTATCAGCATCCTGAACATTACACGTAAACTAATATTTACTAAATATTGTATCCTAATCTACGATTATATAATTTGTGTTAATTTTGAAATTGTTATTATAATGTTATTGTATGAATTGGATCAACGTAATTTGTAATGATATAAATAATAATTGCAGTGACCCAAATTATTATTATGATTATAAATCTGAATAATAATGCTTGTTTCTTACAGTTTAACGCCTTAACTGGGAATAGATCTACCGTACTTGTCTTGAAAATAGAAAAGGCTTTACTTTCGGAATCAGAGGTTAAGAGGAATGTTTTTTTTATTGTTGTGGGACAGCAGGCAGGCTGACGGCAAGCTCAGAATTTAACAGTTACCGTCGCCTATAGGTGTTTGCAACGTCAGTGGTATCGCGAACACGCTGCTGTCCCTTAAGAGTACAGGCACTTAGGTCACTAATGCCAGAACACAACACAAGGTTGCCGGAACACACACAACCAAAGTTGTCGCCATTCAGACGGGCATGAGGCCCTACCACGTATCTAGGGTGGGTTGCTTTGTCGCCTTTCACGACAGGCCGCCTTTCTCCGCCCCTGCACGGATTATTTAAAAACATTTATGTTACATATATGTCTATCTACTTTCTTTTGTCACCATGGTTGAGAAAACTAAATATCATTGACTCAAAAGACCCGCAAAAGTAACAACTCAACTGTCTTTGTTCAAAGTGAGATCGAACTAAATCAAAATCGTCAAGTGAGATCGAACTAAATCAAAATCGTTTATTTGCTACTAGCTGACCGCGCAAACGTTGTTCTGCCATATTAAAAAAACAATAATAAAAGTAGCCTATGTCCTTCTTCAAAGTTTCACTCTATCTCTATATCGAAATTCATCAAAATTGGTTCAGCCATCGCGGACTTTTTAATCGATCTTTTTAAGGTATACAATTCCGTAGTACATTAATTTGATCTATCTCGTAAGGTTTAGCATGCGTTTGGGATTTAAGTGCACAAATATATGTTTGTTACGACAACACATTACAAATCTTGTGATCTTTTGGCTTTTTTGTACTATAATATGTATGTATATAAAACTTACTCTTGAATCACTCTATCTACTGCTGAAAACTGCATTAAAATCCGTTGAATAGTTTAAAAGATATAAGCGAACAGACAGTGGAAGCGACTTCATTTTATACTATGTAAAGATTGTGTAACAAGATTGTATAATAATCAATATTAAATTTACGAGTATGTCTTTATAAATGTGCACATGTAACATGTCTAGAATTCAAGCAAATGTTTAAATATCGTAAAGCCTAAATATGATTTATGACATACGTTACATTGCTTTACAATTTCGTTACATTAAAATTATAGTAATAAATCAATATATGATTAATTATGTTTTACATATACATTATATAATCTCTAAAACTATACACCAATTAACTTTAAATTTAGCGTAGTTACTCATTTAGCGATGCAGACGCTTGGAACGGATTTTATGGAAATCCTACCTTAAATATTTCTTAATCATAAGATTAATCCATTTAATTAATTAATGCATTTGCTTGAAGATATAACACTCATAAATAGAATAACTAATAATTGTATAAATAACTTTTGTAGATATAGAATTTAGAAATATAAATGAGATATCAGCAATTTACAACATATTACAACGCTCAGCCTGTTTTGTAGCTGGACACAAGGGACGCCCGGCGACAGGGGAAGCGCCCATTCATCGCTCCCCTGATGATATTTGTTCGCATTCGATGCACAAAGTCAGCACCGCTGACACAATGTCACGTGTACTTTGTTATAATGTGGGAGATACATATGACATGTTGACATGAAGCAGATTTTTGTATGTAAAAACACGGGTTGTTAATTTTTTTATTGGTAATTTTATTTTTAAATTATAAATGTTGGTTATTCTCGACACTGAACATCCGAAACATCGTCATCCAATTGTAATTTATAAAATTAATTTATATTAAGACTTCGACAGTCCTAATTCAATCAGCCCTCTTAGCGGGCGGTCAAATTATTAATACATAGGTCTAGAAATAGCACATCTAGAAATACCAACTCACTGGTCAGTCTCAGGCTACACAGCAAACGAATTAAACCCAAGCGATGTTAATTCTTATTTCAAACTCTGTAGAATCAAATAATGGATTTATCCCCTTAAATTTCAGAAACCGAGGTGTAAGGTAAAACGAGATATTTTATTATACCGAATTTAAATCTCGACACATTAGCAATTTCAAACTTGTTGTTATTATCTTCATATTAGTTTATTGTATTCTAGCTTTCCTAACATTGCTGGAGAAATTTGTTCCGGACCTTTTTAAATTATACTAGCTGACTAAGCGAACGTTAAAACGTTAAATACAATAAAATAACTAATACTTTTTGTAGTGGACCGAATTATGAATTTAAACAATTAAAAATTAAATTAAAACATTAAAAATAGTCAAGACAAAAAAAACAGTCTTTTAAACTATGAGAATAATATTTAACGTAGATATCAATACCTATATAGTTTCATATTGAAATGATTTTTAGTGAAGAACTAATGAAATAATTGATCAAATGTATAAAAAAAAATTGCATCCGCACGCAATAGATGTCTTTGTTACTTTATATCTTTTCTACCATCATTTAAAAACGTAACCTATTGTTAATAACATAAGATTGACTTTTGCTGAAAAAAAAATATGTAAAGGTGCATTTCCGAGTTTAAAGGATTTATTTCAACATTAATTGCTAGTTGAGGCAAAATAAACTTATGGTGTTGGAGATACAGTTGAAAACTGTTTAATAATTTATTTAAAATTAGGTCTTCTTGCATCGGAACTTGTTGTGCCAAATGTCAAACGCGGCCTATACTGGCATAGTGATGAAATATCGACAAGTTAGAGACACTCCATTGGTTTCTTTCAACTTGTTGACGAAGACGTTCAGTTCATTATTCGATGGATGTATTGAAACCTTTGTTGTATAGACATAATGGTGTTGGAAGTTACTTTGAAGATGATTTTGTAACATTACTGTCGTGAAGGTATTGAGGTCACCACTGAGACATATTCTTATATTGTAGTATTTTTTAAATCTACTCTCTTAACTATCATATTATCACCATCCATGTGCTTAATCGCAGATGTATGCAAAAATTCAATTTTGGAGCGTAGTGTCTATGGTTGAGTGCTAAAATAAAGCATTAAAAATGTAATCAGAATATTTAGAAAATAAATGGAGTGGGCTATCTCGTTTTCAGAGTTGTCTGTCTTGTCAGTGAATACTGTCTGAGGTTCCATTCTAGAAAATAATACTTGCGCCGGAGCCTCGTCGTTGTTTAGCTGTTGACTTGGCTCAAAAACTTTTGGTGGAACTTCTTACACATTTACTCTTAAATCATAATAGTTAAATTCCAAGTAAAAATGCGTCACGTTACATAAATCCATTCTACGCATACTTCTACATCAATGCAGCAGCTATATCGAAATCAGCACGGCCATTTAATTCTTCTTTAACTTCCGAAGCAGCCTACAAACAGTCACCTTTCTACATAATGTACATGGCTAGACATCTGTTTGCTCTTTTAACTATCGAAGAAGAAAAATGTAGGTAGTTTTGTAACATTAAAAAGTGCTGCTATATTCAGTTGGACTGCATGACCTTGGCATATTAGAACAGACAGCCCCATTGAGGTGTCATATGAACAAGAAATGAAAGATTTTAATTTCGAGCTAGAGATTTAGGTGTCAGAAGTCGAGCAGAAGAAAACCACATTTACTAAGAAATATTGATAAAATAAAGTTTCTAGAACTGAATATTTTAATCTTTAGTTCGGACAAATTCTAAACTATAGTGTAAACGCAAGTCTTTTACACATATTTCAAATCTGTCTTGGCATATGGTACGGATAGTAACTCTTTCATACGCACATCTTTCGCTTATTCTTTGAGCAATATATTTTAATAGCCATCTTTAATTATTTCCTTGTGTCACCCGAGGAATTCAAGGAAATGTTTACTAAAAAAAATTATTAACACGAATATTACATATATGACATACCTGTTAATGTCCAAAGGGACATAAAGATATATACGAGTAATTAAGCCTTGACGAGAATTGATAGCGATGATTGATTGTACCGCGGCGAACCCCCACTCTCTGAAAAGGATTCCTAAAAGACACGATATCATAGTAAACTAACTTGCAAATATATGAGTAAAGTTAATCCATTTATGTTGATATTTCTTTCGCGTATTTCATCTCGGCTAATAAGGGGTCATCTATAAATTACGTCACACGTTAAAGGGCTAGAGTAAAATTAAAGTAAAAGCCATCGCCTGGGTGTTCTCATCCCCATTTCTTGGAGCCTCTTCTTTCTTGTTCGAAACGGTTCTCTAGAATGTTCATGCTGCGTACTCTCAGGATCTGGAATGAGGTTCCGGCTGAGGTTTTCTCAGCGCGGTGCGATATGGGGTTTTTCAAAAAAGGCGTTATAAAATTTCTTCGAGGCCGGCAGCGCGTTGGTAATGCCTCTGGTACTACAAACGTCCATAGGCGACGGTGACTACCTGCCAGGGTGGGCTGTCTGCCTGTCTGCTGAACTCTAGCTATATGAGGGTATCACCGGATAGTGACATTGTGTAACAAGGGACAGGGGGGTCAACAGCTTTGTGTCACAAGTAAGATTTAAAATACTACAACGTGAAATTTATATGTCAATAAAAAAACTTTAAAAATTTACGAACTCTATATTTATTAAAATTTAGCAAAGGATTTGGAAGCTTTCTCTCGGAAATTTCAAAAAAAGAAAACTGTAGTCAATATTATCAATATGTAGACAATTTACAAATTTATTAGACAGTAATAACCATCAAATTATAAAACACACACAATGACGTTTACTTCGGAGCACGAAAAAAATTGCGTCGCTTAATGAAGTAACTGTTGATTTTATTAAAAACTAGCTGTGCCCGCGACTCCGTCCGCGTGGAATAGTGACTTTGGGCAGAATTTTTTGGATATCTTATGGTTTATTTTG
The DNA here is from genome assembly GCA_963693495.1 of Malacosoma neustria. NCBI lineage: Eukaryota > Metazoa > Arthropoda > Insecta > Lepidoptera > Lasiocampidae > Malacosoma > Malacosoma neustria. Next base: position 1,514,217 of record OY856372.1, read on the forward strand.
GATTTCAAACCCTATAAACCCTAAAATGCAAATGAAATATGCTAACAGTCAGTATTATCGAATGCAACTGTTACGCCATGCGCCTCCGGAATAGGTACGTTCGAACCTACAATGTCCAACCTAAGCTGAACCCTATTTCATATGATTGATGATATATCTTATCTATTATCTGAGGTCAACTTAAATTGGAATATTAAATTTCCGAAACTTATCATTTTTAACAAAAACTATTTTTTTGTCTAAAATAAAAATAACTTAAGTTACTCCTTGATACATCAGCTATCTGACAGTGAAAGTCCCATCAAAATCGGTGCAGCCATTTCAGAGATTAGCCGAAACAAACAGACAGACAGACAGACAAAAATTGTAAAAAAAGTTGTTTTGGTACCGTGTATACGTCCGAATGCACTTAGTAAAAAGCGGTTATTTTAATATTACAAACAGACCCTCCAATTTGATTTATTTGTATAGATTACTTAATAAAAATAAGAACAAAATGAAAATAATTTTTTCTTTTGATTATTTTTATATACAAGCATAAAATTGAAAAATGTGTGACGTCATATCAGGGGGGAGGGAGTTCTAAAATATGACAAACTGTGACAAGGACAGGGGTTAAAAAGTCCTTGAGACCCTGACGAACGGTTTTGGGTATTATTAAAAATCTGCAGCGTACTTAGTTCATAAATGAAAGTTTAAAAAAAATTAATTAGGATAATGTTAAATTTTGAATTCTAGTCCTAACATTTATTTAGACTACAATTGCGCTTATACCACAGGCTTAAGAGCTTCAAGTTAGTGTATGTGATTCAATCTGGGGTATGACTTTAAAGCAAACATATGTCTTGTGTATCTATGTATAGTGGTTAAGATGTCGCTATCACCATCAGAAGACAAAAGTGAGTATAAGTAATATAGGGGGGGAGGTTATGATGCTCACACTACATTTGATAGACATACATATACGTTGATATTGGCGAGTCAGTCAGGTTTCTATGAACTCTTTGCGACCCAAGTAATTTCCTCATCAAGCTGGTAGAGATGAAATAGAGACGTAATGGCTAAACAACAATCTAGGCTTTCACAAAAAAAATAGGCTAGGGCGGCATATGGCACTCGTCCCTGTAAAGCCAAAGATTTCATCTAATTATCCCACTGTCACGGACGCAAGTGACACGTACTACTTACACCCTACGTCAGCTCTTAACAATGAACTCCTGTCTTCAAAGTGAAATACAACACACTTCTGTGTTGAATTAGTATTTTGTATTACTAATGGCAGCCCGTAATCACTTCTCCTTCTTGCCGAAATTGAGCATTCCTTTACAGGAAATGAACATTACACCCACCACTCTTATCTGAGGTGGATTGGCGATCTTGGTATGCGGGTTTTCTCTGCTTAAGCGGTGCATGCCGTCATGGGATTCGCACCCATAACCTTTAGGTTAATCTCTAAGTGTCATATATATTATTAAATAAAATCATGTTATTTTTCTAAATTATGCTCGTAACGTCCATGCGTTTATCTTTTTTATATTCGACCACGAGTAAATAAAAAATAATTAACACAATCACGTCAGGAAACAGGCAAAAGATACCCCACGCGGCGTGACGGCGTGAGGCTCACACGTGACGACACGTCCGCACAATCAAAAGCGGAATAAAGTCGCGCGACTGCATCGCGCGTACACGTTTTATAAGCGGAACATTAGGCAGCCGACACACGTACGACATATTAACGTACACCGACAGATATACGTGACTGCGACGCTCGGATGAGATTCGATTCAATAATGTCCGACGTATTTGGTTATTTTGTTTTGCTTATTCATTAATCAGTTGTTCATCTGTAAAAACACCGGTCAGTGTTCGTACGCGCTTATCTCCTTAACAGTGTTGTTGGTTCCAGATTGAAATTGATATTCGCCTGGATTGGAAGGTGTTCCTATGTCTACTTCACTGGCTCAGTAACGTGCTTAAAACTCTCCAATGTGTACTTGTATGGCAGCCATACTCGCCCGTCGCTTTCGTGTCTCGCCAGTGACGGTAACATTTTCAAAACTACACATAGGCAAACGAGACAGCCTAAGTAGGCAGTAAATTCGTTACATAGACTGAATTACATGGAACACAATTGGGGAAACAATAATAATCAACACATAAAGTAACGTAATAATGTAACAATCTCAAAATTTATCATGTACGATGGAAAATCTTTGATTCCAACTTTGTATCCCAAAACACCCTAATCAAAAGTCTTGAATTTTTTTTTATTGCTGTAGGACAGCAGACAGGCTGACGGCCCGCTTAGAATTTAGCAGTTACCGTCGCCTATGGGTGTTTGCAACGCCAGTGGCATCGCGAACACGCTGCTGTCCCATAAGGGTACAAGAACTTGGGTCACTAATGCCGGAACACAACACGTATGGCGGCATACTTAAGACCTAAGGTGGTCGCCATCCAGACGGGCTTGAGGCCCTACCACGTAGCTAGGGTGGGTTGTTTTGTCGGCTTTTACGACAGGCCGACACCGGCCGCAGAGGTTAATATTCTTTCTCCGCCTCTGCACGGATAAAAATGCCGTATAGCAAACAATACTCTAAATATTCGCTCAGAAAAACGGTAAAGCTAAGAATATTAATGAACTAAAACGTTCACTATTAATAAGATTAAAGGATAAATATTCTATTTAGAGACAACATAACGTTCTTTGCATACATGTATGCTTTGAAAGGTTCTCGATCTTCAGGTGAAATATTAAAAGTTCAGGAAAGCCTACAACTAAAAATGAAAGCAGGTGTCACCAATGGTAGTCTATAAGAAGACTTCACAAAATTCTCGCCGAAAACTGCCTCCTTATCATCCTTATTAAGCTACTGTCATTTCAAACATAGCAGCCCACTGTCACCTTAGATTATTTGCGAATTCTGGTCTTGTTTCTCTTGCATTAAATGAACCTATGAGACACAAACACAAGTTGTCTTATTGAGCCAACGTCCGTCAATTTGTCAAGTTTGCCTGTCATCAGGACACGTGACGCATCAGCCATCGGCCGTTCTCGAACAATGTAGCGATAAAAGCACAACCGACATCCGTTTCCGGCTACCGCACAAGTCGTGCCACAGATTAAAACATAACATACAGAACACTCGTTGAAAATAAAATTTGGGAGTAGAATATTATATAATAAATTTGCCTTTTTATTTGATTTGATTTATTGTATGTTTTATTATTTTATTCATATTTATAATTCACCCAATCTCTTCATTCGTTCCTATGAATAACATTTTTCTTGATTAATATATTCATCGAGTTGATTAATTGTTCCTTTAATGTAATCAATGTTTTCAATGATGGAAATATAACAATAAAATAACAAATAAATCTTTGAATTATAATTTTTTTCTTATTTTTGTAAATATAATCTCATAAGAATCGATCTCACAAAAGTGCCATTTTTATTTTTAGTCTTAATTTCTACGTTCTAGCTATATAATCTACTAGCTATAGCGACTCTTGTAGAAAAGAATCTCTCATAAGTTTTAAGTCAGGGTCATAATTCAAATATCATATCTGGACCCAGTCACTTTTATGAATCGGGTAGAAAAAAAAGATAAGCCCATTGAACAATATTTATTTTTTGTAATTGTTTATTCATAAAGGACTAGCTAAAAAGTAGCCTATGTCCTTGTGAAAACGTAACAGAATTAGCATGGATTTGTATTAAGATACTAAAATTATAACACAATGACATTACTTCCTAAACTTGTATGTTTTCTTGAGTAATTTAGTGACACAGTACTCAAAATTGTAACGTTGAGTATACCGATGCAAACTTCAAAATTGAAACATGAATAAGTTTTGAGCAAATAGAGAACAAATTGCGTAACAAAATTTAACTGAAATATATAACAGCTTTTAGCGCTCACGATTTACTGTCGAATAATCGTTAGGTGATAGGTCTTCAAATTAAAATTATGCGTTAATTATAATTCAATCTTTTTAAATGAAATTGAAATATTTAAGTCAACTTAAAAAATTTAAAATAACTTATTTGCATTTTTACTTTTGGCTGGAAATGGCTATTGTTTTTACCAGCTGATATTTTTGACGTATCTTTCTAGAATTAACAATGTTGTCGTGATTGAAAGGCTATTTCTGGAAACTCCCAAAAAACTAATGCTTATTAAACATGACTTAATGACTACAAAGTCACCTTATTCAATCATCCCCATTGAAAATATCGCGTTATTGTAACAATTTTGTTTTAGACGTGATGTCTGTGTTCGCTAATTGTGAATTTGACAAAAACGCTTCGATATATGTCTGTCATATAGTGCAATGTATGTAATAATGTGCAAATATGATGTATTTGACACCAATACATCGTATTTGCACATTATTATCGAAACTTGATTTAATAAAGTACATGAGATGCTACTGTGATACTAATTTTATTTCGTAGATCGGCCGTCAGACAAACGTTGCACTCGATACCGTAGGTGGTTACCGTCGCGTCGCCTATAGACGTTTTCAACACCAGAGGCATTGCTAACGCGCTGTTATTCTGGAAAAGAACCTAGAACTTGGTTTACTTGTGCTAGAAGAGTCATTACTGGAAGAATACTGGAAGAATTATTAGAACAACGCACAGTAGAGCAAACTCATGTGTTTACTTCGGCTGCAATAGGGATGAAACGTTAGTAAGAAAATGAATTTCATTTTTATTTACATAAAGTCGTAACGGAATCGAATCGTGACCAATGAACTGCAAAAGGTCGTGTCCCGTTTGAGTTACCGAAAGTTGTTCACGGCTGCGACTTTGCAAACGTTCTCAACTTTCTAATTAAGTTAAACAACTCTTGAGTTAACGTTTAGAGACGCTGATTAACTACTACTATACTACCGGCACGCTATGATGGCCGTTTTGACTGCACGTCGCTATTGACAATAAAGAACAGCAATTTGCTTCTTCAAATGTAATTACTAATTAATACAAAATTTCATGAGTGGACAAACGTCAAAACGGCCATCATAGCGTGCCGGTAGTATAAGTTATGTTGGACAAAAAGTTATTTCGATAGTTTTCAAGTTGGAAGTCTATTTTTAAATAAATATAACAAATGCCTTGAAGCTGTTAGGCCTGGCTTTTGTATAATATATATATATATATATATATATATATATATATATATATATATATATATATATATATATATATATATATATATATATATATATATATATATATATATATATATATAAAATAATGACCTAGTATTTTTTCTGTAAGTGGAAATATAATTATAACAACCCATATTCTTCCATGGCTGGTTTCAGACCCTTCTTGAAGGTTTCAAACGGATTGAGGAGTTAAACACGTCTATGATCTCGTTACGCAGATATAATCACGTGACAGTTAGGACACCTTCTAATACATAAATTTAGTCGTGAGACCAAACCAACTTGTGTTTGCTTTCCTTTTATCCCCTATACACTTCTTACGTCACACTTACAAACAGCCACAAATGCAAACAATTGACCTATGTTTTTACGAATGTGTTGCCTGCTTTTATAGTATCAGCTTAAAATGCCCTCTTCCTTCCCCCCACTATGATCTGGACTGACGTTGAAAAAATACATCGTGAGAATTACCCCCTAAGCTTCTAGTTTATTTTTATCTTCTTCCCAAGGGCTTAAGCTCAATAGGACTATTTATGTATTATTCACTTAAAGCCAATCGGTAGTACGTTTAAATGTAAATCCCGTTGCCTTAATCACTTTGTTTCCTTACATAAAAATGTACGTCACATACATCAAAAATGCATAAACACTGATATTTTTTCTACATAATGTTGTCCGTACCGTTTTATCCGTGCAGGGGCGGAGAAAGAATACTGATCTCTGCGGCCGGAATCGGCCTGTCGTAAAGGGCGACAAAACAACCCACCCTAGTTTTGTGGTAGGGCCCCAAGCCCGTCTGGATGGCGACCACCTTTGGTCTTAAGTAAGCCACCATAATAACTTTATGTTGTGTTCCGGCATTAATGACCCAAGTTCCAGTACCCTTATAGGACAGCAACGTGTTCGTGATGCCACTAGCGTTGCAAACACCCATAGGCGACGGTAACTGCTAAATTCTAAGCGCTAAGTCATATTTACAAATATAAACCTAAAATCTGGAAAAACCATTGAATCACAAAAAATGATGAAAATAATTCCGTCAAAATAATAACAGACTTGACCTTCGAGAGAGTCATACAAAGGTCAAGGTGAGGTCAGATATAAATGAGCTAATTTAAAAACTTGCTTTTCCTGCCACTTGGGAAATCACGAGCGTACTCGGATGGAAAAGCGAAAATTTATGGCACACCGTCAGGGATCTTATTGGAACCGATCGCTTGAATGTTGCTTTGTCGGAATTGATCCAGGATGTTATGAGACCAGATTCGATACTATGCGAGTTTTCTTGACCGTCTTGTTTCAGGTTGGGTCAAGGTCCCGATTACCTATTGATCATATAAGTCATGATGGGGACTGGTGTCATTTGTGACCCCAAAATGCCGGTAAAGTTGAAGGGATAGATCTATACGACCATCATTAGGCCTGTCCTTTTATACGGCTGTGAAGCGTGGCCGGTGTTAGAGCGACACAAGCAAGAACTGCGTGTTACGAAGATGAATATGCTGCGGTGGATATGTGTAGTGACGCGGAAGGACCGCGTTAGGAACTCTCACATTCGCGGCGGTCTTGATGTCCGTGACATTGCAGATAAATTGCAGGTGTCGGCTCCGTTCGTACGGCCACGTTTTACGGCAACCGGATGCTTACTTGGGACACAAATGTCTGGCCATGCCGCCTCCGCCAGGCCCCGGTAGGAGGGGTAGACCCAAAAAGAGCTGGCTTGACGTCGTAAGGGGTGATATGCGTGCCAATGGGCTCACTAACAGGGATGCTGAAGATTGCGCGAAGTGGAGCAGAAAAAGTCGGAAAGTGGACCCCAGGCACCGAAACGAAAGTTTGGATTGCAACCGGGACATAACGCATAACGCGGGATGATGATATAATTCATGATGGGGATCAAATCAAAAGCTTCTCTTCTATCGTTTTTCTATGTGCAAAGGCGGAGTATGAATATTAATCCCTACGGCCGAGGGCGGTCTATCGTAAAAGGCAGCAAAACAAACCTAGCTAGGTACTCCAAGCCCGTCTGGATGTCAACCTCCCTTGGTCTCAAAATATGCAAGCAAAATAACCTGGTGCTGTTCCGGCATAAGTTGACCCAGGCTTCTGTTCCTCTTCGTAAACGGCAGCATGTTAGCGGTGCTCCTGGCATCGCAAACATCTATAAGCGAAGGTAACTGCTTACTATTAAGTGGATCATCACCCTATCTGGTATTTCACAGCAATAAAAAAGGCATGAATGTGCAAGCCTGTGCAAGGCAACTCAATCCACCACATCGTTTAATTTAGGAAATTATTTTATAAAAAGATAAATTCAACACTAGTAACAGAAAAAGCGATTACTCTTAAGAATTAAATAAATAAAATAATAAATATATTGTGACAATTCACACAGCGTCATCTAGTCCTACTAAGCAGCACTTGTGTTATGGGCCCTAGGCAACTGAAATACTACTTATATACTTTTTTTTTAAAATAAATACATATTATACATAAACACCCAGACGCGAGACGGGAATCGAACCCGTAACCTCCGCGAGCGTATCGACGTACGTTATCCGTTACGCCACCGAGGTCGTCAGATTTATTTAAAGAAAACATACGAGTATTGCGAAGAGCACTGTATAAAAGTTAGGAAATAAAACTAACATAAACGTTAATCATCACAAACAAGTATATTTCACTTTCACTTCTCAATTATTTTCTTACACAGTCCGTTTTTAGTATTACACCGTCTTTTATACAGGGTTTTTGGTAATTTGTTGGTTCATCGATTAAGTCTTGCAAAATATCCTCTGCATAATTAACAACATGGACTGGGGGTCTTCCGGCATTAATTTGTCGTCTCTGAACACTACCAGTTTCTTGGATTCATCTATACACTCTATTAAAAACTGATACATGGGATAGCTGGCGTCCTCATGAGAATATTATTGCATCTTTAACAATAGAAAATAATATCACTATATAGCAATACCAAGAGCAGTCAATATGCAATGTAAGGCTCAAATTACAGAGTTATTGCTTGGTCTTCCATACACTCCATTTCCCTCTAATCGTATATTCAAAAATATATCAAAGTTGAATTGAAAAATGAATTACCAACTCCTTTTCATTTTCCAAGCAAATCCTTCAAATGGGGGTAAATTCTTAAGTTGTCTCCGAGCAGGCACTCATGCTTCACGCCGTATCCCACAGGAGCGTCGTTGAAATGTTCACAGCCTTGAGTAAAAGAAATGATTCTATTTCTTCAAACGTTTTGATTGCTTTAATTTTTTCTCAAGCTTTTCTCGTGAAAGGTGTTTACGCAATTTTTTTTTTAATTTTTTAAAAATTATTTACATTTTTGTATTTTGTAAGTAGTTTTAGTAAAGTATTCTAAGTAACATGTAAGAAAGAAAGTAAGAAATAATCTGTTTTTAAATATAATTTGTCGCCTAAATATTATGTTTGCGACGCCAGACGCACTGTTAACACGCTGCCGTCCATGTAAGGGACTGGAAAACTAAGTCACCGGGGCCGGAACACGACACAAAATTATTTTGGTATGCTTAGAGACCAGGGGTGATTGTCATCTAGATGGGCTGTGGTGCCCTATCATCTATTTAGGGTTGTTTTGTCACCTTTTACGACAGGCCACATCTAGCTGCATTACTTCTTCTAATTTACTAAAAGGTTATTATCTTCTAATTAGTATCTTCTAATTTACTAAAAGGCATTCTTCTTTTAATTTACTAAAAGGTTAAATTAAAATATAATTGTTTCCAAGTATTTGCGTTGGTTTATGTTTCTTATACATGATGTTCCATTTACAACGAAATAAAGAAAAATAATACGTTTATTTATCGATTTCCTTCGCAGATTCAAATGTAACACAACAAATACCTACTGAACCGTGTAATCTTATAATATCAACAATGTACGACATGAAATCAGATAAGTCCGGCACTGCAATATCCGTTAAGATTCCGTACAATTTATTTATTTATACCGAATATTATTACATATTAATACCTTCAGTTGTTCAAATAAATAAATAAATATGGAACCATTTTTGCAGTATCATTTAGTCCCAAAGTAAGTTGCAAAGCACTTGTTTTATGGGTAATAGACAACTGATGTACTACTTGCATACTTTTTTATAAATAAATACATATTTTACATAAACACCCAGACACGGGACGGTAATCGAACCCACCATATCCGTGGGCATTCAGACATGTGTAGTAACGGCTATGTTACGCCCGGAGGTTGTCAAGTCAATTTGTAGTCACTAAAGTGCACTTGGCGGTATTAAATAAGTAAAATATTTAAAAAAATCTATTTGTATTTTATTGTTTCTATAAAGTAAGTAAAATTATTTAAACTGTAGAGACCTTTGGAGTAGACAAAAATAAATAATAAATGACATTTCAGCTATCAAGCCACAAAGCATCAGAGTGCTTTATGTAATAGGTACTGTACATATACTTATGTACTTTACTTCTATATATGTTATATCAATATTCTAATCATATATGTATATTATAGTATAAATTTTCGGTACAACGGGGAATATTATGAGGAACTGTTTATAATGGTACCTTCGTGTTATTTTTACCACTATACCACCCAACAGGGGCTGGGCGTTCAACTTCCTTTTCCTAGTATCTTTTCTTTCTTCTGTAAAAAAGTTCTCAAGAACATTCATCCTACATACTTTCTAGGTTTTTAATGACCTTTCAGCTATGATTTGCGCATTCATCGCGGTATGATATGGAGTTTTCAAAAAAAGTTTTAATAAATTTTTCGAAGCCAGCAGCGTGTTGGTAATGCAGGGCCGGAGTTAGGGGAGGGCGATCGGGGCGACAGCCCCAGGGCCTCCACTTTTGTTGAGGGCCCCCACAATAGATAAAAAAAATCTTTCTAATTCCGGTAATATCCAGATAATTCTTGTTTCCGATTAAATTTCTATATCTTTGTTAAATACTAAAAGACTCTACTTGGTTTCACAATAAATTATTTATTAAAAACTTGACTAAAAAAATGGTTCTTTTTATTTGAAAAATAATTTTAGACCAGGGGGCCTCCACTCCTTTGCTACCCCGAGGCTTCTAGACCTCTAAATTCGGTCATGTGGTAATGCTTCTGATGTTGCAAACGTCTATAAACGACTATGACCACGTTCTATCGGGTGGTTTTTTTCTGATAATCTTCAACTATAAAAAACGCCTAGACTCAGGATAGAAATCAAACGCCTGACTCCCACATGCGACAACATGTTATGGACATTTTGCTGCAAAGGTTTCCCTTGCGCCATTTACTCTACTGTACCCTAAAAATGAGTATGTATTTATGAAACACGACTTTTTCACCTCTCTTTAAATATTTATGACGAAGGCTTCGCAAATCTTTGGTAGTACAGAAGCCATATTGATTTTGCGTCTTACCGACATACTGCATAATGCGATCCTCTGAATATTGTATAGGGAGGGGTGGGTGCACTAGTTTACGGTTATTTTTCGGGTTTAACGGCCTATTTCAACGCTTTATAGTGGTGATAGGCCACTTTTGGGATATTTTAAAGGTTAAGTTTGAGGTTTAAAAACGTAATACACATTGCACGGTACTGCTGAGCTTGTAGGAAGCTTGTTTTGACCCATTAAGTAAACTTAACTACGTACTTTGAACATTATAACAAATGTTACTTCAGTTACTGTTTCTTTCAAAATTGCTTTACAACGATAATATCCACATAACGCTTTCGCTGATAAACATAGCTTGTAAACCATTAGACAACCTGGTTCTTTTTTCCATATATCAAGACGCTTTTGGGCGCAGACAGGTCTTCGATTTTATTGCTTTGGAATATCAGATAGACCGATAGACTTCCTTAATAGTATGCAGTTTTTGTTGCCTATAGATATTTGCGATGCCAGGAGTATCGCTAACTTGCTGTCTTCCGCGTTTATGGCGGCATATTTAAAGACCAAGGATGGTTGCCATCCAGACGTGCTTAGAACCGACCAGTAATGGTTGTTTTGTAACTTTTTACGACAGACCGCAGAGTGACACGACAATCTGAATCTTCACCCTTCACAAAAAATCTGTAGGGATTGATAATCCGTGAGTTAGCATATGGAGTGAATTCGAACTTGGACCTTCGTGAGAAGTTATGAACTGTTTTATGATTTACCATAATTATTGTTTCTAAAATATTATACAATATAGTTTATTATTACGTAAACTTAATTTAGAGTTTTATTCTTCATAATACTATAAGGAATTACTTAAAAACTCAATAAAAGAGGAAGAATATTAATGTAATATTATGAGAAAATTGTAAGCTCTTTATGAAAGTTTTGCGTTACAAAGACTACGCTGGAAGGCCAGGACATAAGTTTAGCACATCTGCTAGCACAACGAGGAGTTTAAATGTGCGGTATTAAAAAGAAATCTGAGCCTTGTAAGAAAGTGCCGAGTCTTGCACGCTTTAGTGATGCAAAACTAAATATATATCGATATAAATAATATTTCATGATAATAAACAAATATAATACGAACGTTCTAAATGAAAATAAAATATATATTGACAACTCAGCCTGATGCTTAAAATTGGCAGGCCAGTTTGTCCGTTGGCCGGGGTGGTAGGCGGTAGGTTAACAGCGAGGTTTTTAGTGGGCAGTCGGATTTCAACCATCTTTTACGGAGTTGCACATACCCTACAACCTCCCTGGGTCGAAGGGGCTTGCCAATCATAAGAGTTTTTAGAGTTGTTAAATGCCGGTAAGTAAATATGGACTTCAATGTAATTAGGAAATAACGATGATACTCTTCTTTTAATATAATGTTAAATTCCCAAGGTTAAACTTTAGCGCATCTTTTAGCCTCAACTGCTTCCCGTAATTATTCTTTTTATGTTAAAATAAACACGAGGTAATAGATGGTATAGTAACCAACCTAAACCTAATAATCTAATGCGTACAGGGGTGGACTAAGAATACTGACCCAGGCGGCCAGGGGTTGCCTGTCGTAAAAGGTAACAAAATAACCCTAGTGAAGTGGTAGGCTCCAAACCCGCCTTGATAGCAAACACCTCTGGTCTATAAGTACACTGCCATTATATAACCTTGGGTTGTGTTTCGGCATTAACGACCTAGGTACCAGCTGTAAATATGTAAGTGTTTAACAATTGAGTATGCCGTCAGCCCGCTTGGTATTTTTGGTCTGCAGAAGGATCTATATTTCTATCCAGCTCATTACCCAAAATCTAGCAGCCAACAATGTAAGTAATGAAAATATAAAATACGAATAAAATAAACAGAAATAAATACATATTTGCAAAGTTTCCAGACGTAACTAAACAATTTGTTTTCGTGTACATATGTACTTTGTACGAAAGCGTTAACGTAAATATTCCAACGGTTTATGAATAATTTGTATATTTAACTTTTGTATACTGAAAATTTTTTTTTTGTTAAAATTAATTAATAGATATCGAACGAGAAAATATAAGGTGAATGTGCCATTATTGTGGATTATACTAAATAATATTTTTAATTAGTTCGTCTGTAGGTATAATTATGAAGGTCTTTTTAAATCAATTCAAATTTCATTTGCACGAAACATGGTGTCAATAGGATCTTCGTAGAAAACATCGAGTAAAATATGTTTCACTATTTCTAACATGCAAATTATACATTTTTTGTCTAATATCTTCCATTATTTTCATAATTTCATTATTACGACACACTTAATTATTACAGTCTTAATTATATTTGCCATGTCACTTCTTCATAATGTTATGAATAAGTTAAAATTATTCAGATCATCAGAGTGGCAAATTTCGATATGGTTATGTTCTCTATTTTACGCACTTATACGTATTAAATCGTTTTATAGTATTTTACAAGTACATAATTATTTATCCGTAATTGTACAAAACATATAAAAATGGTTGTCGATAACTTTCCCATCCCTAGAAGGAGACGATAAAGAGGATAGGATATAATGTAGTGCTTTCAAACATTGGAGAAAAGTTTGCCTACTGAGCAGACAAATGACAACCGGCCCAAGGCAGGGAGCCGCTATATTAGAAGCCTTTAAGATGGGAAAAATAGCAACTTTTACTTGAGCTGGAGACGCAAGGTATAAACGAAAGCGACGTGGAATATGAAATTGTACTATATAATATGTTATTGTTTTGTAAATAATCATATTTTTGTTTTGCTAATGTAGCTGTTACACTATTTTAAATTTAAAAAAACGTCAGTTTTCTTAGATAACTACATATCTAAATTTCATGAAAAGTACACAGAATTTTTTAAAGATTTGTCCTGGTTTTAAATAATTTATACATCATTTTTTTGATTAAATGGGTACATAGTATGCTGCGGTATCAAGTTCTTTTTTATAAATTAAATCATTATCTTCAATATTGCCATGTTTCACGCAATAAATTACTGAAAATATAAAGCTAAAATTAGGAGGTAACTAGCTTATTCTTGCTTGCAAAAGGATGGAAATAGATAAAAATCACACTTGTATCTCTTTTTAAAATTATTCTTGTTTTAAAATGCATACTAACCCTCTGTATCACATATTTTAATTGCTATTTAATTTAAATCATTGTTAGAGAAATCAAAAATGGTCGCATAAAATTTAATCAAATTTTGCTATGAAGCAGCCTGCTTGATATCAAAATTTAATTAAATTTTACTACGGTGTTATATGACAATACTACGAATGCTTATGACTTATACCACGCACTATGCATAAGATGGTAGTGTTGTTCCGCACAACGCCGTGAGAAAGTATCGCCGGCGACATTTGTTTCGACGACATTTCGGATGCGTTTTCATTGTACGTATTTCGTGCGAAATGTCTTTACTCGAAACGGAATAAAGATTTTCTCCGTAAATATATGCGAGGAAATGTTTTACGATTTTTTAAATGGGTAAACTTTTTTAAATGGTTTTTTAATTTGTTTATTACTAGTGATATGTGTAATATTATATGTATATTTTATAATTACAAATATAACATACAGATGAACAGTAACTCTTTTGGAATTTGTTTGGAATGATAGGAACGTATTGAAAAAAGGAAATTGTAGTAATATTGAAACGGGAAAAAGAGAAGAACAAGGAAATTAAACAAGAATAAATGAGTTAGGAAAGAAGAGAAGTGTGCCACCGAAACTTGTCATGCGATGCATCGCAGAGTATCAGGTTCAAGTTGGTATTCAGTCGAGTAGTGTGTATAGTGAATTCAATAAACTCATCGTTCGCGTGATTCTGCCACTTAAAATTAGTAACATTATATAATTTCTATCCATTAATAATATTTTAACTTATCTTCGTGCAGAGGCGAAGTATAAATCCTGACTGTTGCTGGCCGGCCAGTCGTAAAAGGTGATAAAATAACTCCAAGCCCATTTGGATGACAACCACCCGTGGTCTGTAAATATGCTGCCATAATAACCTTGTGCTGCCTTCCAGCATAAGTGACCAGGTTCCAGTTCTCTGCGGACGGTGGCAATCATATCCAATGGTAACTGCTTACTATAAATGGTCGATTATCATTAAAAATATCTAGATACTGTTAAGTATAAGCTCAGGAGGGCAGTATATACAATCAATTGAACTATTTTTATCTTGGTAGATATAATGGACATAGATATATAAATTTAAAAAAGTAGCCAAAGTCCTCGTCCAATCTGTATTTATACTTAAATTCATCAAAATCGGTTCAGAGTTTAGGCGCGCGCGCACACACACACACACACACACACACACACACACACACACACACACACACACACACACACACACACACACACACACACATATATATATATATATATATATATATATATATATATATATTCTAAATTTACACGATATTCTGAAAGGACATTATTATTATTTTTAACTAAATTTAACCCAATACAGTTATATTTAATGAGAAATAATATTCGAAAATACGAAACTTTTGTCTTCTATTTATAAATAAATAAAACTTACCGTAAAGCAACGGTAAAACTCTTTACAAAAGTCTCTCTATATCTAAAGGCTGGTAATTTCAATTGATCTTAATTAAATATATTTTTATTCATATAAGTCTCACTTCTAATTTTCTTCAAAAAAAAATTCTATCGTTTCACTTCTAAAATATCGTCCTGACGCTCCTCCGAAAGCACTATAGCAACCCCATTCTCCCCACCAGGTGCACCCGTGTAGATTAGCTCGTAGCCATTTCCAATGAACCGGGATCTGCTGGCCTTCCACTGAGTCTCCTATAGGAACGCCACGGCTACCCTCCGCTTGGAAAGCGTATTGGCCAACTCACTCGCGTGCCTGGTTAGCGTGCCTATGTTCCATGTTGCGAAGCGGATCTTCTGAGATGTTTGGGCTGCGTGAGTTGGGGCTAACGTCGTTAACCGTGCCCGTCCATAACACGGTAGCCCATGTCCACTTCTTACAAGAGTCCACTTCTTATGCCATCTCGCATTCTTTGTCTCTCCATAAACTGATTTAGCTGGTTTTGGCTTTTACGGGGGCGACTGCCGTCTAACCTCCCAACCCCAAAAGGAAAGCCATCCTCGGGTCCTCGTCCGTTATTCAGCAGGGTGCGCTGACTTGCAGGTGAAGTTGACCTGGGCTCCGAAGATGTTGGTAAGGCCCCTTACACACCAAACGTGTTTCCGTAATAGAAAGCAATAAATCGCTCGGCTTTTGTATTATGTTATCCATGTAAACAATAAACCTAATATTGTGTTTTAAGAGCATCGAAGCCCGGACAATCGGAGCTTATAAGACAGCGGCCAGCACGCAAACACCGCCGCACAAAGTGTTTGCACACTGACGGCGGCAGGGAACCTCTCACACCGTTGTGCAACGCAAAAATGATTAAAATGCCAGCCCTGAAAAATATAATACTGAAGTATAATATTTTACAGAACTTAAAATTCCTTAGTGAATTTTAATTTTACAAGGAGTTGAGATCTTGCATTTTATCTCCTATTTCATTTATTTCTCTTTTACTTAGTATTTTTGTGTAGTATTATAATTTAAAAATCGACAAGGACCTATTTCTATCTCCCTAAGACATATAATGGACTGGCCTTTTTCTTCCTGTCAACAACAGCCACTGCCATTATTATTTTATTTTTCATATATTTATAATAGTATTTTTGTTTACGAAATTGAGATAGCAAGCAGCACGCTGTGGTGTAAATGCGTCCCTAGACTTAGTGAACTCTGCGAAATAGTGTTTTGAGCAAAGTGGCCTGTAATAATGAGGAGGCGGTTCAAACAAAATGCTCGTTTAGAGCGACGTGTGTATTGAAGCTCTAGGAGCCCCTGTGCTTTTGTGCCGATAATGATCACGCTGGCTTTATAATATCAGCGCATGGGAGATAGAAGAGAATTGTTTTACTTGAGCACAGAAGTACTCAAAAGTTCTGAACAACGCTTACGCCTTACAGAGCTTTGAAACATTTTATGTAACTTTTGTTTGTTCTATTTCTACTAACGACTGACAAATACGTTATTGTAAATG
The DNA here is from genome assembly GCA_963693495.1 of Malacosoma neustria. Lineage (NCBI taxonomy): Eukaryota > Metazoa > Arthropoda > Insecta > Lepidoptera > Lasiocampidae > Malacosoma > Malacosoma neustria. The sequence continues at coordinate 1,530,942 of OY856372.1, forward strand.
TTTATAATCGAATTTGAAGGCGCAAATTTTTTATATATTTATCCGTACAGGGGAGAGAAAAAATACTAACTACTGCGGCCGTGATCGGCCTGTCGTAAAGGGCGACAAAACAACCCACCCCAGCTACGTGGTAGGGCCTCAAGCCCGTCTGGATGGTGACCACCTTTGGTTTTAAGTATGCCGCCATAGTAACCTTGTATTGTGTTCCGGCATTAGTGACCCAAGTTCCTGTACCCTTATGGGATAGCAGCGTGTTCGCGATGCCACTGGCATTGCAAACATCCATAGGCGACGGTAACTGCTAAATTCTAAGCAGGCCGTCAGACTGTCTGCTGTCCTACAGCAATATTAAATATAGTTAAAAAAACTAAAAAAACACGCCTTAATGATATACGATGGAGCGCTTCGTGCGTTCTTTTGTACCATTTTTGAACTCATTATACCGATCGAATATTTTCGAGAACTGATTTATCAAGCGCCACGCTTTTTTGACAAATATACCAACATTTATCGTTCATTATTGTATTCCTATGTTAAGTATTATTTTTCACTTTTTAGTTAAATTTGTCACTAAAACGTATTCTTTATTTTAACTATATAGGTATATGTTTTAATTAAAATTTGCTTCAAAAATTTAATCAGGCGTGATACGTCACTATTTTTTTAATCTTGGTGATCCTAGTAAGAATAAGAAGACAATCTTATCGAATTATCATACTGTCATCGATCCTTGATAAGTGTACAACGTTTAAATGAAATTTGGTCGTTTAAAGTGGTTTAAATTCGAGTTCAGTGAAGTTGGTTACAAACAAACATATCAACAAATAAACATACAGGTGAAATTAATGAATACGTATTATAAAACGCTACTGAGGATTAAATCAAGAAAATTATTTTAAATTTAACGTTTAACATAGTCTCATTCGTGTATAATATTTCCCAAACTATTTGTAAACGACATGTCAATACTTTAAGTAAGAAGGCCGAAGGGATCTACAGAAGCCATACAAATGTTTGACACGAGCGATGACAAGAATTTACTAACTATTTTATACTGAATTGCATTTGAAAATGTAAAGCAATACTGGAAGGGCCTATTCATAACTTAAGATTAAAATTTATTTGTATTCTATTGAATAATATAATATGAACATAACTTATGTTAAAAATACACCAGTCTACGTTTATGGAATTTTGCACAACAGTAGCACGTAAAGTAGTTACTAGTAAGAATAAATAAGTAAGCAAGAAATGTTGGAAATATATTTTAGTATAATTGTATAATATATTTTAGTATGTGTTACTAGCTACAATACTAACATTTAATTACATAAGAACTTTATTTAAATAGCATTAAGTGAACGTAGTAAACATAATTAAGTGATAGATGATAAGATCTCAAAAAAAAGGGAAAAAAGTAGTGAAAGAAAATTGTGAATAAATAGGCCTGACTCACTCGTATCAGGAATGAAGGATTTATAAAAAAAATAGTAGTGGCAAACTTAACGCTGTTGAATATAAATCAAATATTCTTGTACATCTTTTTACGTTTATACTTTAGTGACTTTTTTGAACCACGTAACTTGATGTACATAAGTTTGGTTTTTACAATGCCGGCTGCGTTCACATCCTCAGCTCTGCTCTTCACAATTACTGTCCATAAATTAACTAAATAAGGGTGGTAAAGTTAAATAAATCACACCACTAATAACGTAGACTTAATTTAAAACATTTAGATTTTTTAATTTCATATTGTATAATATTGTAAACAATTAATAATAATAAATATACTGACACAATTCACACAGCGCCCTCTAGTCCCAAACTAAGTTGCATATCCACTTGTGTTATGGGTACTGATATACTAAATATATACTTGTTTGTATATAAATACATATCATACATAACGCCCAGATCAGAAACGGAAATCGAACCCGTGACCTCCGTGAGCGTACTGAAGTGCGTTAGCCGCTACGCCAGAGAGGTCGTACAAATAATATATTAAATTGCACAGTATAACATATAATAAGATACAAACAATATATAGTATTTACCCTCTGATGCTGCAAACGTCCATAGGCGACGGTGACCGCCTGCCCGAGTGGGCCGCCTGCCTATCTGCTGAACTCTAGCTATAAAAAAAAATACACCGAGAAAAAGGAGATTAGCATGGGCATGTAATGCGAAAGGATGTGGTCGACGATACTAGAAAAATATTTCACGAGAAAGTGAATAGGCACAAGGGCAGATGTGGACCGAAAAAGCGATGGAAAACATGTGTGATGCATTTAAAGGTTTGAGAAATGACGGGAAAAGAATACTGTAATAATGGCCGAAAACAACATACTGTACCTACCCTCAATGATCGCGATAAGGCCAACGTAATAATTATTATTATATACCTAATGTTAATGAAATATGCTTTATAATTTAATATGACTAACTTATGTAATATGTTTGATGTAATAAAAAAAAATAACTCCTATTTTTCATTTCATGACCTAGGTTTTTACTATTTAAACGTATTAGAATATCGCATCTAGTGCTGTACATCAACAAAAGTAGAGACGAAATAAAAGTGGCGTCAGAGTCGTCTGGCACGGGATTAGTGTTGAAAGGCTTCGGCGAGACGACTCTACTAATTGTGAACGAAGCTATTGTACTGTTCAACGTGTGCGTAAATATACTTATGAATTTCCCAAAGATAGGAGCTACTCAAAATTTTTTGAAGAACAGGATTTGGAATATTTGTCTTTCATAGGGGGTCGTGAAAGGTGACAAAACGGTTTGCTAGTTCACAAGGATCAAAGTGAGTTAGTAGGTGTTTTGGACTATAATGTAAAAATAAAATTAAACTATACCCATTATATCCATTTTCTAGAGGATTTTGTTCATGAAAAAAAGCTTTGAATGCAGTCGTGAAATATAAGAAATAGAAGTTTTTAAGATTTTTTTTAATTATGTAGGACAGCAGACAGGCTGACGGCCCGTTTAGAATTTAGCAGTAATCGTCGCCTTTGGCTCTTTGTAACGCCAGTGGCATGGCGAATACGTTGCTGTCCCATAAGGGTACAAGAACTTGGGTCACTAATGCCGAAACACAACACAAAGTTATTATGACGGCATATTTAAGACCAAAGGTGCTTGCCATCCAGATGGGCTTGGGATCCTACCACGTAGCAAGGGGTGGGTTATTTTGTCACCTTTTACAACAGGCCTACCCCAGTCGCAGAGGTCAGTACTCTTTTTCCGTCCCTGCACGGATAAAATATTAAATGTGACTTCTTAATAATAACTACTAAAGGAAATAAATGATATTTATATAGCAGCATCAACCTTTTTTAGGAAGTCACATTATTCGTTTGCAAATTACCAAGGTAATGACACTATTAAACCATCCCTTCAGTGTTAAGAAGGTCAAACATTAGTCGTCCCTCAAATCCAAATGTACCTATTTTTGTACAACTATTTGAACGATAAAAAGAAATGCTACAAAACGCACAGATTATATTTCCTTATAACAACACTCGATAGCTTCAAAGTGATAGCTTCAAATCTTCTTAGTGGTTATTTAATTATTTTTATGAACATTGACTAATCTGATAGTATTATTATTTTGATGTAAAAACGTGCAAGAGTTTTACGCATTTCGCGTTTTTTTACGTCTTTACTATAATATTATATATAGTATATTATGAATATTGAACTCAAAATTATCTTATTGGCAACACTGACTAATATTTAAAACAACCAAAGAGAATCACTTCCAGAGTGCAACACTTCCGGAGTATAAGCGATCGATGAGAATCTAATGTTTGGACAACCAAAGAGAGTCACTTCCGGTATACAAGCGACCAATGAGAGTCGCTTTCGGAGTGTGGAATGGGGACGAGTGAGGGACAGGCCGCTTCTATATAAAGCGGCGCAAGTAGTTAACAGGCTCTTTTTCGTTCGGTCTTCGTTGCGTGTGGAGGCTGGCTGTCGGTCTGCCTGCAATTTCACCACTGGTTACTAATCATAATAGAAGAAAGAACGGAAGCTGTCGGTCTGCCTGCCAGGAAGCTGTCGGTCTGCCTGCCATTTTTCTGAATCGTCCACCGGTGGTTCATAAAGTTCGTGGGGCTGGTTCATAAAGTGGCTGGTACATAAGGGTTTCGTTAAAATGTATAAGTACGAGGGTGGTTTGAAAAGTTTCCGACCTAACAAAGATAAAGGACATTTTTCAGTTTTTTTTTTAATTTTCAACATAGTCTCCTTGTAACTCTACACACTTATTCCAACGATGCTCCCATCTCTGTAACCCGTCCAAATAGTACTCGGCGTTTTTCTCTGCGAAATTCATTCATTTGACGAAAATATCTGCGCCTAAGCTGCGCCAACAGCGCGTTGGAAATATTCATTCGAACACGTTTTTAACCTAACGTGAGCAAACGCAGCACCCAACGCGCAGACAGCTTCTCACGTCTAAATGTTGATTTAATATATTGTGACAAACACGTTCTTTTGACATGCCTCTGCTATCTCTCTCACTTTAATTCGGCGGTCGTCTAGCACCATTTGGTGAACTTTGGCGATGTATTCGTTGGTAGTTGCAGTTTTTGGACGTCCTACACGTTCATCGTCTCCCAAGCTCTTACGGCCACGTTTAAAGTCAGCTGCCCAAAATTTCACTATGGTAAATGATGGCACCGAGTCCTCATACACAGAATTCAACACATCTTTTATTTGCGTAGGCGTATTGCCTTTCAAACACAAATATTTAATGACAACTCGATTTTGTCCATTTTCATAAAAACGTTCACATCAACTCACTCAAACGACTGTTACAACTGCGCGCCCAAAATTGCTGAAACTTTAGTGACTGTCAACAAATGAACAACTAAATTCACTAGCTTTTATTTACGAGTGCTGTAATCTTCATGTTGAGGTCGGAAACTTTTCAGACCACCCTCGTATTATGTATAAAATAATTGTATAATATTTTTTTTAATGTTTCAAACATTTTATACATTAAAGAAAATATATTTGAATATACGGATTTTGTTAGGCATATTTGCATCGTCATACTGTTCGGTTCTTCCCGTTTAGCTTAAAGGGACAGTATATGCGTCACCATTATCCAACACAGGTTGGCGTGTTAAACACATTAGTAATTTAGTGATGGACAATTCTTCAATATTTTCTTTCAACGTCATTGCGTAACATTTGTGTTCTATTAGCGACTAGCTCAGTGGCTGTACACATAGCCCTGTACGGTCATGTATACGAGTTTCATTGCCACAAAGAACAAAATAATTACATCATTCTAGTAGTTTTTTGGTCTGACTGTAAATTACTCTGTGACGCAAATTTTCACTTAGTTTAGAGAACTTTTACAAAAATATGTATGTTTTAAGTTTAAAAAAATCTGAGATGTGTTTTAAGCGGTAACAGAATCGAACTATTCTATGCTGCTGAGCAATTGAGGCTCAAAAAAGCGAAATTAAATGAATTTATTTTATTGTAGACACAAGTATTTAAATAAATATTGCAACTATGTTTAATTAAATATTAATTATTTGATAGACAGTCGACGGATGTAAAACGCATATGCTATTCCGGGAGGGGTGATTCGCATGATTGATTATATTTTGTAAAACGTTTTAATATATTTTTGGACGAGAAATCTAGAAGAGGTTTCAAATCATTACAAACGGGAAATAAACAAAATTAGATACAAATTTTTTATTTCACATTGCTGGGAAATATAATTGTTGAAAAGTTTAGTTTTTTATTTCCTTTTTAAGGAGCGTTCACTACATTTTATTAAATTCGCCTTATTGAAGTATTTCAAAAAAATCATAATGTAAAAACAGCGACATAAATAACCTCGCAGCTAGTCTTTTAGTTTTTAATGGCACACCTATTACTGTGGCCTTACAAATTCTTGTTCTCGAATTCGATCGCCATCCAGTATGCAATATTTGCAAATAGTTTATTCTAGTTTAGTTTTACATGAATGCTAATTGTAATGTGTTAGTAAAAAATGTTTGTAATAGCCGTTATGGGCCTAATAGTGTCTAGTTCTAAAACCCTACAGCATACCCTACAGAAAAGCTTCAAATCCAAGCCATAGGAAATGGTTTACACAGGAATATTGGTTATTCTAAAATCAAAGTCGTTGAATATTTGGATTAATGTTAATGTCGTTATTTATTATACGGATGAACATGTTAACCCCAAAAAGGAGCTAACGTTAAGCAGGCGTCCGGTTGTAAAAACTAAGCCGTTGTGGCTATTACAACATATAACATGTTGTTCCGACCCCATATAATGTGGGATAAGGGCAGGAGGAAGAAGAACATGTATTTATCTTGACCTTGTTCCACGGGCAAAAGGTTTTTAAATGTTTGGAATACCATTTTTCTCTCGGTATTCTCAGAGTATGACCAAGAGCCCGAGATTAGCGAACCTTTCTAAGAATGTTTAAAACACTTCTTTTTCTTGTCACCATACTGGTGACTCTGAATTTTATAACTGACCCATGTTTTTAATTCGTAAGAGTTGTAAAATGTCTGTTTAAATGGATTTTTCTTTATTTTCAGGTGAGTGATAACTTGTGTAACTGACGAAGGAAACCGGATAGCCGATGGCATTCTTGGCTTCTTAAGATTATGCACTATACTCAAGGTAAGATTTTTTCTATTATATTAGATTAAAATGTATTTTATGTTTCAATTTAGTGAGTAATAAGAAAGAGTTGGGTACTATAATTTGACCACAAACGGTAATAATTGGTGGTTAATCACACTTGCATTCAAATCCTGAACGTGATATAACTTTAGCGCGTTTCTTGTGTCTATGCCTTGGATTACTTTGACGATAAAAGCACAAAAAAGCAGGAATAGATATGACCTCGACTGGTTTACATAGAAAAGCGACTACCGAATCCATCAAGCCTGAGAGGCGTAACTTGTAAACAGCTTCTTGGCTGTCCATGAACTAGCAAAAAAATACTTCGCTAACCACCACTTGCAACTCAATGGCAAAGAATTGGAAGAAAAGAGAAAGGAGAAATATAGACTTTGGACGAGAAATGAGATTAACTTTACTTATAAGTCTAGGTCTTAATAAAGGCATATCTTCCATCCCCTTTCCCTTGATAAAGGGTAGTACGTGATCGCGGCCTGATTGGCAATCGCTTCCCTTCACAACCCGCACCACACCTGGCCAGACACCCCTAAACATCCAAATGTACGTTACATTATTAGGAATGTGTGTATAAAGTATAATAAAAACAAAGATACGTTCGGATATTGTTTACGTCACTTCTTGGAGAACAAAAAAACCAAAAAGTAGACTGTTATAATTCAGTGTATTTCTGAATTTCTCCATACATACAAAAATTCCCGTTCGCTTACACAAATTGAATGCAGGGAAAAGATAGCGCGATTCAGCAAGTTACAATTTTCGAACAACGCCATCTAGTTATAAAAGTTAGAACTACATACGACAACTTATATTTAATCTTATGAATTTTTACACTTCAACATTCCGCCCACCAAGGACATAATGTCCTTCATAACCGCCCACCGTGATATAAATACAATCTTTGGCAGGCACAATAAATACATTAAAATTTTCCCTTTTTTACATAACAATTTGCGCTAATACAATAAATTTCTAACACGACTTATTAACATCAACTTATTCACTAATTGGTAGAATACAAAGTTTAGAAGTGGGACGTTTAATAATAGAATTTTTACATTTTAGAGATACCACTCTAGTTAATCCATCTAAACCAGGATGTTTTTCAATAATCTTGCCAAAAAGCCATCTACATGGAGGTAAATCGTCCTCATTCACCAAAACGATGTCCCCCACCTTAGGTTCTGGAACTTTATAAGACCATTTATAACGGTGCATGAGATGCGTTAAATATTCATTCGACCATCGCCGCCAAAAGTGTTGAAGCATTAGTTGTGTAAGTTGCCAGCGCTTCAAAGAGCTTAGATGGTGACCTTTATAGGTCACTTCAGGCACTGCTACTAAGGATTCCCCTATTAAGAAATGACCTGGTGTCAGAGGTACGGATTGATCTGGATCATTTTGGATAATAGTTAATGGGCGAGAGTTTAGACACGCCTCAATTTGACTCAGAAGGGTGGTCATCTCCTCATATGTCAACGTAGAATCGCCAATTATTCGCCTTATATGATGTTTGGTTGATTTTATACCCCCTTCCCACAATCCGCCAAAGTTTGGAGCCTTGGGTGGTATAAAATGCCAATTTGTTCCCAGTAAAGCGAGACCATCGGCTACCTCTCGAATCATGCTTGATTTCTCTGAGTCGAACAAAGCCTTAAGTTCTTTAGACGCTCCCACAAAATTTGTTCCATTATCACTGTACAAGTTTGCACAATGCCCACGCCTAGCCACAAAACGTTTAAATGCCTCTAAAAAACCTCTTGATGTCAGGTCACTAACTGCTTCGATATGAACAGCCTTCGTGACCATACAGACAAATAAACATACATAGCCCTTGTACCCCTTATGTCCTCTACCCCTTGAAGTCCGCAACATAATTGGGCCTGCGTAGTCTACTCCACTATTCAGGAATGGTCGAGCAGGTGTGACCCGAACTGACGGTAGAGACCCCATAAGCTGAGTTTGACTCCTAGCCTTGTGACGACAACATGTGATACATTTACGCACATGATGCCTTACGAGATTTTTCGCCCCAATTATCCAGTAAGCTGATCTTAAGTAATTAAGCATGAGTTGTACGTCCCCATGCAGTGTTTTCTTGTGCGCATGGGCGACAATTAAATTTGTTAAAGCTGATTTGTTTGGCAATATAATTGGGTGCTTAATGTTCTCTGGTTCCGGAGAATGTGAGATTCTACCGCCCACCCTAAGTAATTTTCTTTCATCAAGAAAGGGCGTGAGCGACAATAGCTTTGACTGTTTCCTTTGGACCTGCCCATAGGCTTGGATTTCCTTTAATTCCTGGTTGAATACTGTAGCTTGAGCCAGTCTTATACAAGTATTTAACGCTTCGTCTAATTCAAACGTATTTAAATACTTTGTTCCCTTATTTCCTCGTGAATCATTTCTTGTGACAAATCTTCTGCAATATGCTACGACACGAATTAATTTTGTAAGCGAAGAATATTTGTCCAGAATCGATTCCTCAGTAGTGCCGACGTGAACCTTTATTGATTCCTCTTCGAGAGTATGATTATCTTTCAATTTGGGGTATGTAATTTTCTTCTCCCATAAAAACCTCGGACCAAATTTCCATATGTCTAACGTAGCAAGATCCGCTGGGCAGACACCACGTGATGCACAATCAGCCGGATTGTTCTTTGTAGAGACGTGGGACCATTGGCAAGGTTCGAGAGTCGTTTGTATTTCCGCTACTCTGTTGGCTACAAATGTTTTCCAGTTACTGGCATGTTTACTCAGCCAGGCAAGCACTACAGTGGAATCCGTCCAAGCTCTAAGTTTGGTTTTCTGAATGTTAAGAACCCCAGCAACCTCCACCAACAACTTAGCTAATAATACAGCCCCACATAGCTCTAATCGTGGTATGCTAACTTGCTTTACAGGGGCTACTCTCGTTTTAGCACCAACTAAGCTGACATGGACAACTCCTGATGCATTTATTACACGCAAGTATGTTACAGCTGAGTAGGCGATAGTGGATGCATCTGAGAAGCCATGTAATTCTACAACCGCATCATGCGAATTTGTGTGCAACCACCTGGGAATACAAAATTTTGTCAGTTGAGCTAGCTCGTCACGGTAAGTATACCAATCCTTTAATATATCAACTGGTGGTTTCTCATCCCATCCTGTCCCAGCTATCCATACTCGCTGTATAAAAACCTTTGCTTTTATAATGCATGGTGCTATCCATCCCAATGGATCAAATAACCGCGATACATCTGATATAATTTTCCTTTTTGTTACAGGTGCTGAGAGCGGCGGCAGCTTTACAGAATACTGAAATTCATCACGGGTTCTGTTCCAGGTAAGTCCCAAAATTTTGATTAATTCATTTTGCTTTATTTCCAATCCTTCCTTGATATCCTTGTTTTCTCCTTTCATTATTTCTACTAGTTTATCATTATTGCTATTCCATTTTTGTAATTTGAATCCTGCCTTGCTTAATAGTTCATTCATTTCATTAAATATTTTAACTCCTTCCTCTAAAGTTTGTGAACCACTCATAAAATCATCAACGTAAAAATCGCTTAGCACTCTTTCAGCAGCAGCAGGATATTCAGCACCATAGTCGCGAGCCACTTGTTGAAGTGCCTTAACTGCAAGGTATGGAGCTGACGCTGTACCGAAAGTGACTCTGGTAAGTCGATAATGTGTGATTGCATGACTTGGTTCATCTCTCCAAAGTATTCTTTGGAAATCATTATCATCGCTGTGTGTTTTTACTTGACGGTACATTTTGATTATGTCTGCCGAAATACAGATTGGAGCAGATCTCCAACGCATGATAATATGCCTGAGTTCCGGCTGCAAGGTAGGTCCAATTAATAGATGATCATTTAATGATTTATTGTTTTTACCTTTACAGGATGCATCGTACACTATTCTCACCTTCGTGGTCTCTTTATCATTCCTTATTACGGGGTGATGTGGTAAGTAAACTGCCTTTTTATTTTTTATTTCTTCATTAGGTACTATTTCCATGTGATTTAAAGATAAGTATTCATTTATAACTTCTTGATATTTTGTTTTTAATGTTTCATTCTTACTTAACTTTGTTTCTAATGATTTTAATCTTTTTTCAGCTATTTCCTGAGACGACGTCACCTCTGGACTATCGGTATTAAATGGTAAACGAACGATGTATCTACCATCGCTATCCTTGGTAAGTGTTTTTTCAAAATATTCTTCACAATATTTTTCTTGATTAGTCAAGAGCTTCTCTCTTGGCATTTGAATGTCTGATTCTAATTCCCAGAATTTTTTCAGTGCATCATTTTCCTCTAAACAACAATGCATCGTATGGATTGATTTAGATGCATTAAAAGTTATAGTTGTTGTGGCACCTGATAACACCCAGCCTAAGCTTGTTGCTTGGGCTAGAGTACCGTGCGAACCCTTCAAGATTCCATCCCTCAATACTTGGCTGTACACCTCTGCACCCAATAAAATGTCAATTTTATTTGGAGAGTGGTAATGTGGATCAGCCAAGGTTAAATCCTTTAGTTCTTTCCAATCTACTAACTCAACTTTACTAGATGGAAGCATTGATGTGATGCTTTTGAGGACATGAGCTCTTACTGATATGTTGACATTTGGGTAGATTTGAGACCTGATATCTATGATTACCGCTGCCCTTGAGATTAAGCCTTTTGACTTGCCTAATCCACTAATTTTGTTTGTTGTTGGTATCTTTTTCAGACCTAGATATTGTACCGTTGCTTCGGTGACAAATGAACCTTGAGAACCCTGATCGAGAAGTGCTCGGATTATGTAATCCGTGCCATCCTTCGACCGAGCCTTTACTAACGCTGTAGCTAGTAACACTTGTTGTACCTTTTCAGAAGAAAAGCATGAAACAAGTGGTGTTGGATCAGCTGACGAGGTGGAGCCCTCTTTTTGATTAGTGCTTTGACCACCTTCAGCTTTACTGTTACCCGTTGTGGGGTGAAGGAGAGTGTGATGGGTTCGATTACACTCCTTGCATTTAAAACGAGTTAACTTGCACTCTTTTACAGAGTGATTTGCTCCCAGACAGTTAAAACAAATATTATTTTTCATAACAAAGTTACGCCGATTAGCGACTGTGGTCTTGTGAAAATTATTGCATGCACTTAACTTGTGAATTTCCGAACAAAATGGACAAGATGTGCTGCTGACATGAAAGGTATTAATTTTGTTATGTTGATTTTTAGTAACACTAGATTTTGTATTAATGAATTCTATGGCTCTATATCTTTTACTCACAAAATCTTGAAACTGATCATAGGTGGGCAACTCGTCTGATGAAATGATTGATGTCACATGAAATTCCCATTGCCGGCGTGTTTCGGGGTCTAATTTTAAAGTTAGAATGTGGATGACTAATACATCCCAAGACTTTACATCTATCCCTAAATTAATTAATGTTGCTAAACAATCGTTAGTAGTATTTACAAGAAATTTCAAGCTATCGGCTGATTCCATTGTCATATTCTTTTGGCTGAATAATGTTTTCAAAATGTTATGACAAATGTACTTTTTATTATTATATCTTTCCTTCAACAATTCCCAACATCTATTAAAATTAGCTCCTTCTATTGGTATATGTCTAATTGATTGCTCAGCATCTCCCGTGAGATACCCTTTTAAATAATGTAACCTTTGAACATTGTCCAAAGTGTGATTTTTTATAACTAATGAAGTGAATAAATCTTTAAACGTTAACCATTGAGAATATTCACCAGAAAATGATGGGATTTGTATTTTGGGTAATTTCATGCTGATGTTGTGAATTGGATTGGATTTATCTACATCGAGTTGAGATGAATCCTTGTGACTAAATTGATTAAGATACTCCTTTAATTCGCCTTTGTGGTCCAAATAAATTTCTTCGGTTTTATCATAAATTTCGTTTTTAATATAATCCGTGGTTTGCAAGTCTTTAGGGTCACAAGTTTTCATTAACTCCTTGTGGCCTGATAAAAATTCAAGCCATAATTGGTCTATTGACTCAATTCTATTCTCTATGTAAACTTGTTTACTAATGCGATCTTTAGGAGATTTTTTAAAATTAGTTCTTGCCTTATTTATGCGAGAATATAAATCGACTTGAAAATTTATGAGGGCCTGCATATTTGTATGTTGTAATATTCTAAACAATAGTTACTAAGCACAAGTTATTCAAAATTTAAAAAGGTATTTGAAATATTTGTTCAGATAAACATTGAGCGTAGGTTACCCGATGAACTCTTATAAAGAATTATTCTGTTTAAATTTAACATTCATAAATTTTTAAAGTTCTTAATATAAATTATTCAAAATTTTCTAAGTGTTTGAGATATTATTTATAGATCAAAGAAAAATTGGGCATAGGTTCCCCGTCTAAACACTTTTAAGGAATTATTCTAAGTCTAAACTGAACATGCATTAATTTTTTAAAGTTCTAAGCAAACTATGTTAAAAGTTAAAGTCCCAATGATAATTGTGTGATTCCTGACAGTGACAAATAAAAATACTCACAGTTTTTGTTGACTCACATAATACACTGCAATCCAGAGTAGAATGCACTTTTCACTTGACGTCAATTTGATTGACGTTTGACACTTCACTCACTAAACTGATAACTTGACTGATGATGTGGACTGTATGGTTGACCTTCACTCGTGGCTTCCTTCAGCTCGGTTGCTCCCTGCAACTTGGACTGGCTCCGCCCACGGTGACACGACACGCCTTGGATTGGGGCGTCGTTGCTGCGCAGGTGTCTCCGGACACCTTTGAACTGGATGATGCTTTCCTGACCGATGTCTTCCTATGAAGATGCGGTCCGAAGCTGACGATGCTGGCTGGATACAGCACCCGTCGGCCACTGTTGGTACTTGCGAGTTTGTGATAGCGATCCACTATCCGCAAGTATGATGCTCAAAAACCTCACCGAGATATCCGATCTCGATAGGACCAATGTTTACGTCACTTCTTGGAGAACAAAAAAACCAAAAAGTAGACTGTTATAATTCAGTGTATTTCTGAATTTCTCCATACATACAAAAATTCCCGTTCGCTTACACAAATTGAATGCAGGGAAAAGATAGCGCGATTCAGCAAGTTACAATTTTCGAACAACGCCATCTAGTTATAAAAGTTAGAACTACATACGACAACTTATATTTAATCTTATGAATTTTTACACTTCAACAGATATATTGCATGAAATACGAATGTGCATACGTTTTGATGGCAAGGCTGCGTGTAAGCAAATGTTCCCGTCGAATTCAAAATTGCAATAAGAATGAATTGTGACTGTTCAGCGTGCCAGCATCGCCTTATAATAATCAATATACGTGCTTTCTGTTTGGCGTTTGTTGTATGGTTTTATTACATTTTTCTGCTGTTCTACAATTAAATGTAGATTGTTGTAAAGTTCAGTTAAATTACTTGTACTACATTATTTTTTTGAATGCACACATTCAAACAAACTCAAGACAACATGTACAGGTAATATTGTTTGTAATGCGACACTGTAGTATAATATATATTATACTTTATACTGGACACGTTTACCTTACTTCGAACCATAATATCAGATTTCATGAAATCTTGACCCTTGGACACGGAAATAGAAATCTAACAAATGCCTTTATACAAAAATACATACGGGTATAATTTTGTTTCAGTCTACAACCTAATTGTTATCATTAGTAGAAGTTGTACATACATATCTTTTTAATAGAGAAAGCTTAAAAATTATAGAATATCTTTTATTGGACACACACTTTGCGTGGGCACCCCCTAATTGCCACAATACGTCGGCCGTGAATCGTGTGAAATCAAGCAGAGCGCGATCTGTCTGCCCCGCCCCGCTTGCAAAGCGTGATGGTACCGTGTTTCGTACGATACGTTGATGTAATTAGCCAAATCGAATCAGTGGTTCTGTAGTAGTTGTGATCTGACTAGAATATGGATTAATAGGTCTGTGACGGAGTGTCTACCTGCAATTGGAATTTATAATTGAGCAAGTATTCTGTATAATATAGTATAAGAAAAAAGTCATCATCATCGTCAGCCTATTGAAGTCCACTGCTGGACGTAGGCCTCTGGCTCTTTGGATCTCTGGCTCGTTGCATTCAGTCCTTGCCAGCTATTTTACGCAGACCGTCGCCCCACTTCGCCACTGGGCGTCCTACACCACGTTTACCAAGTCGCGGTCTCCACTCAAAAACACTGCTACTTCAGCTTGCCGATTTGAGAAGCGATATCGGTGACTTTGTTTCTCTGACGGATCACTTCATTACGAATGTGATCCTCCATCGAAACTCCCAACATGGCTCTCTTTATAGCTCGCTGGCGACTAATTCGGTGGACCAGCCCTACCGTGAGTGCCCACGTCTCGGCTCCGTACGCCATTACTGGTAGGACGCATTGGTTAAAGACTTTTGTCTTAAGGTACATAGGCGATGAGAAGATTGACCAAAGTACCATGAGGTAATTTGTAAGATACTTTAAGGTACCTGGTAATGTTATTACACTTGGAGACCTAGAGGTCCCGGGTACAAATCCCATGGTGGTATGCACCGTTTAAGCAGATTTTCTTGCCTAATGTGCATATTAGAGCATAATTACCATGTGGTAATTATGCTAGAATAGTCGGTACGTACCGACGGAGAAAGAAAACATCGCTGGGAAACCTGCATACCGAAATCACTGGTATGTGTAACTCGTCAATCCTTCGACGAGCGTAGCGGGTATACTGTCCGTTCCCTAGGGGGAATTCCAACCCCAGCAGTAGGACGCTATAGCAGTGGGAAGCTATAATTATTTATTACTAGTGGTCGCCCAGGAGTCCTTTTTTCTTTATTCGACCATAATTCATTTAACTTTCATGTTTGAACTTTATTAGGGTTCTTTTGTCAAAGGCACCTGTATAATCTAAGGTTTCATCCTAGCTACTCAGTTAATGCCGTTTTTCTACATCAGTTTGAGCAGCTTCACTGTAAACTTCAAAATACTTTGCATTGCAAAACCTGCATTGGAAATCCGTTTGTTAACTATATATTCGCATTTTGTAAACACTATTCTCATAAATAGACAATTAACTTAATGGATTTTAGGCAAAATAAAATAGCTTTCTGCACTTCTCCTCCACATAAACTTTAACTATTGGTAATTCTATACTCCTCCGTACGCACAATTTTCGTTAAAAGAGGTACAAAGTTTTCGCTTCACGTATTAATATATAGATAACTTACGTTTATATTTCGATGCCCGAATAATTCGTTGATACTTGATGTACTGAGATTTGAATTTCGCGCCCACTATCAGTAGCTTGCGGTAAATTTAGATAAAATATGTGTGCTTAGAGCTATTGCAGCTATCGTCTACTTTTGCTAATTTATAAATTTTTACACACAATACACCAGATCATGCAATAAAAATGTCTACAAGTTTGCGTTTGCGCATTTGCATATACGAGTAGGTGATAATACTCGCACCAACTAAGTAAGGCCTACTTCATTGCTTAGTTGATATCTAGCATTCTCTAATGCATTCGAAGGAAAATCAAATAGAAATCTTGTTTGTAAATCAAAGGTCTATATAAGAATAAGATGTAAAATTATCATTAAATTAGCAGAAATCTACTGCTAGAATGAATGAATGAATGAAAAATCTTTATTGCATACAGATACTTAAAACTAACTTAAAATATACAAAATTAAAATGCTGTATGACCTTATCGCTTAAAGTGATCTCTTCCAGGCAACCCGACATCGGTTTCTATGTGTTTCAAATATTATCTAGTGCGTAAAACTATTCAACTTGAGGATCAAGTATTACAGCTTAAGAGCTGTAATGTAGTATTGGGATACCAATTATTTTAGTCATTAATATTATACAGCCAAATCCGACAACTACATCTCTATAACTGTAAAAAAGAAACTGTTAATAATCCCGAATTAGTACTTTGCTTATATCTTAGTATTTACTGCTCAAGGCCTAGAATATCGTCAAATCAAATAGATTTTGCTCCGAGTAGGAGCGGAATAAGAACATCAACCCCTGCGGTCAGGGGTGACCTGTCATAAAAGGCAACCAACCAACCCAAGCTAGGTGGTAGGACTTTAAGCCCGTCTGGATGGCAATCAATAACTGAGGTTTTAATTCCTCTAAGGGCCGTAATATCAATCGTAGTTTAAACTATGGAGTTCGTAATCTACGGAAAAAGTTGATCGATGGTTTAAACCTGTGTCGTAATATCAATTCGAAAATGTGGAGAGATCAACTAAACTACGATCAGTGCTTTTTACATGGCAATATTATCCGTTTCGTTCACTACTCATTCATTCTTTTAAACATTTTTAGTATTAGGGCAATAATTATACGTAACAGTGACGTTAAAAAAATAATTGTCAATTACACATTTTTAGCTAATAACAAAATCCCAGTTAAAAATACACAGTACCTACTGATTGTGTTATTTTAATTTTGTTGTTTATATATTTAATAATATTATAGCAATAAAATGGGTGAAAATAAGAAAAGAGTTGCGAATTTTACGACTGCCGAAACGGAATTTTTAACGACATTAGTAAAAATATATTCGAATGTATTAGAAAACAAAACAACAAACGTTGTATACAAACAATTAACGTTTTGGAAACACGAAAACGCCGTGTGAATTCTATATCGTCCCATTCATACCATTGATTGTTTCTTATCCGAATAACGTACGGTTTACTATAATAATCATTTAAATCATTTATTATTTCGATATTTGAATCACTATTGTAATATTCCATGTTACTGGTTAATATCAAAAACACCCAAATACAAAATCTTTTAACGTTATTGACAATGACATATATATGACATCTTCTAATCCATGAAGGAAGGTTTAAACGCCCCTCTGGGAAGGTTTAAACTTAATGATAGTTTAAACTGTTTTGGGTCGATGATCTGTCATTGATATTACAAAAGAAACGAATAGTAAAGATTAAACTCTGTTCTCTAGTTTAAACTACGATTGATATTACGGCCCTAAGTGGACGGCTATGAGTTAACGATGCCCCTAGCGTCGCAAACACCCATAGGTCTCCTTCTATATTATAGTATCAATAGTACTCGTACATCAAAATAAATTCACGGTCACATTCAATGAAGTTACTGTTTTGAACATTGGTATGATTTATAAAATATGCTTATAATTAATACTCCAACCTTGAACTCATTCACGCAGTTTTCACACCCACTCGGAAGTACTAGACTAGTCTCGAGTGGTCTGCGAGGGAAGCTGGGGCTGGTTTAACATATAAGGGGCAGCTAAAGGAACATTTTTAACAAGCACATCGTAAAGTTTTGCTGTTAGTACTTTTTACAGCGATTTACTTCTATATTAAAAGTGAGTTTAGGAAATTGTAAAGTAAATAATTATTATAGTAATAATCCAAACTAATTGTAAATGTGAATGTAACTCTGTCTGTCTGTTAGGTTTTCACGCCTAAACCGCTGAACCTATTTCGTATAGAGATAGATTGGACATTGGAGAAAGACATAGGCTACTTTTTGTTGCGAAAATTAAACTTGAAGGGGATGAAATAGGTGTGAACTCAGAAAACATTTATATGGCAGTATAACGTTTGCTGAGTCAGCTAGTAGTGACTATAATATAATGTTCATATTCGGGCCTCACTGGCTCGCATAGCACTCGTCGAAGTATATCTGCAACTCGCCTGCACTCGCACGTGGCTTTCGTGTTTTGACAGTGACATTTTCACAACTATGCATGGATACGCGAAACTGGGTAGGTATGTTATAAGCGCATACACTGCTACAATATTTATTTTCAAAATTTACAGAGATCTCCTTATTAAATTTTCTGGCTTACGAGCTAGATAAATGTCTATGTTAAGTACACTGTGGGCACTGATGCCCAAAGTTGTCCAAACATAACATTTCACTAAATAAGTCAAAACATTCTGTAATCTATAAAGGTGCGTGTTATTTTTCAATACGATTTTACGGATTGTCAAATAGATTTTTTGTTTTTTTGATTCGCAGATGATATCGTAATCATGGCTGACACCATGGAAGCCTTAAGCCATATGCTTGATGGCCTCAATACAGCTTTCCAAGGAGTAGGTCTCAAGATGAACATGGACAAGATGAAGATCATGTCTAATGTCCATGTCGCACCTACCCCCGTAACAGTTGGGAACTGTACTCTCGAAATTGTTGACGAATACATCTACTTGGGTCAAACGACCCAGTTGGGCAGGTTCAATTTCGCGAAAGAGGTCACTCGTCGAATCCAACTCGGATGGGCAGCGTTCGGGAAGCTCCGTAAAATCATTTCGTCCCAAATACCGCAGTGTCTCAAGACGAAGGTTTTTAACCAATGTGTGTTGCCAGTGATGACTTACGGAACGCAAACGAACGCGAACGAAGATTCGCAGGAGAACCAAAGTCACCGACATAGCCCGGATGATTGCAAAACTGAAGTGGCAGTGGGCTGGGCACATAGCTCGAAGGACTGATGGCCGTTGGGGCAGAAAAGTTTTCGAATGGCGACCGCATACTTGAAGACGCAATGTTGGTAGGCTCCCCACAAGATGGACCGATGATCTGGCCAAGGTCGCCGGAATAGGTTGGATGAGAGCAGCGCAGGACCGATCATCGTGGAGATCTTTGGGGGAGGCCTTTGTCCAGCAGTGGGCGTCTTCCGGCTGAAATGATGATGATGAAATAGTTTTTATGAACAATATAACGGCTGACTCGTTTATTTGGAAACTAATATATAACATTTATCAATAGAGGAGAGAAAGTAATTTTTTCCTTAACTAAAAATTGTAATCTCGTTAAATTAAAAGCGTTAGTTTTTGTAGATGTTTTATAAATTATGTTTAGGTATGTCCAGTAGCTTCTTCTTGCAAGCTATCTCTTTCTCTTTTCATCTAGAGGAACTCAACACAAGACAATACTTCTGCGCGTCTTTCTTATGCTTATCTCTTTGTAACTCTACTTTATCTTGAATAAATAATAATCCTAACAAATAAAATAAATGCGAAAGTAAGTTTGTTTGTTTGCTACGCTTTTACGCCTAATGCGTAATTTGGATGAATTTCGGTATAGTCATAGATTGGACCTTGGAGAAGGACATGGGCTACTTTCTTTTCCAGGTCATCGTGTAATAATATAAATTTGTTATTTTAGTGCTTTTTAGTATAGCTAAATACTATCACAGTCGAAGATCAACCGATCGGTCACGGCTTCTATTTCCACGCAGATTAGGAAGTTTCTCTCTTATAATGTACACACATTAACCTATTTTCAATGTACGGACGGTTTAGGTAGACATTCTGAAGAAACCTGCATACCTAACTCACAGGCACCAGCGTCGGTCACCGGCGTGTATATTGGCCATTCCATCTATTTGGAAGCCAGAGCCCAGCTGTGGAACGTCGTGGACTGTTATTATGAAGTGCGCCCGTTGCCTGAGCCCCGTACACTGAAAAAATTATACCTTTCTTTAGTTACTTGATAAACAAACTGATAAAGACAAAAAGTTTATACAAGCTTTTTATCCTAGGAGCGAGGATGGATCTATCTTAAAATGGAGCTCCAATATTTTATGCCTAAAACCACAACGCTGACTATAAGCTATATATTTTTATACATATTTTACCTAATATAGGCAATAGCATTAAACACTCTAAACAAGTGTAAAGACTTGCTAAATATGGAATAACGTTAACTTTATGCAATTATTCGTATTTACGACCTCTTAATTGGCAGTCAAGTGACCTCTACCATTTTGTCTTTGTTCTACAATATTCATGCATCTCCAATGTTAATAACAAATCCTTATTGATCTTATGAAACTTATTAACAGTCCAATAAAACATTACACTAAGCACTTCAGTTAATTTTTCGTAAGTTTTTAAACTCTACATAGTGTATTGTTTCTCGGTGGTTAGATTTTTAAAATAAAACCCGTACAATATAAATTGCTGGGCTAGAACCAGAGGAGAATCAAAGGGACAATATAACTACCACGCTTGTCCAAGGCGGATTGGGGTGTTACACATATCAGTGATCCCGGTATGATGGTTTCATCGTGAAATTTTCCTTTACTGTCGGTACATCGCAATAATGTTATAAATAAATAAACTACGACAATTCACACAGCGCCATCTAGTCCTATAGTAAGTAGCATGGCACTTGTGTTATCGGTACTAAATAACTAATATACTAGATATATACTTTTCTTTAGTAAATAAATACATATTATACATATTTCATCCGCGCGAGATTTCTGCAGAAGGCAACAAAACAAACCGAGCTACGTAACAAGCCCTCTGGATGGTAACCACCCTTGATCTTAAGTATGCCACCATAATAACTCTGAGTTGTGTTCCGTTATCAGTGACCCAAATTCTTGTACTCCTATGGGACAGCAGCATGTTAGCGGTGATCTTAGAGTCGCATACATCCGTAGGCACCTGCTTTAGTAAGTGGGGCCGTCAGCTTGTCTGCTGTTCCTCAATATTAAAAAATAAACACACAGACGCAAGATGGGAATTGAATTCGTGACCTTCAGAAACTTACCGAAGTGTGTTAGCCGTTACGCCACGGAGGTCGTCATGTTATAATATGCATTGTGATCTTTGGTTAGACTCCAAGTATAGTAAGTAGCAGTAGTAAGATACCATTAGGCTTTTTCTAAAAGC
The DNA here is from genome assembly GCA_963693495.1 of Malacosoma neustria. Taxonomy (NCBI): domain Eukaryota; kingdom Metazoa; phylum Arthropoda; class Insecta; order Lepidoptera; family Lasiocampidae; genus Malacosoma; species Malacosoma neustria. The sequence continues at coordinate 1,552,352 of OY856372.1, forward strand.
GACTAATCAATAACTGGATAACATACATAGGCATAAATTAATGAACGTGCGATATATCAGAATCAGTGGGTGCATTCGGTTGGTTTTTTCCCCGTTCGCTTCGCGGATTCGCGTGCATTATTGAGTGGCGTTGAGTGACGACGCGCTGCTTGCCTATTCACACGCTGGTTGTTACTGGAACGAGTACTGAAATCATACGCTTAAGAAGCCAGTACATTATTAATAATAAATATAATAATAAAACTAACAGTCTACGATAAATAAATATATCCGTGACAATTCACGGAGCTCTATCTAGTCCCAAAGTAACCTGCAAAGCGCTGGTTTTATGGATACTTTTTTTATTGCTGTAAGACAACAAACAGGCTGACGGCCCACTTAGAATTCAGCAGTTACCGTCGCCTATGGATATTTGTAACAATAGTGGCATCGTGAACATGCTGCTGTTTCATAAGGGTACAGGAATTTAGGTCACTAATGCCGGAACACAACACAAAGTCACTATGGCGGCATACTTAAGATCAAAGGTGATCGCCATCCAGACGGGCTTAGGGCCCTACCACGTAGCTAGGGTGGGTTGTTTTGTCGCCTTTTACGACAGGCCCACCCCGGCTATAGAGGTCAGTATTATTTCTCCGCCCCTTCACGGATAAAAACTAGACAACTGATATGCTACTTACATACTCTTCTAACAACATGCATGGGCCAGAATGCCTGCGAAGTACACGCCTTCAATGCTGAGTTTAATAGTTTATGTAAAATGTGTATTTAATCACAAAAGAAAATAAGGAGGTATATCAGTTGTCTAGTACCCATAACAAAAAAACTCTGCTGCTGACTAGGACTATATACAGTTGTGTGAATTGTCACGGTGTATTTATTAATTAAATAATATATAAATAAATAATTTACACATTTCCATATTAGTTAACATTTAATTAACCGAGAATAAAAATATTATAATAGTAATTTATGCAAACTAACTTGATCACTTAAACGAAGCACGGTGGCAGGCACTCGCAGCGTCACTATAGTATGCAGAGTTGCAACTTACCTATGTTATAACTGAACCTGAATGGATTCGAGCATGGCGGAGTGCCTTCATCGATGGCGGTAACTGCGTGTTAGCTGTTATTTACGTATAACGTGATATTCTGATGATATATGATAATTCTTTGATTCGGTTTACATTGAATATTTGATTTTTTTATAGCTAGAGTTTAGCAGACAGGCAGACGGCCTACCCTGGCAGGTGGTAACCCTCGATTAATATTAATTAATCTAATCTAATGTGTAACTAAAGTAATCGATATAGCTCGTCAAATATGCAAGCTGAAGTGCCAATGGGCCGTTCACGTTTGTCGCACGACCGATGGGCGTTGGAGCAAACGTGTCTTGGAGTGGAGACGGCATCTAGGCAAACGTAGCGTAGGACGCCCCGATGGAGCGATATGCAAGGTTGCTGCACGGGGCTGGATGGGAAAAGCATGGGATGTGTGGTTCAAACTTGGGGAGGCCTACATTCTGAAGTTGACTAATATAGGTGATGATGATGATGATGAATGTGTATATATTTAATATTTGAATACATGTAAACTATGATAACATGTAAAATATGACAACCACGTGATGGCAAAAGAAAAAGAGGCATACAAGCTAAAAGATGGACAGATGATATCAATATGATTGGAGGGACAATCTGGTCTAGAAAAGCTACCAATAGAGAAGAATGGAAGCAGCAGGAAGAGGCCTATGTGTTACTGGACACGTTGATCACTGAACCGGGAAACCCGATGTATTAGATAGATCTAAGTTAAAACCATTTGTTACTGTGTGTAAAATTAATGTTCAGTATCAGCAATAAAGGCTATTAAAAAAAAACTATTATTAACTAGTTACCTTTTTAAATCTTTTGGTACATAACCAAGGTGAATATAATAACAGCATTGTCCATTTGTTTTACAATTATAATTGGACGTGATAAGTAGAGTTGACTGATCGCATTTGTTTCCGGATGACTAAAATGATATCTAAGACTGTAAACTCCTTGAAAAGTAGTCTATATTAAAATGATGTTATCATTGACAATCTCCGTAGCCTAATGGTATGCTTGCGGAATTCGCTGGTACCATTCCCGTCCTGCGTCTGGATGATATATTATATATGTATATATATATATATATATATATATATATATATATATATATATATATATATATATATATATATATATATATATATATAAGTAAAGTATATTAGTTGTCCATTACCCATAGCACAAGTTAAGCTACTTACTGTATGACTAGATAGCGTTGTGTAAATTGTTACAATATATTTATTTATCTTAATCCTTAATTCCCAAAGTGGTCCAGGTGGACCCCCAGGGAGTCCACGGGAGACTAGGCGAGGGTCTACGTTGGCGTGACAAAAAATGGGGGTTCACAATTCGAAACTTTATTTGCTTCCGATAGTGAAGAACTAAAATGTTGGCTTGATTTCACCTATCAATGTAGGCAGATAATATTTTAAGAAGCTCAGTGACTGTTACTTGTAAATACTTGCATATTCCATATTCAATGCAACGTGTCGAGACTTGCAAAGTGACGCTGCCGTCCACAACGCTTGTTCAGGCGTGCAAAGTAACGAATAAATACGACTTGTGGTGTGTGTGTGTATGTTTGCAATCTTGCATGAACTTGTTTGATACTTCACCAATATAAATACGAATGCCAAGGATAAACTTTACTCATTTGTTTCCGGAATTTCGAAAAGAAAAGTAAAGTAAGTGAATCTGTGTTAGTGTTTGCCAATGTCAGAAAAAGTAATTATTTACCTGTCTATTTGTTATACAAACTTGTAATAGGTATATTTGTAATATTTGCGTGTGGTAAGTACGTATTAAACATTAAATACTGAACAGTGTCATTTTAAGGTAGTTCCATAAAAGAACAGAAAGCCGAGAAAGGTTTAAATTTCTTGTCTATACTTTATTAGTATTTTTTTTTTTACTCGACTATGTGGTGGTTCACTAAAGGAAAGATATATTATGATTGACGTGCATGATTGTAAATATTTCAGGTTCCTAATACTAAATGACTTAATTAAATATATTTCATAAATTGTACGCGTCTTTACGTACCCGTAACGTGTATCAAAGTACTAAATAAATAACTAGAATCAAGGAGTTTTGATATCAAAATACATTGTTTGATATAAATTTAAAAGTATTTTCTATCGAATATACAAAAAAATATCAAAATATATTTATGAAAAAATGTTTTACAATATAATAAAATCGGTTCAGCCGTATTCATAAAACTCAACTAGGGATTAAGATCCATAATAGAGTTTTATGAAGCGATTTATTGCTTATAATTATTAGAATCAGTTTGCCGTCGATACTTTGTTTATTTCATTGCAATAATTAATTAGGTAATTCTTTTATCTTAAATGGCCATATTTTGTTGAGTAAGACCGCCTTATAATTACTAAAACATTTTTTTTATTTACAGGTAGGTAACTGATACGAAAAATGGCTGAATCTAAGAGAAAATGTCGATAGTATAGTGTTGATTATTTAAAATTTAGTTTTCATTTATTTTCAATTCATTTGCGAAAACTTTGGAGATGGACACTAAAGGTGAATCAATATTTAATGTCCTTAGTAATTTTTATAAGGAAAAATCGATTCCATTCATAAAGGTTATTTCGGTGGCAACAAATGGAGCTCCTGCCATGGTCGTTCAATATCGTGGGTTTTTAAGCCATGTTAAAAGAATTATACCTCTGGAACTGCAATTCACTATGTTATCCACCTACAACACCTAGTAGCGAAAAATTTGAGTGATAGTTTACACCAATCGCTTCAATCTGTGATTAATGCAGTTAACAAAATAAGAGGCAATGCGTTGGATACGCGTTTATTTGCACAATTATGCGATGAAAATGATGAAGACTTCCAACGATTGCTCTTACATACTAATGTACGCTGGATGTCGAAAGATCCATGTTTAACAAGATTTTACTTACTTTTTTAATCAGTTTTAGAGTTTCAGGAAAGTAAAGATCCAGATTTAAAAGAAAACCTGATCAATTTGAAAGCAGACATCGCGTATTTGACAGATTTGTTCTAAAAATTTAATACCATTAACTTACAATTCCAAGGGGATTGTCTCACTTTAATAAAAGCAAAGGGTGTAATTTCAACTTTTCTTGGAAAATTGAAATTTATGAAGCAAAAAAGGTCTACCGGAAAGTTCTGTCCGTTTTTGGAATAAAAGAAAATTCATATGGCACCATCTTGAATATTTTCACATCAATCCTATCTTCCGAATATGGTCTGGTATGATTTGCGGTTATTCCTGACAAAACTGAAGCCATAATTATTTGCTGTCACTCCATCAACTACATCCCTCCCATTAAAATTATGATTATTAATGTTTAATTTTACGACTGTTATCATTGTACAGTGTAATATGATAGCAATAATAATTAATAGTATAATAATTATATATTTGAATAAATACTTTAATATTTGTTTAGCAAATAAAATATATCATTATCATTACAACACAAAAAATATACTATTTTTATTTTTCGTTTTACCAATCAATTTTCTATATGAAATAAGTGAGAATTGATCGGTGCCTTGTGCTCTGAGTGGATGTTAAAAAAGTATAGTTGGATGGAATCACTTTTTTGATTGGCCAACTTACTTTTTTGACATCCACTCACAGCACAATCAATTAATTAATTAACCAATTAATTCCCACTTTTTTTTTCAACTATTATTTCGTGGTTGTAACTCAGCCGCAACGCAAATTTCCATGGTAAGATCTAATCTTCCACATTTTTTGTCGAGTTCTGAGAATATGGTAGAAATGGGGATCCACCGGAACCAGTTAAGTTTTAAAAGTGGTCGATGAGAAAAAAGTCTGGGAACCTCTGAACTAAATAGTTGCAACTGAAATTTTAAAGTTCGAAAGTTGTTCTTGCCAGTGCCTCCTATATAATATCGAAGAGCCCCGGCAGTACGAAGACCAGGTAAGTGAGTGTGTATTTTTTTATCGAAATTCTATTCGCGGTACTGAATATAACCTTAAATGACATTTGTATGTCAAGTATCTCACCCTTATCTGACAAATCAGTACAAAATACCTTCCCCACGTGACTCAGCCGCGCCACTGACAAACTACCGATTCTCACTAACAGCTAAGTCATCTCAAATCAAAAATAAACTGAAAATGAAATTCGAATTTCATGCTTGAGACATGTTGAGACATACTATCTCATTAATTTGGCCGACATGTGTGTTTGTGTATGTCAGTTAAAAATTTGAATGAGCGCCTTTATTAATGCATTTGGTGAAGTAATTAAGTTATTTCTGTGTGATGAGTTGATCAGATCGTTTATATTATAAACTAGCTGTACCCGCGACTCCGTCCGCGTGGAATAGTGACTTTGGGCAGAATTTTTTGGATATATCTTATGGTTCATTTTGGATTACAAACCCTATAAACCCTAAATTAAAAATGAAATATGCAAACAGTCAGTATTATCGAATGCAACTGTTACGCCATGCGCCTCCGGAATACGTACGTTCGAACCTACAAAGTCCAGCCTAAGCTAAACCCTATTTCATATGATTGATGACATAAATCTGAGGTTAACTTAAATTGGAAATTCAACCTACAATGTCCAGCCTAAGCTTAACCCTATTTCGTATGACTGATGATATAGATCTGAGGTCAACTTAAATTAGAAAATAAAATTTCCGAAACTTATCAAATTTAATAAAAACTATTTTTTTTTCTAAAATAAAAGTAGCCCAAGTTACTCCTTGATACATCAGCTATCTGTCAGTGAAAGTTCCATCAAAATCGGTGCATCCATTTCAGAGATTAGCCGGAACAGACAGGCAGACAAAAATTTTAAAAAATGTTGTTTTGGTATATGTACCGTGTATACGTCCGAATGCACTTAGTAAAAAGCGGTTATTTTAATATTACAAACAGACCCTCCAATTTTATTTGTATTATTATAAAAGTTTGACTCGAGCTTTCTTGGTTTTTACAATATTATATATATATATATATATATATATATATATATATATATATATATATATATATATATATATATATATATATATATATATATATATATATATATATATATATATATATATTTTTTTTTTAAGTTTTCGTATTTATTATTTTGCATTAAATGGTATTAGGTTAAATTTAGTTAAAATAATAATTATGTTGTTTCTGAATATGTATATACGAGGATACGATAACCTTACAGTCCGGCCACTTGTTCTACTACCGGGAGGGAGTCCCAAGGTGGCATGAAAATCGGATCACCGATGGGGCAGAAAGGTCCATGAGTGGAGACCGCGAACTAGTAAGCGCAGCGTGGGACGGCCGCCTACCAGATGGACTGACGACCAGAAGATCTCTGGGTCTCGTTGGATGCGGGTGGCATTGCGCCGTTTGCACTGGAAATCGACTGGAGAGGCCTGTGTTCAGCAGTGGACAGCTATAGGCTGAAATGATGATGATGATGAGAATATGTATCCACTTAGCGAATGTTTCATAAATTATGAGTATAATCCGATAATGTGGAATTAAAATCCTAATAGGTATCTGCTTACAGACCAAATAAGATACCGCCATACCCTTACCGGCATGGCAGTTGCAGAGGCCTTGAGATCGGCAGAAAATAAGAGTAGCTGGCAAAATCTAATACGGCGAGTGATGGTAGTCCCTACAAACTAGACACGATCTTCAGTAAGTGAAGTAGGCGACTAGAAAGAAAGAAAGATATGCCTTGTTCGTATCTGAGAAGTCGTGGATTTAAACCCTCTCTGGCTAAAATGATCGATGGGTGAACTGTGTAGTTACACTTGTCTTGGGGCTTATTATGTACACGAGATTTGTAGTATTTTCAGTAATTTATAAATACAACTCTCGTAAAGAAACCACGTGATTTGGGTGCCTCCAAATTCCGATGTTTTTTTTATTGTTGTCGAACAGCAGACAGGTTGACGACTCAGTTAATAGTAGTTTGTTACACCAGTTTCACAACTAACACGACGCCGATACTGGAACCTGAGTAACTTATTCCGGAACACAACACAAGGTTATTACGGCTTATATGCCGATATTATTAGGGCTGGTTTCCATCCAGCCAGGTTTGGAGTCCTATCACCTAGCTAGGGTAGCTTTGTCGCCTTTTACAACAGGCCGTCGCTGGCTGGAGGGCACAGTATTCTTACTCCAACCCTGCACGGAAGATACCTAGTCAGGTCATAAATTCTGTCACATGTTTAATGTAAAATAATTGTAACAAGTTTATTCATTATGTAACCATTTATATACCAAAATGAACTTAACAAAACATAGATTCTTATGACATTAAAGTTTATTCAAAATGACCTCCGTGATTTTGAATACAAGCCTTCAATCTGCGCGGCCAGTCCTCTATCGCAGCACGAACGAGGTCCATGTCAATATCGGCGGCTGCCTTAATCAAGGATGTCTTGAGTGACTCCAAATTGGGATGAGGCTTTGAGCACGCCTTTTCATCCAAGTGTTGCCATATCTTGTAATCTAACGGATTCAAATCTGGACTGGAGGAGGGCCAGTCTTCGTGCCGGATGAAGTCGATTTCACGCGCCGCCAGCCAGTCTTGTGTGCTCTTCGCTCTATGAGCTGGCGCCGAATCTTGTTGGAATACCCAGTGCCTGTTATTGAACATGGTATGAGAAACAGGTTCCACAAGGTTCGTCAGGACTGTATTTTGATACACAGCAGCATTCGTTTTTACACCTTTTTCACAAAAATGTACCTCTGTTAAGCCCCAATAAGAAACTCCCAACCATACCATGAGCGAGGATGGAAAATGACCTCGTTGGACACGCGGAATACGGTCGCTCGCTTCTTCACTACTGTGTGCGTACACCTTATCATTTTGTTTGTTGTAGCTCTCTTCTACGGTAAACATTTTTTCATCCGAAAAAAGAATTTCCCGATATTTTTTTCCCGCGTACCGCTTCAACAAAGCGCGGCATCTCTTCAGTCTCAGGTCCATTAGACGAGCACTCAAACGATGTCCTGTTTTTCTTCGATATGCCCGAAGCCCTAAGTCTTCATTTAACACCCTTTTCACCGTGGTTCTGCTTAACCCCATCTGAAGGGCCAACAGTTTCTGCTTACGTTTGGGATTTCTTTGAATTCGTGCCTTCACAGCTTTTATCACTGCTGGAGTCCTAACAGACCGAGGGCGACCACTTCTTGACCTGTCATCTACACTAGAGTCTTCATTGTATCGTTTGATGGTACGATAAATGAATCTTTTGGTTATATTCAAATTTTTCAGTATGTTAAAAATTTGAATTGGCGCGTAACCGCAACGATGCAACGCAATAACTGCAACACGGTCTTCTTTAAGCGTCCACTCCATATTTAAAAAATGAGTAAAATTCTAAAAGTATACATTTTTATTTTCATGAACAATTCGAGATTCGAATTCAATAAACTTTTTTGTGGCCAGCATTCTAAAAGAAGAGTTTTTACTGTGTGACAATACTTATGACCTGACTAGGTATATATAATAATAATCGTATATATTCAATTTAAAGGATTAATTTGAAAAAATATTTATTCTAAAGTTTTTTTTTTCAACACAGATTAATAACTTAGACCGTAAAATCCTGGTTTTATTAAAACAGTTTTATTTAGTAAACCACTTGTTGTATGTATATTCATATTTATCGTGTTTGATTTCATCGTAAGTACGTAACACATAGTTAGTGAGTAAAATTCGCAGTTTATCCCGCTTGCAAGCATTTAAACTGCATGACATGTTAAGAATCGAACTCGTGAGCTCTAGGTTGCAGCCAAAATATTAATTAAATAAATAAGGTTTAGGCCGTGTTTAAGTAAAATGTGAATAATAAATTACATATATTTAATTTAATATCAAAAGTCTAACCACACCCCACGTGAAATATATTAATAACAAAACAAAATGAGAGTGTCGTGATACATGGTCGCAAGCGCAGCTACCGACTTCGAAAATAGTCCGACCAATTACAGTGGTCATGTTGCCGTTGGGTTTAATTTATTTTGTGATAAACATATTCGGCTGGTATTTTTAGTATAAGATATGGACATTCCTCGAGTATATATAATTTTTGAATATTTTTATATTTATTTACGAGTATGTGGATGACAGGTGTGGAAGTTATTAATCAAATTATTTTTAAACAACCCACAGATAAGCGAAAAGATAATATATGTTATTTAAAGAAAACTTTATAGCTTTGTCGTTATTAAGCTTAGATTAAATAGATATAGCATGTTCTCTCTGGCTCAGGCCACAGTAATTGCAAGATCAGTTTTTTATCAGTTAACTTACTAAGTGATAGAAAGATACTGTGGCTTTTATTATACATTCTTAAAATTTCTACTTACCAACTTCCCCTCGGTTGGGAACACTTTCAAAACGGTTAAAAAGAGCAATATTTTGTGATTTCTTGATTCTTAATTAAGGAAGAATTGCTAGAAGGCATCGAAAAACAGTGCGTTAGATAGTAGTTAACGTCATCACGTTAAGTTAAAGTGCAAGTTTTAGGGTAACTGAAACTAAATACTTGAATGGTGATAAATAATTTGTTACTAAAAAGCAAAACAGGACCACCCTTCACAGTCCATAAACTTGCAAAAAGCCTTTCATGAATCCGCATACAGTAGATGAAATTTACTTATTTTACCGGGATTAAACGGCCTAATGGTTAACATATACAGATCATTATCGTCAGCCTAATGAAGTCCACTGCTGAAGGTAGACATCTTACAAGGCATGCCACAGATCTCTATATTCGGCTCGTTGCATCCAGTCCTTGCCAGCCATTTCACGCAAATCATCACCTACCTCGCCGTTGGGCATCCTACACTACGTTTGCTGAGACGCGGTTTCTACTCGAGAAATCTTTTACCCCATCGGTTATCGGTTCTACGATGCATATGGCCAGCCCTCTGCCACTTCAACTGCTGATTCCAGAAGCGATATCAGTAACTTTGGTTCTCTGACGGATTACTTCATTACGAATGCGATCGTTCAGAGAAACTTCGAGCGTGGCTCTCTCCATAGCTCGCTGAGTTACTTTAAATTGGTGAAACAGACCTGCTATGGGTGTCCACGTCTCGGTGATATATACGAATGTATGTCAGAATACATTTAAATACTGTATACAAATAATGTTAAATAAAATAAATAATTTAAAACAAAAACACCATGTGGCGAAGACAAGCTGGGGTCTTAAAGCGTCGGACTCGATGCAATTAATAAGTTTTGGACGCAACGGCCCAACCGAGTCCGGATGTCCGGCACGCTTTCGTCACAGTACAGATAGAAAAAAAATATTAAGAAAACTTCTCTTAGAGCATATTTTACAATAGTCTTAAAACATTCTTTGTAATTGAACCGTATATTATTATTTTTATAATAAAAAAAAATTGAGTATAACTTTTTACTGTCACCACTTATTAAATAAGTAAAATGAAATTTATGTTAAAAAGTTTAATTGAAATATTTCTCTTTTTGTAGTTGGTTGTCAAACAGCAGTCTCTGTTAAAACCAAATTGGGTCACATGTAATCCAGATTCCTCTTGTGCCTTCTTTGTCAACAGTGTCAACAGAGGCATCATCGCAGAAAGGCTTAGAAATTTTTCCTATGACCTTTTTCAACAGTGAATCCTAGGCTCCAAATCATAAGGTCTGGATGCAAAAATAAAACACTTATTTGATGACAAACACCAAAAGTTAAAATGCTGTATTACAAAATGTGGCTGCGTGGGATAATACAGCGAACAGAATACAGCTTGCTCTATCCTGTTTCTAGAGCATTCTAAAAGGCAATAAATGAATTACTATTGCTACCTCACAGGGAGAAAAGGAAAGCGGAATTCAGTGTTTTTTTTTTCTACCTTGTATACCAGACTTCATTTTCGATCGTAATATTTTTTTAATCATTAAAATAGTAATTATGATTCTGCTAACGCTACATGGCTGTTAAACGACTAAAGCAACAGTGGGCACTGGTCAAAGGGCCGGAGGGCGCGTCACTTGCTTGGACAGACGCGGCTTAGCCGCAGTTGGCTTTCAGACCCTACTCTGGGGACAGACTTATTTTGCCCATTGACCACCTAATCTTCTAGGCACTTAATTGTTAATACATCATTCAATTGCATGAATGTCTTATGACATCGATGAAAGCAATCGGATTAAAGATTTCACGAATCAATTATTAAACGCTTATTTTAGGATCTTTGCGACAGTAGATAGGTGTAGTGCATTAAATTTTTTAAAACAAAAATTTTATGCAAAATCATTGTAATATTAGAGCGCTTAATTGCCATTAATACAATATAGAGATATTTTATGTAGATACATATATTTGGAATGGCATTTTTGAAATGACTATATGCATTTACTGTACGAGTAGTCTTAGTAAATATTTTCTTTCTTTCTATATATAACACTTCATATATAAGCCACCATCGCAATCAAAAAGGTATTATTTCTTACACCTGTTTACTTACACTTCCTTGAATAATTAAAACATTTTTATCATGTAGTAAGTTTCTTATGTGACTATATTTGACAATGTATTGATACTTCAAGAAAGTTACAATTTCAATAGAAACATGTATTTCATAATAAATAAAACAAAAAAAAGTAATCAATAAATAACTTATACTTAATATACTAAGTATATTAAATTTTAAATGTTGGAAAAGGTGAAAATTTTCCTAAATTAAAAGTTAAGGAAATAATGAAAAAAATTCTATGAATATATTTTTAAACTTACAACTACGTTGTAACAAGAAAGCCCAATCCAATATGGCCGAAGAAGTTTAAAAAGTAAAATCTCGAACTCGATTCATAATTCATACATTATCGATGATCGCCGGCTACCACGTACCCTCGGGCTGCGGGGTAGGTAGAAATAATAGACAAAGTTGCTTAAAAGTGGACGATCGCCAGTTATCTTAGAACAAATTGCAGTAGTTTAAACTTTTTATCTTTACCCTCTAGGGAAGCTAGTATTCAATAAGATATTCGTTATCTATGGGGAGACGCAAATGATTCTACCCCTTTTAATACGGATAGTAACTGGTGAATATTATGTTTGGACAGCTCGAGTCTACTGCAATAATTAGACAGCTTTGTGTAATAAATACTGAGTTTAGGCTCCACACCGATTGGACACCAGCTATGCGACCTGGAGAAAGCACCAAGTCGGATTATATACACAGTTGATTGAGGTATACAGGTTTCTGCATAATTTTTACCTTTACCAACAGTACATAAATAAAATTTCTGTTATAATATTGCATAATAGCAATAATAAACAGCCAAAAATTTTTATTAATTAAAATAATCGGAACTGTGCCCTCTGTATAATGGCTTTGAACGTGATACTATTAAGCTATCACATATTTTAGCTATAGATGATAAGTAGCTTAAATTAAATGAAACTTTGGATCTTATCGATACATATTCTATAATAATAAGAACACTGATAGAATTCATAGAGCTCAATCTAATAATACATATTAATATCTATGCTAGGTAGTAGGGCTCTAAGTCTAACTGGATGGCAACCACTCCTGGTTAATATGCCACCATAATAACCTTGTGTTCTGGCATAAGTGATCCAGGTTCCAGTTCCCCTACACCAACGTCAGCGTGCTTCTGGCGTCACAGATACACAGACACAGCAAAAAAAAATACTATACATTAACACGCAGACATACGAAAACTATTGAGTCACGGTGGTCTTAGATCTATTATATAGAGAAATATTGAGATCTATTATAAAAATATGGTAAAAGACTATTGTTATACACGACGATCATAAAACTAATATATCCGAGTGTCGAATAAAGCGCGTACAGCGAATATTAATTCTGACACAAAAACTAGTTTGGATACAAGTTTATGGAATTTGTATCGTCTGAAAAATGTTTTCAATTTTTGTTTTTGTAAAGTACATAGCAGATTGATAACTTCTTACTACGAGTAGCTTAGACGAGTTTATTAAATTACGACCTTTTTAATGGTTAATACCTTCCGCATACCATTATTACACCATTTTAGTAACACATTTTATATAATATATATGCATGTATCATACACACTGAATTTTTTTTGTGTGTTCAAGAGGGTTCGAGAGTGGTTCACACACACACACACACACATATATACCTAGTCAGGTCATAAGTATTGTCACACAGTAAAAACTTTTCTTTTAGAATGCTGGCCACAAAAAAGTTTATTGAATTCGAATTTCGAATTGTTCATGAAAATAAAAATGTATACTTTTAGCAATTTTACTCATTTTTAAATATGGAGTGGACGCTTAAAGAAGACCGTGTTGCAGTTATTGCGTTGCATCGTTGCGGTTACGCGCCAATTCAAATTTTTAACATACTGAAAAATTTGAATATAACCAAAAGATTCGTTTATCGTACCATCAAACGATACAATGAAGACTCTAGTGTAGATGACAGGTCAAGAAGTGGTCGCCCTCGGTCTGTTAGGACTTCAGCAGTGATAAAAGCTGTGAAGGCACGAATTCAAAGAAATCCCAAACGTAAGCAGAAACTGTTGGCCCTTCAGATGGGGTTAAGCAGAACCACGGTGAAAAGGGTGTTAAATGAAGACTTAGGGCTTCGGGCATATCGAAGAAAAACAGGACATCGTTTGAATGCTCGTCTAATGGACCTGAGACTGAAGAGATGCCGCGCTTTGTTGAAGCGGTACGCGGGAAAAAAATATCGGGAAATTCTTTTTTCGGATGAAAAAATGTTTACCGTAGAAGAGAGCTACAACAAACAAAATGATAAGGTGTACGCACACAGTAGTGAAGAAGCGAGCAACCGTATTCCGCGTGTCCAACGAGGTCATTTTCCATCCTCGCTCATGGTATGGTTGGGAGTTTCTTATTGGGGCTTAACAGAGGTATATTTTTGTGAGAAAGGTGTAAAAACGAATGCTGTTGTGTATCAAAATACAGTCCTGACGAACCTTGTGGAACCTGTTTCTCATACCATGTTCAATAACAGGCACTGGGTATTCCAACAAGATTCGGCGCCAGCTCATAGAGCGAAGAGCACACAAGACTGGCTAGCGGCGCGTGAAATCGACTTCATCCGGCACGAAGACTGGCCCTCCTCCAGTCCAGATTTGAATCCGTTAGATTACAAGATATGGCAACACTTGGAGGAAAAGGCGTGCTCAAAGCCTCATCCCAATTTGGAGTCACTCAAGACATCCTTGATTAAGGCAGCCGCCGATATTGACATGGACCTCGTTCGTGCTGCGATAGACGACTGGCCGCGCAGATTGAAGGCTTGTATTCAAAATCACGGAGGTCATTTTGAATAAACTTTAATGTCATAAGAATCTATGTTTTGTTAAGTTCATTTTGGTATATGAATGGTTACATAATGAATAAACTTGTTACAATTATTTTACATTAAACATGTGACAGAATTTATGACCTGACTAGGTATATATGTCCTCAAGATGTCAAGTAGTATCTGTCGTCGGATGTTTGCAACACCCGGGTAGTTGCCAACACGCTACTAGCAACGAAGAAATTTTGTTACACCCCTTTTTTAAATACCCCCCAAAACGAAAAGCGATTGGAAACCCTCACAGCAGCTAATTCTAGATTTGAAGAGTAACTAAAATTGTGATAAAACATTGCTTTTATGTTAAAAAATTAGGTTATGTTATCCACACCTTATGAGAAAAATAGAACCTTAGCTGAATCTTAAAGTGTGACAAAGCTTGATTTTTTTTAGCTTACAAGCAACTAATGAAAGCCACCATTTTTTTCAGGATTGGAAGGTCAATCCGGATTTGTCCTTGGACAAATCATATTTAGCTACATTTAATACATTTTCTTTGCAAAACTACTTACTGATGGATAACAACACAAAGAGACGAGCAGGCATTTTGCCTTATATACATTTTCACCGTCAGATATCCAGGTCTCAGTGAAAGATACAACCAACATCGAACGCTTGGAAGTATTTTTTTTTTTGCTGAGGAATAGCAGACAGGCGGCCAGTTATCGTCGCTTATGGATGTTTGCGACGCTGCATTGAGAAAACGCTGCTGTCCCATAGGGGTAAACATCCCTTATCATGGTAAATATATCACAATAGGGAAACTTCGTCTCCATTTTGTATCTAGGTGTGATTTATAAAGCCATCTTTCCCGCAATTACTTGGTCGTTGCCAACGTAGGGGTATAATTTATTATATCGTAAAAGGTATTTCACCAACAATGACTTTCTTTGCGTAGTTATTAGATGTTGCTACCTAAATTTTTACTTTGGCTGACATGGAGAGATTTTCGCAGATCCTGATGCAATATTTAATATGTATTTATTGTCAAACTCAGTGGCGTAAAATTAACAACTCAGATAAAAAAACTGTGATTTGAACATTGAGTTATTTAATAGTTATTTGTGATTGTATACAAATTTAACGCTACTAAACCTAAAAATACTATAACCGCATACTGGAAGACGCAATGTTGGTAGGGCCCCCACAAGATGGACCGATGATCTGGTCAAGATCGCCGGAATAGATTGGATGAGGGCAGCTCAGGACCGATCGTCGTGGAGATCTTTGAGGGAGGCCTTTGTCCAATCGACTTCCGGCTGAAATAATGATGATGATGAAACCTAAGAATGAAAACAGAACATTACTTTAAATGTCGTAAAATAATTCAAAAGTAAAACGTTCTTTGATTAATTTTTATCAATTACCTATCTGGTTAAAATTAAAGTATCTCTACTTGTGCCTGGTTATATGAAACGTGGGTTTTTAATCTACTATCTATTGTTATCGCAGACTAGATGCTTCTCAAATATTTAGAAATTAATATTTATATATTATTAATTAATTGTTTTTATTTATTTATTAATTTGTGGAGTATCCGTTGTTAATTACGGTGAGTATTTCAAACTGTCAGTTAGTGTCCGTTAATTTTGAAAATAAAAATTTTTGCTGTCTGATCCCATCCTAACATATTATATCCAGAGTAGTAAAAGTAGGTAAATTGATGACATGACTCATACACCATCATGTCTCAGCTGATAATGGCCTATAAAGTCTTGCCAGTCAGGCCTCTCCTTAGAATTATCGAACATTATAATTCCCATGTTCGTACAATATGAATTATTTACCGTGCTTTAAGTGTTTAGGTTTACTGTTCAGCCACCAAGAAAATAACGGATAACTTGGCATGGTCACCTTTTCAACACCAAGGAAACTTTGTCCTTACTGCTAGTCTCGAAAAATTGTGTCTTTTCTTACAAACTTTATTCATTAGTTCTGAAAGCTTATTTCAAATCCGAACCATACACAAAATATCCGCTCTCGTGATTTTTAGCGTACAGAAGACTAAGAGACGGTCCCAAATGTAAATAAACATATATACATATAGAAAAATCCGACCACCTAAACGGAAGTTTGAATTGCAACCGGGATTTAACGCTTGGATGAGGATGACTTAGAGAAAAACTTTGCAATCATTTGAGGTTGATGTAGCGTAGTTAATTTTAATTTGCCTATCTAAAATACTGATAATAAATGTATCTCTTTTATTCTCATTTAGCATCGAAGTAAATAGACGATCGTCTGCGTCTCCACTGATAAAATATTAGAATATCGATCGCCCACGCGTCTTTTGAACTCAAAATTTATTCTTAATATTAGTTAAATTATATTAAAGAGGTTAGTTATGAGAGTACGATGGATTAATTAAATTTTGTTATGATTATGGTTGAATGGCTTCGAAGATTAATTTTAGTTTATTTTTCTAAAATTATTATAAGATTTTAAATGTTCCACATTGGTTTGATCATTTCTACTGTATATTAAAACGTATTTAATTTATATAAAGTATTAATAGCTTGCAGTAATAATACCTAGGGTAAGCGATTTACTCTGTCTCATGTGTCTATATTTAGTTGTCAGAATGCCACTGTCACTGTCAAGACAAATGACAGGCGAGTGTAAGCGTGATACAGGTGGACATTGGCAAGACAGTGAGGTACTCATGGGAAATCTATAACACCCCAGGTGAAGTAATCCCTACCTACCCTTCTGCAAGAGTCTTGATGTAGAAATCTTGTCCTTGCAGTAAATTAACTGAATAAATTGTGTAAGAAAATAGTGTGACATTTGGAGGATTATTTTCAACAAATACACTCATTAGTATTATAGACGCCAGCAGATTTATCAGTAGGTCTGGAATTTTATGTACGTATATACTTTTAAATATTGAAATACAGAATTACGAAAACTAAATTTTTACTTCGTTCGATTACTCCCAAGGTGCTAGAATGCTACCCCAAACAGCACATTCCAGTAGTGGGAAAATACGTAATATGTTCTTATTTTTTATTTAAAAAAATAGTATTATATGCTAAATTTACTAATTTAAATATTTATTGATATATTCTTTGAACCCATTATCTACATGTATCACAGGTCTCAGAATAAATAATCGTTTTCTATTTACGCTGTAGGGAATAAATCTTGAGTTTAGGTTAGGGTAATAACTCCATCAGAGACCTCTCTTCATCAAATTTTTTTGTAAAATATAATATATTAGAGAGCAATTATATAGAATAGTAAATAATATACTAGCAACAAGCACATATGCTATACATTTATAATGACAATAAACATTGTCCTATAACAAATAATTAATATTTTTAAAACACTACATAGACTGTGGACTTATTCCTGTTCATTATTTTTCATATTCACACTACACCATGAAATTTGTAAGTGAGCCAAGGAGCGGGTGCTGGCAACAGGCCTATCAGATCTTCGCATGCAGCGCCCCATTGTCCGACCAGATAACCCAATTTCCTAGTGAAGGTTTTGTGTATATGACATCTGATTACAGCTAATGTGCGGCCAGAATTAGCTCGGATTATGTAAATTATGTTCCTTGTGTGCCCATTCATTAAATTTATTTTTGCTTATGTGCATACGTAATATATTATTTTTAGGTAAAATCAGGGCAGACGAATTTTTCGGCGACTATGTTACGTTCATGGTCACATCATCATCGTTGTATCCCGGTTGCAACCCAAAACATTCGTTTTGGTACCCGGGGTCCGCTTTCCGACTTTTTCTACTCCACTTCGCACGGTCTTCAGCATCCCTGGTAGTAAGGCCATTGGCACGTATATCACCCTTTACGACGTCTGGCCAGCACTTTTTGGGTCTGCCCCTCCTGCCGGGGCCCGGCGGAGGAGGCATGGCCAGACATTTCGTCGTGATCGTAGAATAACGTCGGATTTGAAAAAAATCCAAAATTCACTTTTTACCATATTTGGATACTACATTGTCTAAATATTATTGCTACATTAAAAAAAAATTACATGTATTTTAGATTTCAAATTAAGCAGTCGGTAAAGTGACGGATATGATAGAATCTCATAGTAAAATGACGCTTGTGAATTTTTAAAATGGCTGTCCTGTAAAGTTTAATATATGTCAGATCCGTCACTATTCTACGACTATGACGATTTGATTCCCACGTAAGCATCCGGTTGCCGTAAAACGGGGCCGTACCAGCAAAGGCAACACTCCTGCAATTTATCCGCATTGTCAAGAACATGAAGGCTGCCGCGAATGGGAGAGTTCCTAACGCAGTCCTTCCGCGTTACTCCAAACATCACGTGACTCGCAGTGCCTGCTTGTGTCGCTCCAGCACCGGCCACACTTCACATCCGTATAAAAGGACAAGCCTAATGATGGTCTTATAGATCTGTCCCTTCAACTTTACCGGCATCTTGGGGTCACAAATGACACCAGTCACCTCACGCCATTTGGCCCACGCGGCAGCAATGTGTGCCTTAACGTCACAATCAATGTTACCAGACGCGTGAAATACAGATATCAGGTATTTCACCTGTTCCGTGCGCTTGACCGTAGCGCCGCATGTCTGATGTTACATCACTACAATTAAATAAAGGAATTTTTTGAAGTGAAATATTATTTTCATGCACTCCGATGTTTATGAATGCGCAGCGGTATTTTATGGGACTCCCTGTGGAAGGCGCTCGTATGTCTCCGACTCTTAAGTACTAAGAGACGCTCATTACTAGTACACTCACCATGGTTGTTCGTTCGTCATGAGCGCTGGACCTGCGGAACGAGACGTTAGTCATCCTGGTATCTACTCTCTCATGAAAGATGAGCTAAGCTGGACACTCCCAGTCCTCCGTTATAAAATAACTACAATCAACATAAATATTATCTTTGCAGCTTTTGCATGCCAAGCTTTTGCGTCTAGTCTTCTGTAATAATTGATATTTTATAAATGTACCAATAAAATTAATATTGGACACCCTAAAGGGTAAACCGATGAAATAATTTAATACTAAACCATTTTGTATATACACAATTCAGGCAAAGTTTTTCAAAGTTCACAAAGAAATGTAAATATAAACTAGTAATTAAGTAGAATTATTGGATGACTAATTAATTATTTAAGAAAATTTAGTAAACAATTATTATAATACAAAAGATAAGCAGATTAGAGAGATTTTGGGAGGGGCTGCCAGACGGTCTAGACGGGCCGGGCCTTCTTTACTAATTTCGTAAGTATTTACCAAAAATATTTGTTATTTTACTTTGTTCAGTAAATTAAGAAAGCTTATGTTACATAGATTGAAATAAATTTAATGTGAATTTGGAGACTAATCATGATTTAGATTCGTTATATTATACTTAATAAAAATAACTTATCGGTATTTAAAGTATGTAAACATACAAAAAGAATATTTAAAGTATATATTTGTTAATTTATATTATGCTTTAGTTTATTACAATAACATTAAATAAATGATATATAAATAAATATTTTGTTACAATTCACACAGCGCCATATAGTCCCAAACTAAGTAGCATAAGCACTTGTGTTATGAGTACTAGACAACTGATATGCTACTCATACATTTTTTATTTTGTAAATAAATATATATTATAAATGAACAATGATAATAAAATATAATGAGATCTTTGGGGGAGGCCTTTGTCCAGCAGTCCACTTCACCATCAGTCCACCATCTTCCGGCTGAAATGATGATGATGATAAATGAACACCCAAATGCGAGACGGGAATCGAACCTGTGATCTCCGCAAGCGTACAGAAGTGCGTTATCCGTTACGCCACAGAGGTCGTCAATAGACAAATGATGATGTAAGGAGGTTATTTTAATGTAAAAAATAGTGATGTTGACCTAACCTATTTGCTTGTTGCACTTTTCTTCTCAGTATGAAATCATTCACCGGAAAATACATTATTCTATACATTAAAGATCTTCAGTGTGTTTTTTTTTTACTTATTATACTAATAGAAGTTATCATCCTATATTGCTATATCTGGTTCAAATTCTCAAACTTTAAAAGTCCTTCTAAACTTTGTAATTTTGATATTAGAAAACTTTTATAAATGACGGTAGCTACTTTACTTTAGAATATCCGTGCAGCGGCGGAGAAAGAATACTAACCTCTGCGGCCGCGGTCGGCCTGTCGTAAAAGCCGACAAAACAACCCACCCTAGCTACGTGGTAGGGCCTCAAGCCCGTCTGGATGGCGAACACCTTCGGTCTTAAGTATGCCGCCATAATAACCTTGTGTTGTGTT
The DNA here is from genome assembly GCA_963693495.1 of Malacosoma neustria. Lineage (NCBI taxonomy): Eukaryota > Metazoa > Arthropoda > Insecta > Lepidoptera > Lasiocampidae > Malacosoma > Malacosoma neustria. The sequence continues at coordinate 1,573,114 of OY856372.1, forward strand.
CCGGCATTAGTGACCCAAGTTCCTGTACCTTTATGTAACAGCAGCGTGTTCGCGTTGCCACTGGCGTTGCAAACACCCATAGGTGACGGTAACTGCTAAATTCTAAGCGGGCCGTCAGCCTGTCTGCTGTGCTACAACAATTAAAAAAAAATTATATTGAAAAAAATATACGTTTCCTTAATTTTTCGAAAAAAGTACGTTCGTAATGTTAGATTCAAGTTTAACTTAAATATTCTGGTATTGACGTTTCTTAAATTTATGATGTCATTTGTAAATAACCTAAATGTAGGTTTCCTTAACATAAACTAACTGGAAGTTTGTAAATGTTTAAAAACGCAATAACCAAAATTAATACAAAATACTTATAGAAATAATATAACAATTAATGCCTAAATAATTTTATAATCATATTTTTAATTTAATATTATAAATAGTATCATAGTTTTGCTATAGATATTAACTAGCGGAATTGTTTCCGTTTCTGTTATAAATATTTTGGTAAATATTTAATTTTGTTTAATGGCAGAAGGGGAGACACCTGTCGACGGGATATAAAAAACTAGCGAAAGAATATAAAGACGGTGTAATACTAAAAAATGGACACTGTATTATTTGTTAAATGTACTCCAAACAGCTTTCCGAAATTAGGAGATCAACAAAGATATAATGAAAGACATAAAAATAAGTTAATAACAAACTCAATGAATAATAACAATAATAAAAGTATTTCTAATAAATTACCCAATAGTTTTAAAAATCTTTACATGCCAAATTTTAAAAGAAAATTAATATTATTCTTAATTGAGAAATGTTATAATAATATAATGGAATTTTTGAATGACGATTTTAATTAATATAAATTATTAACAATATATGAAAGTTTTTAGAATTAAGAATTTATTGTGAAGTAATTAATTAATTTCCCAAATAATAATATGGGCAAAAATGCACTGAACAATTTGTAAACTGTAACTACCTGCATTTTAACAAATAAAGATTACGTTAGAGATGTAATAGAAAAGTGAAGATAAAATATATTTGTGGTGATTAAAGATCACAATAGTTTTATTTTCTAACTTTTACACTAAATGTATAGGTATGTCTTAATTATCATCAAATGCTTTCGAAATCTATCAAAACAACCCTTCACTCGACCGGCTGGTTTAACAGGCCCATAGTCTGATCTTAAAACGCTTAGAAGGGGCCTATATTGAGTTATCCGGCGGTTAAGCGTATGTAATAATGTACGGCGAGGGTACGGCGGGAACTTCTATCCCCCATACGATGCTTCGATCGAAATAAAAGTGGGTAGTGGTAGAAAATTATACAATGAAATAGGTTTTAAATATAATATAAGTAGGCTTTATAGCAACTATAAACTAGGGTTTCATTAGCAATCATTAATTATATAATGTACAGTGTACACTGTATATGCGAAGAAGAAGAGTTGGTTTCTCAAACCCTATTAAGTTATCTTCTCAAAGTCTTTTAATCTTAATTCATCAACGAAAGAACCAACTAACTTCTATTATGACAGAAAAATAAAATTATATTACTTGATTCGACGTATTTTTTTAGTTTCCATCGTTGCTACTTACTCAAAATTTTAGTCCTTTACGATCATTATATTTTGTTGAAGTTTTCACAGCTGTGTATACTAAATTAAAACACAGTTTTGTAAGTGAAAGACGAAACTTTTCAACAACCATTTTTCCCAAATGTTACTGCTATAAAGTAGCCGAATCGTCAACAATTAACAAAATAAACATGTATTTAAAATGTCCAGTTAAAATGTTTTATAAAAATGCTGATATAATGCTCCTTCGAGTGTTGCAAACGTCCATAAGCAACAGTGACCACCTGTTATCGGATGGGTCGTCTGCTACACTCCAACTACAAAAAAATCTGTTGAACTTATTGATTAATGAATTTTTGTGATAGCTACTGAAAGCATGACTTTATAATGCAAATATTTTTAAGTGTAATCAATATTAGGTTACTTGAATTATGTCCATTAGATTTTGGTGCAGAAATTTGTATGCAGACAGTGCAGGCGGGCGTCGCTCGATGTTAGGGTGTAAGTTATTGGGATGTGTTAAAGGCCTTCGTTCTGTAATTAATAATGACTGGGATATCTTAGCGCTAAGCGTTTAAAACTGAATTTTAAAGATCTATCATAGAGTTTGAATTTGTTTTTATTACTTATTAAACTCCAAAAACCTACGCTAGTAAGTAACTTCATTATTATAACTACGTTTTCCAGATTTCAAGAGAACTTAGTGCAAATTTTTAATAATAGTAAGTTGCGTGTCTTTGTTTAGTTTTTGTTTAGTGAAGATGTCACTGCAACAGGCAAGTGTAGGCGACATACAGTGGAATGAATAATAATATATGTAAACATTTGTGACCCAGAGAGGACACTAATTGGAACGTTATAGATATATTGCCTATAGAATTGTATTAAGAGCCCATTATTTTTCTTCTGACTGGGCTGGTGACCCATGAGAAACATTTTTGTGTTTTCGGTATCGGCTAGTTATTTATCTACTTTTACTGGAGTCAAAGTCACCGACATAGCCCGGATGATTGCAAAACTGAAGTGGCAGTGGGCTGGGCACATAGCTCAAAGGACTGATGGCCGTTGGGTCAGAAAAGTCCTCGAATGGCGACCGCGTACCGGAAGACGCAATGTTGGTAGGCCCCCCACAAGATGGACCTATGATCTGGTCAAGATCGCCGGAATAGGTTGGATGAGGGCAGCGCAGGACCGATCATCGTGAAGATCTTTGGGGGAGGCCTTTATCCAGCAGTGGGCGTCTTCCGGCTGAAATGATGACTGGAGTCACTTTGCCGCTACATCCAACTCTAAACTTTTTCCGTATATACGTATATATACGCGACAATTATGTTATAATATCCTCCTCCTTGCGTCGGTTTCCTCAGTGCTGAGGGTCGTGATCATCTCAAGGGAGTACTTTGGTGTGTATTATTTGCCGCCATCTGCCCCTATCGGAAGCAGAGTGTAAAGCGTCGTGAACAGTAGTTTCAAGGGCAGTGCGAATCTGATCGATCCATCGCATGGGGCTCCTTCCTCTTGGTCTTCTTCCCTCCACCTTCCCTGTTATCATCAGTCTCTCCAGGTTGTCTTCATCCCTTCTGGTGATGTGGCCGAAGTATTCTAGGACCCTACGCAAGCAGATGGTAGAGAGCCTAGTCACAATGCCCAGCCGTTTCAGGATCGACACATTAGTTCGGTGTGCCGTCCAGGGTATGCCCAACATCCTTCTCCAGCACAACATTTCGAAGGCATCGATGCGTTTTCGGTCGGCTTTCTTTAAGGTCCATGTTTCAGCGCCATAAATGAAAATGGAAAACACCAGTGATCGCACAAGATTGGTCTTGGTTTTTATGCTGATGGTTCTACTCTTCCATAATTTCTCTAATTGTGACGGCGACGGTGAAAGGCGCCATGCCTTTTGCCATGCCGATCCTACGACGAATCTCTCCCTCGCAAGAACCATCGTTGCAAATTTCGGAGCCCAGGTATTTGATTTTGTTGACCATTTCTAATTGCAGTGTTCCGGTAAGCTCCAACCTGCCAGACCGATCCACAACCATAACCTTAGTTTTAGACCTGTTTATAGCGAGACCCAGCTCAGCGCTGACGCTCTCCATGTTATAATATATAGAGACGAATAACTGCATAAGCAATCCAGACCCCCGTGGGGTTCAACCTGTGACCGTGACTCATCTCCAAGTGTGTAATCACATACATCCTAATTAGTATCTGAAAAACGTCGTCTATTGTAATAGTTTTGTATAGTTTGACATAGACCTATTAGATTCCAATACCTCTATTGGATATCAGCGTGTTTCCAGCGCCCTTAGCGTCACAAACATCTATAGGTGATGGTAAAAAAAGACCTTAGTATTACCCACGTAACACCCAAATCCTGTCTTTCCCATCCAGTTCAAAATAGCAACCTTGCCCAGGTCGTCAGTCCACTGAACTGGAGGAAGTCCCACATCGCACTTGCATGACTTATGCTAATTTATAACATATTAATGTCTGGCATTCGATTAGTTATTCACCATTCAATCGGTGAGACAAAGCAAAATAAGGCTGTGTTCACATTTTATATTAGAATGCAAGTTGTCATTCAACGTTTGTGTTGACGAGCACTATACGTGACCAAGATCCGTTATTTTGGAACATGCTATTTTGAAATACTTTTTATTCATAAAATATTTAGTAAAAGAAAGCTTGCGAAGCTGTTTTATATTTGTAAAAGCCTCAAATACTTTCGAATATGGTCACAATCGGTTTATTAATACATATGTTTAAGAGAAAAGTAAGAACGAAAAGACGAAAAGCGGGTTCTTTGCTCATAAAAGACCGAATGCAAATATAATCATGACAATTATATATATTTAGAAACTATATGATAATAAACAAGCCGTATACGAAGTCTAGGGCAGTTTTCTCAATTGCAATCTAAGTTTCTCTTCCGAATCCTAAGTTGTTAAGTATCGCAACAGTAAAATATTTTTTGTGTTAGTGTTATTCCGCAACCCGTCTTTTTATGTGTGAAAAAGCTTAGAAAAAGTGAAGTGGCCATTTTTAAGGCAACTGCCGAATGATCCTTCTTTGATGGGAAAACCAAATGGTACATATATACAGCCTGTGAAAATGAATCCCTTCTAGAAAAACTTATTCTAGGCATTTGACTGGGTGGGTCTGTTTCTTCAGAAAGTGAACCACCTCGGTAGCAGATATATTAATAATAATTAACAGATATACATCTCAATAAATTTATATAAATTTAAACATAAAATGCTTATTTATGGTGAAGCGGGTCTCGCACGTTAGAATAGCTGCTCGGGTCACAGGTTCGATTGCTGTTCTGAGTGTGGGTGTTATGTATATTAAGTATATATTTAAAAAAGGGGGTAAACAGCATATCAGTTGCCTAATATTTCATACTTTGGGACTAGATGATTTGGGGAGTGTTCTGAAGAACTATTCAGAATGGTGCCCTCGTCGTCTTTCTACCACCGCACTGCCCGCCATCGGCTGGGTGTTCATCCCCATTTCTTGGAGCCTCTTCTTTCTTGTACGAAACGGTTCTCTAGAACGTTCATGCTGCGTACTCTCAGGATTTGGAACGAGCTTCCAGCTGAGGTTATCTCAGCGCGGTACGATATGGAGTTCTTCAAAAAAGGCGTTATAAAATTTCTTCGAGACCGGCAGCGCGTTGGTAATGCCTCTGGTGCTGCAAACGTCCATAGGCGACGGTGACCACCTGCCAGGGTAGGTCGTCTGTCCGTCTGCTGAACTCTAGCTATAAAAAAGATGCAACTCCGTGCATTGTCACAGTGTATTTATTAATATTTTTTCATTATATAGTCCGACATAAATATAATCTTCATTCATCGAGTTATATGATAATGCATTATGACAACTTATGGACCTCAATAACGTATGGTGAAATATGTTAAGTCCGTCATTTCAACCCCAAAGTCTATCTCATCCCTTCTGATGGGCAAAGTGCATGCATACACCGTAACCAAATGGCCTTAGGAAGGATTTGTTGAATTGCTCTATGAATAAAAGTTGGGCAGTAATTCTTAGTGCTTGGTCAAAATAACCGGATATGGAAGTATTGGAGTACTTTGAATATAACATTAAAGATATTGTACAATAGATAAGCATTGCTAGATTGTCGTACCCTGAGAACCCTTTGCTTTAATCCTTGTGTAAAAACCTTTTTTTCACAGTATTTCAAATTTAGAATACCTTATCTCCTAATCCCTCGTCTTTTCAATCGCCTACGAAACTGGTCCAATAAAGGATCTTTGTTCATTATTTACTATGTTTAGTATTGTGTAAACAACATCTGTGTTACCGTTAATAAATAATCTGTATTTCTAACGAAATTTATTTGATTCGCCGCCGATAATAGTATCATAATATTGTACATCTGTAATTTATTCTTTTCTTTTTGTGATATCATTTAGATCTATACTTATTTAAATCTACGTGGTAGGGCCTCAAGCCCGTCTGGCAGAACGGCTATCGCTCGACGGAACGACTGCTAGGGCCATTTGTTTGATAGCCGTCGCGAATCTGGGTGGTTATTTATCATATATTTTTATTTACAAAAGAAAAGTGTGTTGTCTGTTACCTATGCCCCGGACAAGGTGCAGGAGCGGAGAAAGAATACTAACCTCTGCAGCCGGGGTCGGCCTGTCGTAAAAGGCGACAAAACTGCCCAGCCTGGCTACGTGGTAGGGCCCCCGAAGCCCATCTGGATAGCGACCACCTTTGGTGTTAAGTATGCCGCCATAATAACCTTGTGTTGTGTTCCGGCATTAGTGACCCAAGTTCCTGTACCCTTATGGGACAGCAGCGTGTTCGCGATGCCACTGGCGTTGCAAATACCTATAGGCGACGGTAACTGTTAAATTCTAAGCGGGCTGTCAGCCTGTCTGCTGTCCTACGCAATAAAAAAACTGACTGACACCAGCGACTTTGTCCGCGTTGCTTGATATATTAACAAAGTTCTCGTCACGAGGCAGAAGTCTTCCCCTCTCCTATGCATGCGTGCTACCCCGCTGGCCCCACTTCCCCGCGGCAAGGAAGCACACATCACTGAACACGTAGTGCTTATAAAAATCGTTGTTTCTTAAAACTTTAATAACTTTATATTAAATGAAGATATCGCAATCATTTTTTTAGATAAGGGCCAAGTGTATAGAAAATAAAACTTAGAATTTTTTATTGAAATCTATCCAGTAGTTTTCCGTGATGCGCGCGTAATTGCAGACCTCTATCATTTTATTTATATAAAATATAGCGATGTTTTATACAAAAGTATTATAATAACTATAATAAAAGCCATTGTATCCCACTGTTGGACTCGGGCCTTCCCCTATAGTGAGCGTAGAGTATACCCGCTATGTGAGACCTTCAAGAAGTATAAAGCAAATTGGCACAATACAGGATAGGTTTCTCAGGATAAGTACGCTTGCGGTGGTCACAGGTTTGATTACCGTCTCATATCAGAGTGTTTATGTATAACATGTATTTATTTACTAAATAAAATTATATATGTACATATGTAGTTTACCAGTTGTCTAACACCTATAATACAAGTGCTATGCTACTCAGCCTATCTGCTGTCCCACAGCAATAATTTTTTTTTTATATAAAACATATTTGACCGCAACAAATCCGTGCAGTGTATATTCCCTCTAATGCCGTCCGCTCACCGCGATGATCCGTACTGCATTATGCATGAATAAGACCACGTCGGGCTCCGAGCATGCAATGGCGCGCATGTGTCTTCGCCGAACGACGCTGTCACCAATCCATCGTTTTCCAGCTAAAACGTTATTTATTATTCTGATGTGATAATCTACAGCGTATACTAAAGGATATTTTACAATTTTTCTAAGTTTGTCTCGATAAGCTTGCGCCAAAAGGAATGTTTATTTATTAAAAAAAATCAGTGACGCCTTTATCTGCCAGCTGGTGAATAATCCTAAATAACGAACGAGGCTATTACATGAGGTTATCCTTTCGGGGTTGGGAGTAGATCATGCAGTAGTATCCTCATGCAAAATCAAATCGGACCTTATAAACATATATTTACCGATGCGAAACATTTGATGCTAGGACAGTCATAATTCGCAAAGAGCCGTTGAATGGAATATTTAATACGAATAAGCAATAGCGCCACCCTGTGCTAAGCACAATCTTGTTAAAATTTTAATACAGCACCATTACTAGAATAAAAATGAAGAGATATTGTTTCGTCCCAATCTTAATTTACTTATTTGTATCGATGTCCAAGTGTCCCAATTCTGAACAGTATCAAAACGTCAATTCACAATAATGTCAACAGTGCCAAACACGTCCCTACAGTCAAAATTAAGAGTTATAACTCGAATAAAATATACAAACTAGTGATACTAGTTTGTGCATTTCATTCAATCAAAAACAAGCGTAAGTAATCTCTAAGAAAAAACAGAATTTGTAACAATCGAAGGTGATAGCAGACTCGAGTAAGCGCGGTGTTCATATATTTATTTCTAATAATGATATATTAGGTGCAGTAAAAATAAATCCATTATTTTTCCAATAGATGGCTTTAGTAATATGTATCTCGTGTATTAGATGTCCAATCAAGTCACGCTAGGTGGCGATAAAATGATGAGATTCTATACTAAAAAGCCTATTATTTATATACCTTATGGAAGAAAAGTCCAAGATTGTCTATCAAAAATAAGTCAGTTATCCGTACGGTAAGATTTACGATTATTTATTTGCAATAAAAAGGTTTGCAGAAAATAGACGCGATAAATCAAAGATTTCACTCAATGCCTAGGCCTAAGAAAGTAACACTAATCACTAACAGTATTCAACAATTTCCAAATAATAACGATAAAAACGATTCAAAATCTACTTCTTCTTTCTTTTATCATAAAAACCGTTATTGCATTGACATTTATGGCACCTTGTAGTTCAACATATTACGGTAACATTCTAAATCATTTAAGAAGGTAATGCTAAATTTAAAACAATGCATGTACTAATTGACGACTTCCGTCCAATGATTCATTCCGACATTTATAGTTAGTTATCAATTGGTTTTCAATGAAAACTAATTGGCCGCAGTAATTGTTTAATTGGTTTGAGAATGTTATCCTTCAAAGTTGAAGACAAAGACAAGTCAGTCGCTTTGTCCGATATGGTATTAAAGTACTTCCATGATGTATCTATCACACTGGTCGAATCGTAAGCCTATACATATATTCCAATGAGCACAGTAATCTCTTGCTCTTTTCTTCACGTGATTAAAAGCGAAGTTAAATACGTTTAAAGTACATTTTTGGTTATTAATGTATAGCTCTGGAATAGCAGGCAGAAATAGATTGACGGCCCACTATTAATCGGCTATAGATGTGTGCAATGGGCATCGCTAACATGGCTGCCGGAACATACTGGAACACAACACAAGATTATTATGGCGGCGTAACTAGAGACTAAGGGTGGTGAAATTTTACATATAAAAATACACGAAATCTTTATACTCTATGATTCATCCATTAGAAAACAAGTACGTTTTATCATCATACACGCATCTAATATTTAAACAATTGACCACAGACAACTGTTAAACACATGAGTCAGTTGTATAAAGTCATCAATTAGTATTCATTGCGCGCTTTCTTGCTTTTTAAACAAACAGTCATACAAGGAAAAAGTTGATTTCAATGAGTCAAATAGTTACTCTACTTTTACTTAAAACTAAGTAAACTTAAAACTTTGGTTCTGACCACAATACATAGGCTACTCTCACGGAGTTTTGATTATTTAGGTAAGTAATGAGGTCCTATTGAATCAAAATGGCTGACCGCAGAAAAAGAGCAAAGGAAAAAGACGAAGGAATGTGACATGCTTTGAAAATGCAAATTCTAAGATGGATGTATGGAGTTATGAATATAAATGAAATTAGATATATGTACAGTCTGAAGGAAGAAGGAAGGGGGAAGTTTGAAAATAACACCAGTATTTGCCAAACTAAAAGTAACATACAAGGGAAATGTTAGGAATGGGATTTGACAGGAAGAACAGTAGAGACGATGGATACAGAAAAGTTATTAATGTTGAGGTGACGAATTGGAAGGACATATTGTGCCACACTCACATCATGTGCGTGGGATAAGGACAGGAAAAAGAAGTTATATAAAGCGAGTAAAATATTACTTCTCCTAGTTCACGGAAAACAAAGAGTATCGGATTTCCTTTCTTGTACTGGAGTTAACTCTCCGTTTATCCCGGAAATACCAAAATGTTACAAGTATTTTCTTGTGTTTTTGTATTTTTTCATTTTTAAGTACTTGTGCCTAACTTATGTAGATGATTTTCTGCACTGTACCTAAGCTTTATATTCTACTAATATTATAAACGAGAAAGTTTGTAAGAATGTGTATGTTTCACGCAAAAACTACTGAATGGATTTTAATGAAACTTTACAGTAATATAGCTTACACATCAGAATAACAAATAGACTATAATTAATAAAGATATTGTGTGAATTGTTCAAAATATAACGATAAGTGTCAAGTAAGTAGGAAAACATTCTGCCATCTGCAAGCTATTCTGGCGTGCGCTGCAAAAACCGTTAGAGTTACACGTATATAATATATTATGGAAATGTTTATCTTAAATAGTCCTACAAAAAAGCCCGCGACAGCATATATCTAAGTCATTATCACCAAAATAGTGAAATTTCAATTGAATAGAGATCGAGTGAACCTTGAAGCAGAATATACGCTACTTTTATTATTGTTTTTTTTTTTAATTTATATGGCAGAACAAAGTTTGCCGGGTCAACTACTTTATTATATTTTTATCAATGCCTTCATAAAATCATTGTAGATCCTAGCCAGAAGAATTTCGCTGGCCCCACCTGCCAGCTTAAGTTCATATTTTAGAACTATATTTTGTTAGCGTTGTATGTACGAAACAAAAATCTTTCCTTCCCCTTTTTTTAAAGATAATAAAGTACCACGGAAGGCACACACACGCAGGCACGCAGAAGATTAGCCCTGAGACAATATCTTGAGGAGTGTAACTAGCGCCGAAGTGAGTCTTAGAGAGTCTTTATTAAAAAAAATCTTGTTAATTATTCCTTCTAGAAACCACATTAAGCGGGAAATCAGCATGATACGTTCTCATTTTCGTTCTTTTCTGATACTTTCATATTCTAAATACTCGTAACATATAATCTTACCCGAGTTAATAATGTATTCAAATTCAAGCGTAGCGAGCAAGTTTAATATTTAAGGAGTCTGCCCACTACACCGTTCCATACCATGACCGTGCTAGGAACGTGCCAGGCAAAAAAATATTCTTTGTATTAAAAAGTATGTGACTATGCCCACTAGACCGTTCCGTAACCGACCAGCCTGTTGCTTTTGTGTCTGATACGGTCCTAGAACGGTCATGGTATTGAACGGTGTAGTGGGCAGACTCCTTAAACGTACTTAACATAGAAGTCAAAATGCTATTACATCCTAGATAACAATATAAAATTTTAGGCTTTAGTATTATCGCACACATAGTCCAACTCTTTTTCAGTCTATAAATAAGATTTGCATAAGCATTGTAAAAAGTAATATAATCAATCTTTTTCTTCGTGCACGGGCGAAGTAAGACTACTGACTTCTGCGGCCGAGGGCGAACCGTTGTAAGAGGCGACATAACAACCCTAGCCAGGTGGTAAGGCTCCAATCCGGTATGGATGGCAACCGCCCTCCGGTCTCTAAACGCTGTATCGCTCTCTATACCGCCATAATAACGTTGTGTTGTGCTCTAGCATAAGTGACCCAGGTTCACGTTCCCCTAGTCTGATGGCAACGTGTTAGCGGTGGTTCTGGCGTCCATCAAACATCCATAGGCGACGGTGTCTGCTTACTTTTAAGTGGGCCGTCAGCCTATATGCTATTCCATAACAATAAATAAAAATGAAATCAAGAGATCCTAAGACCATAGATCACCCAAGGGCAATATTAGAATGAAGCCAAGCTTTAATGCTGAATTTCCATAGTTACAAAGTTGAAATGTTTACCCAAAAGAACATAATAATAACTTTCATATCAGTGCACAAAACAATATCCATTCTAACAGTACTATGTATGTAGGTTCGATCGTTCGTAACAGCTCCCGATAGGATTGAATATTGATAGGGGTACAGATGGCGCCACATTCAGCACATAATTAATTTCTCAATCGGCCCGACAATGGCTCTGTTTGACCCAATAACGGGGCATTTACATATTTACAAGGTTCGACATATCAGAATGATATTGGGTTCGCAAAAACAGTGACAGAAGCTCGTTATGAAGATCCATAGGTTTTAGTCATGAAGTTAGCGGGAATTTAGAAGACATATTTACTAAATCATTGGCTCAGAGTTGCTTCAAGTATGAGTGGAGCCTATAATCCTAAGTTTGTTAAAAATTAACATCAGTTTTAACTCTGTGTTATAGTGACTGGCTGATCCGTTGTGCACAAACTAGTTGAAATTGTTTTTATTCCTTAAGGTCATAGTATTAGACAAACCCTTATCAAAAAAGTATGACAATAAATGTCATAATAGCAACTGTTCATTTCTGAAAAGTGCACAACGTGAAAATATTCTGAATTATCCTTGACTTAATAATCCATCCATCTTGAGGGCCCCATCGATCTTAGTCCAGTAATTACAACAGCCAGATCCCGTCAGTGACAATGGTTATCTGTCAACATTACAATCACCTGACATTCGCAATCTGTGTAATATATAAATACATATATTTTCTGTTGCGTTTTACTGTGGTAAAAGTTAAAAAAATCGAACAAATGCGTACTTTTGACACTGACAGTTCCATATTGCTTCAGTATTAAGTGACACCGTATATTTTATGATATATTGAATAAACTTTTGTTTATAAAAATCCTTGACCCCGTGTAAAACTCAATAAAAATGAACGATTCCTAAAAAAGCAGGATGTTTGTTCAAAAAATAATATTAAACAATGTTCATAAATCAAACTATAGCGTGATGTAATTCGATGTTCACGCCACGTACTTGAAATATGTAAGATTAAATCACGGACTAGGGCAAGAGATCGTCAGGCCAGATGTCCGTCGGCCCAGATGTCCGTCGGCCCAGAGATTAGACTACAAGAGAACACCGGAGTTTTAAGCGGCAGACTCAGGTAGTACTACATATTCCCCTACTTCCCGCGGTCGAGGGACTCGGAAACGAAATTTTCTTAAAAAAAGTGGTATTATTATTTTTTACAATTTCGGAATTTGAACTAAGAATATGACTTACTACGAGGGATGCTAAAGACCTTGTGAAGTTTTGAAAGTCACACGAAACATGGACGCCAAAGTAGAAATTTGGTTTGCCCCAGGATTTAGCGTTAAGATCACATCAATTTTAACATTGTAACAGGTCCTATTAAATGTGATTTTTTTTCCGGAAATCATTAAAGCACATGCTGAGCTTTGTTGTATATATAAACAGGGCTTAAATAGGAGATAAATAACAATTTATATATTTATGGTCTTAGACTACTAACATTTTATCCTGCTAAACAAGATAAGGCTAGACAGTCACTCCTGTAAAAATTTGGACATATTTATTCCATCTCTACAAAGTTTTGGAGTGAATATGTTTCAAAAAGTCATCCAAAATATTTCCCCAATGTCAAAGAAGGTGTACTTTGAAACATGTGAAAGCTTCGGAAACAATCGTGATAAAAAGCTTGCAAGAAAATTACTATTATATATTTCTATTATATACATTACCATAATCATAAGCCTACATGAACACTACTTTATGGATACATGCCTGTCACAAAGCTTGCAACAGAGACCTATCTTCGACTCGTGGAATTCCACTCCACCTTGGCGCTGGTCATCATCATCATCATCTTTGCGTTGTATCCCAGTTGCAGCCCAAACTCTCGCTTCGGCGCCCGGGGTCCGCTTTCCGACTTTTTCTTCTCCACTTCGCACGGTCTTTAGCATCCCTGGTAGTGAGCCCATTGGCACGCATATCACCCTTTACGACGTCAAGCCAGCACTTTTTGGGTCTACTCCTCCTGCCGGGGCCCGGCGGAGGCGGCATGGCCAGACATTTGTTACCCACGTAAGCATCCGGTTGCCGTAAAACGTGGCCGTACCAACGGAGCCGACACTTGTAATTTATCCGCAATGTCCCAGACATGAAGACTGCCGCGAATGCGGGAGTTCCTAACGCGGTCCTTCCGCGTCACTCCACACATCCACCGCAGCATATTCATCTCTGTGACACGCAGCTCTTGCTTGTGTAGTTCTACGCAACGTTAGAAAAATGACTGTGAGTAGTGGAATCATCATATGTTCCGGTATGTAAGACTACTAAATAAAATTAAACGTTTCGTAAAACGAGCGTCAACGTTAACTTGAACTGTAACCCCTGTAAATGGTCTTCTGAAAGCTTCCACAATGCAATTCCATGGGTCAGTTTTCAAAAGAAAAAAAGAAATGGCTTAAGCCGAATACTAACTTTTGAAAGCGTGGGTTAGAACCATTTTTATTTAATATTCGAAGTATAATATTGATATGGAATAATCAACCTTGTGTTCACGTACCAAGGAACGTTGAGTTTCTTAATACAGAAAATACAGTAGCAATGGAGCACATCGATTTGCCACTGGAAAAATACTTATTTATTCAATTATAATCTCTATTTCTTTAGCAAAAAGGGTTGTAACATTTGTTTATAAAGAGAAACACTAAAGTAGTGGTGTTAGAATTTAATGTTAGGTCTTAAACGACGATGTTATATTGACTTTATAAGGCACTTATTACATTTTACTTTCGTAATAGTATATTTCGGTTATAAAACGAGTAAAAAGGGTTTCCTTATTATAGTATATCAGTGACATAAATCTTCTGAATGGAGTTTTATTTTAGTTCAGGATATTGTAATGAGAATTTCAAGTTTTTTTAAGTGGCACTCGGGTCATACATCGCACGCTTAATCTAAAAAACTGACCGATTACAATTTAGGTCTGAAGTTAGATAATATAACGGGCAGCATTGTAACGACGCCCTCTATCGGCCAAACTAAGATTTATTTCGATATCTCTTTCCCACACTGAGTTACTGCTATTTTGGTCTCTTTCACTCAAATGAATTTGGACAAGACTTTTCACGTGACACTGACGTAAGTCATTATACGTTAATCGTTTTAAAAGTAAACTGCTCGTGGTTTTATTTTATAGTGGACAATTATTAGTTAGGTCAGTATATTATAAAACGTAATACACATAATATAATGCGTTATATCTTAAGTGACACATTTTATCCGTGCAGGGGTGGAGAAAGAATACTAACCTCTGCGGCCGGGGTCGGCCTGTCGTAAAAGGCGACAAAACATCCCACCCTAGCTACGTGGTAGGGCCCCAAGCCCGTCTGGATGGCGACCACCTTTGGTCTTAAGTATGCCGCCATAATAACCTTGTGTTGTGTTCCGGCATTAGTGACCCGAGTTCCTGTACCCTTATGGGACAGCAACGTGTCCGCGATGCCACTGGCTTTGCAAATATCCATAGGCGAGGGTAACTACTAAATTCTAAGCGGGCCGTCAACTTGTCTGCTGTCCTACAGCAATAAATAAATAGCAATAAAATTTAATAAAATATAGGCATATTCTTAAAAGTGTCTTCACTAGTATGGTTATAAAAATATACTTTTAATCGAAAACAGACATCTCAGAGATATAATTTTTAAACTAATATTTAATATAATAAATAAGAACTTCTTCAAAATAACATTTAAATACCATTAATCACTTGATTAAATACCAATAAAATACATAATTTGTTACTATCACAACATTTTTATCGAGTTATAAGTCAATATATGGGATAAGTCGTAAATGACAAAACGTTTTTTGCGATTTCCCAAAAAACAGGTTTTTTAAGTTAGGTCAGTTTATGATTAAGCGTGCGTCATGAAGGTGCTCGGAAAATCAGATAATCTATCAAAAATCCGGTAAGTCTTCTATGTAGCTAACGTACGTTGATGATCACCTTTTTCTATGAAATAGGCCGTTTGTAAAAAAAGTCTTTGTTAAGTCCCTATCCTACTTACAAGTTGGTGGTGGGACTACAAACACCGGTCAAATTGCAAACAGTATATTTTTAATTACGCCAATTAGTTACGCAGAGCTCTGTAATAATAATATCCAGTAATCCGAGTTTCCGGTCCTCTGGTCATTCCATACGGTCAATTTGCTTTAACCAATTAAATTGAATCCAATAACTACGCACGCACTCGTTCGTTCTCGTTCAATTGCTCGTTTTGATTATTTGCGTTGTGCATTTTTTGTGTGGTTATTTCGTTTTTTATTATTATTTAAAGTATTCGATTATCCGATTCTGGCGTTATTTTTTTGTTTGTTTTGTAGTTAAAGTTAAATATCTTACAATGTGACCCCATTTTTTATTTGGGTACCTATTACGATTCACTAAAATAGGTAAGCCATGTTATGCATTATCCGTTACTTTTCTATTTATTTAACGTCTCCAATAGTGAGAAAATACCATATTGAAAGTTAGTTCCAAGCCACTACTACTTAGAGTCTACTTTGCACAAGAAAACAAAAACATTATTAGCCCAGAATGAAATGTGAAACTTTTGGTTTTATGTCAATATTCAACAGTGAGATGTTGTATAGGTATGATACGTTTAAAAGTTGATGGAGATGTAACTATAATGAAATGGTTGTTAGAAATAACACACAAAGTTGAATAGATAATCGTAACTATAGAATTAGGCTATCAGTATCTACTGGTAGTTATTTAAGTGTCATCATCATCATTTCAGCCGGAAGACGCCCACTGCTGGACAAAGGCCTCCCCCAAAGATCTCCACGATGATCGGTCCTGCGCTGCCCTCATCCAACCTATTCCGGCGATCTTGACCAGATCATCGGTCCATCTTGTGGGGGGCCTACCAACATTGCGTCTTCCGGTACGCGGTCGCCATTCGAGGACTTTTCTGCCCCAACGGCCATCAGTCCTTCGAGCTATGTGTCCAGCCCACTGCCACTTCAGTTTTACAATCATCCGGGCTATGTCGGTAACTTTGGTTCTCCTGCGATTCTCCTCATTTCTGATACGATCTCGCAGGGAAACTCCGAGCATAGCCCTCTCCATTATTTAAGTGTATTTAACATTAATAAGCATCTAACATTTAGTGTCTAAGTATCTAACTCCTAAACAAGACATCATGTGTTCGTGTCCAGTGGACAACTAAAGTAAAGCACTACACTCACTACACTACTACACTAACGCAAGCCATGGGGAAGTAACGGACTCGTAGAATTGTATAACGTTTATAACAACTACGATCTTTATAAAACATATCTGAAGCGAAACCGTCACTGTGGGCAACGATACTGGTTTTACCATTAGTAATTTAAATTTATGTTTTACTTCTATTGTAATTTTTATGGTAAAATTGTTTGTAGCTCCTAATAAACAAAAAAAAGGATCAAATAAAAGTTCCAAATATATAATTGTCACAATGTTAAAATAATGTACAAAGCAGACGAGTCTCGGAAAGGGAACGATGCTCCACTAACCCATCTCCGTCGTCAGGATTAAAACTTAAATAAATATTTATGCAGCCCGTGAAACAGATTAAAATATCAGTGCGCTCTGGCGGAAATGCCACTTCTTCCTGCTATTCTTGAGAATATTTTTCTAATTTTGAATTAAAATTGTACGGTACTTTATGCAAGATTCACGTCAATTTTTTAAACCCCCGTCGACAGCGGTCATTTTGTGTTGACGAAATGCTTTTGAGCTACGTTAGAGATCAGAGACACTGATTCTTTTAACGATCTGAATCAACAATGATGAAATCATCTCTTTTCAATTTGGTAGGATTTAAATATAGCTTGTGGATTAAATTGAATGTGACTTATGATGTCGAATTGATTGATTGAGACGTGGAGACGTTTATACGTAATTGCAGTGTGAGACAGGAGGATGTCAGTTTTTTTATTCCTGAAGAACAGCAGACGGCCGTATTAATAGTAAGTAGTTATAATTAATAATTTATGTAAGTATTTAAGTAATTCCAGAACTATTTTAAGAAAATACGCAAACTGAGCAATAATCTTTTTATTCTAAAAATCCAGTTAATGTCAAAGTATATGTGTGACAAGTATATGTCGTTCTCTAGTTTTCATATTTGCAAATAGATTGCGTATTGTGGCCAGTATTGCATTTCATTAATTCTAACAATAATCGCTCTATAGATGTTTGCGACGCTAGGGGCACCAAGAACACGCCGCTATCCCAAAGGTGTATAGGAACCTGCGTCACGAATGCTGCAACACAACACAAGGTTAATATGGTGATATACGTATAGACCAACGGTGATTGCCATTGAGACGGTCTTGGGACCTACCACTTAGCTAGGATTGTTTAGTTTCCTTTTACGACGGTTGTTACCTACTACAGCGTTTAGTATTCCAACTCCACTCATTGCATGGAGGAAGAATACTGTCTGAAATATGATGGAGTATAAAGTATCTTTCAAATGCCGACTTAACATGTAAAATGAGCTTAAACATAAGCAAAAAATAAGAAACTTGTTGTGTTTTGGTGAAAGTCTAGCATCTGAAGGTATCTCATCAACCTTCACCTGTGTCACGAAGCTAAGATGTAATCACTGTTTGTTAGTGATATCACAATACTTGCAATATCAACCAACTATACCCAATTCTACAAGTCATTTACAGTTAGTGCTGTTCGTAAATGGAATGAGTTGCCTACGAAGCCACTTTTGAGAGATCATTATTTATCTATAGCTTTCTAGGATATATGTGTATGTATATTAGTATTTTTTACTGCATGTGTGTATACTCGTATGTACCTAGTCAGGTCATAAGTATTGTCACACAGTAAAAACTTTTCTTTTAGAATGCTGGCCACAAAAAAGTTTATTGAATTCGAATCTCGAATTGTTCATGAAAATAAAAATGTATACTTTTAGAATTTTACTCATTTTTTAAATATGGAGTGGACGCTTAAAGAAGACCGTGTTGCAGTTATTGCGTTGCATCGTTGCGGTTACGCGCCAATTCAAATTTTTAACATACTGAAAAATTTGAATATAACCAAAAGATTCATTTATCGTACCATCAAACGATACAATGAAGACTCTAGTGTAGATGACAGGTCAAGAAGTGGTCGCCCTCGGTCTGTTAGGACTCCAGCAGTGATAAAAGCTGTGAAGGCACGAATTCAAAGAAATCCCAAACGTAAGCAGAAACTGTTGGCCCTTCAGATGGGGTTAAGCAGAACCACGGTGAAAAGGGTGTTAAATGAAGACTTAGGGCTTCGGGCATATCGAAGAAAAACAGGACATCGTTTGAATGCTCGTCTAATGGACCTGAGACTGGAGAGATGCCGCGCTTTGTTGAAGCGGTACGCGGGAAAAAAATATCGGGAAATTCTTTTTTCGGATGAAAAAATGTTTACCGTAGAAGAGAGCTACAACAAACAAAATGATAAGGTGTACGCACACAGTAGTGTAGAAGCGAGCAACCGTATTCCGCGTGTCCAACGAGGTCATTTTCCATCCTCGCTCATGGTATGGTTGGGAGTTTCTTATTAGGGCTTAACAGAGGTACATTTTTGTGAGAAAGGTGTAAAAACGAATGCTGTTGTGTATCAAAATACAGTCCTGACGAACCTTGTGGAACCTGTTTCTCATACCATGTTCAATAACAGGCACTGGGTATTCCAACAAGATTCGGCGCCAGCTCATAGAGCGAAGAGCACACAAGACTGGCTGGCGGCGCGTGAAATCGACTTCATCCGGCACGAAGACTGGCCCTCCTCCAGTCCAGATTTGAATCCGTTAGATTACAAGATATGGCACCACTTAGAGGAAAAGGCGTGTTCAAAGCCTCATCCCAATTTGGAGTCACTCAAGACATCCTTGATTAAGGCAGCCGCCGATATTGACATGGACCTCGTTCGTGCTGCGATAGAGGACTGGCAGCGCAGATTGAAGGCTTGTATTCAAAATCACGGAGGTCATTTTGAATAAACTTTAATGTCATAAGAATCTATGTTTTGTTAAGTTCATTTTGGTATATAAATGGTTACATAATGAATAAACTTGTTACAATTATTTTACATTAAACATGTGACAGAATTTATGACCTGACTAGGTATATGTATACATGTATGTATATGTTTTTATATGTATGTGTGTTTACGTTTATTATTTAATAATATGTATTGCATATACGAGTATACCTAATTTCTAAGTCGATATCTCTTATCCAAAGGTTGCCTGGTAGAAATTGCTTTTAGCAATAAGGCCGCCCATTGTTTTCTTTTGTACTTTTGTGTCATTCATTCATTCAATTGTCCACAAATTGCAAGTTAAATCGCAATGTATTTTTGTAGATAAGTTATGTGCCTGTTATTGTATATAATAAATAAAAATTAACTGAAGGGACAGAGGGCTTTCCTACGTTCTATTCTAGTCCTAGTGTAAGGACAGTGTTTTGACAACCGTTGCATAGGGTGTTTCTAAATTTTGTGAATCGATAACATACGCAAGGTTGCCGGTCGATATTGAATGTGAAAGACATCTGAGCACCGGGACCTTGAGATAACCTAGAGAGTTCTATTTCCAGTGAATGACAGCTACGAAGTTGAACGATGCTCAGATGTTCATATTAAATAAAACGCTTATGCCAACGTATCAGTATGGGACGCGTATCTTATCAGTCTCAGTTAAATTAAAAACTTGTACACTTACTTCTACAAAAATATGTATGTAACATGTACTAAGTTCACAGCTTAAGTCAAGTTTATTAACACTTGTCACATAAGTTTAAGTTAACACATCGTCGGTTTCTAAGTTTAAACTTATATAACTTATAAAGGGATTATTTGATAGCGTCGCGTCTCTTTAAATAAAATGCTATAATCTAAGTTATGTTTATGTTAAGCTTAATAATATTTAAGCAGTACTTTTGGACTGATAAATCGGATATTAGTAGGTGTAATTATGGATTTAAATTTTGTTATATTATAATAATTTTAAACATGAAAGCAATAAATACGATTTTTGTATAATTTACGATTTTTTTAAAGTTAGTCATGCGATGCTGGTTAAAAATAACAATCTTTAAAATTAACTCTACTGTATTAAACGAACACTACAGGGAAGGTGGAGGGAAGAAGACCAAGAGGAAGGAGCCCCATGCGATGGACCGATCAGATTCGCACTGCCCTGGAAACTACTGTCCACGACGCTTTACACTCTGCTTCCGATAGGGGCAGATGGCGGCAAATAATACGCACCAAAGTACTCCGTCGAGATGATCACGACCCTCAGCACTGAGGAAACCGACGCGAGGAGGAGATTAAACGAACACAGACCTTTATACTAAATTTAAAAAAAAATTAATACTATATAATTTTTGTTTCTTTCAGTTCTTTAATTCGTTGCCAATGATGAGTGTTCATTATCTTAGCATTTCTCCCTTTTACATCGGGAACATTTCGAAGCATTTAGGAACCAAAGTTTGATGTTAAATATTGTCACAGACCTAAATTTCTTTTCGCCTATTTGATGAACTTTCGTGACACTTTCCTCTCCCCGGTTATAGTTATAAAAATGTGGGTAAATTCAGATTTATCCTCATACTTTTGGGTTAAATAGATATAAGTCAAAACTAATAATAATACGACTATTAATTATTATCTATTAATCATACTAATATTATAAATTTGAAAGTAAGTTTGTATGTTACGCTTTCACCCAAAAACTACTTAACCGATTATCATGAAACTTTCTACACATATTTTTGGAGATATATAGGATACTTTTTATTGAATTAAAAAAAATTATGAAGATTATCCTTTCTCATTTTTTTCGATTTAACTTTGACTGTTAATCGCCCAGCGGAGCGGACATATTTACCATGCTCTGACAGTTAAGAAAAATGTCGGAAGGTAACTTACACGTCGAAATCACTGATCTTTATATCCTTCCATCTTAGCTTAAGTAAGCGTGGCGGATATACAGTTCTTTCTAAAGGAAAACTCGAGTCCGTTAGTGGGACTTTATGAGTTGTTAATATTATTCAACCGTATTCGATCAACGTAGAAAACCAAGTTTAGCGGATCTCTGCATTGTGAATAGGTTTCGACGATTGAGTGTCGGGGTCGCGTCCGTGCCATAAGTTATAATCGTACGGCCCGTGAACTGGCAACTTATCTGACGAACTGCGAATGCCTGGAGTGCGGAGTCATGAAACTTTATGGATATGGCATTTGAAATACAATATTTTTAATGCATTGACTTAGCAACTCTTAACTTAGCAAACGAAAGCTCACTGGAACGGTTGGTGGTACAAGGAAGAGTAGAATGTCAACGCTCTCGCGGCTGATCACATCAAATAGGGAGAGATGGAGAACCATTGTAGAAGCCGCAACCAGCCTAGTAGACGATCCATGACCACGACCACTCCACCAAGTGTGTACGACTAAGAAGAAGAACTCTTCACTACGAATACTACCTACTTTTATGCTGTTTGGCGATATTATTTTTATTGCAATGGAACAGCAGGCTGATTGCCGGTTCACTTAACGCTATGAAGTTACTATCGCCTATAGATGTTTGCGATGCCGAGAGCACCGGTAACATGTTTTTGTTCACGTAGGGGAACAGAAACCTGGATCACTTATGCCGGAACACACACAAGATTATTATGGCGACATATTTGAAGGTGATTTCCATCCAGACGGGTTCGGAGCCCTACAGACTAGCTGGGATAATTTCGGCGCCTTTCACGACAGGCCGCCCCTGACCACCGGCGTCAGTATTCTCACTCCACACTTGCACGGAGAATTTTATTAAATTAAATTTCCAAAATTAAAATTTGTCTTAAATGTGATTTTCTATATGGTATTGTTTTTAACGTAAATGACATACCTATGGATGATAACTTTCAAGTCTCCATCTTAGATGTACTGCACGAGGCGGTAACCCAAATACGGTCTCCTTTTGAAGGTGCAACCAGCTAACAATTTCCACTAGATTCCACTCTACACTCTATAGCTGATGCTCGAGGTGTCAGTAAATAACGTGTAGTGGACACGGATCTAAACGAAACAGGTCAAAAATCCCAAATCAACGTAGTTGATATACCAGATTTTGTTCTTTCCACGGCTTTTTTCGCCTTTTCAATGTTATTAAACGTTTTGTAACAACTCGTCTTATATAGTATGCTCTTATAAGATAATAATAACAATTATTAACGTCCCACTGCTGTCCTCATCCCACCCCCCATCTGAGAGACTGGACACTGTACCCATTATGTTTATCATAGGCATCTGCCTATCGACCTGCCGGCAACCAGCTAATCTTAGCTAGTTATATATAATGGTGATTCTCGGTTTGCATGTTTCCTCGCGATGTTTTCATGCACCGTCGGCACGCGGTAATTACGTGCTGTAGTCAAAATATGCCAAAAAGGTACATGCTGTCTTTTTTTTATTACCTACTGTAGGACAGCAGACAGGCTGACGGCCCACTTAGAATTTAGCAGTTACCGTCGCCTATGGGTGTTTGCAAAACCAGTGGGATCGCGAACACGCTGCTGTCTCATAAAGGTACAGAGACTGGTGTCACTAATGCCGGAATACAACACAAGGTTTTTATAGCGACATACTTAAGATCTAAGGCGGTCTCCATCCAGACGGGCTTGAGGCCCTACCATGTAGCTAGAGTGGGTTGTTTTGTCGCCTTTTAAGACAGGCCGACCCTGGCTGCTGAGGTCAGTATTTTTCTTCGGCCCGTCACGGATAAATGTCTACATGGAAAGTAGATTTCAAAAAATCCACCATACTCACTCGTTCCCGCATCCTTCTTATATCCACCCCCCGTGGTCTCCCTAAAGACACACCATAAAAGTGTTATTTATTTATTTATTTATTTTTATATGTAAACCAACAGTACAGTAAACATTAAATAAGATCATGATATAACAAACATAACAATTATATATTATATGCATACATGCCAATGACAGGCCTACACAGCTTTGTCTATGTCTCTCTATCTAGTGTAAAAGCAACAGACTAGCGAGGTTTGGCCATGTAATACGAAGGCTTCCCTTACCATATATCAAGGAAAATGACAAAAATGAGAGATTACAGAAGGAGAGGTCGACCAAAGAAAATATAGATGGATTGCTGAAAAGATGATGTGGCGAAAAAGGCTATGAATGTTGAGATGACGGCTGACAGACGAAAGTGGAAGGAGTGAACACGTTGTGCCGACCCCATATAATGTGGGATAAGGGCAGAAAAAAGAAGAAGACCTCTAAGTTAGTCTTCCAGTTTGATACCTCTTGGCTACCACGCACCTATATCTCCTTCTCTCTCAATAATATATTCATCATCAAATGTCTTCTCCGTGTAGACTTGCCTTCTTAGCTCTTTTGTAGAACTATCATGAAACAAAACAACTGTTCATGTACTAGGAACGCATAAATCTGTGGACGTAAGCGGTATAACGCCTGCGGCACGGCACGGGCGTACTCTTCGGTGTTGGCAATGAGTTATATTCTACCGAGATCAAGATTTGTGAGAACTTGGTAATATTGTGACGGGCAAGGTACTTTAATGTCAAATTTGAATAGATTAAAACCTAACATTGTTCAGTGACTGATAAAGATAGTCAGTAAATGTAAAACGGATGTTTTACAATGACCTTGGTCAAGTTAACATTTGATGGAGTATTGCTTCTACACAGCGAAAGAGATTTCTGTGTTGATTTTTCCTCTCGTTTAATAATACATCAATAATATAATAAATATGAGATATTATGACAATTTATAGACTACTTAAATACTATTTTTTCCTAAATAAATACATATTACACATCACCCAGATGCGAGATAGGAATCGGACCCGTGACTGTAAAGCGTACAGAAGTACGTTAGCCGTTACGTCACGTAGGTAATCAATGTGCTAGTTTATATTTGACAACTTCCGTAGTGCAAAAGGATCACGGGATCGCTTCCCATCCCGAGTCTAAATGTTTATTTTAATACGTTTTGTACGTTCTAGCGTGCAAATTAGTAAATCGGTAATTTCACAAGTATTTTAATGAACTTTTTAAAATGGTACAGTGAACTTACAAGTTACAAGTTAACAATTATAAGTTATGAACTAAAACTATGAACAAAGCCTTTTTGGTAAGCGGCGCGCACGTACACTTCTTCATTAATGGCGGGCACCGCGTCGAGAGACGCTCGAGTGGGTTCGACGCGAGGCGAATCAGCGCCTCCTATTGGCTGTATACAACGATCCGCGCATGCGCGGTGGGTACCGGTGTATGTCCGGTGTTGCCGCGTTACATTATTTAAAATGTGTTTATGTACAAAAGACATAAATAGTACATCAGTTATCTTATACTACATTTTTTTATTGCTGAAAGAGAGGCTGACGGCTCACTTAATAGTAATAAATTACCGTCGCGTTTAGATATTTGCGACGCTAGGGTCACTACAAATACGCTGCTGGCCCATATGGAACAGCAACCAATTGTTGTGCCAATTGATGTATTTTTTATTCATTTATCTGTGACAATGTTTGACAGAAAACTCTGGACTTAAGTTAAAGTGTAGTTTGTAACTTTAAGTAAACGCTTACATTATGAAAATGTATAAATGTTATTACCCTATTTTTTCGAATATTATTGAGAAGAATTATCTTTTTAAGTTTATTTTGTTATGATTAAACGGAGAAACGGATCTTCATTCGCCTGTCTTGATATAGCTAGTTTTTATGCTGTTTCTCTATGAAACATTGCCAATATATTTTCCATAAAGTACACTTAAATAAATCAAATTGCTTTAAATTCACCCTCTACCATTAATATTTAATAACTGTAATTTATAGTCAATAAAACCAAGACAAGATAATCGCACTAAAAAGTCAATCCACCTAGATGCCAGTCCATAAATCTCTGAAAAAAAAACACAAGGTACGTCGTATATAAATCGCACCGCCAAGTAATATACGTTGATTAGAGGGCACTTGAAGAGCAGTAAATCTTTGACCACCCCAAAACACTGTTTTACAGCTTATACAGAACCTGAATGTCCGTTTAGAAAAATACACCGTGTTTGTTTTACTTGGCAATCTATGTTGAGGGTATCTATGTCGTAGTAGCCGCTGGCTATGCGGTCTTCACCTACGGAAATAAATATATATCTTTGTAAATACATGTTTTAAATAATAAAAAATTAATTATTTTTGTTTGTTCCGTTTTATTACCTAAATGCTTGAATCTATTTTAAATGACGCCTACAAGCAGATAGCTGTAGCAGAACAATGATCAGTTGAATCTGCGACTCCCCACATAAGCCTGATGAAGACGACCGGGGTTTTAGTCAGTAGCGGCGCCGCTGGCCGTAACATCTCGCAGCATAAAGGTTGGTCGACTTCCCCATGCATGGTATCGGTAATTCGATTTTCTGGGTATAAAATACATCACTAGCATTAATCTATATAAATTATATTAAAGACTAGCATTAATTCAGAACCACGTTGAGATAGCCCGAGATGACACAACAGATTGAATGCAGGATGGAGGAAATGGAGATGGTCACAAAAGCAATTTGCGATAAGAAATCCGTAAGTGCGGACTCGTACTGCGCTGCCTGCCATCGGTTGGGTGCTCATCCCCATTTCTTGGAGCCTCTTCTTTCTTGTACGAAACAGTTCTCAAGAACGTTCATGTTGCGCACTTTCAGGATCTGGAATGAGCTTCCGGCTGAGGTTTTCTCAGTGCGGTACGATATGGAGTTCTTCAAAAAAGGCGTTATAAAATTTCATCGAGGCTGGCAGCGTATTTGTAATGCATCTGGTGTTGCAAACGTCCATAGGCGACGGTGACCATCTACTAGGGTAGGCTGTTTGCCTGTCTGATGAAATGTAGCTATAAAAAAATAAGGTCGTCGTATTATATGAATCGGAATGCTAGGCCACAAAAGTAAATGATGAGATGTGGAAATTGAACAAAATTAGAAAAGAATATATTAGAGAAAGTGCGATAGTAGTTGTTGAGAAATTGAAAAGTAACAGACTAGCGTGATTTGGCCATATAATACGAAGGGAAGAATGCCATCTAACAAGAAAAATTATATAAATGAGAGTGGATAGATACAGGAGAAGATGTAGACCGAATAAATCGATGTTTCTTGATCGTGTAAAAGATGATATGGTGAAAAACAGAGAACATGTTGTGGCATCTCCATAAATGCGGGATAAGAGCAAGAAGAAGAAGACTAACACTATTCCTTCGCGTCCAAGTCGATTCTAATACGATACTTTGCGATATTAATTTCTCTTTCAACTCCACTACGTGGTAAATACAGATGGTAATTATTATTTTAAGTGACCAAAGTATCCTAGATTCCAAAAAAACAAAGAATACAACTGGAAAGCATCTTAGTATCATATTTATGTGAATATTATACTTGTGTAATATAAAAAAAATTATTACAGAAGTAACCATCCGCTAAAACAGTATTATTTCGTTTAGCCAAAGTTTACGTAAAATTGAATATACAAGCAGTATTTTAGATATTAATGTTTAAAAGAACCTTTTTCGATGCTTAAATTTTTTATAAGCTTCCAGAAAACCCATTTAGGTTCTAGTATAAAGTGATTCAGTCTATAACTTAGACTTCAACCTAAAGTAATAAATACTAACTAAGATGGCTTTTTGGTTTTTAGCTCAAGTTATAAGATCCATTCTTTTAATTTTTTATTACGTGTATACTACTATTCCTGATATTATGAGTAAATTATAATATTACTTAATGGACGTAAATAAACTAAAAAGTCGGAAGGTGGACCCCGGGCGCCGATGCGAAAGTTTGGGCTACAACCGGAATTCAACGCAAAGATGATGATGATGCTGATGGACGTATATAAACTGTTTGATATACCAAATGTACTAAAAACATCTCGCAACAAAAATGAATACTTTTATATACTAGAACCAAAATTGAACACGAAATTATAATTTTACAATGTGCCACTCTTCATGTAATAAATTTTTTGGAGTTTACTCCTTAAGAATCGATTTTCATATATAAGGCGCCCGGTATGAGAAAAATGTGAGAGTAAAATCTACTAATGAATGACCTCTACGTTTTAGGTGCGCGTGCACCGGAACACACTAAACAAAACAAAACGATGTATCTCTCAAGGCAAAAATTACTTTATTTGTTACAACTTAAGGTTGATTTCACATTAAATATTGTTTAACATATATCTTTTCATTTGTAAGTGACAAGAGTAATTTATTGCTTTGCTCATTTTATATGACGAATGATCGTAAGTATTAGATAATGTTTTGGAGATTTGTGACTTTATTACTAGGTGCCATAGTTGTAATTAGGTTGAACTTAAAACTGTTTTAAAACTTTTTTATATATGTATATTATTTTCATTAATTTGTTAATTTACCTTCATATGGTATTAATCTTTTTTTAGTTAGGTATTTCATATGGTATTAATCTTTTTTCAGTTAAATAAACTCTTTTTGCGTATGTTTAGACAATCGTACTTAAGTAGTAAACTCCAGTCGTGCGTCGGAGCTGACACACACAGTATTTTTTGGCTTATTTTAGATGACTACCTAATATATATAAAATCGTTAAAATATTTCAAGAACCAAATTATTTACTCGCTCGTTCTATAATAATATAAAATTTTATACTTTATATGTTAAAAAATACTTATTAGGCAAACGCTGTTATTTTTACATGATTTTTTCACGGTATTGGAATTATAATATAACATCATTGCGTTTTAGTACACACATCGCTAAAAGTTTATATGTTAAACCGCATCGAATTTACTTGAAACTACTAACATCTCGCGGGAGATGTCGAGAGTGTTGTTACTGCTTAAACAGTTATGAATTACACCGTGACACGCCAGAATAATGTAGATATTGTACGTAGGACACATGATGTGTGCCGTGATTCATGTTCCATGTTTTAAACAGTTTTTGGTGACACAAAACCCTTTCCTATCAGCATCGAAATAAATAGGAACGTTCCTTAGTCCGTTCCTGTTCAATGTTTTACTAAACATAGTATCCAATAATTAGCGACACACCTGAGCAACCTTGGTAGTTGCAGTGTACACTGGCCGCCGCGGGTAAGGGTAGGTTGGCGCCTAAACTGCGATCTGAAGCTTAATGTGGCGAATACCGAGTACTTAGCCTTCAGCTCTGAACACTCTTAATGGCATAAATTGATCGAACTCTTACACGAGATTTTGGAGATTACATAAACTTATATAACTAAAAGTAAAATTAATATAAAAATAATTTAGAAAGTATTTAGCACTTAATTATGATTATAAATGATTATTCACGACGTCAGTTGGAATGAACCTGGCCTCTTGTAGGTGAACGGGTGATACACATTAAAATTGGTTGACGCTGACAGTGCAGCTAAGCCAGCAAGTTAACTTGGTGAATAGGGATACAACAGAACGCATTGATCAGATCACTAGTTAAATTGATCACGATAGATGACTAATGTGATTGTTGACACAAAATGCCAGTCAAGTTGAAAAACCAGATTTATATTCGTATGATTATCGTTAGGCCTGTCATTTTGTACGGTTTTTAAACGTGGTTGGTGTGAATGCGGAACAAGCAGGAACTGTGTATCTGCGTGACGCGGAAGTACTGCAAGGTTAGGAGCTAGTTTGACTTCGTAAAAAGTAATATTCCTACCATTAGAGATGCTGACGTGCGTAGTAGAGTAGAAAAATTCGGAGAGCAGACTCCGGACATCAAAGCCTGACAGAAGTTTATTTTGCAACTGAGTTTTAACGCGAATATGATAATGATTATACGAGTACAACATGCTGATACTTCAGTTATCTTTCGGTTCATGGGTCGGTTAATGGTAATTTGTAAAACTGTTTTCCAAAATATTTTTGATCACTTTTAGCCACGTGGTCTCAGCTACTTAAAACTTACCTAGACAGGGATAAGCGGATTACATTTTCGTTATTTCGCAGACAGTATTAGCAAGGCATCGTTCGATGTTCGTTGCGGTGAAGGACAGACGTCTGCCACTCCTGTAAAATACATTTTTAACACAATTCATTTACCTTTGGGCTTTATTAAAGAAAAAATAGCGTCACAGACGAATACTCGAAACGGAGACGGATTATCCGTGCAGGGGTGGAAAAAAATACTAACCTCTGCGGCCAGGGTCGGCCTGTTTTAAAAACAACCCACCTCAGCTGCGTGGTAGGGCCTCGTCCGTCTGGATGACGACCACCTTTGGTCTTAAGTATGCCGCCCTAATAACCTTGTGTTGTGTTCCGGCATTAGTGACCCAGTTCCTGTACCCTTATGGGACAGCAGCGTGTTTGCAATTTCACTGGCGTTGCAAACACACATAGGTGACGGTAACTGCTAAATTCTAAGCGGGCCGTCAGCCTGTCTGCTGTCCTACAGCAATAATAAAAAATACGATAACCTGGAATGGATTGTTTCCAAGCTTTACTCGAAACAGTACTGAGCCGAATATCTCGATGAGTTCTTTACATACAACCAAAATGACTTACATTAGAGAACAGAAAAACAAAAACAATAAACATGATGTAGGTAAACGGTTGAAAATTAAATGATTCACATTGTACTAGAAGGAAAGCAGCATCAAACGGCTCAGTTCCAGATCCCATTAGGGTAATGGCCGGCCGTTCGCTAATGGTCGCGCTCAGAGCTCCCTTCACTTCACTCATTCACTCACTCGCTAACCATTCACTCATTCGTTCGATGACTGTATCTTTGTTGGTAAAGTTTTATGGGATTTGTGTTACAGTTATTACGTTATAATGAAAAGTAAAATACATTTTTGGTATGAAGTTTTGTATTTCTTTTATTATTTAAAACGTAAGTCTTAAGATTAAAATATAAAGTTTGAGCAAATTAAATGATATCGAAATTTCTTTGATTTTTTTATTTCTAATTTTGTCATAAGGAATGATAAAAGTATTTTGTACACGTACAACGTTAGTTCTCATTTTAATAATCTAATTACATCATTCACCATTCACAAATCAACTTTACGTCAACCAAATAAGCTATCCGATTCGAGTCATATTGTGTGCCCTATATGAATTGAAAACGCTAAGAGTTATAAAAAGAGGTTAGCGAGAAATTCGGTATTCGAAAAATAAAATTAAAATTTTACTTTACTATCATAGCTTGAATGTAACAAGTATGTTAAAAAATAATAAACATTATTTATATTAATGTAAAGTAAGGTCAAAGTCATAAACACAATTAAGTGACCCAGGTTCCAGTACCACTAGGCAGATGGCAACATGTGTTAGCGGTAGCCTTTGCTTCAAAGACATCCATACGCAATACCAGGTTACTATTAAATGCACCATCAGCCAGTCTGTTGAACCGCAGTAATAAACAACGCTTTTTAAACAAAATATGTATACAAATAAATAAATTATTAGTAATACACAAATATGTTCTTACCCACTATTAATTATCTAATAATCCAAAGCGAAAGTAACTTCAATGTGTTAACGACTGCTCTAGCTTATATTTTGTTTTAGAAAAAAAATTACATATCTGCATTATAATTTACAATTATTGTTTTAGTATTTGTATGTATGTATAATATACATGTAAAATTTACCGATTGCAACCGACTTTGTCGAATTCGTTCTTTCGTCACAACTCTATACGTCAGGTGGCGGTGTGCCCCGTATCGTATTCCGATGTACGTTTTGAATGTAAAATTTGAATTTGAAAAGAAAATCGAATTGACGTTTCGATTGGGCCGTCCAATCAAATCCAAATAGATACTGTCATCGAGAATGTTACGCTTTTTTGTGTGAATTTAACATTTTTTATATTCAGATTTATAGTAACTTCCCTTCAGCTTCGAGCTAAGTACGATTGTAAAGGCTGATTAAGAGCTTCAAAGGGGTAGAACTAAAAGTCCAAAAATTTCTGAGTCACTATATTTGCCTTTTCGCTATCGTCTACTCTATTAGATATCAATCTTGGGATAGGTTGATATTGTAAGAGGTGACGGAGAGGGAGAGAGAGCGTGCTAGGCACCCTTCCCGCTCACGCAGAGCCACTCGTCGCCAGAGGTTGGCGACAGACCTCCGGCCACTGTAGTGATCGGTCGCGGGTGCGTCCCTCTGGGAAAGGGTCGCAGCCTGCACACAAATGGCCGAGAGAGTAGTGCGCATAGATGTTGCAAACGCCCAGCTCACCCCTGCGTGAGAAAGAAAATGACAGGGCTCGTCAATGTCCCCAGCTGTGAATAGGCCCACGATAGCGGGCCGGCACCAGTCGCGATCGCGGCCTGACTAATCCATCGCGTTCCGCGGCTTCGCCACTAAAGGTGTTTGAAGGAACACTGGGGTGGTTTTAGTGGGTATACCAGCAACGTACGTCCCCCAGCCTAGAGAAGGGGACGTACGGGAGCATTGCACGGGGAGTCCCACACTACCCCACCGCGCGTCCCTACGCGGCGGGGTGTGCGTCATCATTTCCACTTCCCAAAAAAAAAGGTTGATACTGTAAGAAAGAACTACCTTCCGGGAAAAAAATCTAAATCGTTTTTATATGGTAAAATTACATTTCAAGCTGAAGTATTGTGCTCTCCACAATAATGAATCATTAACTAAAGAGTGTTATAACACAAGGGCGGCAACATTAATAGCGTAATCACGTCAAACAAAGACGCCCCTGCCGGAATGATCGATGACCGAAAGCAATCGACCGGAAATATCGATTCATTCGTTCCTCATTCATTATGAAGTAGTGTCGTAATAAATATGAAGTCATATTTTAAATGCATGAATAATTCTAAAAGGGTACCTAATGTTAGCCGGTCTCATAACTCTAGTTAGATATAATTATTATACAAATAATATTAAAATAATAATTAAATTTTACTCGTGAATACCGGTTCATACTAACTGTCACCTTAAAATGGAGGCACGAGGTTCGTTTTTGATTATTCATCTAACTAAGAATCTGTTTAAATGTTATAAGCTTAGATTATATAATATATAATCAAAGGTTATAAGCTATAACCATGAGATATGATGTCGAATATCTTACCTATATGGCGTAAAAGGAAACAAATCGATTAAGCTTTCATATTACAGGCAGGAAAGATAAGGTACATACTATTATTTTGTAGTAAGATAATCTGATTGTGACGGCATGATTAATGACTGAAAGTTATATTGGAATGAATTGGAGACGAATTAAAAGGCTTTTACGAGTTTTTCATCCCAAATGCGTTCTTATTTTTGTAATAGCGCCACGTCTTTGTGCACCATCATCGGTGACTTTTACTTTACTGTCCAACTATGCACAAGAAAATATATTAGATTATAAATGAATATATATTTTACAGTAGCGAATTATCTTATCGGTGACTTCCTTTTTTTTGTTCGCAACTAGTTAAAAGAGTAATCGATAAGTCTGCTATTACGACTACGTAGAAAAATGATGGGCGATATTCTAATTTTTTTATTGGATTATAGTCACATTAAAAATCAATTTACGTACACGGAATTTAAGACATAAATAAATATTACAGTTTTTGTTACATACAATGTATTAAGAAAAGTAAGGAATCTTTCACAATAATTATATAATCTTCAATACTTTGTACAGATGCGCAAGAGCAACCGGTTTCTTGAACTTTGTCCAATTTATACGGTTGACACGATTACATAAGATTATAAAGTTCTGCGAAATAATAATTAACTAGCAACAACGTTGTTAATATTTATGAAGCATTCTGATGACAATGTTGTCAGTATAGAAATAAACTATGAAAATTCACAACACATCATGTAGTCTCAAAATATGGAGCAGAGCGCTTGCTTTATAGGTTCTAGACAACTAGTATAATAATTATACACTTTTATAAATAAATATAAATCCTGCACGGACAGCAGCGTGTTAGCGGTGCTCCTGGTGTCTCAAACATCCATAGGCGATAGTAACTGCTTACTATTGAGTGGGCTGTCAGCCTGTCTGCTATACTTCAGAAATAAAAAAAGTTGTTGCACGACTGAGGTCATCAAATTATCCGTATTTCTATCCGTGCAGGGGCGGAGAAAGAATACTAACCTCTGCGGACGGGGTCGGCCTGTCGTAAAAGGCGACAAAAGAACCCACCCTAGCTACGTGGTAGGGCCCCAAGCCCGTCTGGATGGCGACCACCTTTGGTCATAAGTATGCCGCCATAATAACCTTGTGTTGTGTTCCAGCATTAGTGAGCCAAGTTCCTGTACCCTTATGGCACAGCAGCGTGTTCGCGATGCCACTGGCGTTGCAAACACCCATAGGCGAGGGTAATTGCTAAATTCTAAGCGGGCCGTCAGCCTGTCTGCTGTCCCACAGCAATAAAAAAAAAAAAATATATATATATATATATATATATATATATATATATATATATATATATATATATATATATATATATATATATATATATATATATATATATATATATATATATATATATATGTGTGTGTGTGTGTGTGTGTGTGTGTGTGTGTGTGTGTGTGTGTGTGTGTGTGTGTGTGTGTGTGTGTGTGTGTGTCAGGTTGCTGCTGCAGGTCGGTATATATAATTTATACATATTAGACAATGCGGCTTTTACGGTGTTGAATTTTACAGCGAATGCAGTTTCTCGTGCGGTACGTCCGCTTGGCTGCCACTTCCACCGCAGCATATTCGTGTCCGCGACATGCGACTCCTTTTGTCGCTTAAACCGGATATGCGTCTCCATACAACCAAATAACATGTTTTAATTTTTGGCAAACCTTTATGTTTACAAAAAATTTCTTAATTTGATTTTAGCAAATAACATATGATATAACTTGAAAGTAAAAATGAATCATACTAACTTGATTTTTAGAATCCATTAGCATTGTGCTATGATCATTCATCATTTAAATGGCGAATAAACAGATCGACTTTTAATAAAATAACACTATGCATTTTGTAATAAGTGATTTTTATTGTGGATTGTATATTATTTGTTTATTACTAATTGGTATAAAAATATATATTATTAATTATAAGCTTAAAACAAATTTAAAATGCGCCAAAATGTTTAAAAGAAATAGTTATTTTTTTGTAGTATAGTCAAATTATAATTAATTTTCTTCGCATAATAGTCATAGTTTTGTTTGTTGTCATACTTTCCATTTATGTATAAGGCGACTCCAAGACGACTTCATAAATCGTGACAAAAATTACTCCAATACAAGAATAAGAATAATAATTTTATTATACATTTATTGAACCAAACTGTGTTAAGGTTAAATTTATATAATTAACATTTTAAACTTTTATAAAAGCCCTTATACAAGAAAAAATAATTTGTCATGCAAAAGCTTTCAAAGATGCACAGAAAGGTCACCTAATCACACTACTAAACAGCGCGGCAGCGGGCCTCGGTCTCCGAATTGCAAGTTTTGGAACGCAGGTAGGATAGAATTACTTTCGAAAGATGAAAATACACTTGTGTTGGCATTTCACTGGTTAGTGAAGGAACCTATCTGCTCATAAGATGTCTAGTCACAAGACATATTCAATTAAAAGAAAACTATATTAGTAGTATTAGGGGTTAAAGTATGAAATTGCCGATTTGTACTGAAAAGTTGAAACTTGTTTTTATTAAAATGTAACATATTTATTTAATCAAAATATTTGCCCTCATTATTTATAAATTGCTGTCATCTAAACGAAAGTTCATTTATCATTTACGATAGAACTCTGGGGATCTAGATTCACAAACTGTGTGAAAGCATTTTGTACTGCCTCCTGGGAATAAATATTTTATCACGCAGAATATTGTCATTTTTAAAATATATGTAACTAGCAGCCCGCCCCAGCTTCGCACGGGTATATAATAAAAATTTCAAAATTAAAAATTATATTCACACACATACCTAAACCCTTCTATTTTTTTTTCGGTCTTAGGGAAAAACCTCTCTTGACGGGTTCCCCCAACCCGGGGGGACCGAGGGATATGTGGGACCCCGGGAAAGATGTTCGACCATCCGATTACCCACTAAAAACCCCGCTATTCTCCTATTGCCTACGCCCGGGCCCACGGATATAAGGCCTGCCGATCTCGTGGCCCGGGCCGGCGCTGGCCCGCCCTTTGTCTTAAGGCGGGCCCCTTCTAAAGTGTTGGCGCCAGGCGCTAACAACTCTAGGAGTTGAGGGGGGCCGCGGAACAGCACGCGGCCCTCTCCCTGCAATAGTGCGGGCGGCGGATCCTCCCCCGAGGGGCCGCCCGCAGCCGCTTTCTACGGCGGCCGGAGGTCGTTGCCCGCCCTCCGGTGCCGACGACGCGGCCTACGTTGGCGGGAGGGAGTGCGGTGTCGGACTTCCGCTCCCGTTCCGCCACTTCCCTTGCAGACACTCCTCCTCCTTGAGTCGTGTACCTCATTACTGAGGGTCGTGATTCCCCTTATAAGAACCCAGTTTCTCTTTTATAATGTTCTTCCACCTGTGCCTGTCCTTTGTGTGGTGAAGTGCGTCACTACTGCCTCGCAAAAGGAGGTGACGGCCGTCCATCCAGGATCGCCCCCGACCATGGACAGAACCAGGGCCGGGAGCGACAGGTCCGCGGCCAATTCCGGACGGGACTCGCATCCCCGTCGCGTGCTAGTCAGGCGTGAGTACGACTACCAGACGACACTCCAGAAAAACCAGAGAGTCGCCTGACGTTGTAGCCGGCCCAGCAAGACCAACCGACAGCGAGGATGCAATTCCCGCCCTGGGAACACTCTCTGTGCAGGCGCAGTCGAAGTAGGCATGGTTTCGACTACCAAATCAGGGCCCAGGGCAATCCCATTCATTGGGGGTCCCAATCAGTATTCGCAACCATCCCACCGGGGACCACGCCACAAACAGAGAGCTCAGTTGGATGCTCGGGCACCTCGGGTACGCACACCCGTGCGAACCTCAGACAGAGGAGCGCCCTTGAGGGCAAACCCTTCTATTTGCGTCAGGTTACTAAAAAAATAAAATTATAACTAAAGTTTGAATATTATTATTTCTATGAAATTTTATTTTAATGATTTTTTTATTATTTTTTATTTATTTTTCGTTGTTTTTTAATAAGTTTTTTTTATATTTTTGTAAAAACCCCAGTGACGCACGCCTACATTGCATAAGGTGCTGCCTAGCTAGCCGAACAGGGTGCGCAGCTACCACGCAACATTTTTCTAATACTTACATTATCCGAATTGAATAATTCAAAAAGTTATATAAAGGTATTGAAGCAGTTTTGAATATGAAGTAATTTATTTTGATAAGGATTAATACCAAGATACAAATAAAGAGCCTTTTCTAGGGGCGGCATTTCAATTAAATTTTTAAAATAAAAGAACACTTATTGTGGCATAACTATAATAGTTAGACATATGCTATTGCGACACTTTTTGTAAATAATGATGTGTTCTGCAAAGTTGTAGTACATTATTTTATTCTATCATCAATAGTTTTCACAGCGCACGCGATTTAAATAATATTTTAGGTAATTTTTTTACACCTTGGGTTACATTATTGGAGTTTTAGTAAGGATCCCTAATTTTTTCGAAAATATAATATAGCCTATTTCACCCGGAGATAGTGTAGCTTCCCAAGAGTGAAAGAATTTTTTAAATCGGGTCAGTAGTTTCGGAGCCTATTCAATGCAAACAAACAAACAAACAAACATACAATCAAATCTTTCCTCTTTATAATAGTAGTATAGATTATATCTACAAGTTTTTGCACAAAAAAGAATAAATAAAATTGTCCAAATCACGAAAAAATGGTGAATGACGTACAGTTTCTAACTGCAGCTCCTATAGAGTTACAACGGTTTCTCGTGCAGTGTGAGGTTTTGCGTTATCATGGAGCAATAATGGTGAAGATCAATTCACGAATCGGGGCCAGTTTCACCATCATTGTTCGAAGTTTAGCAGAATAAAAATCTGCGGTTATTGATTGACTAGATCTGAGAATGCTATAGTTAATAACACCATGAAGAGACCACCAAACAGTTACCATTTATGGGTAACCTTTGTTTTAGGGCACTGTTTCGGTGTTTGACATGGGGTCAGCCATTGCTTACGATTATCATACAGAATCCACTTTTTGTCACATGTCACAATATGTTCTGATATACCTTCATTTCTGTATCGATTCAACAAGGCAACACAAGTTTCAAGACACATTTCTTTCTGCAGACAGTCAAATCTTGAAGCACCCATATTTCATATTTTTATATCTGATTGATTTGATGCAAATAAGTCAATATTGTAGGTGGGGGGTAACGTTAAATAATGCCGTTCATTCCTGGGTAGTTTGACACGGATTAGCTTCCACCATCTCCTTCATCATCATCATCATCTCAGCGATGAATCCCGGTTGCAGCCCAAACTCTCGCTTCGGCGCCCGGGGTCCGCTTTCCGACTTTTTCTTC
Organism: Malacosoma neustria; assembly: GCA_963693495.1. NCBI lineage: Eukaryota > Metazoa > Arthropoda > Insecta > Lepidoptera > Lasiocampidae > Malacosoma > Malacosoma neustria. The sequence continues at coordinate 1,611,312 of OY856372.1, forward strand.
TCCACTTCGCACGGTCTTCAGCATCCCTGGTAGTGAGACCATTGGCACGCATATCACCCTTTACGACGTCAAACCAGCACTTTTTGGGTCTACCCCTCCTGCCGGGGCCCGGCGGAAGCGGCATGGCCAGACATTTGTTTCCCACGTAAGCATCCGGTTGCCGTAAAACGTGGTCATACCATCGGAGCCAACACTCCTGCAATTTATCCGCAATGTCACGGACATGAAGGCTGCCGCGAATGCGGGAATTCCTAACGCGGTCCTTCCGCGTCACTCCACACATCCACCGCAGCATATTCATCTCCGTGACACGCAGCTCTTGCTTGTGTCGCTCTAACACCGACCACGCTTCACAGCCGTATAAAAGGACAGGCCTAATGATGGTCTTATAAACCTGTCCCTTCAACTTTACCGGCATCTTGAGGTCACAAATGACACCAGTTACCTCACGCCATTTGGCCCACGCGGCAGCAATGCGTGCCTTGACGTCGCAATCGATGTCACCGGATGCATGAAACACAGATCCCAGGTATTTCACAAAGTCCGTGCGTTCGACCTTGTTGCCGTCTATGCGTACGGGTGTGGGATCTGTGGAGTTACAGGCCAAGTACTCGGTCTTCGCCACATTGAGCTTCAGACCACCGTTCTCAAGCGACTCTTTCCACGCCTTCACACGTCACACCAGCCTACCCCTGTCCGAATCTGCCAACGCGATATCATCAGCATACATGAGCAACCACGGGGGCTGCTCATGTGAGTTTCTGATGCTGTCTGACAATACGTCTAATACCACGCTAAACAGAAACGGACTAAGGACGGATCCTTGGTGCACCCCGACGGTGATGGGGAAAGGTTTGGTGTCGCCAACAGCGGTTCGAACTACGGAATCGGAGTCACGGTACATGTCTCGGATGATGTCAACATAGGCCTCTGGAATCCCTTTGGACCGCAATGCCCACCAGATTATCGCGCGAGGAATACAGTCGAAGGCCTTCTGCAAGTCGAGAAACAGGCAATGCAGAGGCGTATTCTTCGCCCTGTATTTCTCCGCGACAGTCCTTAGGGCAAAAACAGGGTCCATTGTCCCGTGACCAGGGCGAAACCCATATTGACAATCCGAGACAGTGCACTCCTGTCGAATCCGAGAGTCGATAACCCTTTCGAAGAGCTTCATGGTGTGGGACATGACCTTAACTCCTCGGTAACTACCGCACTCCTGCACCGACCCCTTGCCTTTGAAGACTGGAGTAATGATACTCAGTCTCCATTGGCTCGGGATCGTACCGGTGAGGAGTGTCCGGTTGAAAAGGTCTGTTAAGATGCCCACACCACGAGAGCCCATCGCCTTCCAGGCTTCGATGGGGACTCCATCGGATCCAACAGCTTTCCGATTCTTCATGCGGCGAAGACAATTCTGGACTTCTGCAGGCGTTATCAGTGGCACTAGTCCTTGATTCGGAGGAAGATCAGGCGGCTGCACCTCTTTGTGCTGCGTGTTCAGCAGCTCGTGGAAATACGAGCGCCATCTCTCCTTCACCGCGAGGTCCTCGCATAGCAGGTTGCCCACAGGGTATTTTACACAGCGGCACTTGGAAATGTCCTGTGCCGCTTTGACCCTGGAGTGCGCCAACTTATAGATGAGCTTCTGCCCCTCAGACGATTCTAACTTATCGTAAAGTGGTTGTAAGTGGTCTCGCCTGGCTCTGGCAACAGCTCTCTTAGTGGCGCGCTTTGCTACCCGGTATGCGTCGCGATCTTCAGGAGATCTGGACGCTTGCCACTTCTTAAAGAGGGCTTTCTTCGCTCTAGTCTCCCTCTGGACTGTGTCCTTCCACCACCATGTCTCCTTGTCACACTTGCGACCACCCTTAGACACCCCAAGCACCTCCTTCGCCGACCCAAGGATAGCCGCCTGAATCTTGTCCCAGTAAGCCTGAACTGGTTCGCCCATACCACCGGTGCACTTGTCACCGACAGCTAAGGCGAACTCCTGGGACGTGACTTCATCAAGCAGCCACCACCTGATTCGGCGCTGAACGCGCTCGGTATACGTGTCTTTAGGCTTAGCGCAGAGGTCCATGACAAGCAGACGATGTTGTGCAGTGAGACTCTCACCGGGTATGACCTTGCAGTTGGCTACTTTGCTGATGTGGTGTCTCCTAGTGAGTAGGAAGTCGATTTGGGTAGCATTCCTCCCGCTCCTGTAGGTGATGAGATGCTCGGGTCTCTTTTTGAAATACGTGTTCACGATGGCAAGGTCGGCCGCCGCACACGCATTGAGGATGTCCTCCCCTTCTGCGTTGCGGCTGCCGTACCCAAATCCACCGTGAACACGCTCGAATTCCCCACATTCATCACTCACATGACCGTTCAGATCACCCCCCAAAACGATCCCCTGTGATAATGGGATTCCACGGAGCACTTCTCCGAGTAGATTCCAAAACGCTATTTTATCGGCGTCGTCACAACCGGCCTGTGGCGCATAGGCACTTATCAAGTGGGTAACTATCCCATCGATAAGCACCCTAACGACCATAAGTCGGTCGCTATGACGTTTCACTTCCAAAATGTCATTCTGGAACTCCTCCGAGAGCACTATGGCAACCCCATTCTCCCCACCAGGTGCACCTGTGTAGATCAGCTTGTAGCCATTCCCAATGAACCGGGATCTGCTGGCCTTCCACCGAGTCTCCTGCAGGAACGCCACGGCCACCCTCCGCCTGGAGAGCACATCGGCCAACTCTCTCGCGCGTCCGGTTAACGTGCCTATGTTCCATGTTGCGAAGCGGATCTTTCGAGATGTTTGGGCTGCGTGAGATGGGGCTAGCGTCGTTAGCCGTGCCCGCCCATGACACGGTAGCCCTTGTCCACTTCTCACAAGAGCCGGGCGAAGCTCTTGCGCGCCGTTATGCGGCGGCGCCCTAGCCCTTAGCCGATCTCGTAATCTTGTTCTCACCATGTTGATTTGGCAACTTTGGCTTTTACGGGGGCGACTGCCGTCTGACCCCCCAACCCTAAAAGGAAAGCCGTCGTCAGAGCCTCGTCCGTTATTCAGCAGGGTGCGCCGACTTGCAGGTGAGGTTGACTTGGGCCCCGAAGATGTTGGTAGGGCCCCTTACACCCCCACCACCATCTCCTTCAGTTCAGCGTTATTCACATGTGTAGGCAGTCTTCCACGTGGTTCGTTCTTCAAATCGAAGTTTCCATTACGAAGGCGTTTAATCCAAAAACGCACGGTGCGTTCATTAGCAGTTTCCTCTCCAAACGTAGCGTTGATATTGCGAGCCGTTTCTGCTGCGTTAATTCTGCATCGGAAACTCGTATTTAAAAATGACTCGGGTTTTATAAGTATCCATCTTTCAGGTCTAAGCTGAATAAAAAAAAAATTTAAAGTCGAAAACCAAACGCATTTTTTTTTAAGAAGAATCTCATAGTTATCATGTGAAAGAAGTTTTACTCGAAAATCTCACACTGTGAAGGTTTTATGTCAGTTGGAATTTTATATCACTTTACTACGGAAATTTCATATTTTAACCTCTATTATATCAATTATATCTATCACCCATAACACACGCGCTCTGCTGCTTATTTTAGGACTAGATGATGACGTGTGATATACCCTTATATTTATGTATTTATTCTCGACCAGAAACACTTAAATGTTACAAATAATAACCTAAAGAGGTCGAGTTAGATCCAATTTGTGTGTGATGATGAATACAACAAAAATTTTTCGAACATATGAGATCATTACTTTCGTAAGCCTCCAAGTTCTTAGAATGCATTAGGCTATGCTAGGTTAGACAGAGGTTTCATATTTGTTGATGGGTGATTAATTACACATTCATAATTTAGTTTCAAAAGATTTTGCTCTTCGTAGAATAATTTAAAAGAATGAGGTTATTTATTATTATTTTTATTTAAAAAGAAGATAATTCTGGGCCAAAACATTCCACCAAATCTCTGTTATTTCGGTCTCGGATATCAATTGATAGTTCAGATCTCGCAAATAGTTGATTTTTATTAAATAAAAATATGCGGCCTCATAGATGTATGGCATCACCCTAATTGAGAAATAAATATTTTGTGTCATGATGCTGTCTCTCATTCAGCTGCAGCATATTTTTAAAATTTCGGAGGATCACCCGGCTCGTTGAGGTTTCAGGGATTTTGGTAGATCTCTTTGCGTCTAACTTTCTCCCAGACCATCAATGCGTGTTAATTCACTAGCAACGCGTTGCGTTACATGGTTGGCTGGTCGCGTGCAACGTGTACAATGGTGTTGTGTTTGACGTGTCAGATTGTGTTGAGATAACGCTCGTGTCATAACGAGCTGATGTGAACGCTGCTTTATGGTTATTAGAGTAATGTCTGCAGAAAAATCACCCTCTCATTTTTTTAAATACATGAGCTCCCATAATTTTTTTTGAGGAAAAATTCAGTTTGTGAGTCTCTCTCTGTATGCGGGAGTCGAGAGATGATGCCCATGTTCTCCTATCGACTAGTGTTTGGTCTGATGGACAAATGTCATTGGCAGTACCGTATCCTAGGCTGTCCCACCCTTTTCCATGTCAGGATGGATCACTTCCATGTCGTAAGCCAGGAAATGAGGTTTTGGGCTCTCCGACTCTTTTTGTATCAATACAATATTGAGGAGTGGAATGTGGAATAGTTCACGTGCCATCTCTTTCGCAACGCTAATGCTAACATTTAGAATTTGTTTACTTGTAAAAAAAACCGGCATACGTCTCAACTAACAATGTACTGAAGTAAAATAAGTGAAATAAAATAAGCCTAGCCTATGGATGTCTTTAATATTCTAAATTTTTTTTTTTCTCTACTTTTATCAAATTGCAGCATTTATGTTTAATTACAAATTAAAAGAAAATGTTAAATATGTCTTATCTATACAAATAAATAAAATTGAAGGGATTGTTTGTAATATTAAAATAACCGCTTTTTACTAAGTGCAATTTTTTTTATTGCCGTAGGACAGCACACAGTCTGACAGCCCGCTTAGGATTTAGCAGTTACCGTCGCCTATAGGTGTTTGCAACGCCAGTGGCATCGCGAACACTCTGCTGTCCCATAAGGGTACAGGAACTTGGGTCACTAATGCTGGAAGACAACACAAGGTTATTATGGCGGCATACTTAATACCAAAGGTGGTCGCCATCCAGACAGGCTTGAGGCCCTACTACGTAGAAAATGCATACCGTGTGTTATGCGTACCGTGCATTCGGACGTACATATACCAAAACAACATTTTTTACAATTTTTGTCTGTCTGTCTGTCTGTCTGTTTGTTCCGGCTAATCTCTGAAATGGCTGCACCTATTTTGACGGGACTTTCACTGGCAGATAGCTGATATAACAAGGAGTAACTTAGGCTATTTTTATTTTGGAAAAAGAAAATAGTTTATGTTAAAAATGATAAGTTTCGAAAATTTTATATTCCAATTTAAGTTGACCTCAGATTTATGTCAACAATAACATGAAATAGGGTTCAGCTTAGGCTGGACATTGTAGGTTCTACATGCCTCCGAGGGTATATAAAGTGCGCCGATCGGATTCAAGAAAATTTTGAATCTAGAGAACAGCGTCTAGGAAATGATCGTATGTATACGACACGGTATTTGTATTTCTTACGCGAAATACAGAATTAATAAGTTATCGTAATCCTACTAATATTATAAACGCGAAAGTTTGTAAGAGTTAGGTTTGTTACTCTTTCACGCAAAAACTACTGAATGGATTTTAATGAAACGTTACAATAATATAACTTATACATCAATATAACACATAGACTATAATTTATAAAGATGTTGTGTGAATTGTCCAAAATATAACGATAAGTGTCAAATAAATAGGAAAAAATTCTGCCATCTGCGAGCTATTCTGGCGTGCGCTGTAAAAACCGTTAGAGTTACAAGTATTTAATGTATAATGGAAATGTTTATCTTAAATACTAATTGCCAATGAAAAAGCCCTGGACAGCATATATCTATCTTTTATGTGTAAGCCATACAAAATACTTAATACGTATTATGTATTTGTATTAATATATAACTCTGTTTATCTGCTTGTCTGTTACGTTTTCACATCTAAACCGCTGAACCAATTTTGATGAATTTCGGTACAGAGATGGAGTGAATCTTGCAAAAGGTCATAAGCTATCTTTATTATAGTATTTTTTTATTTATATGGCAGAACAACGTTCGCCGGGTCAGCTAGTATAAAAATATATCAATCGCTTAAACAATAATTCTCATACTAAGATCTTAAAAACAGTAAAGAAAAATTATAGTTTCAAAATTTTATATGCTGACCGTCCTAAAGGTCACTTGTCTGTGTAGTAATATTTTTTCCCTTTTGCCCATTAGTTTCTTAATTAATACCCGCGCCGAGTGCAGTCGAGTGCTCGTCAGAATCAATCATGATCAACCGGTTACAAATATTTTAATATCTTCACGGGCAGAATAATGGAATATTTTGTATAATGTTGTATATTAAAAATCCCTGCGACATCTGGCTATAAAGTCCATTAGCGATACCTTAATTCAATCTCGGAAGACCAAATACTCCACGTGTAAATTATTAAAAAATATTAGTTTGCTATTCAAGACTCCGTAAAAAGTATACGTTTCGTCGTCAACCAATAATTGTCCACTAGTCCACTACTGTACTTGCGTTTCAAATCTAGTTTCTTTTTTGTAATTTTTATTATACTCATGTGACTCCTAGATGGGGCAGAAGGTTCACAATAAATCTCTATACCGAACGGCTCTGAACGTCTCTTTTGATCTTCGGGTCTTTCCAGTGGCCTTCACTTCGTCACTGTCATGTTTTGTAGGTTCCAGTCTAAGACTCACTACAGTATGTGGTTAGAATCCCTCCGAAGTGCGTGATCTGCTGGTCGATCGTTATTTTATTAAACCAATAGGAAGGTTTAATGTAATAATTGCTTTAGGTTAATAGTTTTCAAGTGAATAATTCAAGGCAGGTAAAAAGTCAAAAAGCTAATTTTGCTTCTTACTAACTGACCTGGCAAATGTTGTTCCACCATAAAAAAATGGAAGTTAATAACGTTTACTCGTATTTCACCGTATTTAAATTTATACAAATTGGTTCAGCGGTTTAGGCGTCAAAACATAACAGACAGACAGTTACTTTCACATTTATAATATTAGTATGGGTTTAAATAGTATATATTTTTAGTGAGAGCTCAACGGTGTGTGTTACCCGCCAAATCCCTTTGGACAAGCGTGGCAAGTAAGTACTACTAATTGTGCTAATAAAGACAACGGACAATGGTCTGTTACCTGTAGGGCGAGGCTAGAACCCATCGGTGAGATGTTATGGGCTGATTTATTTATTTTACTGTACTATGTTTGTGTTGGTTTTATAAAATGTGTGATAAATCACGCAAAGAAATCAGTTATAAAGTCGTAAATCAATCAGACTCGAGGGTCGTCGGTCAACAGTGGAGTTAGGGCCTAATGTGGAATAACGGCGCCAATCACAGTTAGTCTGCCATTTTGAGTGATGCTAGGATACAATAGGGTGTTCTTAGGTCGAGAATAAAGGATGGATCAGAGGAAAGAGCCAAGTAATGGATGCGGCAGTTTTCTATTTGTCATTGCGTTGTCTCAAAATTACTTGAATCCTTAGTTTTTCTAAGGTTATACTTGGTTCCCATTATAAGTTAGGCTTAAGCTTTTACAAAACATAAGGAATATAAAACATTATATTTTTAGTAATCAGTTAAAATACGTGTTACAAAATTTAAGCAACAGCAGACAGGCTGATGGCCCGCTTAGAATTTAGCAGTTACCGTCGCCTATGGGTGTTTGCAACGCCAGTGGCATCGCAAACACGCTACTGTCCCATAAGGGTACAGGAACTTGGGTTACTAATGCCGGAACACAACACAAGGTTATTATGGCGGCATAATTGAGTCCAAAGGTGGTCGCCATCCAGACGGACTTGAGGCCCTACCACGTAGCTAGGGTGGGTTATTTTGTCGCCTTTTACGACACGCCGATCCCGGCCGCAGAGGTTAGTATTCTTTCTCCGCCCCTGCACGGATATACAAAGTTATTAAATAAACAATAAACCAAATATAAATTTAGTTTTAGCTATTATTGCTGGTAAACAGCAGATAAGCTGATGGCCCACTTAATAGTAAGCAGTTACCGTTGCTTATGGATGTTTGCGACGCTAGGAGACGCTAACACACAGCCGTCTGTGTAGGTGAACTGGAACTTAATCCAATTATGCCGGAACACTATACAAGGTTATCATAGCGAAATATTTAGCTATCAGGGGTGGTTTCCATCCAGACGATATTTAGGCCCTACCATCAAGCTAGTCTAGTTTTGTTACCTTTGTATAGGCCACATGATCTGTATTCATACTCCACATCTGCACGGATATAAATTTTAAAAAGAAGAAAATGTTGATATTACTTTAAATTGTAGAGATTTCTAAATATCTCGACGATTGTCAAATATTTTTTTTATTGTTACAATTGTTCAATGTGTAGTATGTATTTAACTGAATTCCTCCTAAACGGCTGGACCGATTAATATAATTTTTTTTTTCTTTGTGTTCAAGTGAATTTGAGAATGGCTTAGATTCAAAAATAGATCCACTACAATTTTAGTTATATATTATATCAGAGCAATGTTTACTGAGACAGCCATAAAGCACGGTGCGACCGAAAGAATTCCAATGTCAACAATTCAGATTATTTATATTAACGTAAATATTACTTCCTGATGTTTCAGTTAAGATCAAAGTGAGAGCTACGTACATGTAAAAGTTATAAGGGAAAAAAATATATTTGCATCTCCAGAATTCAACATATAATGTTAAACTAAAATGTTCTTATCACTTTCAAATACTTTTTTTTGTCACATCTACCCATTCATGCATCCGTGTACACGACAAGTGAAAGCCCGTGATGACGAGAAGGATAATCATGGGAAAGTCTGCTCCGAGGGTACAAAGACTTGAACTTGGCTTGTTGTTTAAGTGTACTTGTTTCTAACTACATTGTTTTGAAGTTAAGAAGGTTTATTTAAAATTATATTTTTCTTGTAGATATTATTTTTACACTTTTTAAATTCTCTCGTATTGTGTATAAACATTTTATTCTATGCATTCTTTTTAATTCTCCTACCTGTTAGTATATCCTATAAACGCTTACATCAAGTGAAAAGAAAAAAAATATATAGAGGAGATGATGTAGACCAGGACTTGAAGAGAAAAAAATAAAAATTTCACAATTTACTAAGTCATATTTTGTGTATTTAAAAAAATATTTCACATAAGCTGGGCACATCTGTCGTAGGATGTTTTAATATATCATTGGCAAACACTTTTACACAGACTAACCCAAATGATAAGATCCTATAAATATAAGGAAACTGTAAAGAAGAATACTGTGCAAGATCAAAATAACTGAATCAGAAAAAGTCTTTGGTCCGTCAATTTACATTCAATGAAACTGGATTACTCTGAGCTAATCCAAGATGTCTATCTATCTATTAGTAGTAAGTAGTCTCTAAGTTCTATACTTTTCTTATGCATATCTTCATCTACATCCATAATTGTCTCATATCTTTTTATGTATACATCTTTCTCACACATAGTTTGTTGGTCGCAGAACTCCGTCTCCCTTTTTAGCGTCGATGAACTTATGTGAACATCTTTTTGTGTTTTACTTATTTATATTATTTACCCCCATGAAACAGCAGCATGGTGCCTATAGCGTCGCAAACATCTATAGGCGACGGCAGCTTGACTTCTGTTCTTGAGCAATAAAAAAATCCATGATATATCTCCACGGTCTCCAAATGATGAACTTTTCCCGGGCTATGCACTAGCAGAAACCAATCTAAGTTAAACACTTAATGTAAATAACTTGCCTGCTTTTGCAAAATACTAAGAAAGCAAAATCGTGACTGGTTTTGTTGTTTTCATTAAAGTAAATTTCTCTCACGAACAACGTGTGTAAAGGATTGCACTTGTAATGCGGGTAATTACTGTAATTTCATAATTTTTATACGTATACCATTTATTTTACCATAATTACAATTTTTAAGGTCAATTATACTTTTCAGCATAAATCTGGGAGATATTTTTTTCTAATTTAAGGATAATATTTTGTTACGGTTATTGTAATTAATAAAATTTCTATAACTGCTGTGACGTCTATTTTGAATAACCATTTGTTACCAATGTCTATAGTAAGAGAAACCGAATGATTAGATTGGTCTTAAATTGTCTGAATTTTAGTAGTAGAATATGTTATATTTGTTTGGACAAAGAAGATGATGGATAAGGAGGAATGAAAATATTTACACCAAGTGCATTTATGTAAAAAAATTATGTGCAGAGGTCGAGCAAGAACATTGACTCCTGGTGTCGGAGGCGACCTATTGTATAAGGCAACAAAACAACCCTAGCCAGGACAGGGTTCAAAGCCCAACTAGATTGCAATCCCTCCAGATTTTAAAACGTGCTGCCATAATAACCTTGTGTTATGATCCGTATACGTGGCGCAGGTTCCAGTTCCCTTACGTGCACGGCAGTGTGTTAGCGGTGCCCCTGGCATCACAAACATGTATGAGAGACTGTGACTCCACAGTAGTAAAAAATCTGATTGTGTCAAAAATCTGACTGAGTAATTTTTTTTTTGTCTAATTTAAGGATGATATTTTGTCAGTTAATGTTGTTTATTAAAACTGAATAAATACTTTCGAGGAATTTGTATTGAATGACCATTTGTTGTCAATGTCAATATTTACGGATAAATTGGTAAACTCTTAAATTGTCAGTAGTTTAAAAAGAATACGAGACATGTTAATTTGACGTGAGCCGCGGGAGCGTACTTTTACATGAATGGTGTTGCTTTATCGCAACTTTACGTTGGCCCATCTTGGCTTGTTGGGCCAATCTGGGCTGTTGTTAGCCATCAGGCGCTTCTGTTGGCCTGTCTGTGGCTTGATGGTTCTACGACCTTAGTTGCTCATTTCCCAGGTCCGACAAGCGTATAATTAAATATGTGGAGATCGTTAGCTAAATGCCGCAGTGATCTGGTGGCTGGGTGTGCAGAAGGGATACTGTCATAGATCGAAACACATAAACACACACATACACACACACAAACACTACTACAACACCAGTAAATCAGAATACAATACCAGCTGCAGGGATTGATTGATTTTGGTGGAACTCCTTATACAACTCCTTTTATCCGTGCAGGGGCGGAGAAAGAATACTAACCTCTGCGGCCGGGGTCGGCCTGTCGTAAAAGCCGACAAAACAACCCACCCTAGCTACGTGGTAGGGCCTCAAGCCCGTCTGGATGGCGACCACCTTCGGTCTTAAGTATGCTGCCATAATAACCTTGTGTTGTGTTCCGGCATTAGTGACCCAAGTTCCTGTACCCTTATGGGACAGCAGCGTGTTCGCGATGCCACTGGCGTTGCAAACACCCATAGGCAACGGTAACTGCTAAATTCTAAGCGGACCGTCAGCCTGTCTGCTGTTCTACAGCAATAAAAAAAAACAACAATAAAATATGTATGTAATTTACAACTTCTGTGGCGCAGCAGCGTTCAGACGTCAGTGTGGCCTGCGGGGGTCATGGGTTGAATTCCCGATTTATTTATTTGCAAAAAAACGTACATAAGTAGTATATCAGATACACAACTCACAATAAAAGCGCGCTGTTACTCACTTTGGAATTTGATACAGTTTGAATTGGCACAACATACATAATATTTATTTATTTATAATTTGTAACACGAGGAAACCCTACAAAGGGATATACTAAGAATTTAAAATATTGAAAGTATATAAAATAGAAAGAAGTATAAAGTATATAATAAATAGTGAGAATCGAAAACGTTGTGGTCTGAAAGAAGATGTAGTGACAAAAATTGAGAAAGGTATGCTGAGATGGTTTGGCCATGTTGAGAGAATGAATGAAGAACGATTGACGAAAAAAGTGTATAAGGCGAGTGTGAATGGAAGTGTTGGAAGGGGTAGACCTAGGCGGACGTTTCGAGATCAGATCAGGGACGTCTTGAAAAAAGGCCAGGTCAAGAGTACCCTAAACCGAAGGGCATGTATGAAGGGAATAATGAAAGTGGACGAAGCGAAACAAGTATGTAAGGATCGTAGCAAGTGGAAAGAAGTGGTCTCTGCCTACCCCTACGGGAAAGAGGCGTGATTATATGTATGTATGTATAAAATAGAAGTATTGTATCTAAAACACTTTTAAATTATATGAAATTAATTAAACTTACCATTTAATATATTACCCAAAATATTAATCTAATAGCACTATTTAGCTTTTATGATTAAATCGATATATTCATAGCTTTTTACGACGGCAATAATGACGTAAGATTTAGACTCTAAAAACTAGGAATAGCGGTATATCACGAATTACATTTGAATTTATAGGCACTGCGCAATCCCTACAGATTTACGATTGTGATAATGTAGAATTATTATGTTATGTTAACTAATTCCTAAATTAAATTATATAAATGTTTTCGATACGAAAAAAAATGTTAAAAATGTTTGCGACTATGACCATGAAATTTATCTGATCTTGCCAGGTCCAAAGTACTACTTTGACCACGGAATATCGTGAATAGATTTTTTTTGTAGAACAGCAGGCAGGTTGACGGTCCACTTAATGTAATAGACGGTAAGCAGTTACCATCGCCTATGGATGTATGCCATGCTAGGGTCACCGCTAGTCCACTGCCGTTCGCGTACGGTACTGTAACCTTGAACACTCATGTCCAAATACAGCACAAAATAATTATGGCGGCATATTTGTAGAACAGAAATGGTTACTATCCAAACGGACTTGGAGCTCTATAGCTTTTTTAAACTGGGAAAATCCTTAGCTGATACCTTAACGGGGAGTGGTTCGACGATGGTTATGTTAGACTCCCCTGGCAGCTAGCACCCTAAAAACCCAGCACCAATCTACGCTATAGAAAGGTATTATCCGCCCGTGGCCTTAATTCACTTGAGCTCTATCGCCTAGCAAAACCAATCTGTCGGCCGCAGGGGTCAGTATTCTTACTGTATCTCTGCACGGAGAAAAACCGTTAAATAATTTCATTTAACTATACGTTTAAGACCTGCTTGATACAGCAAGTTTTAGCCAATAGCAGATCGAACCGAATATGTTTCTTAAATTCGATATTTCTTTCTTACTCTAATATAAAAAAAATACTAGGTAAATAAATACAAACTCGCTTGATGATTTCTTATTTTGTCACATTCAAAACTTTCCCCCCAGTCAAACTTAGCCAACATGTCAGGAGCAGGTGTGGAAGAAATGATATATATATGATATATATATATATGAGCTGCTTTTTGTGATAGGAGTGAGCGACGGTTCGAATTAACCACGTATTAGACGGCAACGATAATGATAATTTAACTGAAAACACTCGTTACTAGTACGGTCAGCAAAATAATTATTGAAATAAAACGTAAATTCATTAATTAATAAATATTTTGCGTAATTGAGATAGCAAAATGAAAGACGTTTGAAATTCTCCGAGGCCGGCAGCGCGTTGGTAATCCTTCTAGTGTTGCAAATGTCAATTGGCGACGGTGTACACCTGCTATCGGGTAGACCACTTGCCAGTCCAATAAACTCCAGCTATAAAAAAGAATTATTAACTATATTTTAAGTCATAAATAGAAAGTAAATAATATTTTTTTTAATTTCTTTTCTTCCAAATTAAAACAATCAACATCTGATAGGCTTAGTACTTCGGAATGAACCTAACCTCAGTTAGCAAAACACCTCAGCCACTTAAATAAAAATATATAACGTTGCCAGCCTATTGAGTTTTTTTTTACCTAAACTACATTACTGAAAGTATACACTTATACAGGTACTGTGGTATGTTTTATTTATTTATATTTTATGTATTAAATACTAAGAGCACACGTCTTCGAGTGGAATATGTTATATTTTTAAATATTCTTAATTTTTTATATTAAAAGATTAACAATGAGAATGCAGCTCTGGGATGATGTGAAAGTTACGATGATTTAACACTAGGATAACAATGTTGTACAGTTAATATTGCAACCAGCAAGACATCTTGCAACATGAAACCATACCTGCTGTTCCACGCGTAATAAAAAACGAAAAGTAGCTGTCATATAGGCTGTGTTTGTCTGTTTGTAATGATGATGAAATTGTTACCAACTCTCAGTATAATATATAAGACAAGTGTATTTTGTGCTTGAAAATCCATGAATATTAAAATTGCCAAGAGATTGAAAAATAAAAGAATGTTTTTCTATCTCTACAAGACGTTGGATGTTACCTTCTCCACCTCTCGTTCGCTGATCGCTTTTTGCCATTCGTTTGATCTCAACCAATTACCGAACAGAGGGGCTGATGTAGCCCACATAACGTGTTTACTTTAATCGTAGATTATGTACGTACCTCTGTGAAATTTACTTTTATCAATTAAATGTATAGATAATTTGTTTCCTATTTAAAATTAAAAGAGCATTATTTACAGCTCAATATAGGCTTTTGATAATACACAATTAAAATAGAATGTAGACAATGCTAATTATCATTTTACTTGACGGGTTCAAGTTTATGCAGTCAAAGTTGATCGTAAATGTAAATTATTGAAGTAAATATATCCTATTTCAATTATCATCCTAAAAATATGTACCTTACAAGTGCTACAGTGGAACTTTGAACAGAAAGCCGACGCGGGTATATCAGGTTCTCTAGGATATAGCAAAAATAGCCAGTAATGCATGCTGCGCCTTTCCTATTAAAAACCCTGTCTGTCAACTTATTTATTTTTGGGGCCGCAGGAACTAATAGACAAATCATATAGTAACTCCTCCTACTCTCTTTATCAAGTTTAATTGCTTTTTAAGCTTTCAATTCAAAGCTTCACGGTCTGCTATTAAGCAACGACACTAGCAGCTTTTGCGTGCAGTTTTACTAATATCCTTTCTTTTGATTTTACCTTCTATAAAAACCAAATGTACAATTTACCTCTTAGATCAGGACTGCATGATCACGTCAAGAGCGTCATAAGTCATAATCAGACATTGATCCTACGATGCTCACACTTAGGACTCTGGGTGGTGCCCAGGGTTTTACTCAGTATATCGTTCTGTCGGCCAGCCGTAAGAAGGCGGTCGCAGTAAGGCCGCTATAACTACATTGGCTTTCCCCATTTTCACCATATAAAAAAAGGCCAAGATGAAATTAATGATAACATTGCACAAAACTAATATATTTTTCTACCATGAAACCTGCAATAAATCTTCCTGTGCACATATATAAAAAAAATAAACACCAATACCCAAATATTCAGTAATTGATGTTTTTTAAAAGTATCGGCCCCCTGTTGTAATTGAAATGAAGTCGGCCGTGAAATGTGTACAATGCGAGGGGCTTAAGACGATCATCTGTAGCTTAGATTGCAGCGAGTGACGCAAAAACTGCGGGCTGCGTAGGGTTGGTAAATCTTATAAAAAGAAAATGTAATTATTTTATAATAAAGCTATTTTATATGCCACATTATAGATGTAGTACAATCAACACGGGCCTGCCAACTAATACAGGGTTATTGGTAATTTGACGTATTCCTGTTAGGATAGGACATCCGTCTTGCTGGTATATCATGTTTTGCCTTGTTGTAATGTTAAATAATTTTATGGAAATTTTAAAAACGACCTTAAGTTTAATTCGAATACGAATTTCCGCCTGATTCTTTTGTGATCATTTGTTTTTCAGTTTCTTTGAAATAAATTTCTATTTGTTATGCATTGTTGGAGAGCTAAGAAAACGGTTATGTTTTTAAAATAATGTGGAAGCCAAGTTTCATAATGTTCTTTTTTTTAAGGCATTTTAATGGAACATAATCTCAAAAGAAATTGAAATAATATCGTTTTTCATCTCGAATTTTAAAATTTGGACCGATAAATAATTGTTGTTTTAATATTGATAAATAACCAGTGTTTAATCGTTTTTATAAATCAAAAGAAAAATGACATTTAAATTGATACTTTTGTTTAAACATATTTTTTAGTTGTATTTTTGATTTATTTTGAAAAAAGCTAATTAGCACGATAACTCAAAAATGGTTCACTTTTGCATAATGCATATGGGGGTTAAAATTATCGCATATAGTCACCCCTATCACCTTTTAACGGGAATACGTCGAATTACCAATAACCCTGTGTATGTGATGCAATCGTCTTATCACTCAAAATCCACAAATCCAAGAGAAATTGAACATAATACAAACTTATTTTCCTGGTCGTCTTTTCCTAGTCAGAAAGAAATACATATATGGCTAGTTAATAGATTAGCACTAATAATAACTCACCCAAGGATACAAGTGGATCCTTTTCCTAGTTCAATAAAAAAAAAACGAAACGTCAAAAATGATGCTGATTGTAACAAACTCCAAACATGTTTGCTTAACTGGAATTTTAGTAATCTTTAACGGTGTTTGGCAATTTTACTTCAAATTTAGAAGATCAGTAAGCTAAATTAACTAAAGATTTGGATTTAACATATCGAGTTACATGAAAAACTGCGGGGTGTAGCTCATTCACTCTTCAACATTTTCAGTTTTGACAAAATCTTGCAATTTACAAAAAACAATACTGACCACTTGGACGATAATGATGTAATTATCCACAAAAAAGTTTATTTCGCTATAGGTTGTCGGCATCTTTTCTGTTTTAAATTGGTATATTTCAAAAAAATTCTAACGGTACAACCCTAGAAATCGTTTTGTCAAATAATTTTGAAGGGGCAGCGACATTTTTCTTTTATGCCTTATATTAATGAACTATAAGTACCTGGCTTGTTTGTCAATACCCAACCAAACTAGAAGAACCCTTTTAAATTGTAAAGCAAAGAATTTTCGGTCATAATGTAAAGCATATAAGAATGTTTGTATATAACATTGATTTATTAAGAATGTTTGTAAGATTGAAGAGGCCTGATCCGATTATGTTAAACTGCTTGAATTTTATTGACATTTTTTTATATTTTATCCCTTAAGATAAGTTGAGAACAGCTTAACAATGGAAAATATGGAGCTTTTTAATAGTTCTTTTATATTTATAACCAATTTTATTAATCGGCTAACGACGATTAAAAATATTTAAGAATTATTATCATTTTAATATATTCAGTTTTATTGATATCTGTACCACTTGTTAAATAGATTACAGTAATTGGGAGCAGTTTTAGATATTTGAGGATGCACCTTTTGTACGAGTAACAGTGGTCAAGGCTGATCCAAGGATTTTCATTTTGAAGTTAGATGGAAGTCGCGTCTATAGCTATTAATTTAAACAAATTAGTAATAGATTGGATAGATCTAGTTATGTAGAACTAAGACTCAAGAAAAACATGTGTAACACATGGGCATTTATATAAGTGTGCGCTATATTTTTGGCTCTGTGATAGGATTCAACATGGAATCCGGACTCCATTGGCCGATATCATAATTGTTTTAAAAATATCATTGCTCGCGTTATTCTGAAAGAATTTGTTTTACTTTCTTTAAGTCCGTCTGTGCGTTTGCTGTATCCTTGGAGACATCTATTGCTTACGTTGACCAGGACAGCTGACAGGCTGACGGCCAGCTTAGAATTGAACAGTTACCGTCGCCTATGGGTGTATGCAACGGCAGTAGCATCGCGAACACGCTGCTGTCGCATAAGGGTACAGGAACTTGGGTCACTAATGCCGGAACACAACACAATGCTATTATGGCGGCATACCTAAGACCAAAGATGGTCGCCATCCAGACGGGCCTGGTGCCATTCTACGTAGCTAGGGTGGGTTGTTTTGTCGCCTTTTACGACCGGCCGACACCGGCCGCAGTGGTTAGTATTCTTTCTCCGCCTCTGCACGGATATACGGTGTTTGCCATCCAGACGCACTTGGAGCCCTACCTCTTGGTTGGGCTGTTTTTTAGCCTTTAACGACACGCTGCTTCCAGCTTCAGGGATTAGTATTCTTATTCTTATATTGAAAATTTCATAAACTTATGTCTGTGTGAAAAGAGTTGCAAAGCTTGCAAAAGTACTTTCGTTGTCATATCAGAAGATATTTCTTCGTGGTTAAGCAGTTCATTATAAGATATTTAGAAAGTCTTCATCTTTGCATCTTACATAATCCCGAAGGAGCCAGTTGCAGTAATACGTGCCGTCTGCACGTTGCACTTTACGACCCCGCGCGGCCCCAAACGACGGGGAGTGGTAAGTGGCTGGTAATTGTATGGGATAACTTAGATTGGGTTTTTAATTCCTTGGATTTGTTCCTCGAAAAGGAATAATTTGTGATCGACTTGGGATAGGGGAGCTCTCGAGGACCCCTCTTTGACTTATGTTTTCTGAAGTACTTATAATACAGAATTATTGAGAAAGGAAACCGTATTGGTATTATTGTCATTACTTGGGAGATGGTGACTGTGCTCGCCTTTTCGTCTTAGTATCGTTGTGTTTTATTATAACATTGTTATCATTTTAATTTACATGTGACTTATTTTATAACTTGTAATTTTTATATATTATATTTAATTTTGGATGAATAAATAATCAAAAGAAAAAAGTTATTTTCATTCATTTTTTATTTCACTAGACGACGTCACAAAGCTTTGACACCCCCCCCCCCTGCTCCTTGTCACGCAATGTCAAATTCCCGTGATATTCTCCTAGCAAAACTAACCTTCTTTGCAGTATTGAGGTCTGCCTTTTAGGCAGCAATGCCAAGTCAACGCACTTATTTAAGTGCTGTTTGTAAAGATACGTTTGTGGCACTTTAGATTAATTTAAACTTAGTTTAAATTTATTTCAAGTATAAAAAATTACTTTTAAAATAATATACTATCCAATTTGCATTATGGCAGCTGAAATTGACCTCGCTGCCGCACTTTAAATTCAATCTTCATAGTAAAAGCCACGGCTATAAATCCCCATAACAACCCATAAAGTAAGCTCACATAATAAACCGCTTTCATGTTCATGTGTAAATATTCAGGACGTTATAAAACAGACCATTATCACATTAATAATTTCCATTGCTTTCAAGTATAAGAAATAAGTCTTAAGCAAAACATTCTTCAGACGGACAAAAAAATTAATAGCCTAAAAATGTTATAAAACATATATCGTACTTTTATTTTATTTCCGTTCAATTGTGTGTATATATATATATATATATATATATATATATATATATATATATATATATATATATATATATATATATATATATATATATATATATATATATATATATATATATATATATATATATATATATATATATATATATATATATATATATATATATGTATGTATATTGTATATGTTAAATAGATTCGTTTGTTAGGAAGTTCCAGATGTACCCAAATATAATAATAATTAGTCTAATTTTGGTTCTTCTATTAGATATATTTTTTTTTATAATCAGCAGTTACTCTTTGTGAAGCCACGGGAACCTCTATCAATTAAACAATATATTTAGAGATGTCTACCATTCAGATAAACTTGAAGTTAATAATATTAGCCACGATTATGACTATGAACAAATATAATAAAAAAAATAACAAGGTAGAACAAAACACAATTGTTCATCTTTAAAACTATGCATTTCACGCCACGTTTTGCATGAAAACACTCATTTAGCAGATCATATCAGATAAATTTAGATTAAAAAATGTTGGTCATCGTATGTCTATTATAGGAAATTGTTGCTTAAAATCTGGCAAACTTAACTTTATGAATCAAAGGATCTCAAAGATAAATTACTGAAATACTTATCAATATTGTATTTGTAATACTCGTATAAGTAGGTATAATAATATATTAATAATTGACATCGTCCCACTACGGGAGTCGGGCTTCCCGTTCGAGGGAACTGACGGTATACGCTTTTCAAAGGGGGATTAGTAGGTTACATATACCGGTGATCTCCGTATGGAGGACTACTCGTGGTGTTTTCTTTCGCCGTCAGTACATGGCAATAATTATATAAAACGCACATTAAACGAAAAATACTGATTAAGCGGTGCATTCTATTGTGGTTTTCGAAACCGGGATCTTTAGATTGGTTTCTGAGTGTAGTAACACTGAGCTACCAGGTATAAAGAAACAGCCAAGAGCTTAAGGTATAAGAATATAATACTTGTTTGTTAATAAAATAAATACGTAATAAATTCGTTCAAAGTCGAGTAGTCCATGAGTCTATAAACAAGTGTCAATTTTCCAACCAAACCTAGGATAGGGATGTGGTGGGTGGTCATAAATTCGGCAAGTGCGGGAATCTTGTACGCGTCAGTTTGAAATAAAGTTGTTGCTCAGAACACGGCCTACGGAAGGTGGGTTGTAGGATGAGAGGTGATTGTTGTTTTAAGTTATAATATTTTAAGTTCATGACAGACTACGACTAAGTTAAAAAGGCATATGTTTTAGATATACGCTTCTTACATATGTTATATGCAATAAAGATTTAATGTTCTTATATACGTGCTCTCTTTTTCTTTGTGCAGAGGCGGAGCAAGATTAATACCACAGCGGCCAGGGGCGGCTTCGGTTTTTGAGTAATGTCACAGAACGAAACTCGTCATTTACATTGATGCCCATTTGTCACCGTTTTTGTGCTGTAATTTCAATTATATAAAATAGAAGCACTACACAATATTATATATCATATATTATGGATGACTTTCAACGCCAGTAGCATCGCGAACACGCTGCTGTCCCATGAGAGCACAGGAACTTGGGTCACTAATGCCGGAACACAACACAAGGTTATTATGGCGACATACTTAAGACCAAAAGTGGTCACCATCCAGACGGGCTTGAGGCCCTACCACGTAGCTAGGGTGGCTTGTTTTATCGCCTTTTATGACAGGCCGACCCCGGCCGCAGAGGTGAGTATTATATCTCCGCTCCAGCAAACGTGTGTGTTATGTTACATTTTTGTGTTCGATTTTTTTCTCGATCATTACTGTTGTTATAAATGGCTGGTTCAGTCATCTCCTGTACTATACGTAAGATTTATATCCTTTGTCGGGAGTTTACACCGGCGGTACGTTTTACAGCGACACTCTTCGCCTGTGAAAAACCTTGGTGCTTTTATGATGAATTATATCCAACGGTATCTTACGTTTTACTGTCGTATAAATTATTTCTGTAGACGGAAGTTCATGTCAAATGTATACCGTGTAAATTATACTAATGTTAAGACATAATTCTCTACTTATGACATATGTATTCTTATTTAGATGTCGCTTTTCGTTAATTTTTCGTCTCTTTCAGGTGAGAATACTCAAGTATTCTCCCAGTCCTCTGTTACACATTTTCAAAGAGCATTTTATGTGAATTTGTTTACGTTGTTTTCCTTTAGTGACCATTGCGTTAATACTGAGCTTTTTACAGTGACGAATTTGATCTTATTGTGCTGACTAAAGAAAAATCGAGTGTAACTACTAAAAAGCTAAGCTATGCAGAAGCAGCTACCAAAGTCGCTTCTTACGATATTCTATTAATAAGAAAGAATGGTGATTTTTTCATCATATTAGCAAATACTATACGTACTAAATACTGCGATTAAAATGAAGTGTATGATAGTTTATAATAACAATTTACATATCCGTGTAGTGGCGGATAAAGAATACTGACCTCTGCGGCCGGGGTCGGCCTGTCGTAAAAGGTGACAAAACAACCCACCCCAGCTACGTGCTAGGTCCCCTAGCCCGTCTTGTCCTTTTGGTCTTAAGTATGCCGCCATAATAACTTACCGGCATTAGTGACCCAAGTTCCTGTACCCTTATGGGACAGCAACGTGTTCACGATGCCACTGGCATTGCAAACACCCATAGGCGATGGTAACTGCTAAATTCTAAGTAGGCCGTTAGCCTGTCTGCTATCCTACAGCAATAAAAAATATGCACAGAGTCAAAGCTTGTAGAGATATCTAGCATCTTCCAGTCCTCTCTACAAATTGCCTTTTGCTAGTCTTATTGATAAGACACGACATCCAATCTTTCCTTTACTTGCTCCATAAATGTCCTTTTTGGTCTCCCTCTCTTCCGCTTTACTTCAAAATTCCCTTCTATGATGGTTTTAATTAGATCGTCGTGTCGTATCAAGTGTCTCAGCATCGGTCTTCAATAATTCTCAAGATGTTCCTTTTGTCTTTCACCATATTCAATACTTCCTCGTTGGTCTTTTTCTCCGTCCAGCTTATCCTTAGCATTCTTCTGCCCCTTTGTGTCAGAATCCACGTCTCGCATCCATACAGCGCAATACTCCAGATACTACACCTTTCTTATATTTTTGCGAACACGCTTTGATATTTTCGCGCTTAGCAGATGTCTCTTGTTGTTATATGCTTTTTTCTCCATTGCTATTCTCGCTTTAATATCAGGTGCGCATCTGGTGCACATTCGTAATTAGAATTCCCAAATATTTAAATGACTACTTGATCTATTGTATTATCATTGAGGGTTATAGGATTATATACGTTTTTCTTTGAAACTATAATGGTTTTTGTTTTATTAATGTTGATTTTCAGACTAAACTGTAAAAATATTTTGTCCATTTCTGTTAGAATAGCATGTAGTCTTGAGTTATAATCTGCTAGTACGGCGATAACATCATCAAAAAAAAACAATTTACCGTAAAAATATTTTCTATTTAGTTATTATATTTTTAAAAACTATAAATAATTATAAATAAAATTTGTCTGTTTCAGGTAATCTCTACGGCCTACACGAAGACAAATAGGTATTTAAGGCTAAGAGAACGGTATTTCTAAATCATAATCACCATAATAAATCCAGCCATCAATTAAAACTAGGCCCAAAAATGGGGTGGCAACAGTCCGCGACAAATCGTTGCCTTTCGACAAAGGAATCCAGGAGTGAACCAGTAAAAAAATTACATTTTTTTTATTGCTGAGGAACAGCAAACAGGCTAACGGTCCGCTTAATAGTAAACGATTACTGTCGCCTATAGATATTTGCGACGCTAGAGGCACCGCGAACACGCTGCTGTCCCATAAGTATTATCATAATAAATTATGTATATATTTTATTTAATATTTCTTATATTGTTTGGTAATACTAATTACTTTACGATTACTATTTCGGACCACTAACTAACAAAGCAAATTCAAATCCAAACATTTATTTCAATATAAAATAACACAGATAATCCAATATTTAAAACTGTTTACAAAAAAGACTTGTCAAAGAACAAAATAACTCTCCAGCAGTGATTGTGTCTGTATTTTTCATTTTTTATTAATAAAATTACAAATTAAATACACATATAATAATACCAGGTGACCCGGCAAACATTGATCTGCCATATAAATTAAAAAAGAAATAGTTTATGTCATTTTCCAAGGTATAATCTATCTGTATACAAAAATTCATCAAAATTGGTTCATCGGCTTAGGCGTGAAAACGTAACAGACAGACAGAGTCATTTTCATATTTATAATATTAGTACCTTGATTATCTTACAATTAAATCCTGTTCGTAAACCACTCTCAGTTTTGTATTTCTATTACTATCTTCTATCTTTCGCTCAGTCTTGCATATCCTTAGCGTTGTTTTCCCAACTGTCTAGTCGGTGGTTGTAAAACGTGGCTATTAGAGTGAATCACTCAATCCTTCCACAAGATTAAACCTAAAATGAACTTCCAATATCTACAAATTATCACTAAGCATTAAGCAAATATACACACTGCAACGCACAGGAGCGACTCTAATGTAACGAGATGGCTGTCTCCTGCATAACGCAATCCAAACATAAATGTGACGATATTTTACGACAAAAATGTCGCGACGACGCGGCATAGCGACAAATAGGTCGAACGCTTTTACACAAAGCTTCAATTAATTTGCACTAATTGTAATACTTTATTTCCACGACAAAAAGAGGTTTTGGTTTGAGTCGTATTTCTTCTTTGTTTTTTACGAGAATTGTTATAAAAATGATTTTGTATTAAAACCAAGGTTTTCAAGGATACAATTGAGTGTTTCAGCTAGTAGGTCCTTGAATATCTTTGTGGGATTTCACCCAAATTATATGATTTAAAATATACTTTTGATATTGTTTAGGTTTTCAATGAAGTCAGCTAGTAAAGTAACTTCGAAAAAGTACGATCGCGTCTATTCGTACGATCCACTAGCGGGTGTATGATCTGCAAATAGTTTGTTATGGTCTGGTCGTTAATTGCATTGTTGTTGTATTGTACTATGATTTAGTTGTTAATATTTTGCCATATATCCTATAAGTTTAATAAGTTTGAAAGTTATGATCACATAGATCAGAATCAATTTATAGTAATATATTTGCAGTTATTCTTACTGCATACAAAAAAAAACTCAGATATTCAAGATATATTTAAAATGCAGTTGTTTAATCTAGAAATACTCTCGAAAGAACTTTTATTCAAATAAGATGTCCTCAGATATCTCTCACTATTGTATGAAAGTGAGCCATTAAAACCGCGGAAAATTATTTTAATTTTAAAATGGACATTTATAATTATTAGCGTAGATTATATAATGAATTCCTTGTCTACATTAATTCAATAACAACGTTCTATGTGGCGTAAAAGCTAATCCATTTCGGTACGCTTGCGGAGGTCACGGGTTTAATTCCCGTCTCGCGTTTTATGTATATGAAAGAAAAGTAAGTTAAGAAGTAGTATATCAGTTGTCTACTACCCATAACACAAGTGTAATACTAACTCGTATTATACTTTGCGACTACATGGTGCTGAGTAATTGTGTGAATCCTAATACATTAAAAAATATTTAAATGTATTAATATATATATATATATATATATATATATATATATATATATATATATATATATATATATATATATATATATATATATATATATATATATATATATATATATATATATATATATATATATATATATATATATATATATATATATATATATATATATATATATATATATATATATCTTAATTCATCTTTATTTATTGTAAAATTTGTTTAAGAGTGTTTTTCATTTGAAATAACGAAACAATATACTATAATTAACATAAAATAAATACATATCATACATTTTTATCCGTGCAGGGGCGGAGAAAGAATACTAACCTCTGCGGCTGGGGTCGGCCTGTCGTAAAAGGCGACAAAACAACCCTCCCTAGCTACGTGGTAGGGCCTCAAGCCCGTCTGGATGGCGACCACCTTTGGTCTGAAGTATGCCGCCATAATAACCTTGTGTTGTGTTCCGGCATTATTGACCCAAGTTCCTGTACCTTTATGGGACAGCAGCGTGTTTGCGATGCCACTGGCGTTGCATACACCTATAGGCGACGGTGACTGCTAAATCCTAAGCGGGCCGTCAGCCTGTTTGCTGTTCTATAGCAATAAAAAAAAAACATATATTGGGACGATCAACCAGCGCAACCTATATCAACAGAGCGCTTTTGTTGAGGATATTAGACAACTGATATACTTATACTTTTTGCAAATAAATATATACATATTGTATTTAATTACTCGGATTTCGGATGGAAACCGAATCCGTGACCACCGCAGGTCCGCTTAAAAGTGCTTGCGCCTCGCAAGCTCTCGAATTTATGTAGTTTACATTCATAATACTATTTAACTTCTGTGGGCGATTTGTTAGCGCATTAACAATATCTACTGCTACCTACTCGGAAAGACTTACTTGTTTTAAAATTAATAGATTTTTTTGAATTCGGAATGGATTTACCGGTTACGCGTATTATGGAAAATATACCTAGAATATCTCCACTGTAATCGTAATTAAACATTATATGATCAGTCTGAACTCATTTTTTTTATTGCTGACATTTTAGACCGGCTAATACTCACTATACAATAGCTGTGTAACAGTTACCGCCGCCTATAGATGTTTGTGAACCACCGCCAACATCTTGTCGGTGGTTCACATATTACTACTTCGTTATTATGGCGACATATTAAGAAAACAGGGGTGGTTGCCACCCAGACGGACTTAGAGCCCTGCCAACTAGCTAGGGTTGCTGAGCCACCTTTTACAACAGGATGAGCCTGGCTTCAGCGCTCAGTATTTTTATACGGCTCATGCACGGAGAATTATTATTAATTTTAAAGATGTTAGTTATACTTCTAAAATTACATTTATAAAATAAAATATCAGATAATTTTACTACATTAAACCAAATCCTTAATAATAACCAACTCGCTTTTTCTATGGCTACAACCCAAACTGAATCTAGCACAATGACTGTACGGTACGAATGGAAGATTCCCGGAGTTCCAACAGTCATTGTGTGAAGGACAATAACTGCCCACGGTCAGTATAGGTACCTCTTACAACGCTGTCTACTTCAAAAGGCATAGCATATATTCGTCAAATAACTAGATTGTGACTCAAATCTTTTGCCCTAACAAAATACGATTCTGGTTTTTACATACATACATATAATCACGCCTCTTTCCCGTAGGGGTAGGCAGAGACCACTTCTTTCCACTTGCTACGATCCTTACATACTTGTTTCGCTTCGTCCACTTTCATTATTCCCTTCATACGTGCCTTCGATTTAGGGTACTCTTGACCTGGCCTTTTTTCAAGACGTCCCTAATCTGGTCTTGGAACGTCCACCTAAGTCTACCCCTTCCAACACTTCCATTCACACTCGCCTTATACACTTTTTTCGTCAATCGTTCTTCATTCATTCTCTCGACATGGCCAAACCATCTCAGCATACCTTTCTCAATTTTTGTCACTACATCTTCTTTCAGACCACAAGGTTTTTTCTCTTATTTATTATTTGCTTATTATTTGCAACGCAAGTGGCATCGCGAACACGCTGCTGTCCCAAACGGGTAGAGGAATTTGGATCATTAATGCCAGAACACAACACAAAGTTATTATGGCGGTATACTTAAGGCCAAAGATGGTCGCCATCCAGACGGGCTTTTTACAACAGGCCGACCCCGGCCGCAGACGTAAGTATTTTTTCTTCGCCTCTGCACGGATAAAATTATTTATGAGTTTAAAAATAGGGATATCCTAATTTAGTTATAGAGGATCGTAAGATGTGATTATTGAATCACTACTCCTACTAGATTCGCTAGGTGGCAGGGCTAAGTTTTTTATCAAATTAATTTATGTGTCACTAGACTTAAAAGGTGCTAGAAAATAGATAGAATATACGTGGCTTAATTTAGTTTTAACAGTATTAAATTTTATCTGACCCTTTATCCTCCCCCTTAAGCAGGACGGATCGGATTCCCTGCCTTTACTGCAGGTGGACTAGCAAAATTTTAAGACAGCTAGAATTGAAATTGACGGCAGCTAGTCATATTGGACGGAACCACACAGCCATAATGATGTCAAGCATCTCTTATCCAAGTTTAAATCATATTCTTTGAGCAAATTTTTGCCAAAGATTAACTCAATTATCATCTCGCATCATCGACTTATTTTTTTTTTACAATTTTATTGTACATGGGAATATTTCTCCATACAACATTAAAATAAACAATTTCTTGCGAATAAACAATAAAATTTTCCTCGTCCTTTATAATATAGACAAACAAACATAATTTAGTAAAGGTGACCCCGGTTCTCTCCTAAACTAATTAAGCGAACGAAATACATTTTGCCATTCTACAACGCTGCGACGGATCCTTAAGAGATTTTGGGGGTCCGTTTAAGTTTCGAGGTGTGAAGGAATCCATTTGGATTGGATTAATTATCACTATACAGTGACTTTAATTTATATCTAAAGCCTGACTATATTACTGTGATTTATTTTCAAAAATGAAAGGTGAAACAATTTTAACAGAATTAATTAATCTCTTCCGTTTTAAATTTCATAAAGTTATAATTCTTTGCTTGCTGCAATATAGTCTTGGTTCCAATACATTCTTATGATATCGGTGGCGGAATAGTATATTATATGGGGTAACAGATCAATGATCAAAATTTGATTCTGC
Source organism: Malacosoma neustria (assembly GCA_963693495.1). Lineage (NCBI taxonomy): Eukaryota > Metazoa > Arthropoda > Insecta > Lepidoptera > Lasiocampidae > Malacosoma > Malacosoma neustria. Next base: position 1,639,393 of record OY856372.1, read on the forward strand.
GCCCCCATACATGAAACTGAGAATCTTAGTCTGTCTGCCGTTGCGACCAACACTGGCCTGCACACATCGACCTGCAGCACAAAGGTAACCGCCGTTAGGATGGAACGATAAGGCCGACGCGACCACGTCGGCTTCCCCCGGAGTCCAACGCCGTACTGTTAATTCAGTTTCTTCGGGATATAAAACATCTGATCTACGATATTAAAATAATATATTTTTTATAGCTGAAGTTCAGTAGGCAAGCCGTCAACCTGATAGAAGGAGATCACCGTCGCCTATGGAAGTTTGCAACACCAGAGGCTTTGCCAACGCGCTGCCGACTTTAAGAAATATAACGCTTTTTTTGAAATTCTAAACATGACAATGTGTATGTACATATATGTTAAGCTATAAATCCTGACCTCATCCTAAGCTTCACTCTTGGATCTTCAGCTGGATTTTGGGATCCATCCCAGAGGTCCTAAGTGTAAGGGCAAAAATCCACCAATCATACATCCTTTTCTTTAAATAGATGGTTGAATGAATTTGGCTTAATTTGGAATATACAGGGGTTAGGCCTTCACAACGCCGTCCAATTTTTAGCAGGGTTGCTACATCAACGAGAACGTGAGGTTAACTTAACCTGTGGCTAAAGTCTTGGTAGGACCTCTACACCCCTCAGGGTGTGGTGGGAGGTGACCTCTCGCTGCGGGCAATCGTAGGTCAAATGCTCCGCAGCGAGATGAACTGGAACGCGGTGGTCTCCTTCGCTGAAAGTGTCATGCGGCAGAAGGAGGCCATCGAGCGTGCGAGGGAGGAGGACGCGGCAGCTCCACCGATTCGTCGGCGTAGGACGAATCGGGGAAGGAGACGCTATGCGCACCTCATCCCACCCTGAGAAGGGGTTGCCGGTCGCTCTCTTGTAAGAGCGGCCAGCCGGGAGTTCCGGGGGAAGCTCCCGGCGAAGGCAATGAGTCGGAGGGTGCCCTACCCCGACTGGACACTCTGTGTCTGGTCACCGGCAGGTCTAGTGTGACCGCCGGCAGCGGGAACTGCCACACTCGGGGTACCCTCATTGGAGACGTCTGGCTGGGGGCCTAGCAGAGTAATGCCAAAAGGCGATCCTGCGAAGCCCCCTCTAAGGCCAAGAGTGGTGACCGGGGTTTTTAGTGGGTAGGACCGGCGGCCTTGGCCCCCGGTCCGCCCGAGGGGAGTAGGCAGCCCCCTCGGAAGGTAATCCCACATACCCCACCGGCCTTCCCCCGGAGGCTGGTGGAAACTGTAACAGTTTTCCTCGGTATAAAAAAAAAAAAAAAAAAAAAAAAAAAGGACCTCTACACCCCTATTTAAAATTTACTATATACATATATTAATACAACTATCAAATATAAATTTATAATTATGTTATTTTTAAGTTTATCTGTAAGTGAATTTGTAATTCTTATGACAAATAAATATCTTAAACCTTAAATATACGAGGGGTGTTCAATAAATAGTGATAATGCGATACATTCTCCTTGTAAAGAAAAAGATACTGGAAGGCATATCCCAGACATTAGATATAATAATATATAATAAAAAAAGCAATCAATTCTCTTTTCTTTAAAAAAAATTAGAAGTCATTTCTTTGTGTCGTGTCTGTAAAAATTGATAAAATTGAAGTTCACGCGATAGTGAAATATCTGTGCTTGAAAAATTTTACTACGGAGCTGGTAAATCAAAACTTGAGAGCAATATTAGGGGTTCATGCTCCTCCATATTCTACGGTTGCGCATTCATTGGTGTGCTGAGTTCAAGCTAGGAAGAACTTCCATTAACGACGAACCTCGCAGGGGATGCCCTACATCGGTAGTGACTGAACATATGTATGATTAAAAAAGTTGAAAACATTGTCTTGACGGATCCTCGTGTCATTGTTTGTTTTATAGCAGAAAAAATTAAGATTTTTATAGGGAGTGTCCATAATGTTATACACAACCATTTGGAAATGAAAAATGTCTCAGCGCGCTGGGTCCTCAGAATGCATTCTGACGCACAGAACTGAGAAAGCTGTGAATTTCACAATATTGTTTGGGTTTGTAACAGCAAGATCTTAGCCGAGTTTTGGCTCGGAAACGAAAAAACAGTCCATGACTTGGAAGAGACCGTCATCTCCAACACCGAAGAAATTTAAGGTGATTCCATCCGCTGGTAAAATCATGAGCTGTTTTTTTTTTCTGGGACAGCCAAGGGGTGGTAATGAGCTGAATACCTTAATCATGGAATCACTATTACGGGTATTTTGTACGTAGGATAAACAACAAAGTAACGGCGTGGCAAACTCGCTAAAGTTGTTATGGTTCACCAAGATAGCGCCCCCGCGCACAAGTCCAGGGTTGAAATGGCTGCCATTCTGGCTTCGAATTGATGGAACATCCTCCATATTCACCGGATCTAGCTTCTAGTGATTTCTACCTATTTCCGCGGTTAAAGGAACATCTTAGAAGCCATAAATTTCAAGATGATGACGCAGTAGTCACCGCGGTACACGATTTTTTAAAGGAAAAGGAAGAAGATTTTTTAAAAGGGAATTTCAGGTTTATTGAAAATATATATATTTTTTTTTTTTTTTTTATTGCTGTAGGACAGCAGACAGGCTGACGGCCCGCTTAGAATTTAGCAGTTACCATCGCCTATGGATGTTTGCAACACCAGTGGCATCGCGAACACGCTGCTGTCCCATAAAGGTACTGGAACTTAGGTCACCAATGCCGGAACACAACACAAGGTTATTATGGCGGCATACTTAAGACCAAAGGTGGTCGCCATCCAGACGGGCTTGAAGCCCTACCACGTAGCTAGGGTGGGTTGTTTAGTCGCCTTTTACGACAGGCCGACCCCGGCCGCAGAGGTTAGTATTCTTTCTCCGCCCCTGCACGGATAGATATATAAAGTGTATAAACCTGAAAGATGACTAAAAATAACATTTAATAAAAGATAATTGTGTCATACTAATTATCACTTTTTATTAAACAACCCTAGTAAATATTATAATTTAATTACTATAAAATAATGTATTATGTAATCGAAACTGTAATAAAAGAAATAGTTTATTAAGATATATAAAATCCATAATAATTAAATCATTGGTGTCCAAATTAGATTGACCTAGTAGAACTTCGAGCGCCTGGCGCCGAAGCTAGTTTGACCGGCGCGGCGGCGGGACTCTCCCGCCTGCTGCCAAACGTTGGCAGGCAGGGCTCAGTGTGCCGCAGGCTCTTCGAAAGGACCGTGCGGTCGATGGCCCTTTACGGGGCCCCGATCTGGGCGGATCGCCTGACGGTCAAAACGACGGCGCCGCTACGCAAGCCGCAGCGCGTCTGGTCGTCAGGGCGATAAGAGGATACTGCACGGTGTCCTTTGAAGCGACCTTTGTGCTGGCCGGATCCCCACTATGGGAACTTGAGGCTCGCGTCCTAGCGCACTGTTATATCATTGGCGTCGGGACGTGGCCTAGCACGGCTCTCGTCCCGCGCCTCGCGAAGTTGAGGTAAAGGGGGTGTAGCTGCGTGACGAGATGCTCATGGTGGAGTGGAAGGAGTGCCTTCTCCAGCACGGGCCTTGCCATCATAGAGGCGGTGAGGCACGTCCTGGCTGAATAGTTGAAAAGGCGCCACGGTGCCCTGACCTTCCGCCTGACACAGGTCCTCTTGAGGCAAGATTGCTTCAGGAGATACGTGTGTCGCATAGGGCGAGAGACAACGTCAGGGTTCCACCATTGTTGCGCGGGTGACGAGGAGAATACAATGACTCACACTGACGCCGTGTGCCCTGTCTGGCGCCAGGAGCGGCGCGCCCTCGTTGCCCATATCGGCACGGACCTGTCGCTCCCGGCCCCGATTCTGTCTGTCAGTCGGGGGCGATCCTGGATGGACGGCCGCCGCCTTCTTTTGCAAAACAGTCATATCCGCAAAGGAGGCAGCTGAGTGGGAGCAGGAGTTGACCATCACACTCCCCTCCCGCCAACGCAGACCACGTCGTCGCCACCGGAGAGCATCTAATGACCTCCGGCCGCCATAGGATGCGGCCGCGGGCAGCCTCTCGGCGGAGAATCCGCCACCCGCACTATTGCCGCGAGGGTGAGGGCCGTGTGCTGTTCCGCGGCCCCCCTCAACTCTTTGAGTCGATATAGGAGAGCGCCGGAGAGATGAAACCCTGACCCCCTGGCGCCAAAACTATGGAAGGAGACCACCCCGACACAAAGGGTGGGCTGGCGCCAGCCCGGGCCACGAGATCGGCAGGCCACATATCCCTAGGCACGGGTATTGGCGATAGGAGAACAGCGGGGTTTTTTAGTGGGTAGTCGGACGGCTGAACATTTTTCCCGGGTTCCTACATATCCCTCGGTCCCCCGGGCTGGTAGAACCCGTCAAGGAGAGGGTATTCCCCCGAAACCAAAAAAAAGTAGAACTATGATAGTAGTCTATGTGTAAAGACATTTACTATGAACATATATTTATTTTTTTACTAATATATTATACATAGCACCCACAAGGTCCCAAAAGATAATATAATAAATATCCTTTTAGGAACCAATTTTACATTTTGTATTATGTTTGTATTTACTTTTTTATGTATTTAAAACTAAAAGAACTGAGAGGCATCGACGAAAGGCATGCTGCATAGGTTTACTCGCCCTGCGATAGGCCAAGTGTATGTTGATGATAAAAAATAAGTCAAATCAAGGAAACATGGAAATACGGAACTCTACGCACGAAACCCGTACTCAAGCTAATCCGCTTTTATTTAATTTGTCGCTTTAGAAAATTCTCTGGTATTAAAAAAAGAGAGAAAATATGGCGAATAGGTGGAGCTTTAATGAATTTGTCATAAAAAGCAACGGACCGCCTCTAATGAGGGTAGGCTATTAAAATAAATTAATCAATTCGCTCTATATAACGTCCCTTTCTTTATTTTCTCTATTTTGTATATTAAAAATATATTAGTAAAAAAACTACCTACTAAGTACTAAGTTCCAATGGTTGAAGATGTGATATGAAATTTAAAATCAGATTGTAAACTCTTTATAACGTCACTTGATTTAAATACAAACTCCTTAAAACGTCGAAATTGCTCGACTTTGATTTGTTTACCCTGTTTTTATACAGTACTCTATATAGCGTCACGATATTTAACGATAACAATACGGTATTATAAATCGTTTCTTAGAACAAAAAGAGGATGAAGAAAATGAAACAGACAATCCTGACCCCCCACCAAACAACCACTTAATGCAGCAAAATGATTAGGAAAATACTTTTTATACATACTATCAAGATGATCCGGCAGTATCTCAAGATATGAGTAAAATACATATGAAAATACGATTAAGATATTACACCAACAAAAAACATAACAGACTATATGCAACAAGTGTATGTATATTTATATGCATATGTATAAATAATAATATTATTATTGTTTGAAATGTGTACTATCTATGTATACTACAAATAAATAAAATTGGAGTGTCTGTTTGTAATATTAAAATAACCGCTAAGTACATTTGGATGTATACACGGCATATATGTATACCAAAACAAAAAAATTTACAATTTTTGTCTGTCTGTCTGTTTGTTTGTTTTGGCTAATCTCTGAAAGGGTGCAACCGATTTTGACGTGACTTTCACTAGCAGATAGCTGATGTAACAAGGAGTAACTTAGGCTACTTTTATTTTGGAACAAAAATAGTTTTGGAAAAAAATAGGATCTCACAAAAAAACTGTTATTCGAACAACGAAGTGGACGGGAACGGATGGTGTATTAATAAATGCATACATGTTATTATAGAAAATTATAATATAACAAATATAGTTTATTTGTCTCCATTTAACGACCACTCTCTATAACGCCGAAATATGATCAGTCCGTTGAGTGTCGTTATATCGAGTTTACACTGTATTTTAATATCAAGAAATGTGACTTATCATCGCTAAAATATTCTTGTTAGTTTAGTTTGTGATAAACTCAATTACGAATAAGTTTCATAAGTAACCAGTGTAGCGTATGCGATTTAGTATATTAATTATGGTTTATAGCATTCTTACGCTGTCTTGTATTTCTATGTATATTTGTGAAGATATCACTGTCAAGACAAAAGAACTATGGACGAATATGGTTGACATTATCTAGTCTGAAAAGTACACATGGAAACACAAATTATTTTGAATTGTAGTTACGGTGACAGCTAAATATCTAGGGGAAAATACATGCTTGTAATTTTCCTCCATCATCAGCCCAATTTTACTCCACGGACTATAATGATTCTGCAAAATAATATATTATGTAATATTAGATGTTATTGGTCAAGAACTTCGGTACACTTGCCTATCTAGAAAAAAAATTACTGATAAACTCATTTTCTTTAAAAAAAAATCCACAGTAAAACGCTGATCTTACAGCTTAGTTCATTCCTTAAACTACACCACCTGCCTAAAGGAGATTTACGCCCTCGAAAGCACAGTAAATGGGGTACAGTGTAAACGGAGCCTTAGATCTCAATTAGATCGTATGGGGTAAACCATAAAAATGACAAAGCAGTGCTCGAATAGTGATATATCAATTAGTTTTACGGACTATAATAAAAATGTTCTAACTAATAGCGTACAAAGATTTGGAATTAGGAAAGCGTCGATTGTATTGAAATTCTCAGAAGTACTGTTGCAGTGAAAAGTGTAGTAGCGATCGCTTCTAAGCAATTAGTAAGCGAGGAAATAACTTAAGCGTATAACGGCGATATGCGGTTTTACATGTATTAGTTAATTCAAATTAATATAAAAATGATATAATAAGAAATCCAAATAATATAAAATATAACGATATACAAGGATATATAAAAACACGAAATACAATTGTATATTAGAGTACAAAAAATCGCTATATAGGTTGTTACGCCATTTCTTCTCTAGCCAGCGTTTTGTTTTGGAAACGGTAGTAGCTTTTTGGCATTCAATAAGTGATCTGTATGATTCTGTTTTGAAATAAATGTTTTTGGTTTTTTGATTGATATAAACATTTATTTTTCTGAACACAAACATAGACTAAATTTCTTCCAATTATTGATCATCTAATATACTAATGCACTGGTTTTGCTTGTTTAATATGAATAATAATCATTTGTATTTTTGTATTATATTGTGACAGTAGAATGATTTCTGAAAGTAATTTGAATAAAAGTATTTTAACTTTCCTAGAATATATGTACATTGTACATATTATTAATTTTAATAATTAGACTTCGTTCTTGTTTACATTTTATGAAGAATAAAAAGCCCACAAACTAAATAGAATTTATTAAATCTCTCAAACTTGGACATTTTACTTATTCTCTCGACTGTACGTTAATGCGAGAATTATATAATAGCCGCTAACAGAGATTAATCAAATTACGTTTTACAATTTCAAAGTGACTTGTTATCGGTCTCAAATTGATAGCATTGTATTTACACGTCTATTTTTGTTTAACATGTGTATAAAAGTCTTACGATTTTCTATTTCTAATTGCTAGTTTTCGGTCGTATTCTTAAGTTTAATTTCGTTACAATTTATGGACTTTAACAACTTTTATGGACATTTTTTTTTGTTATTGTATTGCTAGAACTTTGTAAGCACTCTGTATATTTTGTTTTAGACTCAGACCAGAATCTTCATATTAACCTACAATGTTGAAGAACTATTGACAGTATTGAGAACTAACTAACCCGGCATACTTTGTTCTGCTAAATAAATTAAAAAGTAGCCTATGTCGTTCTTCTAGGTTCAATATATGTCTATATTGAATTTCATCAAAATTTATTCACCGCCTTAGGACTGAAAACGTAACAGACAGACAGAGAGTTACTTTTACATTTATTTTATAATATTATTATGGATAAATAAAACAATGTTTTAGGTAATTTTTTATTGAGTAAATCTGTATTTTCTACAAACTATAATTTTTATCAACTATTTGGCAATTTAGGAAAATGGAATCAGTCTAAAAGTAACTATAGAGGGAACTGAAGGGAACAGAATGAGTGAAACGAGCAGTAACCGGGTCCTAAACGGTAGGCCATTAGGACTGTACGAGCGACATTAGTCTTGAGGCATTCACTGGTAAGTAGGGCGCGACGTGACCCGCGCATCGAGCGTTATCGCCCACCCTGATACGCTACAACGCCATGGGCAGAGTTTCTCTAAGAATATTCCGGTAATTCAAAAAAACTCATTTGCTTCAACATTTTATAAACGTTTTTATCCTTCGAAGTACGGAAGTAGCGTCATAGAGCAATATTTCTGAGAGTGAGTTAATCCATTTAGGAGTTTAAAAATAGCAAATAAAAGCTGACTTTCTTTGAAAGATCAAAGACAGTGTATAACAGTTCGTAACGTCCCACTGCTGTGCCGCCTCCTAAGCACAGACAGTATACACGCCACGCTTGTCCAACGCGGATTGGCAGCACCGCTGATTACGGCATGCAGGTTTTCTCATCGTTCTCCTTCACTATTAGTTATAGTTTTTTTATTTTTATAGCTAAAGTTCAGCAGACAGGCAAACGGCCCACCCAAACAGGTGGTCACCGTCGCCTATGGGCGTCTGCAACACCAGAGGCATTACACACACGCTGCCGGCCTCGAAGAAATTTGATAACGCCTTTTTTGAAGAACCCCATATCGTACCGCGCTGAGAAAACCTCAGCCGGAAGCTCATTCCAGATCCCGAGAGTACGTAACACGAACGTTCTTGAGAACCGTTTCGTACAAGAAAGCAGAGGCTCCAAGAAATGGGGATGAACACCTAGCCGATGGCGGGCAGTGCGATGGTAAAAAGACGACGAGGGCACCATTCTAAATAGCTCCTCAGAACACTTCCCGTTGTACAGACGGTAGAATACGCAAAGAGACGCAAAGTCTCTCCGAAGTCCAAGCGTGTCTAGACCATCTGTGAGTATAGGATCGTCCACAACACGAACTGCGCGCCGTTGGATGGAGTCTAAGGGATTGAGCTGACAGGCAGGTGCTCCAGCCCATAAATGTGAGCAGTACTCCAAATGCGGTCTGACCTGTGCTTTGTATAGCACAAGCCGTTGCCTTGGACTGAAATACTGCTTGGACCGGTTTAGCACACCCAGCTTTTTGGAGGCAAGTTTAGCTTTGCCCTCCAATTGTCCCCTAAACTGCACATCATTCGTAATGTCAACACCAAGGATCCCAATACTGCTTGCGATGGAAAGAGAGGTTCTTTGGAACTGTGGCGCAGGTGCGAACGGGGTTTTCTTGGCAGAGAATACGCAGACTTGCGTCTTCGAGGGATTGAACTGGACAAGGTTTTGTCGTCCCCATTCGGAGACTATCTCGAGAGAGTTCTCTACTTCAGACACAAGTCTGACCCGACTTTCTTCCAGAATCGCAGGAGAGAGGTTTGCACGACCAGTGTACCGTGCATCACCGGTGCTATCATCCGCATAGCAATGAATGCCATAGTATGAAGCAACTACGTTATAGTATGAACATTTACTATTCAATCCACAAGCCCCATCTTATCTTAAGGAAAGGTTCCAATTCCTTCACACCGGCAATTTAAGGTATCTTAGGTCTTCGGAGAACCGGCTGTTAAAAATACCTTATCACTTGTCTGATTTCTCTGGAAAGTCTTTCACTGTTCAGGCCACCCGCCTTTGGAATTCTCTGCCGGAAGATATCCGGCTTTCTAAATCACTCCCGATCTTTAAAAGACTTGTAAGGGAATACTATCTGGAAAATTATTTGTAAGGTGTTCATGTATGTTGTTTTCCTTTGCCTGCTTTTTGTCGTTGTTTCTATGTAATAGAACTGACAGGCTGTTTAAATTACTCCCCGGATTATATATTATTTATGCACTGTATTTATGTATGTATATATTTGCTTTTATATATTATTGATGCACTGTATTTATGTATGTATGTATGTATTTATCGTATGTATTTATGTATTCGTTTTGAATAAATATGCAACACTACCCCACTTTCAGCCCTCTCAAACTCTAATCCATCCTAAGGTTGCCTGGAAGAAATCGCTTCCAGCGATAAGGCCGCCGTTTGTACAATCTTTTGTTTGTTTTGTCCTATATTGTATATTTTTTTTTGTGTGTTGTGCAATAAAGTATATTCATTCATTCATTCATTCATTTAGTGAGAAAATCTGCCTAAGTAATCCTATTATCCAAGCCCGTGTCCTCTAGTTTTTTAGACCACAGACGAAAACTCCAGTAAAAACCAAATATCGCCACTAACCATATTTTATTATTTTTTATTTGTATCTGTGTACAGTTGTAAATAAATTTAATCTCATGTAAGTGGTGTGTCTCAAAAAAGCTGTTATTTTCTTAGAAAAATAAAGAATAACCTTTTTTTATTACTTACTTAATAGTAAGCAGTTACCATCGACTATGGATTTTGGTGACGCACTACGAACTCGTTGCTGTCCCAAAGGAGTACAGAAACCTGGGTCACTAATGCCGAAACAACACAAGGTAGGATTATTTTGTCGCCTTTTACGATAAACCGACCCTGGCCGCAGAGGTTAGTATTCTTGCTCTGGAGTGACTCCTATACAGTAAACATCTAAATAAACTTCAAAAAGAACTCTAAGAAAAATACCTTATACTATACTTCATGGTACGGCTTGTACCTTGACCGCTCCTACTGACTAACTAGACCTCAGGTAACCAGACGTTACTAAATACTAAATACTAATTAATGCAGCTGAAACAGCATTTTTAAACGCCATCGTTGTCGATAATCGAATTGTTAATAATAAAGTTTTTGGACATAGAGCAACAATTTACTATTTTTAAGAGAGTTGCCAAAAACACGCTCCAACTACTAACAACTACATACATATATATGTTACTTCTAAATTTATTCACAGAATACACAAGCCATATTTGACCATTAACACGCTCTGATATTTCCTTAAACACTAATCTTTTTTATTGACGTTTAAATATCGAAATATTTTTTTCATATCTGTTTAATACATAATAACTAATATATTTAAAATATATAAATACTGCACATTCTCCTTTCGCATCCGTTTATGTTTCGCTTTCCATTGTGAACCTTCTAAATCACCACGATTGACTTAATTCTCCCAAATTATTAAGTGTAAATGTTTATAGAAACATATGTATAAGCCCAAATTAAGACAACAACAGACAACAATAGTAATCAAAGTTTATTAAATAGGCGTACAGGTCCAATTTGAACTTATACACAAACGTAATGTTAAATAGAAGATTCAATGTTTCTGTCCTAAGGAAATAAAGTTGCGAAGTATATCTGTTCATGATCGATAGGAACAAACATTTTAAACTGACAGAATTAAATTAAAATTATTGTCTCATCAATGGTACAGCGGATTTATGGGACACGAGCAAATTGCTATACTGAATTATTAAACTGTGTCAATTTTTAATCCCCACGTACGTTTAAATTCAGCGGTAGACGACCGCAACGCTGTAATCCCGAGCGTTTTGCTTAGGCCAAGTTATAAAATCAAAGCGTATGAAAAACATTTATAAAAAAATTACCAAAAATAACAAAATATTTTCATGCAGGGGCAGAGTAAGAATATTGAACCCTGCGGCTGGGGGTGGCCTATCGTAAAAGGCGACTAAATTTCAAGTGGACAGTAGTGTGTTACTGGTGCCTCTGATGTCGCAAACATCCATAATAAGTGCCAGTAATGTATTATTATTGGGTGGACTGTCAGCTTATCCCACATCAATAAAAATATTCGCAATACATAATTTTCAAATCGCAATAACTTAAAAAAATTAAAATCGGAATCGGACGTACACTCAGACTAGAATAAATTACTTTTAGATCATACAATATTTTGTTCTCTGTGAGGATTGAACCAGCGGACCCGACTGTAACAGAGTATTTGCTAGCTACTGATCTCACCGAGTCAAACCTTACATATACATTCTAAATAACAATAAAAACATTGTAATGTATCCATTTTGGGATTGCAAGCTTTGGTAGTTTTCCGCTACCAAAACATAAAAATATTAACTAAGCAAGCAGAAACGGAAATCGGTTTGTGGAACTAAAACATACACAGCGATTTTTTTTTAATAAAAATGTTTGTACTTAACGACTTTTTAAATAAAATTTGGGTTAAAACTTGGAAATAAGATTATAAACCGATTACGCTTATGCCTTGTGACAAGCCTAATGGTGACTTTGGTCAATAAAGAGTCTATAATTGGTGTTTAATTCGGCCACAATGTTTACGGAATTTATTTTAATAATAATGAATAATATGTTTTGTATGAACAGACTAAAAATTAAAAAAAAACAATTTCAAATGTTGGATGATAATGAAACTTACTGGATCAATTTTTGTTTTAATAATTTCCTTATTTGGATTCATATACGTTCAGCAAGCAGGCAAACGGCCCATCCGATAGCATTTGGTCACCGTCGCTTATAGACGTTTGCAGTACCAGGGGTATTGCCAAAGCGCATCCGGCCTCGAAGAAGTGGAACCTAAGACCTGGGTCACTTATACCAGACCTATATCCGAACATAACACCTTTTGTTTATGTCAATTGCCTATACATCATTGACTTCATTAACATGTCGAATATCATAACACCCTTAACATATAGACCCGCCTATATTGTGTTAAAGTTTATAAATCATAAGACTTTTTTATCATTGGAACTTTTTTTGTAATTTAATTATCTGTGACTTGGATTCACATAAATTACTTCCAACGGCATTTACAATATTTCTAAAGTTATTGAAAATATTTAATTGAACCTTGGCTCATTGTAATACGATATAATTTTGAATAGTTTTAAATAAATTGATTGTATACAATTTATAGTGAGAGAGTGCGATAAAAATCTATTTTTCAAACTATTTTTTTAATGTTGCGGTGATTATCGACGTCGCGTCGTCTGGGACGTATTTTATTACACAACGATTTCTGTCAAATTAAGGTAATTGTGAGGATCCAAGTAAAAAACCTTAACAGGCTTGACAATTTCACGGTTATTACTGCATTGTTACGGTAAACTTAATTATGGTTTTTGTTTGTTGTTGATATTCTTCTTAATAAAAAAGGCGATGGTATTTTTTTATCTATATAGCATTATAATTAATGTATTTTAATTGGAGGGTGTTGGATTGAAGATAAATAGAACCAAAACTGAACATCTATTTTGCGACCCCGATTAACTTAGGAGGTGTACTCTGCCAACTTGCTCCAACTACAAGTACCTGGGATCATTAATCCAGAATGATGGTGAGATATGCTGAGATATCAAAAACAGAGTTATTGCAGGATGGATGAAATGGCGACAGGTTTCAGGAACAATTTGCGATCCACAAGTGCCGTTTAGACTTAAAGGTTTTTATCCGTGCAGGGGCGGAGAAAGAATACTAACCTCTGCGGCAGGGGTCGGCCTGTCGTAAAAGGCGACAAAACAACCCTACGTGGTCAAGCCCGTCTGGATGGCTACCACCTTCGGTCTTAAGTATGCCGCCATAATAACCTTGTGTTGTGTTCCGGCATTAGTGACCCAAGTTCCTGTACGCTTATGGGACAGCAGCGTGTTCGCGATGCCACTGGCGTTGCAACCATCTATAGGCGATGGTAACTGCTAAATTCTAAGCGGGCCGTCCGCTTGTCTGCTGTCCTACAGCAATTTAAAAAAAAAGTTAAAATTTATAAGTCTGTTATAAAACCTGTCATATTATGTGGATCAAAGTGCTGGGTCACAAAGGGGAAAGATGAAAGGTTATTGCATGCTGATGCATGCAATAACCTATAGGAGATGCGAATGCTGAAAATGAGTAAATTAGGAGAAGTTTGAAAGTAGCACGAGTGATTGAGAAGCTGAAAAGTAATAGGTTAGCCTGTTATGGCTATATAATGCGAAGAGAGGAGCTTCATGTAATATGGAGGAGAATGGATGGATTGTGTAAAAGATGATATAGTAAAAAAGGTGTGAATGTTCAGATGACGGCTAATAGAGGAGAGTGGAAAGAGAGAACATGCTGTGCCGACCCCACATAATTTGGGATAAGGGCAGGAAGAAGAAGAATTAATGTATTTTAATTACACTAATAAAAATAAATGTTTTAACGGCGATTGTAATGTCTATTTATTTATGGACTTCTGAAATTCTAATTTAAATGAAAACAAAATAGTTATCCTAGTGTTCCGAGGTGGTAATTAAAAAAGGGTTACCTTACTTTACTAAAAATTCGAAAGATTCACCAATTTATTACTCACTTTTCTAGTTCACAAAAATAAATGAATTTATTTATCACACCGGCAAATCTATGCACTCATGGCATTTTCATTAATTTCATATTTGTAAACCATCTTGATTCCTTGCTAAGGATTCCATATTATTCGTAATCAAGGGCGTCGCCAAAGGGGGGCAAGGGGGGGCAGTTGCCCCCCTCCCTAGAGATAAAAGTTTGATCGAGGCAGGCTCCCAAAGTGTAATGCTTCATGCATTCGACTGTATCAGACGTTCATATTTTTTATCCTCCATAATATTGCCCCATTGCCCCCCCTAGTCATAAGCTGGCGACGCCCTTGTTCGTAATTATGTAATTGATAAAAAAAATCACATTAATATTTAAAAGATAAATATTAGTATAAGACGTGTTTCTGGGGAGGTTTTTTGCCGTCTCTCCCCTTTGAAATTGTCACACACAGTTGCTCCACAGTAATATCGAAATTCCGAAAGTAGTTAAAATAAAATAAAAATCAATGAATGGGTAAACCCATATAAAAATAAAAAAGGCAAGCTTGTTAACTAGAAAAAGCAATAAAACGGTGTTAATTAAAATCTAGGACCACGCTACTGCAACTTTACGATCAGATTTTGATATTAATCACAGTAGCATGTGGGTGCAATTAAACCGTTTAAAAAAACACAAAGTCAACGATACATGTTTTATTACGCGCTAGTGTGAAACGAGCTTTAATTAAGGCGAAGATTTAAACCAAAGAATGGAATTATATAGGCTTATATCACCTACAAGTAATAGACTACTAATAGACTTAAAAGTAATAGATAGAATTTAACGTTATTAATTTCATAAAGATAAAAGTAATAATCGAATTCGTAAATTTGTATCAAATTATAATCTCTTCAACTGCAAGTGACAAGATGTGGCTTTTATAGACTACTAGCTGACCCGGCAAACGTTGTTCTGCCATATAAATAATAAAATGTCAAAAAATTAAAAAAAATTTTTTGGGGGTAGGTCACCCCTAACATTTAGGGGGATGAAAAATAGATGTTGGCCGATTCTCATAGATACCGGATAAGCACAAAAAATCACTAACTCAATTTAGTTATCTGCCTACTGCCTACCCCCTAAGAACGATGGCGTGATTATTTATAGCCTATGACCATTTCTAGGTTATCATCTATCACCATACCAAATTTCATCAAAATCCGTTCAGCCGTTTAGGCGTGAAAGAGGAACAGACAGACAGACAGACAGACAGAGTTACTTTCGCATTTATAATATTAGTATGGATTGTGGTTTAATCTTATCTCAAACAATAATACAGATTGTCTTTCTGAACTGATTGGATACTAAAAAAAAATCAATGATATACTAATGAATATGAATCAATGATAAACTAATCTTGCTGGATGTGATCCTGCGGCTGTATAACTCCTTTTTTCGTGCCCTTATCCTTGTACATTGGAATGGAAGGGAATTGGCATAACGTGGTCTCTCGTTCCTCTATCACCACTTCAGCCCACCATCGTCCTCTTCCATGCCGGTTGCCTGGAAGAGATCGCTATATGCGATAAGTCCGTCCAATGCCCTACAGCATTATATTTCTGTATATTTTAAGTTAGTGTTATGTTTATGTATGTAATAAAAAGCTTCTCATTAATTAATTCATTATCCTCATTTATAGTTTACTGATTTTCAGTGCTTCTCCTTAATACCGACTGACACTAATTAAGTATGACATTGCATTAGTTAGCTATATTTTTGTCTCTTTCAAAACACCAATTTTAGAACGAGATAGGTAAAAACCAAATAGATCGCTTCCTTTTTGGTGTCACTTTTGATTTTCAAGTAGTTTGTTTCCATATAGAATTATATGCAATACATAGTAGACTTTAATACTTTGTTGTAAAGTTTATTTTTATATGGCGTATTTGTTATTAAAGACACATATTTTACTTTTTAAATCGTGATGGAAGGTAAATCGGTTTTTTGTTTAAAATAAAAAATGTAAACCTTTTTATATAGTTTTCTTTTTATTGATGAATGATATTATTTTTTTAAATGGCTTCTGTGTTAGCCTGTGCGTGGGCATTCGATTGATGATTAGATATTGTTTTTTTTTGTGGATATGGATTGTCGGAGATACGAGTAGATAAATCATTTATCATAAATGAATACAATTAAAAAGAAATTCAAATTTATTTTATAATTTATTTACATACAGTACTATTTACTACTATCCGTGCAGAGGCGGAGAAAGAATACTGACCTCTGCGGCCGGGGTTGGCCTGTCGTAATAGGCAACAAAACAACCCATCCTAGCTACGTGGTAGGCTCCCAAGTCCGTCTGCATGGCAACCACATTTTGTCTTAAGTATGCCGTCATCATAACTTTGTGAGTTCCTATATCCTTATAGGACAGCAGCGTGTTCGCGATGCCACTGGCGTTGCAAACACCTATCGGCGACGGTAACTGCTCAATTCAAAGTTGGCTGTCAGCCTGTCTGTTGTCTTACAACAATAAAAAACACAACTATTAAATACTATATACATAAACACCCAGATTCGGTAAAAGAATCGATCCCCAATACCCCGCCGTTCCGTCGTCCTTACATCTTCCTTAGTTTACACACGTTGACTGATAAGTAGCTTAGATTAAGAAAAGTTATGTAATAAACGGTATTAAGCCAAAAATACATCCAATATTTTTGATACGATTTTATCATTCAAATAATATTGATGGAAGCGCCCCAAACAGCGCCGTCCGGTGTTGATCAAATATTAAACATCCATGTTTTCGAACCCTCGGATTCGGTTACGCTTGTGCCGCGGATTCTATAATATTATTAAATTACGACAGAGGCGTGTCTGCACATTTCAGATATTTTCAACGGAAAACAGTCTGTGTAGCGTTGCCACATATATTTAAATTGAAAAGTATGTATAGTTTTAAGGACAACAAATCGACGACAATTATAGACGATTTTTAAGGAAGTATTTGTTTTATCATAGTTTCTTATCATTATTACGTCTTCATTATCACTGCTGGATGCAACTCTCCACAAATCTGGGGGCACGGCAGTGCCTCCGCCAAGTCGAGCAAAAAAGCAGCACGGCCGTACAATCCTTTTCTCGAAGCAGTTCAGTCCATTTTCGAACCCCTGTAACTTCGTCATGGATAAAACTAGAAACCTGAATTTTCAGTAACCAAGTAGACATTATATAAACACGGTATATTTAAAATTTCATTCAATTTGAACCAGTGGTTTAAGAATTATAACTAGTCAAATTTCTTAATTTTGTCACTCACTCACTAACCGTTCATCTAAGGCACTTCTAGCTAACATAGAAGCTTCAAATTTAGAATACAATTAGTGTTTAGTATATAAATTACGAAAAAAATAAAATATTTTGTAATTTCAGTCTCGTTTTCTAGATACACTAGCTGCATAAATAACTTTGTAATCCCATATAAATATATAGAATTACAAAGTTACATTTACAGTTTCAGTGTACCTTATATATCTACAAAAAGAAATGAGATACCGTCAAAAACAAAACTTGCAAAAAACCAAGTCTCGCAACTCGGTTCTTCTGTTGTAAAAAGTTGTGAGATCCATGTAATACCAAGTCGGTTACTTTATAAGTCCCTACTTAAGGGACCTTCTGTCTTAAGTTATTACGTAATTAGCTAACCCCACAAGTTTACATGGATCTCACAACTTTTTACGGTAGAAGAACTGAGTTGCGAGGCTTGGTTTTTTTACAAGTTTTGTTTTTGATGGCATCTGCTATTACGGGATACCCTAGGTAGAAAATATATTTACGAAACTTGTAACATAGCCTGTCTGCAGAATCCCATCGTCATTGCCTACTCGTACATCTCATCTTCTTGCATCATAACAGGACAGAAGAAAGATAATCTTAAAAGAATTTCATCTTCACTCATTGTGATGAATCAAAAACCTTTCCAAATAATATACATTTAACGCTCCAAAAGCCAAGTATCAACAGCGGCCTGTCTTCACATCGTATCAATGTTTTGAGAAATAAAAAAGAAATCTACAGTATCAAATTCTATTCGTTATTCGCCCCGGAACGTTATACTTGTAAGCGATACCTGTCAAAACCTTTCGAGCAAAACAGACATACACGAACTCGGAACAGAATTGGGGGTTTTAAGCGAACACTTCCGTAGTTTTAAGGTTACCTTTTATTCTTAAAGTTAACAAGTTTTTATTCCAAATATAGCATGCAGGATAACAAATAAACATCGGCAAAACGTCACGCGGTGTTCCCAGGCGGTCACCCATCTAAGTACAGATTGCGCCCGACGCGACGTTAACTTCGGTGATCGGACGAGAACCGGTCCGCAAATTCATTAATCCTGAGGATCCTGCTAAGGATAATGATACAAACTATACAGATCATTGCATTGTCATTGGTCCTTGATAAGTGTGTAAAGTTTCAAATCCGTCGTTTTGAAACGGGTGAAAATCACGTTTAAATAGACATACCAAACTAATAAAAGCGTGCTAAAAAGTGGCTATACCTTCGCCCATTGTTTTAATATTAAATCTACGTAATTCGAGAATTCATGTAAAAGTGTTAGTCACAAATTCGTGTGTGTTGCTTATCTTCAATCAATCTCACGACCTTGCCATGAGTCAGTCGTGAAACTAGATAGTCCAAGAGCTGGCGGATTAATTTATCTTTTTGATTTAGCTCATTATACTTACATGAATTAAAGTGCCATTTGAAACGTACACTTAAAATCAATTGGAGCATACATAATTTTAATTAACAAATTCAACTTTACACTAATTTACCATAATTAATAAAAAAGCGACTAATGGATCTATGTGATAAATCCTCTGGTCAGTTTTTAAATAACCAAAAAGGCACTGTTTGGTTTCCTCTGCAAGGTTTTGGGCTACACCGTAGTCCCTACTACAAAACACAAACTTTTGACACATATATTCCGGCTTTTTTTATTATGATTTCTTGTTAAAGAGTAGAAAGGGAGGTATAACGCTAAAAGCCAACAAAAAAAAAACGTGTTGATGTAACCAGGATGTGGTCACTTTGATAATGATTTTATTCACTGATAGAAGTTTTGTAATTCCCAAGTTTTGCATCACACATCCCAGTTTCGTATTTTTCCTTCAGCCCCGACCGGTAACTTACATCGGTCGGCTTGTTGAGCTGGGCTTGGGGGCAAGAACTCGTTTGTTCCATCGCTCTTTGACCTTATAACAGACAAGCCGGCCAATGCCACTTCAGCCAGCATATTTTACAAGCTATGTAAGTAAATTTAATTTTCTTACCGATTTCTGTATTTCAGATCATGTATTTATGAAAACCATACAACATAGCTAAAACTATTTATTAAAACATTTTTTACTTAAAATATTTTCTATCAGCTTCGATACTACACACAGACGGCTTGTGGTTACCAAACGGGTCAGAGGTAAACAGATACAAGTAATATTACAGCGGTTAACTAAGAGTGGTTTTCTTGTCCACATCATAATTTTCTTTATTGCTGTAGAACAGCAGACAGGCTGACGGCCTACTTTGAATTTAGTAGTTACCGTCACCGTCAGCTGCCCCATAAGGGTACAGGAACTTGAGTCACTAATGCCGGAACACAACACAAAATTATAATGGCGGCATTCTTAAGGCAAAAGGTGATTGCCATCCAGACTAGTGGTCGGATACTATCGATAGGGCCATCGAAAATTATTAGGTTATAAAAGATTTTAGTATTTTAAATGACAATAATAATAAAAAAATAATAAAAAAAAACTAGAACGATTCAAAACTGAACAAATTCTTCCTTTTATTAATTACTTAAAAAGTCAAGATTAATAATAATTTATATCTTAATTATTGGTCTCTTTTTATTGATTTTGCATTTAACATGCTAGGTTGATTACAAAAATTCATTTACGAATGGAAAAATTGAGTATCAGAACAAGTGTTTAAACGTTGTCTGATAGATGACGTGATCGTCCGTCCTTATGGAATAAGGACGAGAATGCGGACGACAAATTTGAGCACGACGCCTGACGCGCGACGCGTAGATGGACCCGCGATAGACAAGCGCGATGGGAACGGATCTCCAATAGATGTAGGTTCATATCCCACGCGTGGTACTCAATTATTCCGTTCGTATATGAGTTTTTTTTTTGTAATTAATTTATCTAATAAAAACAAAAATTAACGATAGTGCTATCGATAGTATCCGACCATTAATCCAGACGGGATTGGAGCCCTACCACGTAGCTAGGGTGAGTTGTTTTGTCGCCTTTTACGACAAGCCGACCCCGGCCGCAGAGGTCAATATTCTTTCTACGCCTCTGCATGGATAAATTAATATTTAAAATTATAACCACCACCGTCACGTGGCAATCACCTATGTTATGATAAAAAAATGGCCTGACCTTGTTGTCACCTTGAAAGGCTATCATGGAAATTCTTTTTTTATTATTACTGTGGAACAGCAGAGAGGATGACGGCTCACCTAATATTTTAAAAAGCCGTTACTGCCGCCTAAGGATGTTTGCAAGACCAGATGTACTGGTAACATACTGCCGTCCACAAGACCGCCGCAGAGATCATAATACTTACTTCGCCAATGTACGGAGAGGGTAGGTTTACCACCCAAGTGTGATATCACTTAGCTACCCTCTATAAGTTTATAAGTATCTACTATTTAGTAAAATTAATTGCTAGGAAATAAAATATCTAAATAGAGTGTAAGAATTACAGTTACCGTGTGGTCTTAAGGTCATCTTAGCGTGTGTGGTGGTAAAGGAAGTAAAAATTGATTACCCACAGACTAAAAAAAATATTATTGGGTTTTCTTTTTTGAGCAACAGCATTATCACTCCAGCTTCCATGTTTTGAGAGCACCCTAAATGAAAAGCTTGTCAGTACCGATTGTGTCAAAAGCTTGCACTTTGAAGTGCGAGGGCTATTGAGTGCGCCTGCACTTAACAAACTCCAGTTAATTATTGTCATGTTACTACATGTGGACCTATGAACACATACCTAGTCAGATCATAAGTATTGTCACACAGTAAAAACTTTTCTTTTAGAATGCTGGCCACAAAAAAGTTTATTGAATTCGAATTTCGAATTGTTCATGAAAATAAAAATGTATAACTTTTAGAATTTTACTCATTTTTAAATATGGAGTGGACGCTTAAAGAAGACCGTGTTGCAGTTATTGCGTTGCATCGTTACAGTTACGCGCCAATTCAAATTTTTAACATACTGAAAAATTTGAATATAACCAAAAGATTCGTTTATCGTACCATCAAACGATACAATGAAGACTCTAGTGTAGATGACAGGTCAAGAAGTGGTCGCCCTCGGTCTGTTAGGACTCCAGCAGTGATAAAAGCTGTGAAGGCACGAATTCAAAGAAATCCCAAACGTAAGCAGAAACTGTTGGCCCTTCAGATGGGGTTAAGCAGAACCACGGTGAAAAGGGTGTTAAATGAAGACTTAGGGCTTCGGGCATATCGAAGAAAAACAGGACATCGTTTGAATGCTCGTCTAATGGACCTGAGACTGAAGAGATGCCGCGCTTTGTTGAAGCGGTACGCGGGAAAAAAATATCGGGAAATTCTTTTTTCGGATGAAAAAATGTTTACCGTAGAAGAGAGCTACAACAAACAAAATGATAAGGTGTACGCACACAGTAGTGAAGAAGCGAGCAACCGTATTCCGCGTGTCCAACGAGGTCATTTTCCATCCTCGCTCATGGTATGGTTGGGAGTTTCTTATTGGGGCTTAACAGTGGTACATTTTTGTGAGAAAGGTGTAAAAACGAATGCTGTTGTGTATCAAAATACAGTCCTGACGAACCTTGTGGAACCTGTTTCTCATACCATGTTCAATAACAGGCACTGGGTATTCCAACAAGATTCGGCGCCAGCTCATAGAGCGAAGAGCACACAAGACTGGCTGGCGGCGCGTGAAATCGACTTCATCCGGCACGAAGACTGGCCCTTCTCCAGTCCAGGTTTGAATCCGTTAGATTACAAGATATGGCAACACTTAGAGGAAAAGGCGTGCTCAAAGCCTCATCCCAATTTGGAGTCACTCAAGACATCCTTGATTAAGGCAGCCGCCGATATTGACATGGACCTCGTTCGTGCTGCGATAGACGACTGGCCACGCAGATTGAAGGCCTGTATTCAAAATCACGGAGGTCATTTTGAATAAACTTTAATGTCATAAGAATCTATGTTTTGTTAAGTTCATTTTGGTATATGAATGGTTACATAATGAATAAACTTGTTACAATTATTTTACATTAAACATGTGACAGAATTTATGACCTGACTAGGTATATATTATACTGCGGTTATTGAGACAAGAAAGAAACTTGTATAAACGTCAATTTAGTATTATGCTCGAGCACGAGCTTAGTCCCCTTTACACCCCAAATATTTCAACAGAAGTGACTGTTATTACGCTCTATTGATGACTTCAGTAGCGCAATGGTTTTTACACATCGAAACTGCTACGGGTGTCACAGGTTTGAATCCCATCCCGAGTCTAGACGTTTATGCACAATATGATATGTATTTCATTATAAAATATACTATATTAGTTGTCTAGTACCCATAACAAAAGAGCTCTGGGACTACATAGCGTTGTGTGAATTATAAATATGCATTTATTTATTTACACGATATGATAAAACTAGTCATCAGGACTAGGTAGACATATTATCGAGTGCAACGATTCGATTCAATAAAGAATCGAATTGATTACTTAACACGATTTGATCGTTGACCTACGTATATTAGTCTGACAAGAAAATAATTAGATTATAATGGGACTGACGTGTCCTAAAAAAGAACAGTCACTTAAAAAATAAAGAATAAAAAAGTACAATAACGTGTAATACTCAAAGTATAGTTCTATTCTATTAATATAATATGTCTTGAGCTCTTTTTTGTTCTAGTTCCACTACGTGGATGGCAGCATTTTGCCGGTGCTCATGTAAAGACGATAACCTGCTAACTATTAAGTAAGCCGGCAGTCGTCTGCTGATCTATAAACTTATCTTCAAAATTTGTTATGGTTTACAATGTATGTATGGTTTACAATAATTCGAGCCTTAGATCTTAAAATAGAATATAAAAAATAATTATACAAACAGACTTCTGTGTTTCGCTACTCTAATACTGTATTTGTTTTGAGCCATCTGCTTTCTGTCGAAATGACGTCGTAAAAACTTTGTAGGGGATTGCCGTGAAGGGATGTATTGTTTGACATTATAAATAACTGTAAGAATAACATTATGGCGAAGAAAATAAAATAAAAATTAGAGCTACTGGGCGTAGACCTAGTTATTTTGGTTATTGTGTTAAGACCTTTCATTACAATAATATTAATGATACATACATCTAATAATCATAAGTAAACAGTCGCCGTCCTCTGTGGATGTTTACGATGCTAGGGGCACCGCCAACATGCCACCTAGAGGAACTATAGCCTCACTTATTCCGAGACAACAAAAGATTTTTGTGGCAGCATATTTAGAGGTAGTTGCACTCCAGGTGGGCTTGAAGCCCCAATACCTAGCTTGGGTTGCTTTGTCGCCTTTCACGACTTCTGACTCCAGCCGCAGGGGTTAGTATTCTTACTCCACCTTTGCACGGAGACAACGTCAAGGAGTTGATGATAATTAGTTCCTTAGTTTTTGTCTATATGTCTATAGAAAATGTAATCTCGCAGTTTCCGGCTTCAAAACCTCAGTTGAATAACGGCTAACGCACATCTATACGCAGAGGTCATGGATTCGATTCCCGTCTCGCGTCTGGCTATTTATGTATCCTAACTAATATTATAAATGCGAAAGTGAGTTTGTTTGTTTACGCTTTCACGCCTAAACTGCTGAACCAATTTTGATGAATTTCGATATAGTCATAGATAACATAGAATCGATATAATCATAGAATACATAGGCAACTTTTTTTTAATTCATCTGGCAGTACAAAGTTTACCGGGTCAAGTAGTATTATATATTTATTTACAAAAGAAAACTATAAATGCAGTATATTAGTTATCTAGTAACCATAACACAAGTACTATGCTACTTCAAGTTTTAATTGGACTGTGAACTACAAAAGCCATTAGTATTTGACCAATTTTCCTCATAACTGGTTAAATATTGCGTTCACGCATCTTACCCAAACCACAGATTATTAAATAGTTACTACGTACCCAAACCTGCTAATATAGAAATGTACCATATGTACAAAAACGAAACGTAATAATTTATTTACATGTTATTTATTACCCTGTTGAAATAATTTAATTATTAATTATTGATGCTCCTAAAAGGAAGTGTCCCGAATTAACTGCATATGTTTTACGCCGAGTGCATTCCCAGCTAATTGCATAAAACAAAACTATATATGTAAACGCGTTGACACGCTTTTGTCGCGCGCACAAGCGGGCCGTGTTGTAATTGCGAATGCAATAAATCGCGTATTTAAGACACGCGCACAGTTCAAGCGAAATAAAGCGCAATATCTTCAATTTAGTGAGATCTTATAAAGATCAACTTCTGTTTAATTTTACGATGGCCCAGATGGCGTGCAAGTCTTAAATGATAGTTATTACCTTTTCGGGGTGCCAAACGTTTAAATGAATGTGTTTCTTGTTTCACTATGTCATACGCAATTTTAGTGGCATCCAGGTTTTCAGTGAATACCATAACGCTTTCTGCGTTCTCTTTTCGAGTTGTCGAATGTCGTTAGCACCTCCGCAAGCGTTACTTGAGATCAATTAATTTATCAATCGTTTTATTAGGTTAGGATAAGATTTATGAGCATTTCCTGTTATTTAACTTTAAGTAAAATTAAATTTTTTGTCAGATAGCATACTTTTTAGTTTTATGGCAATTGCCATTGCAATAATTATTGAAGTATTAAACAATTTGGACGTTACTGATGCATTTTGGCAGTCGTTTTCACAAACTGGCAAAGAAAGGAAGAAATATGCTTTTGAGCCAAGCGGTACCAGCTAGCTGCTGTTTGACTTTTACGTGTTCTTAATAATAGAAACGAAAACATAAACAACTATAAAAATGACCGCGCGTTTAAAATTCTTAAAACGAAATTCTACTGATAAGTATTAGAATATTCTGTTTAATTTGTCCGCCAAACAAAATATATTCTGGGATTGTTTGAATGCACTCAAATAAGATCTTTCCAAGTCTTCACATATAAACTTAACAAACTTTATTGCAATAGCATCGCTTAGCCAGTACTGCACACGCATTCATTTCTCAATGTCTGAAAGCTGACCACACATGGTCCCAGTGGGCGGATAGCACCATTTATTTCTGATTTCTTTAATGCACTCAGATTACAGTCCGTTTACATAACACGTGGGTTATTTATTAATCGAAAGGAATGATGAGCAGATGCATGAAATTTTAATTTTCATTATATATTTTGTTTTTGGGTCAAAGATAGACTAATAACTGTGCGAGAAACGGCTGAGAATGAGTATTTTTTTGTATCACTAAAGAGAAAAAGCTAAAGGTTACTGTTTTATTTTTGGGTGCGCAGGTTTGATAGCTTTTGAGAAAAGAAGAAATTTTAATAAGTCTATGCAATTACTGGATCACAGTAATTGCAATTGATCAAATACAAGATTACAGACGGACGATGCATTTTTTATAGCTGTAGGACAGCAGACAGGCTGACGGTCCACTTAGAATTTAGCAGTTACCGTCGCCTATGGGTGTTTGCAACGCCAGTGGCATCGCGAACACGCTGCTGTCCTATAAAGGTACAGGAACTTGGGTCACTAATGCCGGAACACAAGGTTATTTATTATAGCGGCATATTTAAGACCAAAAGTGGTCGCCATCCAGGCGGGCTTGAGGCCCTACCACGTAGCTGGGGTGGGTTTTTGTCACCTTTTACGATAGGCCGACCCCGGCTGCAGAGGTTAGTATTCTTTCTCCGCCCCTGCACGGATAATGCATGCAACTCTGAGGCAGTTTTTATCGCCTTATATGCATATTATACAAAAATACTACGTATAGCAAAACATCTTTAAAAAAACCTATATCCCGAAATACATATGTCTAAACTGCTAAACCAACCTGAACAAGGGTGGCGGATTTACTGTTGTTTCCTCCTATGAGAAGGCACACACCTAGTAGTGGGATGTTATTATTATGTCATTGTGATCTTGACGAAGGTAGAAAAAAAGTATTTACTAAAAATACCTTCTTATTACTTATGCGAAGGAAAAAGTGCCGTAAGGCAACGTAAATAATCAGACAAAATTTTAAACCTATGCCTGTCCTTGGGGTCCAATATGGCTTCAGGTGTAACTGATATAAACCCTTTTGCCCTTTTAAACAGAATACGAAGTAAAATTTAAACGAGACACAATCTTCATTTACCGTAGGACAAAAATATCTGGAGAGATGTGGTGGCCAAGATCACGCACCAAAGTCGCATCCCAGAGCTATTAGGTTACGATAAAGAAGAAGGTTCCGTGCAGGGGTAGAGTAAAAACCTAACCTCTAAAAGACTAAAAGCCTTGAGGCGGCCTTTTTTATATATCTTTGACCTGTGGTAAAAACCTATAAACCAAACCTTAGCTAAACTATTGCCATCACGAAAATTGTAATAGATATAAAAAGAATAATCAAAATTAAGACAAAAGAAAATAATAATAAAAACAATAACAAGGTAAAAGAATGAAAGAAATAATACAAAAAGAAAGATGTGTCACTTATTAATAAAAAAGTAAAAGTACAATAAGAATAAAGCAACATTAACAAAGCATAAAACAACAAGGAGATCAAGAGAACAAAAAGAAGCAAGAAGAATTAAGAAAATAAATAGTTTTAAGTTAATTATACAATAAAATGGTAAGAAGAAATAAATGATGTATATTAAAGATCAAGTCAAAATGTATAGTTCAGAAAATAAAAGAAAAAGACTGACCCGGAAAAGAACTGCCGCGAGGAATAAAAAGAAACAGCGGAAAAAATAGCCGGAGAAAATTATAAAAGACCAATTAAAAATCTAGTCATTCTAGAGAAAAACAAAGAGTCCAATTAAAAAAAACTGTTGCCATCCAGATGGATGGCAACCACCCCTGGTATATCGACATATCCCACCAGAACTGAACAGGTATCAGTTCCTCTACGCAGATGGTTGGGTATTAACGGTGCTTGTGGCAACGGTAACTGCTGACTATTAAGTGGGCTGGTGGTCTGATATTTCACAATAAAAGAAAAAAAAAGATTGTATAGAAATGTTATCAAAACCAAATATGACCGTGTATAAGGCCAGTTATCCCATGCGTCCTGTGACTCATTTCTTGTCTTGTTTATAGACCACGTTGTCCGTTTAACAGATTGTTTATGTTAGCAAAGATTTTCAACAAATTGTATGCGCTTGGTTGAGAGCAGACACATTTAGAATATTAATAAGTATTTATACGTACGTACATTAAAATTATTTGTAACAGTCGGTGTGTTTATGGTAATGAATTAAATCCAAACTTTACTCGCATAATTTTTTTTTTCAAGCGTTGATCCTGGTTACAAGTGTTTTATCCCAGCTGAGTGGTACCAGAAAAATAGAATAGGGTCATTCCATTTTTTTGCCACCTATTGGAACGTTATAGAAACAAATGAAGGTAGGTTTAATTTTAGAATTTCTCTGAATTCTGCCATCGGCTGGGTGTTCATCCCCATTTCTCTGGTGTTGCAAACGTCCATAGGTGACGGTGACTCTCTGCTAGTATGGACCGTTTGCCTGACTGCTGAATTCCAGCTATAAAAAAATACTGTATAAATTTTGTATAACATAATTGCTAACTCACAATTGTTGCGAGTTGCGTGTCATGACCTACGTGAAATCCTGTCATAGGCAAATATTTTAAAAGCTATTCGAAAATTTAAATCTAGATGGTCCACGTTTCCTTTGCAAAATACTTATACATAGCGAAAGAAGGTTTGCTTTAACCAAAACCTCTGTCGAATTTACTACACCCTTAGTTAGTGATCCTTACTCTTATTTATTTAATAATATACAAAAAAGTGAATAATTTGACAAACACTCGTGTCTAGCACAAAGAATGTGTCGGCTGATGCACTTATTATATGCGTGCACACGCTCCTTTTGGCCACACTGTATGCCAAACAAAGGATATCATATTTTATTATGATAGTTTTATAAAATCCGTTATATTGATAGATAATTTTGGCAAGATGTCTTTGTTGTGTGGACACAGAGAATTACGAATTGTATAATAAATGATTTTAATATTCTCCTTCTTTAATAGCGAAAAACAAACTTGATTATTAATATTTTAGTATATTGTTAATACAATTAATCCGGTTACCTTTCGTTTCGGAGCGCACAGTGCGCTGTTGTTTGTTATGGGGCGAGCTACTACGCGTTCTGCTTCGGTGCATATTCGCAATACTTTCCTTGAGTTAAAGTTGAAATAATCGTAAAAATAAAATAGATGGTAACCTCATCACCACCTTACGCACGTCAAGACGCTGGGATTACGGACTCGATTCTGTCCCGAGTCCGGGTGTTTTTTTTATGTATATACAGTAAGAACGTCTCACTAGAATCGATAGGCTCCGCTAGGATTGGGTCTAGAAAGAACGGACAGTTACCCACCACGCATGTCCAAAGCGGTGAAGGTTACAAATGCCGCTTATCTAGGTATGCGATTACCTCACGATGTATTTGTCCACCGTCAGTATATGACAATTATGCATATTAGGCGAGAAAAACTGCCTAAACGATGTATGATATATGTATGATCTGAACTTTGGGACCTCTAGATTTGTCTACAAGTGTAATACAACTGAGCTTTCAGGTATCTATTTATGTATAATATGTACTAACAAAAGTACAGGTACAACAGTTATCTAAAGTCTATTGTAGGACTAAAGAAATGGCTTTATAATGAGTATAAATCTATATATTAATACGGAGGACGGAGGAGTGTGAAATTTGGCATAGTTAAAGTTTACATGGAGGAGAAGCGCTGAAAGCTAGTTTTTGCTTAAAATCCATTAGAAATACAATAAATTAATTAAAATAAACATTACACACACTACTGATCGAATGATACACAACATACACATACATACATACATACCTTAATTACTCTTTTAATTTTTTTTACAAGAATTTATGGCCTGGTGAAGACCATTAAGGTTAATTTTATAATAATATAATATTTAAATTCATAATATACATATATTTAATAAATTATCATTAATCGTCTTGAGTGATTATATTATTCTCTTTAAACTTATTAATTGTCGAAATTGACAATAACAAGGAATGAAACTTTGGAATTGTTTCTATTTGTATAGTTATTTTAATTTGGGAAATACAATAAAAAATCTTGCTCAATAAAATTGTATATAAATAATCTGAATTGATTTACTCTTGCTTGTTTTGAGAATAATGTTCATAACAGGTTTTGCAATGCAAAACATTTTGAAGTTTTACAGTGATGCTGTTCAAACTGATGTAGAATAATGGCAAATTAACTGAGTAACTTTGATAAAACCTTAATAATTATAGTATATTTATTTAATATACTTAGGGTATTTGACAAAAGAACCCTAATAAAATTCAAACTTATAAATTAAATGAATTATGGTCGAATTTCGACCCCTGGGCGACTAGTACTAGTAAATATAAATATATCATGAAACGCAATAATACGTACAAGAAATAATTAAATAAATTGTTATAGCTAATAAGTGTAAGACAAGAAAACATTTACTGCTGTGACAACGTCAATAGTACGTAAACAACAAAATACAACATTCCATGACGTAACAACGAAATAGGAAACAACAAAAAAAGTTGAGTTCGTTTAAACTTTATAGCCATCTACAATGATAAGACAAGAGAATGTAATAAACCTTCTAGAATTTACTGGAGTTTTTCGTCCGATTCTTTTAACAAAGACAGCAGCGCCGCCCGCTGCCTCCCTCATTTCACGGCTATTAGTTAAACTTGTTACGTACGCGGAGTTCTCCATTAAAATGCAAATTGTAACACCCCCGAAAATGTTTATATAATATATATTTTTCATTTATTTTATATACGGTATCTAAACACGAGAAAAATTGCCCACATTCTGTGGAGGTGGAATGGTTTGAAAATGTTCAACTGGACTGTTTTGCTAAACAATAAAAACATGTAGATACTTTATGGTATGAGATATATAGATAGATAGTATAGAACATAGATATGATTTTTGGGTAATGAAACACAGAACTCCTACTACTTTCCATCAAAATATTTATTAAAAATTTATTTTTCCCAAAAATTATATTATTGCATTTACTTGTTTGTACTCGGTAAGTGGTACACTAATCGTTTTTTCTTTAAAATATGAGTATTTCTTTTACAATCCTACACAATAAACAATTGAGAAAGTGTTTTAGATGGGTACTAGTGGTAAAATAGCACGCAATATTATGAGTGTTGCAATAGACGGAAGGAAAACATGAGACTAAGTCGTAGAACGCCCAGCGGCGAGGTTTGGCGACGACTTGCGAAAAATGGCTGGCTAAGCTTGGGGCCTATTTCCACAAGTGGACTTTGATAGGCTGATGATGGTGAATAGACTGAAGAAGTCAGACGTCAAATGTAATTTTCGTGAGCTCAAAACATCATAATCCATGCAGTGTGCGAGAAAGCACGAGATGTCTCACACTGAAAGGGTTCACTTACAGGTTAAATCAAATTTCAAAAATCAAATTGTGTTTCAATATAATATTGCAAGTCAAGACTATCATTGATTCTAATATAAAAAAAAACTGGCTAGAGAAGAAATGCTGAAACAAACTCCCAATAGATTTTTTAATAGTATGTATTATTTTATATTTAGTCCGGTATTATATTTACAGAAATTATACCATATTCGCAAAGAATATAATTCCCAGTCTGGGCGGTCTTCCAGCTAAGGTTTTATTCCTATATCCAATGGTGTGTAACCATAGATGACTAAACATTATTTCTCAAGTTGTTAAAACACAAAGTTATTTTTGATTTTGAAAGCTTCGGTGGAGACTCGTACGTCATATGAGTGATCTAATAACCGAAACGAATGATCCATCAACAATAAAAGATGATTACGAGGTGCCTCCGATGTCCCTGCCTCCCGGCGGAAGCGTTGCCCTGGAGGGTACGCCGGCTCCGGATGTGTCGCACGCAGGTGCGAAATATTCCGCTTTCCTACCTAAATTATATTATCAAAGATATATTTTGTGTATTATCTATTTATTACATATGTTGTATAGTTAATTCGTTATATGTCGAGTTTCAACTGGGATTTTTTATTGCTGTGAAACGGCCCACTTAATATATTAATAAGCAGTTACCGTTGGTTATAGATGTTTACGACGCCAGAGGCACCGTGTTGTACGCTGATGTTCGCGTGGTGAAACTGGAGCCTGAGTCACGAGGACACAATTCTAAACGGGCCATCAGCCTGCCTGCTGTCTTACAGCAATAAAAATAAACAAACAAACAAGGTTATTATTTCTCCTATAGGGCTTCAATTCAATTAAAGCCCTACCTCCTAGCTAGGATTTTATAGTCCGCGAGGCCTAAGCTGAGCTTTGCGTTTGTGTGAGTGATCACCAAAAGTAGAGTTAGACCAAAAGTCATTTACCTTCCAATAAAACTTTTTTGACAGTGGACAGCTGAATTCCTGTCTATGTCACCACCAATTGCGCTGGTGTATTGACACTTGACACGTCTTTATCGTTCATGTCTTTAAAATAACTCTTTAAATTTATTTTAATTGACTATATAAAGGTTTTCGTATGTTTTGTTTATTTGTGTTGGCAACCATTTCACTAATAAATCGAACAGAAAAACAAAATAATAAGAATTAAACATGTTGCACTGCTATATTCCGGAGGCCGAGCAGGAAGAATTTCGGCGCGGTCATTGCTCTGTGCGAGCAAAGCGTCATTATTATTACGCGGGAGTGGCAGAGACAGATAATAACAGGTCAATGGACGAAATTCTTCCTGCTCGGCGTCCGGAGTATACCAGTACAAGAGGTACACCGTTCCTCAAGCCGATTGCTAAAAAGCAGTATAAACCGGTTTGTTGGACGCGTAGCACTCTAGACCACTGTCACACCTATACTATCTATGTGCACTCACACAAATGCAAAGCTCAGCTTAGGCCTCGCGGACTGTACGACAGGCCGGCTCCAGACGCAGGGGTCACTATACTTACTCCTTGCACGGATTAAACGTAGGGTGATGTCGTCGATATGGTTACCTTATTCTAATAGCCATCAAATGCTTGTTCTTTTATTTACAAAAGTAATAATATATTTGAATTATAAATACATTTAAGTATGTATGCACGTAAAAGAAAAGATAAACCTATAATAATATTTTTAAGTAAATAAAAAGACAACAAACTCGACTGACAATGGACTACTCTTGCCATATTTGGGCAACGCACAGTTCTACTATCCTCCATTGTATAACTCAATCTTGTTAAAATAAAATTAAACTAATTTAAACTCCAACTAGTATTCATATGGTATAATTTTGAATGAATCAAATCTGTAAAGCGCCTACGTATTTGGAATGCTCGGTAATATTTTTAGCGCCACATACGAATGGGATTATTTTTATATGTACATTCTGTATTTAAGTTTATTTATTGAGTGAAGAATTTAATTTTACTGTGATTCCGGTTCACGATCTAAGTTAAATCACTATTTCAATTGTAAAAAGCAGTAATACTCCTGCTAGCTTAAGTAACAAAGGAAGCTAACATAGTGTTTGAAGTGTAAAGTGAACTCAACATTCAGATTTCTTTCCTGTGCTGGAGGGACAGATATTCCTTGCTTAAAAAAATCACATCTACCCTACGCATTTTATAACTAGATATGTAAAAGAAAACCATTACAATAACGATAAAACATTTTTCTATGACATATATGTGTGACGGTATATGTCGTGCTGATGCCTGGGATTGAGGTTTTCGAAATAGCTGAGATGTAACTCATGAAAGCAAACATTTATAGGACTTGAAACTTGAAACAACTGTTATCGTAATAAGGGTTATAAGTAATTCTTCCAAAGACTTACGGAAACTGACTCTTAAATCTGCTAGATAGATTTATTTAACATATTTTTCTTCAGATTGACCGGACAGATCAGGTGACCAATTACTCGTACTTATGATAAATAACGTACTATTAATAATGTAAATAGATATTATACCTAGTCAGGTCATAAATTCTGTCACATGTTTAATGTAAAATAATTGTAACAAGTTTATTCATTATGTAACCATTCATATACCAAAATGAACTTAACAAAACATAGATTCTTATGACATTAAAGTTTACTCAAAATGACCTCCGTGATTTTGAATACAAGCCTTCAATCTGCGCGGCCAGTCGTCTATCGCAGCACGAACGAGGTCCATGTCAATATCGGCGGCTGCCTTAATCAAGGATGTCTTGAGTGACTCCAAATTGGGATGAGGCTTTGAGCACGCCTTTTCCTCCAAGTGTTGCCATATCTTGTAATCTAACGGATTCAAATCTGGACTGGAGGAGGGCCAGTCTTCGTGCCGGATGAAGTCGATTTCACGCGCCGCCACCCAGTCTTGTGTGCTCTTCGCTCTATGAGCTGGCGCCGAATCTTGTTGGAATACCCAGTGCCTGTTATTGAACATGGTATGAGAAACAGGTTCCACAAGGTTCGTCAGGACTGTATTTTGATACACAACAGCATTCGTTTTTACACCTTTCTCACAAAAATTTACCTCTGTTAAGTCCCAATAAGAAACTCCTAACCATACCATGAGCGAGGATGGAAAATGACCTCGTTGGACACGCGGAATACGGTTGCTCACTTCTTCACTACTGTGTGCGTACACCTTATCATTTTGTTTGTTGTAGCTCTCTTCTACGGTAAACATTTTTTCATCCGAAAAAAGAATTTCCCTATATTTTTTTCCCGCGTACCGCTTCAACAAAGCGCGGCATCTCTTCAGTCTCAGGTCCATTAGACGAGCATTCAAACGATGTCCTGTTTTTCTTCGATATGCCCGAAGCCCTAAGTCTTCATTTAACACCCTTTTCACCGTGGTTCTGCTTAACCCCATCTGAAGGGCCAACAGTTTCTGCTTACGTTTGGGATTTCTTTGAATTCGTGCCTTCACAGCTTTTATCACTGCTGGAGTCCTAACAGACCGAGGGCGACCACTTCTTGACCTGTCATCTACACTAGAGTCTTCATTGTATCGTTTGATGGTACGATAAACGAATCTTTTGGTTATATTCAAATTTTTCAGTATGTTAAAAATTTGAATTGGCGCGTAACCGTAACGATGCAACGCAATAACTGCAACACGGTCTTCTTTAAACGTCCACTCCATATTTAAAAAAGTAGTAAAATTCTAAAAATATACATTTTTATTTTCATGAACAATTCGAAATTCGAATTCAATAAACTTTTTTGTGGCCAGCATTCTAAAAGAAAAGTTTTTACTGTGTGACAATACTTATGACCTGACTAGGTATCTACTGATAAGTAAAACAATTTTCTACGTATTTTAAACGCTTAGAGTAAAAAATATCTAAAACATCAAAGAATAAGCAATCGTTTGTATATCCACACAGCTATAATTTTCTTTTTATAAACATCAAATTATTCCAGAAAAACGCCTCAACTAAGATTTTCTATTAATTAATACATCCGAATACTCTATATATAAAATTGAGAGCAGCTAAACAAACAGACAAGAATGCGGGTCGTGCCATAATGGACATATAAATCCCCTCTCCGATTAAAACAATCTTTTCTTAAGCTATTTCTATTTTTATTCTTCGATCTTTTAGTTTATTTTACTATTCTCTGCATACATTTATTTGAATTGAGTTTCTTTCGTAATATAAAAAAATTAGATGATTGATATATGAGATTAGTCATAAGGCATAAGTGCGGGATTAGCAAAATATGGTAAATTGATTTACGGGTTACACATACCGGTCTTCTTATATGCAATTTTTATCCGTGTAGGGGCGGAAAAAGAATAATGACCTCTGCGGCCGGGGTCGGCCTGTCGTAAAAGGTGACAAAACAACCCACCCTAGCTACGTAGAAGGGCACCAGGCTCGTCTGGATGGCGACCACCTTTGGTCTTAAGTATGCCGCCATAATAGCATTGTATTGTGTTCCGGCATTAGTGACCCAAGTTCATGTACCCTTATGGGACAGCAGCGTGTTCGCGATGCCGCTGGCGTAGTAAACACCAATTAACGACGGTAACTACTAAATTCTAAGTGGTCCGCCCGCTTGTCTGTTGTCCTACAGCAATAAAAAAGGGTATATATAAGGGAAATTATTATGGACGCATTTTTGAAAATCAATAACAACACAGTAAGAAGTGATAAATTCATATCCATATTTTTATCCTACTGGGAATCAAAAACGTTAACGCCTTAGTGGTTCTGTACATACAAACCTCGCTATTCCATCGCAGGGATTATTACAAGAATATCGAAAGGAGATTTGTTCTTTAGTTCTTTACTTCAATTACACATCTTTGTCATCAGCCTGTTGAAGTGTTCTGCTGATCGTAAACCTTTTCCAAAGTTTGCCATAGAGTGTTGTCTTTGGCTCGTCGTATCATTCCATCTCACTGTGGGGCATCCTAAACTTGAAAACTTTTTTACACATCACGACCCTCCATTCCGACCCTCAGTCATGGCTCTCTCCATAGCTCACTGAGTGAAATTAAAATAATAGCCCTACTGTAGGTATTTACGTTTGAGTTCTGTACGAAATTACCGTAGGACACATTGGTTACAGATTTTTTGAGGCATCGTCATCATATTTGCGTTAAATTGTATGATTCTATTTAAGATACCTTTTTTCCTTTTAACCTGCCCGACTGTACACATCCTCTGGTATTTCTGATGATGAGACCATACTTCAAGTATCAGAGATCCCGAACAATTCATAGACAGACTTTTCTAACCGCAACTGCGACCAATTAGAGCTAACTCGCCGGCGAGCCGCTTCGGCAATTCGATTACGGAACCGTCCTCACACGTTACTTGGTAACGCGACGCGACTTTAGCAGCCGGCAACTCGTTTAAAGTGCTAAACGTATTATAGTCTATTATTGGTTTAATTTTGTGATCACAGAGTATTTTAAAGTTAACGTTGCCAAGTCAAATAAGTATTTTTAACATTTTATGCATTTTTAGAGTAGACAAAGTAATACATTTACTTTGATATATAATAAGTGAACATTTTGTTGTTTGCAAAATTTGTCGCTAAATTTCACCGGTATCTAGTTACATCGCAATATCATTGTGTTTCAAGTTTGGTATAAGTAGTCTCTAAAGCAAAGAATTGTGTTGTGACTTAAGCGTTTCAGTCTTGTTTAATAATACTACGTTGGATACTGGCATGAAATAATAATATTTTGATAGAGTTTGTATAAGATCCATTCGCCCATTTCCTCTCTCTTACTTACTTCTTCCATTTACTCTTTTTTCATGTCTTAATTGATTATCTTTTCTATACAATTTCTTCTCATCCTTATCATCAGGCATTTGACCTGCCCTTAATAGCTTAATTCAGGGAGATGAAAATTATTTTAAAGAATTATTAAATATCCCTCAGGACAGAAAATTTAAAATGCATTTAAATATTAATTTATGTTTTTTTTTTCAGGTAAAAGCTCCGTATTTAATTTCTGCTACAGCGTAAGTTATCAATATAAACTCTTTCAATATATCAGATAGCTTTTCATATATAATACTTTTTTCTATGTTTGCAGTCCCAGTCTGGGAAAAAAGTATGATATCATCATTTTCCTACACAGTAGTAAATGCACGCTTCTTTTTGCTAATTTTCTCGACGTAAAGACGCGTTGATGTGAATTTCTTTTCAAAGTTTACAGTTTCTACTTACTATTTTTTGGGTAAATTAAATCAAATAAATATCTGACTGTACATTATTTACTATAATATTTGGAAGCCAACCAATTAGAGAACTGCACATCTTGTTTACTTTTTAAGGATAATAATACAAGTTAGAAAAAAACTGAAATTGTTAGTTAATGTCAGCGAGACAGCAACCCATGGCACACATGTGAGGGCACTGGCGCCGACTCAAAATTACTAAGGTATACTTAAATTAGTTTAAGAACTTAGTTGTTAAGGTTAATAAAAAGAAGGTTTATCATTTTTTTCTTTTCAGTTTTTTCGGCGGTATAGTTTTTTTTGTTAAAAGTTTTTATTTTATAACTTTTTGTGGCTATAATCTACTAATTATAGGTACTATATTATCTACTTTGTGCTATATGCTTAAATAAATCAATTCTGTCAAAGTTATGCGTGGTCATACGTAAAAATCTCTATATAGGCGTCGACTTGAGAACCTTCTCCGTTTTTATCGTCGGTTATAGAGCTTCCAACTATATATGTATGCTTCATAATAATATTATACAATCAAAAATCTTAATTAATGTCAACCCTTTCCAAAAAACCTTTTCAGCTCCTGAAGGATTCTTGATAAAATGGAATAGAAATATATATAAAAAATTCATAAATAAAAATTATTATAAATAAAACATGGACATGTTATCCTATACCTAGTATGTTTTATTTGAATGAAAATAAAGCTATCAAATCAGAAGCCATAAGGAAACCGAAGATATCGCATGGCCATACATTAATGGTCATCCACAGACCACCCGGGCCCATCGGCTTTTACACGGTAGTCGTGACTACCGATGTATCGTGATAAACCGTATTGAGACGTGTCATAAAATGTCTGTATGTTTGTTTGTCGGTCGTAAAACAGGTGGTCTAGCTATAAAATTGATAGCTATGTTAAAATTCGGGGTAATGTCCGATTTTTAGAATCGATGACGTAATTACACAATTCAAAAAGGGAAGGTTTGTAAGAGCACATTTTAAATCGTCTGCATCATTAAAGTCAAATGAGAATAAGGATCTGTTAAATAAATCGTTTATTTTTCGTTTTTAAATTAGATTTATGAAATTATATGGATTTTTCATAATCTATGGAGAAGTTATAACTACATTCCTAACTATTATATTATAGCATTACAATAAGTCTCTCTTTTGTTTTTTTTTTATTGCGAGAGTTCAGCAGACAGGCAAACGGCCCACCCTGGCAGGTGGTCACCGTCGCCTATGGACGTCTGGAACACCAGAGGCATTACCAACGCGCTGCCGGCCTCGAAGAAATTTTATAACGCCTCTCTTTCCGTCATATTACTCTTTTTTTATTTCTTTCCTTTCTTTAGTGCTGGAACAGTATGTGCGTCAATATAAAGTTAATTATAGATATTGACTTTGCATCTATGGTTTTCGTGTGATAATTCTAGGTCGATGCACTTCAATATTTTGTTTAAAACGGATCATATGAAAATAAACAGAACCTTTAATTTTTTAAACTCGCTTTCCTCTGATCCCATACCTGACGGTATTCGTAAAGGTAAGGTACACCTTAGACCAATTTGTACATGTATATTACTGTATATTATTGAATATTTCGTCTTTCGCACGTCGGAACGCCTATGAGGTCAGGGGTTTGCTTACTGACCCAACTTTGGGTATTTATTCACTAATTATTAACTTTGGGTATTTATTAACTATCATTTACTTTAGTTCTAAATGGTACTACATGAATTGTTTCAGTATATTTATTTGTCAGCACTGTTGAATGTATACACGATTAACAAGAAGTATCTCCGTGCAATGATGGACTAAGAATACTGACCCTTGCGGCTGTGTGCGACTAGTCATAAAAGGTGACAAATTACCTAAGTAGTAGGGCTTCAAGCCCGTCTGGATGGCAACTACGATTCTCTAAATATTCCGCCAAAATAACCTTGTGTTGTATTCCAGCCTAAGTGACCCAGGTTTCAGTTTCCCCTACGCAGACGGCTGCGAGTTAGCGATGCTTCTGGTGTCGCAAACATCCATTGGCGACAGTACTTCTTACTATTTAATGAGTCGTCAACCTGTCTCAGCACCCACAATATTAGAAGTATGAAATAATCTGTACATGCCGTATTTCCGATTCAAATGCTTTGATTCTGAAACTAATAACAAGAGTGATAGAGATTTATGAGTCAAAATGAGGAATAATTTCCAAGCCGGCCCCTTTTGCACTCATCTGTTCTACTTACAAATACCGCCCCACCAAGACATACATCAAGATAGTTTCCCAAACACTATAGTTAATTATTCGTCCCCAGCCATCTTCCGGCGCATTCGATTCAAGAAGCCCATAATAAAAGTGTGGGCGTCAAGTCTGTGTGGTCTTTATACCGGTCAACCGTGATACAATAATCCTTTGTCAAACTATATTCTACCCTAAATTAGCTCAAAGTTAAGTCGAAATTCGTTTATCAGCGCAAAGTTTATAGCTTTGGAATTTCCTAACATAGTTGTCAGGAGAATTTAGACTTTAAATTTGGTGACATAGAGATGGTATCAATAGAGCAGGGGATGATTTACACTATTAAAATAATGAGCTCTCCTAAGGGTATCCCAGCAATTTCTCATGTGTTTGCCTCCTTTATTTATTGTGTTGCGAATAAAGCTACTGTTTGTCTTTGAGTCTTGAGACGTTGGTTGAATGAAGTTTGTCACTTGTTTGCTTTTTGATTCTGCTAAGTTTTCCGTGAAATCTGAAAGCTGCTTGGGTCGGATAGGGGGTTTGTTAAATATCAGCTGGGAGAAGTGCATACATTTATCTTTAATTCGTTGTACACTAATGCGACTTAAGAAAATGGTTTCAAAAATGGAATAGTTATTCTCAGAGCGAGATTTTACTTGTCATAAATCGTTGTCCACTATTGAACATAAGCGTTCCTAACTTTGCGCCACAATTAACGCGCCCTTACTTTTTCTATTCGTCAACTTTTGCAAGCCGTCAAACGCAGAAAAGTTGCTTACCTAGGACATGTATTGAGACATGATAGGTATGAACTGCTGCAATTAATCAGGATGGGAAAAATCGCAAGCAAGAGACATGTCGGTCGGAGAAAGAAATCTTGGTTGCGTAACCTCGCTAAAGAAAGAGAGGTATGTGAAACTGACCGCCAATCTTCACTAGTCGGAGAGGCACCTCAATAAGAAGAAGAAGCTTTTTCTATTCAGTCCTAAGTGGCAACCTTATATCTCAAAATCAAAGAAAACTTTATAAAGAGCCTTTCATGACTCTCCGAGATCACTGTCAAGTTTTGTATAATAAATAAATAATAAATATTTTTAAGACAGATCTGCAAGTTAAACATGCCGATGATTTAATATGCCAATTTCTTCACGATGCTTTCTTTCACCGTTGGTGCGTGTAATTATGTTAAAAAGCTGCCTAATGGGGGTATGTCATCGTAGAATTCCAACCCAAATCCCCTAGATTTGTCTCTGTGTGATACCACTATATGAACTACCTAGGAATATGAAAAAAACTAATTGCAATAAATGACTATAGTGTCTAATCCTGGATGAAAAAACTGTGTTTCTGATTTCACCGTTTCCGAGGATTATGATTTGGATTGGGAATATCTGGTTAACTTATTTTTCTAGCTGGGTTTTTGTATCATGTTGTTTTATATTGATTCGATAGTCGATCAATACGTGTACAAAGTTCAGATATCGGACAATGGACACCCGCGTGCAGCATTCGTACAAATCATGTTTACCAACTGCCGAGCACAATAGACGAGCTTACTGTCAGTAATCGTGTACTGCAGCCGATTGTGCGTTCAAACGGTTTTAAGGATTTACTTTATAGTGTTTAGTTTTTATGCAAGTTACCTTATATTGTTCTTCCTTATGATCATATTTATTCATATTTAATCGTCAATTCCCGAAGTTATAATTTTTTGCATAAAAAATTGACATTAAATTCAATGTTCAAAGTAAAATTAAAAAAGTACAATCATGTTCTAGGAAAATGAGTCCCTCGTGTTTTTCAGGTGTAAATAAATTTTGTTATAATAAATATATTTTTGTAAAAGCAAAAATAAGTAATTATAGCAGATTATTTTATTTTCGATTTCATACAGGTTTTATTACTGGGAATTCTGAAACTAATATCTAAACTAATTTTTCAAAAGTCGTCAAAAAATTTAATTAATAAAATTTGAATAACAAGCAATGGTCTTGTTAAAAAATAATCATGAAAAATTCAAATAAAATTTAGATACGAATTTAAGTAAGAGAAAGACAGAGAGAGACAGAGAAAGAGAGACGTAACATTAGCTAAATATACTAATAATTGACCTACTTGTGCAAGTATTCTCCCTCATCTAAACACTCCCTAAATAAAGTCACCTGTTAGCCGAGCACTGATGACTCGACAGAATCCATTCACGTGCCATAGCACAAGTCATGCCTTTGTTCGAACAAGTTTCAAATACACACTAGGACCCCGACATGGTGTATAATTTGGTTATTGATTCTTTACTTAGGCCTACCTACGCATGGCATGGTAAATTTAAAATATTATGCAGTGTTTTTGTTTTACTATCACCTATTGATGTAAAAGTAGTGATGCCGTCGTCAAAGATCGAAACGATAGAATGGGTACAAATAGTGAATAAAAAGGAATTAGACCACTAAAACAATAATTGTGGTAAATTACCTCAAGACTAATCTATTATAAACAACTTTGACCCTAATCGGCAGTATTTTGTGAAGCGTGCTATTATACCATATATAAAATCAATCCATTTAAGTCTAGAAACTAATTCTAGATTGGCCTTACCACGTAAGAGTTTATATCACTATTGACTTGATGAAACTAAGGTTTTACGAAAAAAATATTAAGAATCAAAACAAAATTTTAATTTTAACTGATGCTATTAGAAATAACCAAATCACATATTTATTCCATCCTAATCACTTGGTTTTGTTTTACTGACATTCAGATTCGAAATAAATTTAATATACAAACAATATGCAGATATGGTAACTTAATATTCGACATACATCTTTCAAATTTAATGTAACCTGAGTAGGTTGTTTTGACCGCAAGATTTAATATATAGATTTCTTATTAGCTCGTATTAAAATAAATTATTCGACATGCAATGTCTTAGTCGGTAAAGCCGCTAACGGGTATTCTTTAAAAGTTAGTATACGTGTCAATGTGTATATTCTTTTAAAAAAAATCACAATAATATTCATCGTTGAAGACGCAAATAAAGTAAGCGGAGTTCAAGTTGCTTTTTTATGTGATTCTTTACTTTTGCAATATATGTATACTTTCACTGTCGTTTCCACCTCAAAAAGACAGTCTACGTCAGAAGTTAGCTTGTTAAGCAGGGGGTACCAAAATTTTGGTTAGGTTAACTCAACACCATTATAGCCAAAGTGGTATGAATGATCTCTTAGAATAGGCAAGATTTATTAAACACCTCTTGCAATGTAACGCCATTTTTCGGCCGCATTTAGAGGCATTTTTAGGTATATAGCATCAAAGTGCTAGAACAACATTCCTCCGCCTATAAGGAACCTGCACTATGTTCATAGTTTTTGGAATAAGCTTAAACAATACCTAATTGCTGAACAAAAACGGCAAGCTGATCAAATACAAGATATTAGTATTGTATGAACAACTACCATCACTTTGAATGCGTGTACTGTCTTATGCCTTTCTTCTACTATTAGATACTAATATAATACAAGTTACTTACTATCTTCCCCTAAATTATTTTTAATTTGACGATATTTATTGAGTTTTTATTTATGTTATTTATTTATTAATATCTACGAATGTTTATTTCTTTTTCAATGTATATTTAGTGAATTATTATTAGATATTAATTATTATTTTACTTAATTTCTTTTTCTTCTGTCGTGATTTCACTTTTGGGTTTAGCGGAAGATCAGCGTTAGTCAATATATACATACATTCATACACGCTGAGCTTGATCCTTTTTTAGGAAATACACTTCTTTTATTTCACTACTTTTTGTATTTTCGTTTTGTTTAGTTTATAAGTAGTTTTTTTTTTAAATTATTGTGTGTGTATTGTACTAAAATAAACTTCTTTCTTAATTTCTTTCTTTCTATTAAAATTTATTAAAATTTCAATTACCTTTATATCAATTGAAAAATTTGGTTTTATCTATATGAGTGAGTAATAATTTATAAGTATGTGAATTTTTATCGCAATGCAAAATGCATGAATTTTTAAAGTTGTATGTTTGGTCATTATTTTCAGTCTAGACCGGAATTCATGAAAGTGGAATAAGACATAAAACATGATGATTGAATATGGATGAATTTTTCGCTTTGCTACCAATACATCGCAGGTTTTATAGGCGTTGTAAAGGAGTAATTTGTAACTGAACGTTCGATGGAAGCGCAACGGTATCTATAATAGTGAATATTTCATGATATTTTTATCTGATTGCAATAAAATGTATGGTTTGATTTCGACGGTTGCAGTTTATTGGGTCGTTAAATGCTTACTCGATATTTAAAATTATTGAGTTAACTTTTTTTTAATTTTAACATTATATTACCTATAACTACTAACTATAAAACCTAATAATAATAATAATGTAATATATTTATTCATAAAAATTAATACGTTTAAGTTAATAGTTATTATAATAGTTACCTGTACAAGTCTTAATAATATGTTATAAAAAATTTGAAGATTTTCTTAAATAACGTATTTTAATTTCATCATTTATTTAGTTGCCTTTCAGCTTTTATAGCTTAATTTTGTTGACAGGAAGTACCATATTTTTAGATAGTAATTTCAGTAATACATTTTTCAATAGTAGTATTTTAATAGTAATACGAGTATGTTAAAAAACATCGAACACACATCATGAGTGTATA
This sequence comes from Malacosoma neustria, assembly GCA_963693495.1. Taxonomy (NCBI): domain Eukaryota; kingdom Metazoa; phylum Arthropoda; class Insecta; order Lepidoptera; family Lasiocampidae; genus Malacosoma; species Malacosoma neustria. Next base: position 1,683,612 of record OY856372.1, read on the forward strand.
TGCTAAGATCTTCATTTATTGTATTAAAAAGTTTAAAATACTTGTCGCTAACCGGGAATAATCAAACATATATTCGAAATTATCATTATCAATAAAACTTTTTAAAATATAAATAGAAATAAAAACAAAGTCAAAAAATGTTTGAATTCTCGCTCTGGCTCTTCTATAAGTTTTCGACTGGAAACTTTCATCCCCTATTTACGAAAAAACAGTTGAAATCCCTTAAAACTTTATCGTAAATAGAAAAGTAAATTTACAAAGCTAAGGAACCAGATGTCTTGTCTGGAGACTTGAGAAATCTCTTTTTGGAATCGATAAATTCCAGACGCATCTAATTATTTCAGCTTGAAACCCAAAATCCGTCTGTTGCTTGATTATCTAAATGAATTTGGCGTATTTTAGATAGATAAATAGATAATTCTTAATTGTTCACCACACAATTTTACAGAAAAACGACATAAAAAGAAGTAGGTAATTTTTACAATAAATAAGATATTTTTTACAATAAATAAATAAATACTGCATGACCTTTTCAATGCGGAAACACTTACGAATTCTAATTCGTCTACATTTATCGATCAAAGAGGAGATTTAACACAGAATTAAATATGGAACACTATAATTGGTAAATTCAATTTAATTGTTATTCAGCGTGTGCCCCTGGATGTTAATCCAGACGGCGCTTGCCCCGGAACTCGGTTTCGAGCAATAAAAACTGTCACTACAAGTATTTACGAGCACATAAAGGAGATTCGGATAGGAATAATGTGTACCAGGAATGCAGGGCGTTAAGTTCGTGCTAAGACCTCTTAGTTACTTATATTTAAAATAATAATCGACACATACATTATCTCCCACAATTGATAATACATTATGGAATTTACACAGCATCAAGAATAGAGAAAACGCTAGAAAAGTAATTTTCTAAAAACTCTAGAGACATTCGTATTCGGGTCGTAATGGCTGTGCTGAGTATAATGCTATATAAACTGGATCATAAAAGTATTCAAATTTCATTTTTAATTGTAATACATTTGTGTTGGTTGAAGATAACGATTTTGAACTAGGTTGCATGCATCATCAGTACGTTCACAGGGCAAAAGTTTCAAAAATAACACAGCTACTTCAGACCATAATATCTTTGTCATATGGCAATCAAGTTTTCCAATAAAAATGACGAACCATAAAGGTTTATGGAACATAAATAAAATATAAGTGGATCTTGCTGAGATTTTTACACACACACACACACACACATATATATATATATATATATATATATATATATATATATATATATATATATATATATATATATAATTGGAATCTCGGAATCGGCTCCAACAATTTTCATGAAATTTAGTATACGGGGGGTTTCGGGGGCGATAAATCGATCTAGCTAGGAATCATTTCTAGAAAATGTCATTTTATTCGTGTTTTATCAACTTAAGTAGTAAGTAGTCCCAATTTAAACTGAAAAATGACTCTTCCTGACATCTATCGGCGAATAATAATATTTTTTTTTAAATTGCTTTAACGACATAACAACACTAAAGCTATTCCAGCAGATGGCGTTGTTGAGTAACACGAAGTCAATGACTGTTTGCTTTGAGGTTAAACTAAGAAAATCAATTGTTAATTTCCAAAAAACACAATTTATAAAATAAAAAAAATACCGAGCAAAGCTCGGTCATCCGGGTACTTATTCTTATTTATAAAGGAAAATACTTTATTATAAATTGGTAGATCTAGTTATCATAATCCATTATCAATTATATAAGTGCTTTAATGGTTTAAACTTCTTTAATTAGAATTTTGAATACTTTAAAACTCGTAACTTGATTTATTTTTTACAAATTCTTTTTTATAAAAGAAGCACAATTTTAGGTGCCTTTGCATAAAGAGGTCTATTGTAATAACTTCATATTTGAAGTTTGATTTATCAGCTCGCACTGTTTTATGGTGCGAATACATTGACGATATATGAAATATTTCTGATGCATCGACATTTTAATTCACAGCAACGAATGCGAATTATAATATTTATTTATTATGAGGTTTATTTGCTGTATGACCCTGCTAGAATCATGGGGAGTTCATTTATTTCTTAATTGATTACTCATTTTGCTGAACTACTTGGAACATAATGATGTATTAAAAATTATCTGCCAATAATCAGCCATAATAAATGCCAATAATATTTTCGTCCCAAATACCGCAGTGTCTCAAGACGAAGGTTTTTAACCAATGTGTGTTGCCAGTGATGACATACGGAACGCAGACGTGGTCGCTAACTATGGGCCTTATGAGAAAGCTCGTGGTCGCTCAGAGGGCAATGGAGAGAGCTATGCTTGGAGTTTCCCTGCGAGATCGAATCAGAAATGAGGAGATTCGCAGGAGAACCAAAGTAACCGACATAGCCCGGATGATTGCAAAACTGAAGAGAAAAGTCCTCGAATGGCGACCGCGTACCGGAAGACGCGAATGAATGTTGGTAGGCCCCCCACAAGATGGACCGATGATCTGGTCAAGATCGCCGGAATAGGTTGGATGAGGGCAGCGCAGGACCGATCATCGTGGAGATCTTTGGGGGAGGCCTTTGTCCAGCAGTGGGCGTCTTCCGGCTGAAATGATGAATCAGCCATACCTTTATAACAGACCTAACCTAACAAAAAACTAAAAAGTCCCAGTCATTCCAATTTACGCAAGCACATAAAATTCACGACCCAATTATCTTAAAGAAAGAAAATTTTCATCCGAAATTACCTATTTAGGAAACGGGGCACGCGTATTTAGAACATTTTATACAAAAGTTCGGCGATAACGGTTGTTGGCATGTATCCCGGGATATTTGTGAGATTTCCGTTTTAGCGCTAGTTTGGGCCGTGTACAGGTTTTTTGTTTCACTCGCCTGCCTCTGAAGTTTTCGTTTTACAAGGTGCCAATTTTTTGCATGCTCAATTTGATGCTTTGACTGCAAATTTTTGCGAATGGTCTATCGTTTCAACTTTAGCTTCACTTGATAATTTTTGTTAGTATACAAATAAAAATTTGTAGAATATTGTATTCATTTTATTTTATTTATATCAAAACACTAAACAAGATGGCACACTTTATATTTGTCCTATTTGTCTTCTGGTTTCTCTAGGTTTTTCGGTATTGTCTAATTTCTAACGGTAAACATCGAACTTGATAAACTACATATTGATGTTAACTCATGTCTAAAATAAAATTTGGGATTTAAGTTTAAAATTATTTCACATTTGGCGTGTTATTAATCTAAACCGATAAATGACGCTAAATCTCCTACATCCTCCCTTAAACTACTTAGTTTACTGATAACACTTCCCAATACAACGAATACTACCGAAAGTCGAAGTTCGTAGCCGGGAATTATTGGGACATAACAAAATATGAGCGGACGGTGCGGCTACCTCTATAAATCGCTTTACATCTGCTATAAAGTAATGAGATTTAACCCTCCTATTCGCGTTTACGACAAACCCTAACACGGCTGTCGGATAGATCGAAATATTTCATACAATTTTGTATTTCATTCTCATAGGATATATATTGATTAAGGGTGGTTAAATGGGGATAATTGGAACGGTTCTATAACGTATAATTTTAATATTACCTACAGTTCACATTTCATAACGCATTACAGTTCGACTCAAGACTGTTGCTAGAGGACGGAAAAATATACCTGCCACGCTAACGTAGATAATATTGGTCTGCTGTTTCTCTCATCATTCATTATCAGTACATGACAAATATGTTTTAATATGGAACTAGGCGTGATGAACTGCTCAAAATTGCATGTCTTCATGAAATCGGAACTCGGATCTGGGTGTTAATTGTGATTCTACTTAAATACCATTAAATTTCTTATTATATACATTTTCTGTACAACATCAATACCACATTTATTATGTTCTTGTGTTCTATAATTTGCTTGTGCTTATTTTTATTGTTTCGACCTTTAAAATTATTTTTCGAATTTTCATTATTTTTTTAATTCACGAATATTTCAATGTTTCGTAAAACTTAAATCTCCAACATAGGCATGCTGAGCTAAAGAAGCTCTGAATAGCTTTTCTAATAGTGGGTTATCCATACTAATATTATAAATGCGAAAGTAACTCTGTCTGTCTGTCTGTCTGTTCCTCTTTCACGCCTAAACGGCTGAACGGATTTTGATGAAATTTGGTATGGTGATAGATGATAACCTAGAAATGGTCATAGGCTATAAATAATCACGCCATCGTTCTTAGGGGGTAGGCAGTAGGTAGATAACTAAATTGAGTTAGTGATTTTTTGTGCTTATCCGGTATCTATGAGAATCGGCCAACATCTATTTTTCATCCCCCTAAATGTTAGGGGTAGTCCACCCCTAAATTTTATTTTTTATTTTTTGACATTTTATTATTTTTATGGCAGAACAACGTTTGCCGGGTCAGCTAGTAAAATCATAATTTTTCAAATTGCATTCTTGCATCAACTCGCGACGTGGCCGCCCCGAAAAAAGTCACGTATACACCCATATCTTTTTACAACAATCCCACGAAGTTGATTGACGTGCAGTAGGGAAGGCCAAAGAATTCGCGGAGGCCTCTCAATAGGCCTTCGGGAATATTAAGAGATTCCACTGGCCTATTGATGGTTATACCAATTCATCCGAGGATTAATACCTTTTAGTGGATGACAATCTATTTAAGTCAAGTTAATGAGGATTTTTGAATTCGAAATATTTTATTTGTTGTATTAATTTAAAGATAGATAATTGAAACAGCTTGCAGATAATAATACAGTATGGAAAAAAATTCAAATATTGTTTACTTGTTGGCTTTCTAGTTTATTATCAGACCAAAAATTAAATAAAAAATGTATCAATCATCAAATATATATTGTTTTTTTTTTGGCAGAATACAAAAGTACTGAAATCTGTAATTACATAGCACCTAGTTCAAAAGAAAACAGCAGAGACTTTGTGTAATGGGTACCATGCAACTGATTATATACTTTTCTTTTGTAAATAAATATATATTATACCGAAAACCGAGGCGTGTTAGCCATCGCGCCACGGAGGTCATTAAAATACATTAATGTAAATATATAATATATTTTTAATTATGACGAAAAATTTGCAAAATTTTATTACTAAGATCACCGGTGTAAATAATATTAATTAAAACCGACCATGTCATCCCTCTGCTGAGCTAGGGCCTCCCCAAACGAACAGTACACCCACCACATTTATCCAAGTTGAATCAGTGCGTTACCCGTGATCTCAGTATGAAGGTTTCCTCACGATGCTTTCCATCACCGTTGGTTCCTGGCAATTATATTATTTCCTTATTTATTTATATATTTAGAAAACATAAAATAACAATAAATCACAATATAATATATAATTTTTTTATTGCTGTAGGACAGCAGACAGGGTGACGGTCCGCTTAGAATTTAACAGTTACCGTCGCCTATGGGTGTTTGCAACTCCAGTGGCATCGCGAACACGCTGCTGTCCTATAAGGGCACAGGAACTTGGGTCACTAATACCGGAACACATCACAAAGTTATTATGACTGCATACTTAAGACCAAAGGTGGTCGCCATCCAGACGGGCTTGAGGCCCTACCACGTAACTAGGGTGGGTTGTTTTGTCGCCTTTTACCGTCTGTATTCTTTCTCCGCCCCTGCACGGATATAATAATAATAAATCAGTTTCTACTTAAAGGTAATACACGTAATTGCATCATCCAATAAAATACGGCCGTGTGACCCCGGCCAGTGAAAAGAATAGGGTCACCCCAGGTCATTCCAGGGGAGTCGTAAAAGGCGACGGATGGACTACTCCTTCGCCAGCCTACATGCGGCAAGGAAGTGCACATCTCGGTTTTTCCTCTTGGGGTTGGGAGGTCGGACGGCAGTCGCTCCCGTAAAAACCAAAACCAGCCAATAATTACAATGGTCAGAACAAGGAAAGGTCCAGTCATGGATAGGGCGTCGCCGCAAAACGACGCGCAGAAGCTTCGCCCGACTTCTGTGACAAGTGGACAAGGGCTGCCGTGCCGTGGGCGAGCACGGCTAAAGACGTTAGCCCAATCGAAACTCCGCTTCGCAACATGGAACATTGGCACGCTAACCGGACGCGCGAGGGAATTGGCCGATGTACTCTCCAGGCGGAGGGTGGCCGTGGCGTTCCTGCAGGAGACTCGGTGGAAGGCCAGCAGATCCCGGTTCATTGGGAATGGCTACAAGCTGATCTACACGGGTGCATCTGGTGGGGAAAATGGGGTCGCCATAGTACTCTCGGAGGAGCTCCAGGACGACATTTTGGAGGTGAAGCGCTGTAGCGATCGGCTTATGGTTGTGAGGGTGCTTGTTGGTGGGGTAGTTACCCACTTGATAAGCGCCTACGCGCCACAGGCCGGTTGTAGTGACGCCGACAAGATAGCGTTCTGGAACCTACTCGGAGAAGTGCTTCGTGGGATTCCATTGTCACATGGGATCGTTTTGGGCGGTGATCTAAACGGTCATGTGGGTGATGAATGTGGGGAATTTGAGCGTGTTCACGGTGGATTTGGGTATGGTAGCCGCAATGTGGAAGGGGAGGACATCCTCAATGCGTGTGCGGCTGCCGACCTTGCCATCGTGAACACGTATTTCAAAAAGAGACCCGAGCATCTCATCACCTACAAGAGCGGGAGGAATGCTACCCAAATCGACTTCCTACTCACTAGGAGACACCACATCAGCAATGTAGCCAACTGCAAGGTCATACCCGGTGAGAGTCTCACTGCACAACACCGTCTTCTTGTCATGGACCTCTGCGTGAAGCCCAAAGGCAAACGTGTAGATCGCCTTCAACGCCGAATCAGGTGGTGGCTGCTTGATGAAGTCAAATCCCAGGAGTTCGCCTCTGCCATCGGCGACAAGTGCGTCGGTGGTGAGGGCGAACCGGTTCAAGCTTACTGGGACAGGATTCAGGCGGCTATCCTTGGGTCGGCGAGGAAGGTGCTTGGCGAGTCTAAGGGTGGACGCAAATGTGACAAGGAGACTTGGTGGTGGAATGACTCAGTCCAGAGGGAGACCAGGGCGAAAAAAGCCCTCTTTAAGAAGTGGCAAGCGTCCAGATCTCCTGAAGATCGCGACGCATACAGAGCTGCCAAGCGCACCACCAAGAAAGCTGTAGCCAGAGCCAGACGAGACCACTTACAACCACTTTACGATAAGTTGGAATCGTCTGAGGGGCAGAAGCTCATATATAAGTTGGCGCGTTCCAGGGTCAAAGCGGCACAGGATATTTCCAAGTGCCGCTGTGTAAAAGACCCCGGGGGCAACCTGTTATGCGAGGACCTCGCGGTGAAGGAGAGATGGCGCTCGTATTTCCACGAGCTGCTGAACAAGCAGCATAAAGAGGTGCAGCCGCCAGATCTTCCTCCAAATCAAGGACTAGTGCCACCGGTAACGCCTGCAGAAGTCCAGAATTGTCTTCGCCGCATGGAAAATCGGAAAGCTGTCGGAGCCGATGGAGTCCCCATCGAAGCCTGGAAGGCGATGGGCTCTCGTGGTGTGGGCATCTTAACAAACCTTTTCAACCAGACACTCCTCACCGGTACGATCCCGAACCAATGGAGGCTGAGTATCATTACTCCAGTCTTCAAAGGCAAGGGATCGGTGCAGGAGTGCGGTAACTACCGTGGAATAAAGGTCATGTCCCACACCATGAAGCTCTTCGAGAGGGTTATCGACTCTCGGATTCGGCAGGAGTGCACTGTCTCGGGGTGTCAGTATGGGTTTCGCCCTGGACATGGGACCATGGACCCAGTTTTTGCCCTAAGGACTGTCGCGGAGAAATACAGGACGAAGAATACGCCTCTGCACTGCCTGTTTCTGGACTTGCAGAAGGCCTTCGACTGTATTCCTCGTGCGATAATCTGGTGGGCATTGCGATTCAAAAGGGTTCCAGAGGCCTATATTGACATCATCCAAGACATGTACCATGACTCCGATTCCGTAGTTCGGACCGCTGTTGGCGACACAAAACCTTTCCCCATCACCGTTGGGGTGCACCAAGGATCCGTCCTTAGTCCGTTTCTGTTCAGCGTGGTATTAGACGTATTGTCAGACAGCATCAGAAACTCACATGAGCAGCCCCCGTGGTTGCTCATGTATGCTGATGATATCGCGCTGACAGATTCAGACAGGGGTAGGCTGGTGCAACGCGTGAAGGCGTGGAAGGAGTCGCTTGAGAACGGTGGTCTGAAGCTCAATGTGGCGAAGACCGAGTACTTGGCCTGTAACTCCACAGATCCCACACCCGTACGCATAGGCGGTGACACGGTCGAGCGCACGGACCGAGTAAAATACTTGGGATCTGTATTTCACGCGTCTGGTGACATCGATTACGACGTCAAGGCACGCATTGCTGCCGCGTGGGCCAAATGGCGTGAGGTAACTGGTGTCATTTGTGACCCCAAGATGCCGGTAAAATTGAAGGGACAGGTCTATAAGACCATCATTAGGCCTGTCCTTTTATACGGCTGTGAAGCGTGGCCGGTGTTAGAGAGACACAAGCAAGAACTGCGTGTCACGGAGATGAATATGCTGCGGTGGATGTGTGGAGTGACGCGGAAGGACCGCGTTAGGAACTCCCGCATTCGCGGCAGTCTTCATGTCCGTGACATTGCGGATAAATTGCAGGAGTGTCGGCTCCGTTGGTACGGCCACGTTTTGCGGCAACCGGATGATTACGTGGGAAACAAATGTCTGGCCATGCCGCCTCCGCCGGGCCCCGGCAGGAGGGGTAGACCCAAAAAGTGCTGGCTTGACGTCGTAAGGGGTGACATGCGTGCTAATGGGCTCACTACCAGGGATGCTGAAGACCGTGCGAAGTGGAGTAGAAAAAGTCGGAAAGCGGACCCCGGGCACCGAAGCGGAAGTTTGGGTTGCAACCGGGATGAACGCTGAGATGATGATGATGCATCATCCAATAAAATAATAGGAATGTCGTACTTAGATTAAAAATATAAAATACATTAAAAATAAAAACAGAGATTTCAACTTAATAATTTAGTTATTTGCATAGTTTGATTATTTTTAATTTGTAATTTATAATGTCAGAACCAAAAATGTCAACAGTAGTGTATAATTTATTATATTCAAGACAAAGTCTATGTAAAAGAGTTGCAAGATTTGATTTAAGGATAATGAAAAAAGTGACTCTTACCTTGAATTTAAACGGGGACACCTCAGGACTTGACTTATAAGGAAAGGGGAATCTATGTGGTTATTTAGAAATTTGAATATAAATACTTGGTCTCTCATAGCTCTTTGTACTGATAACGGATTAATTTCAGGCAGCTGCTGATTCATACGATCGCATTTATATTTTAAGTGTTTTATAAATTTATTTTGTATGGATTTAATACTGTACTGTATGTAGGTTTCACACTGTAGAAGCATATTCCAAAATGGATCTTACGTGAGAATTATAGAATCCACGTGGAGGTCTTGAAATCCTTTCTAACTCAAGAATAAATCCTACAATTTCAAATGCTTTATTAACTAAATTATGCACATTAGATAAAGAAAAAATGCATCAGCTGTGTGTGATGTCCTATGATGCCATAGGATTCAAACTTACGTACCTACCTTACATTATATTATGCGTAGTACTAATGTCATGGAAAGTATTTATTTCATTATACTTACATAGGAACATTGTACGTAGTCATTGATCTAACTTAATACTTATATCAATGACTAAAATTTCTTTAATTATTCAAAATAAAATAGTGTATAAAAATGGTAAATACTCATAAATTATGACTATCTTTAAAAACAAACAACTAAAAGACAATGAAAAAATAATCCTGTTATAAGACAATCACATAGTATTCAAAATTCACAAGAAGTGCACACACAATCTACATCTACCCTCGTATTCAAAACAAATAAATTAAAAATTATGAAATCGGCAGACTGGCGTCTTCTTTATTATATTCAGAGGGTTGAAAGATAGTCGTGCGTGCACTATTCTTTTCAAACGCATCTGTTACGGCATCGTGACAGATATTGGGGCATGCAAACGAGCGGTTATTAATATAGCGTTTTATACAAGCCGATTAAGATATCTACTATTTCCAAACTCTACAAAAGACACAAGTAAATTAGACAATTTAGAGAAAAAACATTTTAGTTGCGCAGATAATTTTATTTTGTGGTTATAGAATAGACTTATCCATCACGCTTGGCTATGTAACGTTCGTTCAAGTCAGCTCCTATCAACTAACAAGAGAGATACAGATAACATTACACTATTCTACTGGCTCAGCAGTCGTTATATATGAGAGCATGATACATTAATCACATTCAGTATCAACATATAGTTCATTAACTTATATTACTGATGTTTTTATTAAATAAGTTTTCACTCCCGTTGCCAATTCTCATCGCTGTCTTTTTTTTTTGTCAGACAGTGTTTATCTTCAATAATTTCTTAAGCACTAATTCAGTGTTTGTTTTGATGCTGTTTAATGAAATGCTTAAGCGGTTGAAACGTCAACAATAATCGAAAATATTGCTTAAACTCCAAATACATAAACACGCCTAAACTCCGTGAATAATGATAAATATTGATTTGATTTTTATTTGCTATATTATTTCTTGCTATATTTATACTTCTTAAATATTGCTATTGTTGATTGCTAACTATAATATTATTTTAAATTATACGTTAATATAAGTGGCTTCAAATCTATAACTTATTATAAAACAATTATATACACACAAATAGACTATCGGTTGTAAATCTCGGGTTGTGTGTCGATAGTATTGCACAAATGTATGGAGAATAAACTGCGCGTCTGCTCCACCCACTTGCCAGTTCAAGCACGTGGCCCTGATGTTCTGTTTAATTAAATAAAACTTGTCCTTGACGCCACTGTCACATTGCAACTGTCTCTGCGATTATTCTTCGCTTTACGAATACATGATTTTACTATATTAAAGCTTAAATTTAATTTATTAAAGTGTCGAGATTTCTTTTAAAATGAAATTAAAAGGCTGACATGTTTTTTTTTATTAATATGTGTTATGCGCATTTAATCTTGATAAAAAATATCTGACGCTAACAATACGTTACGGGAATATTCGAAAGATTGTGAATTATTGAAGTGAAACTTGTTTAACACCGTTGTAATTTGAAAATTCAATAAAACGAAAAAGCGAATTCAAAAAGAGACATCTTAATAAGGATTTAGCCTATAAGGGAATTAGATAGAATACAAATATATAATGTTCTCTCGTAGACTACTTTTGTGAAGTTTCCCTTCTGCCGTGTGAAATGCACACACACACACACACACACACACACTTTTTATAGAAAAGTTGTATAATGCGGATGTATAATGCAGTTTTTGCAATGCAAAACATTTTGAAGTTTTACAGTGATGCTGTACAAACTGATGCAAAAACTGGCAAATTAACTGAGGAGCTATGATGAAACTATGGATTATAGAGGTATTTTTGACAAAATAACCCTAAGAAAGTTCTAACTTAAAATTAAATGAATTATGGTCGAATTTTGACCCCTGGACGACCACTAGTATTATATAAATATGTATAATTAATTTCTTCAATAATTCAATAAAATTTGTATGATTCATATTTTAAGCGTTTTTTTTTTTGTTCTTGAGTTGGAAATACTTCATCCACATGCTTGGGGGATCGCGGTTGGGTAATGTGCGACCCCCTTGCAACAGTTGAGAATAGGACACGTGGCGCTGGTATAGCCACTAAAACCATCACAGTGTCCACCTGCCATCCAGGCGGGCTTGCTTAGCCATGGTGACGTAAGCCAGCCTCTCTTATGATTTTTATAGGCCTAATATTTATTTTCATAACATTTATTTTGAAGCATTAAGCACTCTTTCCTTTACATATTCTATTATTATCTATTTTTTTCAGTTTGTATGTTCTTCATATTAAGTGCAAATTAAGCAATGAAAAAGTGCACGTAGAAATATTGATATATATACATATAATTACGATTACCGTCTGATCATTTTACCTTAAAAATGGCCTTGAGTACATGTGTGTTAATAGATGGGAAAATTCATTTCTCCAATTGTGCCAGATCCTAGGAACTAAAGCCTTTAAGTTACAAATTCAGTGCGTTATTTATTAGGCTATATTCACTCGAGGTCAGATAAGGTAATTAAAAATACATGTATAATTTACGAAAATTGAATTCATTGTAAATATATAAGTACTGTTGCAAAAATAAATATTAAATTTTATTATGGAGAGAATGTAACGCAACGTAGTAAAACTTTTTTGTTTCTTCATATTTTTAATGCAAATTTTTAAAAAAGTACTTGAAAGTGTAAACTTCAAAATGCTCCGTTGGTACTTACAAAGAAATTAAACTAATTGAAAAACTTTTCTAATTATCGACTTAACAGACACTCGAAGTAAATCGCCTTAAGGGTAAACAACACCTCAAGAATTCACCCCCTGTAGTCCCGTTCAACGTGTGGTACAAAACATAAGATTTGCAAATAACAAGGAAAATAAATCTTTGTAGAAAGTATATATTTTTGTAAGTATTTTGTTTATAAAGAGGGCCCAGATAAAAAAATATAAAATACCCATCTTATTTCCAATATTGAGAAACGACACAAAATGAACTTTTGCTTTCAGGATCAGGAGTCATACAGCATTTTCTCGTGTAAATATACCAAATTTAGCCATATCTAGCCCACCTGCCTATTTGCATAAAGGAGAAGTAACTTAATAGAGAATCCTGAAGTGAGAATTTCGATTACAACTACGTAATATGAAACGTATCAATAAAAGAGAAAAAAAAACAATTAGGAATACAACATTCATAAAAATATACATAAAACTATATTAAACTAGACTAAACTCAGCATAAACTGGTTAGAAAAAAACCAGCCCTGATCTTCCGTTAAAACCCAAAAATGAAGCTATCTAAAAGCCGGACTTAACAAATCGTATATTTATAAAAATAATCTCACACCTTATAGAAATAATATAAACATCTGAAATTTAAGTACATTTTTAAACAATATTCAAGAAATCACGCAATTGGAACAAGGCTATATGTAAAATATTATATAATAATAAATGTCACCAAATTGTAATTTCAACCACATGTCAATATCAAATTCAATGAAATAATATGCATAATCAGACAGGTTGACGGCCTACCTAATAGGAAGCAGTTACCGTGGCCTATGAATGTTTGTGACGCCAGGGGCACCGCAACACGCTGCTGACCGCATATAGGCACAGGAACCTGCAGGAACGTAAATGGTAAAATGTAGAAAAAAAGAACAAACCATGTATTTATTTTCATTAACCTTTCATTTATCAAAAATAATGCGGATAACTTATGTTTATCATAGTAAAAATTATGTTCATTACTAATGAGTTTCAACATCTTAGAATCAAACGCTTTCGCTTATACCATAATTCCTGCAATTTAAGCCTTAAAGAATTAGCGTTGCACCTTAAATTCTGATGGAATAAAAATCACATTCTCGCCCCCGAATGCAATGCCAGTATTTCACTGGGAACATAACAATAAACGTTGCCTCAATGTATCACAGGATGGTACATAATTTTGTGATCAAACTTTTGGGCCAAACGGTTGTTTTATGGTAAAAATTTGTAAATTTTACAACTTGTCTGCTCTGTTCTTAGATATTAGGATGTATTGTGATATTGTCTTCTCCTCCCCTTTTGGTTTTTGAGTTACATAATAAATTTATATTGTAAAAGTTTTCAGCCGTTACGAAACAACGGTAATGCTGAGTGTTTAATTTTATTGAAGTATTCCAAATGCCCTTTTTAGTATTATATTTACGAATATCTGTTGTAATTATATTTATATTAATTAACATCTGAGTGTACATCTCGATTTTCTGGAGCGTCTTCTTTCTGTTCTCCAGAATGTTTATGTTGCGTACTCTCCAGATTTGAAATGAGCTTGCGGCTGAGATTTCCCCAGCGGAGTTCAATATGGGGTTTTCAGAAAAGTTATAAAATTCCTTCATAACCGGCGGTGCTTTGGCAATGCCCCTGATGCTGCAAACGGCTGTGAGCTAGATGAGCCTCTCTACTAAAACTCCAGAACTCCAGCTATAAATTTCTACGACTTCTGTGGTGAAATGGCTTTCGCACGTCAAAACGCTTGCACGGGTTCGGTTCCCATCCGGAGTTTGGGTGTTTATGTTTAGTATGACTGCTTCGTCCTTCTGCCCATATCCCACATTATATGGGGTCGGCACAACATGTTGCGTGTTGTAATAGTTGTGGCTTAGATTTTACAACCGGCCGCCTGCTTGACGTTAACCCTTTTTGGGGATAAACCTGTCATCCTTTTTATTTAAAATTAATTTTTTCTCGTTTCACCTTGAAATTAGGACGTGAAATTTCGTTGTCAATCATCTATTATATCCTCAAGTGACACTTTTATTGGTTTCTTCTTGAGTAAACAACATCCGAGTGTCGGTTTGGATGTGCAGGGTGGCACTTTTGCCGGGTCACCGACTTTTACGGGGTCCGTGCACAATTCACATTCGACAACTACGTCACAAGGGCTTCTAAATAAGAAATTCGCAGTGCCGAGCGTCTTCGAATGCTCTCGGTTCTGCATTACGTTGCGCTTGAATACAGCAGCTTGCGCAAAATGCGCAAAAATCTTCATATATTTTGGTGGTGGCTCACATCAATCTTCCTCTTGGCAAGTTAGAGGCCTTGAATTTCGCGGCTTCTTTTCTCAACAATACACAACCTTCACCGAAGGACATCGTGGCAAGCAGGGATAGCACATATATGTGGATCTTTACTTACTTTTACAGCAAGTTGTTGGACACGGGGCCGCTAACTTTGGACATACTGCAAATTGCTCGCAGTCTTCAGGGTAGAAGCACGCCATTTTTATTTAGATTTTACTTCTTTTTCTTTTGTAAATTATATATCACTAGCTGACCCAGCAAACGTTGTTTTGACCGGCTTCGTTCTCATCCCTACTCCGTGTTGTTTACTGGGTCAGAAGTGACACCTGTAGACATCTGGCGGGGATAACTAATTAAATGACGATTGATCAGTTTTCGACCGGAGAGGAAAAATAATTAAATTACTAAAATGGCTATTAAAAAATAAGGGTTGATCGTAGAAGCGTGAAAATTGCGGATTGTATGTATTTTTGTATGTTGTATCATAAAAAGATAGAAATTAAAAATTTTGTCTAAAAATAAAAAAAATTTAGGGGTGGACTACCCCTAACATTTAGGGGGATGAAAAATAGATGTTGGCCGATTCTCATAGATACCGGATAAGCACAAAAAATTTCATCAAAATCGGTCAAGCCGTTTCGGAGGAGTATGGCAACGAAAACTGTGACACGAGAATTTTATATATTAGATAATAAATAAATTTCCACTAGAATTTTGATAATTTTGATAGTATGTGTTTATATATATATATATATATATATATATATATATATATATATATATATATATATATATATATATATATATATATATATATATATATATATATATATATATATATATATATATATTGTTATTGTTTTTTCTCTTGTGAAAAATAGTATTTTATATAATATCACTAGTCTACTGCCTATACTGCCTGTACTAGATGACGCTGTGTAAATATATACCTTTTTTAATATATTTATCAAATTCACAGTTATTACATTTGTTTAATAAAAATAACAGCACAAAAATCTCACACTGCCCTTTCTGCTTGTTTAGTATTCTATAGATATAAAAAATAATAACAAATAAAATATAAACGGAAGGCATAAACGAGTCAAATCTAATTTTCCGAACGATCAACTTCACAAGTTATGACACGAACGAAATATATCCGCATAGCGCAAAAAACTCATTTTTTATTCATAGAAAAAGAAAACGCATCCAAAAGTTACTAAGACGGTCGTTAAGTAAATTAATATGAGTATAAAGCATGATTAAAAAAATTACGTCAACAGTCTTCATAGGGGAGGCCGAGGGTGCATCCCTCGTGCCCGGGCATGAATGAACGGTTTACAATGAATACAGACTTGTTTATGCTGCGAGGCTGTATTCGAAAGCCAAGGAAAATCGAGATCTTTATTTGCTATTATGTTTGTATTATACCTAGTCAGGTCATAAATTCTGTCACATGTTTAATGTAAAATAATTGTAACAAGTTTATTAATTATGTAACCATTCATATACCAAAATGAACTTAACAAAACATAGATTCTTATGACATTAAAGTTTATTCAAAATGACCTCCGTGATTTTAAATACAAGCCTTCAATCTGCGCGGCCAGTTGTCTATCGCAGCACGAACGAGGTCCATGTCAATATCGGCGGCTGCCTTAATCAAGGATGTCTTGAGTGACTCCAAATTGGGATGAGGCTTTGAGCACGCCTTTTCCTCCAAGTGTTGCCATATCTTGTAATCTAACGGATTCAAATCTGGACTGGAGGAGGGCCAGTCTTCGTGCCGGATGAAGTCGATTTCACGCGCTGCCAGCCAGTCTTGTGTGCTCTTCGCTCTATGAGCTGGCGCTGAATCTTGTTGGAATACCCAGTACCTGTTATTGAACATGGTATGAGAAACAGGTTCCACAAGGTTCGTCAGGACTGTATTTTGATACACAACAGCATTCGTTTTTACACCTTTCTCACAAAAATGTACCTCTGTTAAGCCCCAATAAGAAACTCCCAACCATACCATGAGCGAGGATGGAAAATGACCTCGTTGGACACGCGGAATACGGTTGCTCGCTTCTTCACTACTGTGTGCGTACACCTTATCATTTTGTTTGTTGTAGCTCTCTTCTACGGTGAACATTTTTTCATCCGAAAAAAGAATTTCCCGATATTTTTTTCTCGCGTACCGCTTCAACAAAGCGCGGCATCTCTTCAGTCTCAGGTCCATTAGACGAGCATTCAAACGATGTCCTGTTTTTCTTCGATATGCCCGAAGCCCTAAGTCTTCATTTAACACCCTTTTCACCGTGGTTGTGCTTAACCCCATCTGAAGGGCCAACAGTTTCTGCTTACGTTTGGGATTTCTTTGAATTCGTGCCTTCACAGCTTTTATCACTGCTGGAGTCCTAACAGACCGAGGGCGACCACTTCTTGACCTGTCATCTACACTAGAGTCTTCATTGTATCGTTTGATGGTACGATAAAGGAATCTTTTGGTTATATTCAAATTTTTCAGTATGTTAAAAATTTTAATTGGCGCGTAACTGCAACGATGCAACGCAATAACTGCAACACGGTCTTCTTTAAGCGTCCACTCCATATTTAAAAATGAGTAAAATTCTAAAAGTATACCTTTTTTATTTTCATGAACAATTCGAAATTCGAATTCAATAAACTTTTTTGTGGCCAGCATTCTAAAAGAAAAGTTTTTACTGTGTGACAATACTTATGACCTGACTATGTATAATTAAAATAGTGCCAAAGTAGCATTATGCTGGGAAATGGTTGCTCATAGGCAATTTTATCTAATTATCATGATAATGTTCCACAGCTTGGCTTAGGGCCTCCGGCTTGGTTTGTCCTAGACGGATTTCCGGGTTGCACATGCCGGTGATTTTGGTATGTGGATTACCTCACTCCCTTACCGTCGGTGCGTGGCAAATATATTGTAATATGTACATTGAGCGAGAGGCTATCAAGCGATGCAATCCGTCACGAGTTATGTACCCATGATCTGATTGGTTTCCGTATTGATACCACTTTTAATTGCCATATTCGTAAAGAAAATATCAACGATCTACAAAATTTAAAAGTAGCGGATGGACTAATAAATAGTATAAATATCTCTGAAAATGGATCGGTATAAGTTCCTTCAAGAGGAAACCTAAAATCCAACCGTAGTATGTTTTGGTTTATTATCACATAGTATACTCAACCATTGTAATTAGTATGTCTCTCCCCTTCCCTCTGTCACCCTTAGAATAAGAATGTAGAAAATAGCTTAGCTTACGTAAAATTCATAGATTGTATTTTATCAATCGGAAGCAGGTTCCCAAGATACAGGTCAACCTATTTTGTGAACCAATGATTTAATTGTTACGAATTATATATAATGTTATGGATATATTAAAAATATATCTCCATAAACTATTTATTTAATTTTTATCATAATTATTATTTTGTAAGGTGCATAAATTACGTACAGTGAGACTCGCTGCGTCTGCAAATATAACTTTGCAATTCCTCCACGCAGAAGTTTCACCCTGAGCGTTATTTATTTTATTATCCCCTTGAAATGTTTAATATAACTTTCCCTACTTTGAAACAATGAAAATGTTAATATTGGACACTGTACGTTATTTATTTTTAACTTAGTAGAGTTTTGTCTACGTTTGTTATTGCTTTGTATATTGGAGATAATCTTTTTTACATTTTCTAATGAAACTTTAACATTATAATTAAATAATCGAAAAAATTTAATCAAATGCTTTAAACAAATAAAGTAAGCTTTAATGAAAGGGAAAGCTTTGACGACCTCCTGGCGTAAAAGTACGCGGTACGCTTGCGGGGGCACGGGGTCGATTCCTGTCTAGCGTCCAGGTGTTTATGTATACGTTGTATTTATTTACGAAAGAAAAGTATATATATAGTATTTCAATTCTCTAGTACCCATAACACAAGTACTATGCAACTTAGTTTGGGACTATATGGCGTATTCTGTAATGTCCTTATAAAAAAAGAGTGGAACTTCTGGTTTATGATTCGAGTACCACAAATGGCAAACCACCCATACAAATTCATTACAAATCTTTCTGTCCTCGCAACTATAAATATACACAAACTTGTGTTGCACGATGCACTAATTTTGTCACGACAACTTTCTTCATAGGTTCGAGCAATCTACTCGTATACTACTAATCTACCTCAAGAAAATATATTTTTCCCTATTTTGCATAGTATATGTGTTCTATGATTAGCTGTTTCCCTTTTATATTGATGCACTCTATTACTATCATTCTTGATTTTCATTATTTCTTTCCGAGCAAAGGGGGTGTACGAATACTGACCTCTGTGACCGGGGGCAGCCTTTCGTAAAATGCGACAACACAACTCTAGCTGGTATCTAAGGGGTAGCACCTCGAATGGGAACCAGTCTTGCTTGCTAAATATGCCATCATAATAACCTTTTGTTTTATTGTGTTACGGCATAAATGACCCAAGTTCCAGTTCCCTTATTAGGACAGCAGCGTGTCAACGATGCCCCGGACGTCGCAAACATTCAAGCGACGATCTTCTTCTTCCTGTCCCTATCCCAGCTATGTAGGGTCGGTACAACATGTCCTCATCTACCACTCCCCTCTATTAGTCGTCATCTGTAACATTCAAACCTTTTTTGCAATATCATCTTTTACACAATCCATCCATTTTTTCTTTGGTCTACCTCTCCTTTTGCATCCATCATCATGCATTTTTTATCCATGCAGGAGTAGAGAAAGAATACAGACAGTAAAAGGCGACAAAACAACCCACCCTAGTTACGTGGTAGGGCCTCAAGACCGTCTGGATGGCGACCACCTTTGGTTTTAAGTATGCCGCCATAATAAACTTGTATTATGTTCCGGCATTAGTGACCCAAGTTCCTGTACCCTTATGGGAAAGCAGCGTGTTCGCGATGCCACTGTCATTGCAAACACCCATAGGCGACGGTAACTGCTAAATTCTAAGCGGGCCGTCAGTCTGTCTGCCGTCCTACAGCATTAAAAAAAAATCCATCTACTCTCATTTCTAGCAGTAACTATTTATTATTGAGTGGGCTGTTAGTTTGTCTGTTGAAACAAATTACTCAGCGAAAATCTCCGCGAAGTAAAACATCCCAAACGGGAGTTATACCAAAAATACAACAAATTACATAAGGCAATTCGTACTCGAGCGAAATTCCTTATTTTTCTCGCAACATAGAAAGAATTTCTATTTATACATATGTATAACAAACATACATACACAGCCTGACATACATATTTCTTAAAATGTGTACGAAAGTACGCAAATGCGTGTGAATTTATTATTTATGCCGCTGTCAAAGTGTGATTACGGCATTTTGTAAAATATATTTCAAGATTTTGCTAATCTGTGTCTTTTAAAGGTTTTCAATAATAATATACTTTATTGCAATCAAAAATCATTTACAATAGTAAAACGTATATACATTAAAAATGGAACAATCGGCGGTCTTATCGGTGTGAGCGATTTCTTCCAGACAACCAAGTGGATAAAAGTTTTTTTTTAAATCAATCGGCCGCTATTGCCGGTGCACATAACTGCAAACTTATATTAAGGTATATATAAATAGATAAATAAATACATCCTATATATTAGTATATACTTGCAAATAATAAATTTTTATATATATTAACACAACATACATATATCACAAATTATATCTACTAATTTTGCATTGATAGTGTTCTTTCACCAGCCTATTAAAGGACACAAAGAGACTGAGCATTTCTTATATCTAGTGACAGCATATTCCATAGTCTTACCGCTTGGATATTAAATGATTTACTATATGATTGCTTTGTATGCAGAGGTGTCATCATCGCAAGTCTGCTGAAGATCTCAAAAGTCTTGAAGTGCCATATTGAAGAAATTTAAACCGTTCTTTAAGATAACAAGCTTTGAGCTTGTTTCGAAATTCGAAAATGTGATCATATTTACACAAACCATTTATGTCAACCATTCTTATATACGCAATAATAATTATATTACTTAATTATTATGTACAGTGGTAGAAAGAACATATAATTCATCTATCATACTTATTCTAAGATTCGGAGTGTAAGAGATTATCAAAACCATATAACAATGAACCTCACCTATGCATTGCTTCAAGCTGATAGCGGGTCTATATGTCATCCAAGGTTGCCCTTGCAGGCATCATAGAAGTTGAAGCCAATCAAATAACCTATAAATTTATAGGCATCATCTATAAAACTTTGTTTTAGAATATTATCTTGGAAATAAAAACGTAACGTTGCCAATAGACACCAACGAAATTGGCACATACTACCTATATATTCGACCATGAAAGTAAATAAATATAAATATACTGGCGCGATTGCCGCTGACGCCATCTAGTTCCAAAGTAAGTACCGAATCACTTTTGTTGTGGGTACTAGATAATTAGTATATTACACATACTTTTCTTTGAAATGAATGTGGATTGGCTATTACGCCACGAGGTCTTCAACGTAGATCTTGTGCTGCAAGTGAAACCTAGGATGCATTCGAGGTTAATCATTTGCGATGGTATCTTTAAGAAAATCTTATAACATGCTGACATAATGTAAGAAAAATATGACTAACATACCTATATATTTCGGAGTACAAATGGGTGTTTCATAAAATAGCTGTTTTAATACCATGTCAGCAACATACGGCATAGCACCCGCTCACGGCTTTATTAGGGCTGGTGTGAAATTGCGGACCCGTCTTAAAATATGCGTAAAAATTCCTATGAGCGTAAAATTTCAATCAGCCTCTATACATATGCAAAGCACAACTCCCTCTAGTGCAAAGTTTTGCTTCCGGATAATAAGCTGTGCTGTAAATTACATCCATTCTGAAAAGGATTGTTTTGTTCTTCTTTTGTTATGCAACCTGTGCTTTATATTTGAGATTATTGCTATATGATTCTGAAACACGGATAAGTCCACTAGAGTACTTCTTTTCTAGCTCACAGATTGCAGAAAGAGCCATCATCATCATCCTAGCGGTAAATTCCGTTTGCAATCCAAACATTCACTTCAGAGCCTGGGGTCCACTTTCCAACACACACACAGTCTT
Source organism: Malacosoma neustria (assembly GCA_963693495.1). Classification (NCBI taxonomy): domain Eukaryota; kingdom Metazoa; phylum Arthropoda; class Insecta; order Lepidoptera; family Lasiocampidae; genus Malacosoma; species Malacosoma neustria. The sequence continues at coordinate 1,705,505 of OY856372.1, forward strand.
TGGAATCCCTGGTCCATTACGGAAGTTTAAGTTGCAACCGGTATACAACGCTGGGATGATGTTGATGACTTAAGACCAAATGTGGACGCCATGCAGACGGGCCACAAGCCCTACCACGTAGCTAAGGTGGGTTGTTTTGTCGCCTTTTACGACAGGCCAACCCTGGCCGCAGAGGTCAATATTCTTTCTCCGCCCCTGTACTGATAATAATGCACAATAAGAAACATGTAAGATAGCTGGTAATTTAGTGGTACTTTTTTAAGTGCTGAAGAACAGCAGACAGGTTTACGGTCCACTTAATACTAAATATTTACCGTCCAGTACTCCAGAATCCTCCAGGAACCTGGGTCAATAATGCTGGAACACAATAAAATTTATTATTGCGGTATACTTATAGAACTGATGTGGTCGACTTAGCGGGCTTGGGGCCCTACCATCTAGCAAGACGCGGGGCGTCGCGCGTCGCGTGTAGCGTGGCGTCTCGCGGTGCGTTAAATGTATGTAACGAACGAACTGTTATACAGGAGTTCGAATTTCCTTTTTTAAAAAATAAAACTATTTTCAACACACACTAATTTAATGGAAATTGAATTACAAAATACAAAATATAATAACATAAAAGATTTCACTTAGAAATATAGATGTGAACGCGGCGGAGGATTGGAATGAACTGCTGAGTCCGAGCGGGACGGGAAAAATACTGGATGCACTGTGTAAGTCGCTTTTCTCGGAGGGACTTTGCGTCTCTTTGCGTATTCTACCGTCTGTACAACGGGGAGTGTTCTGAGGGAGCTATTTAGAATGGTGCCCTCGTCGTCTTTAAATCACCGCACTGCCCGCCATCGGCTGGATGTTCATCCCCATTTCTTGGAGCCTCTTCTTTCTTGTACGAAACGGTTCTCAAGAACGTTCATGTTGCGTACTCTCAGGATCTGGAATGAGCTTCTGGCTGAGGTTTTCTCAGCGCGGTACGATATGGGGTTCTTCAAAAAAGGCGTTATAAAATTTCTTCGAGGCCGACAGCGCGTTGGCCTCTGGTGTTGCAAACGTCCATAGGCGACGGTGACCACCTGCCAGGTTGGGCCGTTTGCCTGTCTGCTAAGCTCTCGCTATAAAAAAATGTGCATATTATAGCAAAATAACCACTTGCATACCGAAATCACCGATAAGTGTAATCTATCAATCTGTCTTGGACAAGCGTCATTATTTATTATTAAGGAACGCGTAAAAAGTAATAACAATAATTTAATGTGGTACATGAAGCGAGCATCGTACGACTAGTGGTGCCATTGAACGGACTCATAGCAAAAGCCTCGACAAACCCCTAGAAAGGTTCCGATGCAGAAGGCGGTTCTCCTGAGCACGTCACGTATTGTGAGGAGATTCCTGTCACTGGAGCTTTAAACATTTGTAGCTTGGCCTATTTTAATTTCTTTTTTAAATATTAATATTTTTGATAATAGTATTTTAAACAGAGATTTGTAATTATATTAAAAATGTATAAGTTGGAAAAAAGTTTAATAATAATTTTTATTCAGAAACAAGTTCCATACATTAAAATGATATGAATATAAAAAATGTAATGATGATGATAAGTTGATTAATTTTAATTGAGTAGTAAGTCGGAGTATTCTCAAAACGGATAGCAATGTATTTTTTATTTAAACCGTACAAGTGAAGATAGTCGGGTGAAAATGTAAATAAAAAAGAAACAACGTAAAAATAGAAGAATCGAATTCACGCCAGAAGCGGTAGGATATAAAAATATTATCATTTGCATTTTTATGTACCTATAGCGCATTTTTCTTATATCTTACAACTGATCGGCGTATAGCTTTACTAACTGGTTTAGGTATTCAATATTTCCTACAATCGTTTCTTTCTAAAGCCACTAACTAAAGTTACGAGTATAAGGTATGTAGATATCCTTTCCGTGCAGGGGTAAGAATTCTGTCCCTGCGGCCGAGGGCGATCTGTCGTAAAAGGCGACAAAACACCTCCAACTAGGTGTTAGGGTCCAAGCCCGTCTGGGTGGCACCCCTGATCTATACGTATGTCGCCATATATATAACAATAACGTAGTGTTATGTTCCGGCATTAGTGATTTAGGTTCATGTACCCCTATGCAGCAGCGTGTTCGCTATTAAGTAAGAATTTTAAGTAGACTTTTAACTGTCTGTTATTCCTCAGCAATAAAAAATTTATTTAAAAACAAAATTAAGGAATAGCATTAGAATATCTTTGTGATTGATTGTTCACTACTAAAGCTTACAGTCGCATGCTCTTGGAGGAAATTTATGAATGAAATTACTTTAAGCATAAAACGTTATGTTAATATAATTATACAAAAATATAACACTCAACGGGGTTTGGTAGCCTAATGGCTTGTAGCGATCTTTTCGAAAATATATTTTTCTACTTCTTTTGTCAATTGGTGTAAATAGTGCTGTAATCCAAATACCACAGCTTTTCTCGTCCAAAGTGCATATTATAGTTGCTACCGACAATGAAGGAAAACATCGTGACCAAAACTGTATACCGATGTATCATCATCATCATTTCAGCCGGAAGACGCCCACTGCTGGACAAAGGCCTCCCCCAAAGATCTCCACGATGATCGGTCCTGCGCTGCCCTCATCCAACCTATTCCGGCGATCTTGACCAGATCATCGGTACCGATGTATGCAACCCGACAATTCAGCTGGGTCAAGTGTAATGAATGTACAAACAATAAAAACGCGATTAAATTCTGTAAAACTCATACTATGTTGAATTCTGAATCAAGTTCATTACGTCGTTAAATAATGCCTTCCATCAATTTACCCTTTTATGAAACAAAAATGCCCTCTATAGGTTTCTTTGAACTAAATATGTTATATCGTGTATTTCTCATGTCAGATTTCTTTGATAGCATAATTGCCGAGTTCCCCGAAACAATTTGCGCATGTATTTATTGTTACCCCATTAGAGGCTTCAATCAACCTTATTTAATTTTTCCATAAAGTGTTCACCGTAAACATTTTTCTACATATTTTTATAAATATAGTATAGTATATTGAATTTTAGAAAGAATACTAAACCCTGTGGCCGCGGTTGGCCTGTCGCAAAAGGCGACAAAACAACCCACCCTAGCTACGTGGTAGGGCCCGAAGCCCTTCTGAATGGCGACCACCTTTGGTCTTAAGTATGCCGCCATAATAACTTTGTGCTGTGTTCCAGTATTAGTGACCCATATTCCTGTACCCTTATGGGACAGCACCATGTTCGCGATGCCACTGGCGTTACAAACACCCATAAGCGACGGTTACTGCTAAATTCTAAGTGGGCCGTCAGCCTGTCTACTGTACAGCAATAAAAATACATATCATTGAAATCGAGATCATATATTTCATTCTGTATGATAACTCACAGAGTGCCAACGTTTTATTTTTGGTTTTTGTGGAACATCAGACAAGCTGACGACCCACATTATAGTAAGCAACAACCTATGGATGTTTGCGCCACCGGAAGTATCGCTTACACGCTGCCGGCCATGTAGGACAGTGGTACCTCATCATCCAAAAAGGCCAAATATAGATAATACTAGTACACAACTGAAATTTATTCAAAGAGCCATTTTTAACATATGCGTTCCTTTAGTAGGAGACATTATTATGGAAATAATTATAGTTAATAAGTAATATTTCGTGCTTCGACTAAACAGTTCGCGGAAGAGCCGTAGCCGAGGAGTCAAATGCGCTTCTCGAGCCGCGGGTTGCCGACCACCGGTATGGGGGAACTGGAAACACTTATGCCGCAACGCAACACTACGTTATTATGGCGGCATGTTTAGACCAAGAGTAGTTAGCTAGATTTGTTTTGTCGCCTTTTACGACAGGTCTCACCTAGCTGCAGAGGTTAATATTCTTATTTCGCCCGCGTATTTTCAATTAATCTTTTTTTAATGTTGTAAGATAGCAGACAGGCTGACGGCTCGCTTAGAATTTAGCAGTTACTGTCGCCTATTGGTGTTTGCAACGCCAGTGGCATCGCGAGCACGCTGCTGTCCCATAAGGGTACAGGAACTTGGGTCACTAATGCCGGAACACAACACAGGTTATTATGGCGGCATACTTAAGACCAAAGGTGGTCGCCATCCAGACGGGCTTGAGGCCCTACCATGTAGCTAGAGTGGGTTGTTTTGTCGCCTTTTACAACATGCCGACCCCGGCCGCAGAGGTTTATATTCTTTCTCCGCCCCTGCACGAAAGATCTTTTATCAAAACTCTCCACTACCGCCAAATATAGCGTACGCAGGCAAGAATGAGGAGACGGAACGCGTGGCACGCCCCATATTGCATTCATTTATAATGCATTAACTGCATCCTCGCGAAGTGCAATATTAAATCGATTTTTACCACGCACCGCTGCGACGCTAGATGATTAATAACTTTCGCTTTGATGTGACGAGATATTTCGAATTAGTTTACAAGTTTCGAGACTTTTCAACTGTAAAAGGTATACGATGCACTGACGCCCGTAGAATATCTATACATCTATACAAATAAATAAAATTGGAGGGTCTGTTTGTAATATTAAAATAACCGCTTTTTACCGAGTGCATTTGGATTTAAACACGGTACATATACCAAAACAACATTTTTTACAATTTTTGTCTGTCTGTCTGTCTGTTTGTTCCGGCTAATCTCTGAAACGGCTGGACCGATTTTGACGGGACTTTCACTGGCAGATAGCTGATGTAACAAGGAGTAACTTAGGCTACTTTTAGAAAAAAAAATGGTTTTAGTTATAGTGATCAGTTTCGGATTTTAATAATCCAATTTAAGTTGACCTCAGATTTATATCATCAATCATATAAAATAGGGTTCAGCTTAGGCTGGACTTTGTAGATTCGAACGCAGTTTGTATATTTCATTTATTTATATTTTAGGGTTTATAGGGTTTGTAATCCAAAATAAACCATAAAATATATCCAAAAACTGCTGCCCAAAGTCACTATTCCACGCGGATGGAGTCACGGGCACAGCTAGTAAATCATAAAACAGCTACATGAGTTTGCACCTCCCCTTGGTGGAAATGGATAGTATATCCGTCACGCTTGTCTAAGACAGATCGGAATGACCAATTTACTTCTGCGTTCGTATGTATTCGTAGAGTATTGTTTTGGTATGTATGTATTATATTGACATCAGATAAACTTGGCTCTAGGACTGTATATTTTTAAAAGTCGGAAGTTACATGACCCTACAATCGGTACCTTGTGTATATATGCTCTCGGTATGCGGATGTCCTCACGATGTTTTCCTTCACCGTCAGTATATAATAATAATAAGCATATTCATTAAAAAATAAGTATTGCTGAGGAATATATAAATATTATTTCCCTGCGAGATCGAAACAGAAATGAGGAGATTCGCAGGAGAACCAAAGTCACCGACATAGTCCGTATGATTGCAAAACTGAAGTGGCAGTGGGCTGGGCACATAGCGCGAAGAACAGATGGCCGTTGGGGCAGAAAAGTCCTCGAATGGCTACCGCGTACTGGAAGACGCAATGTTGGTAGGCCCCCCACAAGATGGACCGATGATTTGGTCAAGATCGCCGGAATAGGTTGGATGAGGGCAGCTCAGGACTGATCGTCGTGGAGATCTTTGTCCAGCAATGGGCGTCTTCCGGCTGAGATGATGATGATTGCTGAGGAATAGCAGAAGGCTGACGACCCACTAATAGGAAGCAGTTACTGTCGCCTATATATGTTTACGATGCCAAGAGCACCTCGAACACACTGCTGCCCCCATAGGGGTACTGGTAACATTGCTTCAGCGATGCATACCATAGTGAGATTCAGTAATCTTTAGATTGGTTTCCGAGTTTAATAATACTAAGCTGCCACGTTCTTCACTACCTAACACTGTTTTAATACTTAATATAAAAAAATAATTTATTATCTTTCGTTTCGCTCTTGACAGAGCGGTCGTGGTCACGTTGAGGCATCCACGTCGGTGGTAAAGTCCGGACGCCGAGTAGAAAGAATTTCGTACGTTGACCTCTTGACCTGTTATTATCTGTCTCTGTCACTCCCGCGTAAATATAATGAGTCCTCGCTCGCACAGAGCAATGACCGCCGTCCTCCGGGATTAACAATTGTAAAGCAATTTTGAACACTGCCACTTTAGAGAGAATAAATGTTATAATAACTGGTTTGAGCGAATGGAAAAGTGTATTAAACTACGTGGTGAATACTTTGAAAAACAATAAAAAGTACTATAAGGTTTTAGTTGTGTTTTTTCTTCAAACGACAAAACTTGAAAGGCGTGCCTCGTAGTAATTATAATTCGGTTTTTATAACTGTTATAATATAAAATCTAAATAAATAATTTATTATAATAACAATAATTTATTTAATAATTTAGTAATTTTTTTTCTCCTTCAAACATTTTATGTAAACCGCACTTAATACAAAAATGTTTGTGACCACTGTCAGTAGGTAAAGAGGTCATTGTACGAAATTCTTCCTGCTCGACGTCCGTAGTTTAGAGGCGGACACAGCTCTCCGCACGATCTCCCGCCATCCCTCCCTGTTGGCAGACTATCTGGCGCAGTCAGACACACGGTTTCCCACTACGTACTTTACTTGGTCAGTCACTGTCACTTTACTTTTACCTGCACAACCAACCGCTCTATGGAGTCGCTATCTCGCCTAGAGACATGCCCAAAGTATTGTAGACTGTGCGATTGTACTACAGCCGACAGACACCGCGTGATGCCGAGCTCCTGGAGTATGGATACGTTAGTGCGGAATTTAATTATAAATAACCGTTATTCCAACATGGAAGGAGATAACCACGCTTCTTTCCCTCCTCTTCTATGTCACTTGCTATAAATATTACGTGGATAGATCTATGATGACTCTTGAAACGTTTCTTCCGTATTATTAATACACGTCATAACGTTTATCTCCGTAACACGAAACCTAATGTTGCACAAATACCAGCCATTTTATAACAAATAGCGATTTTTCATATTTTATATTCCACCTTAAAAATTCATATTTTTCTGTGACATCCGACAATCTGATACTATCCGCCATTTTTGCCTTTCGCGAGAAGTTATCTATGCTGTATTAGGTTAGTGGGCCGTCCACTATCTCGCTTGCCGCTTTCCAGCTGGCTCGGGGAACCAAATATTTTTACTTTTGGCTTGTTTCTCTTTGAAAGAGAATTTTTTTAAATGGGTCGCTGTCATCCACAAGTTTATTGGTCCGGTGATATTTTTCTGTAGGTAAGGCTTTTGGTGTCATGTTTTTACTTATAAAAAACTATTTATGTAAAATATTAAAATAATACAATGAAAGATTTAATAATAACATCTCCCATTCTCTAGAGGGAACATACAACAAACCTACCGTTTACAGGGTTTTACACACACTGGAGATCTGTACAGGTTCTTCAATAAGTTTTCTTTAACCAACACCGTACCCATAACCGTACGTGGCAAGTATGTTTTAATAAGCATCAGTATGCTAGTAATCAGAAAAACTACAAGTGGCATATTAGTAGGTATTCAAATGTAGTTTTTCTTTAATTCTTTAGTAAATGTAATGCCATATCGCTTTCATCGCATTTACTATGAGTAAGTTATCAGCTCGCCTCTTAATTGACCTTAAAAGTATACTCTTCATAACTGGATTGGAGTTAAATGTATTTTTTTATTACTGTTGAACAGCAGGCAGGTTGACGGCCCTTTCTATAGTAAACATTTACCATCGACTATAGATGTTTGCGACGCTAGGGGCACCGCTAATACGCTGCCGTCGGTGTAGAGCAACCTAGCGTCGGTGTAGTGAAACCTGAATTACTTGTGCCAGAAAGCGAGGTAATTATAGGGGATATTTGGAGATATAGTGTTGTGTACCATAACACTATAACGTAGTATAAAATATGTATTGTATAGTATACAGTAATAATATATTAAAAATAAATATCTGGAGTATAATAGATAACTAGTTATCAAAATCGGAAAGTGCTCAATCCGGGGGCAGTTCTATCTATTGTGTCCAGTCCATCGGGTCTTTAATTCCGCCCTTAAAGGTCATTGCACTCGGAAGCCCTTTCACGCCCTAGCCACCCTTAGGTCGGGTCCATCGTTATCGATATTTATTAGTGTACGATTTTAAATATATAATATATTAAAATTTATTGATATTAAACTTGATAAATATAAGAGGTTTGTTTGGATGTACTTTAGTTCGTTCTGAAATTGTTTCTAAATTTCAATAATTTAAAATTATACTATTGTTTTTTCTCAATTTAAATGAACTGGAGCTATTTTATATACAGCATGTGCATAAATATTTTGTTATATTAAATATTATTTGTAACATGTGTTTTTTTTAGAAGGCATGTGTTAGAGCCTTATACCGAGCAAGATTCGTCTAGTTTTAGTTATAAACAAAATACATAAGTTAGAAACGTTCCAAAGTCACATAAACAAGAAAATATTTAAAGGAATTAAAATTCAAATGAAATCATTTGTTTATTGTTGAAGAACAGCAGACAGGCTGACGCCCTACTTTATACTCGTAGTAAGCAGTTACCGTCGCCTACGGATGTTTGCGACGCCAGGGGCATCACAAATACAATGCTGTCCCATAGGGGTGCTGAAAGGGTCACTAATGCTGGAACAAAACATAAAGTTACTATGGAAAAATTATTATTATTATTGTTAAATATTATATAAATCTATAAACTATTCACTTGATAACGAAGTTCGCCGTGTAGCATCGATAATTGTTTGTAAACTTCAGAGACACTATCGACTAACTAGCCTTGGGGGCATCTCTACAAACCCTGCCGCCGGTTTCACTGATTTACAGGGTAAAATAAAAGGGAGCCCCCCCGTTTTATTTTTCGTTTTTACACCTGAACGCTCGTCATTTCACTGATGAGGGTTAAATTATGTGCGTTTAATTGCTCGCAACGCGTGTAAATGCGTGTTAGCGATTAAAAATAATGCCCGGCCCGCGACATCACTCTGGAAAGGGTACATCGGTGCTTTGTCAACTTATTAACAGCGGTTCAGGATTTGACTCTTCTTTGTCAAATTCTAAACAAATATTCATGAATAATTTTAGATTTTAAAGACAAGTTGATTGTGTTCCTTTCTGCTCGTCTGACACTTTCTAGCTTCTGCTACTATTTCTATTTCTTTAGTTTTTTGAGTATTAATTTAAATAACATACTATAGAAATTCCCGATATAAAAAAGTCATTTTCGAAATATTGTTTATAAATCCATACTTTTAAAATAAGAAATTTTAGTTAAAAACAACGACATTCTATTCATAAACAAAAACGACTTTAAAACAACAGAATCGCCACCTTTCAGAAACAATTATAGTTAAAATGCCATGCCATTTCCACTTTGACATTTTAATAGAATTTGAGGGTAGAATTAAATATAACAATACGCCGAGACATGATTTAGTATCCCATGGGGTCCTTGAACGAGATTCCTTCTATTCTTGGAAATTATTTCTTCAAATTTGATTTAGGGATGTTTTAAAAGACGCCACCTTTAAAATATCCAAGTCGTTACAGTGACAAAACCTCTGCTCAGAAAACTCATTCTGCATCTTCAATGTGCAGGAAATAGATATAATAAAAAACAGTTGAGTTTAAAAACAAAGAGGTTCTAGGATTTGTGAATGAATTCTACTTTTCTGACATCTACGTATATTTTTTAAATATTTTCTCATCTCTATAACTTTAACCCTAGTTGCAATCTAATCGTTGCAGAGAGGTAAGGAAACGACTTACGAAAATTGGCTGACAGGAGCGAAGTGCTAAAATTAGGGCTATGTTGCAAGCATACGTCTTTGATAGGCTGATGATAATAAACATAAAATTTCGCTTCAGTACCCAGATTTCTTTTCAAAATTGTTTTTTACCACTTTGCACGGTCACTGGTGATTAACACGTATCATTTCTCCTTTTAGACATTAAGATTTTTTTAACAGTATTGAAAGTATATAAAGAAGTTACAGTAATCCCCCTTATAACACGGTACTCTTATAACGCATTTTCATATTACGCGATTTCAGTTCCTCGTATAACACGTATATTCCCCATATAACGCGGTGATTCCCAATATAACGCGGTGATTTCACACGTTACATTTCTATATGTACTATGAAATTTATAATGATTTGTACAGTCAATAATAATTTCACATACCTTACAATGTTCTTAGTTTGATTTTAATAAAACGCACATATTTCGTTCATAACATAGTTTTTTCTTAACATTCGATTTAAAACCCCTTTAACGAGAAAACTTAAACGTGAATCATTTGTACATAACGCGTTATATGGGATCATATACGCGCATTATCCGAGCATACTCCTACAACGCGTTTCTTGTTCACTTGTTTTATGGGTACTAGACAACTAACAACAACTTTATTTAATATATATTTTTGTTAATAAATACATATCATACATAAAAATCCAGACACGAGACGGGCATCGAACCCGTGACCTCCGCGTTAGCCGCTACGCCAGAGTCATTTCATTACTCAATACACTAATAATATATTATATATTTTATGTTATATTATTTATGTTATTATTATATTTTATTTATATTATTTTGTTTCATATTACTTATTGCGTGCCACCTATAGCAAAACGCTCTTGAACATATTCCGACCTTAAGGTTGTCTGGAAGAGATGCACCCGTACAGGGGCGGAGAAAGAATACTAACCTCTGCGGCCGGGGTCGGCCTGTCGTAAAAGGCGACAAAACAACCCACCCTAGCTACGTGGTAGGGCCTCAAGTCCGTCTGGATGCCGACCACCTTTGGTCTTAAGTATGCCGCCATAATAACCTTGTGTTGTGTTCCGGCATTAGTGACCCAAGTTCCCTTATAGGATAACAGCGTGCAAGTTCCTGTACCCTTATGGGATAACAACGTGTTAGCGATCTACTGGCGTTCCAAACACTCATAGGCGACGGTAACTGCTAAATTCTAAGCGGGCCGTCAGCCTGTCTGCTGTCCTACAGCAATAAAAAAAGAGATCACTTCTTAGCGATAAGGCCGCCTATCATGTACTTCTAGTTATAAGTTTAATATTAAGTTACTTTATAAATAATATTTGGTGGACATTAAAGAATAATCTAACTATTTATATATCTATCTAATATGCTAACAGCAAAGTTGATGAGTCAATATCTCGTCATCCATAGTAATATTGAAGCAAAATTGGTTCTCCAACTATTATTATAAATGAAACATTACGCACGCATGTAGTTCCACTGATATTTTGTGTATAAACACTGAGCGTATCCCTCCTCTTGAACAACTTGCAACTACCTCTCGTAACAATGGAGCATCGAACGTTTTCTTATATAATCAAGAGCTGCTTCCAAGATGTTGGTAAAGGTCGAAGTATGTTATCATAGCATAAGCGAGGAATCTAGTGTTTTATCACAATATATAATATTTATTAGTGATTATATGTAATTTAAAAAAAAAATTGTAATCACTCTGGTATATATTGATCGTTATGAAGAAATTATCTAAGTGAACTTTCAAAGATAGATTGATCTATTTTATATTTTATAAATAGTACCCTAATAGCACTCTGACTATGATTATTTGATAACGATTTTATTTTTTTCAAGCAATGTATTATTTTTAATTATAGTCTTAAACAAATTACATGAATGAAAAATGTACCTATAACTCACTCGCTCCCGCTAACTCTCATGAATAACACCGCAGCCACTTGGCTAAGGGGGCACAAGCGAAGGTTGTATAAATATTGGCGCCTCGCTTTGAGGCTAAGTGCCGTCTTTGTCTCGACAATAAAAGAATAACACTCATTTATCTTAACAATGAAACCGCGAAGTTCGCTACCGCGCACTTACTCGCTTATCGGCTTCGCTTGTTTACTATAGTTTTTAAACTTGAAAAAGCATGTGGTTTGCAAGTAATATAATTTAAAACGTAAGCCAATGCTAGAACGAAATTAGTAGGAGCCGTTTAAAAAGAGAAGTCAAGTCACTCAACCTTGCAGCGATCATTTGGAATGACAAAGAGCATCCGTAAAAATGTAGAAATTTAAAGGAGTGGACCTGAATTTATTAATTTAAGAAACTCAATTTGTCTTACACACTTTCACAGCCCATAATATTCCGCTATTGGATTCGGCCCTCCTATTTGTGAGAGTAGATAGTATTCCCACTATGTTTATCTAAGGCGTATTACTCATACCAGTTATCTCGGTATGGAGGTTTCCTCGCGATGTTTTCCTTCCATGGCTTTACGTTATAGTATTTTTTCAACGCATACTAGATGAGAAAAACTGTCCAAACGGTGCATGTCATCGTTGAATTCAAACATACGAGTCTCGTATCATACTAGCGTCTAAGATACAGGCTTTGCCTAGTTTAGACGCTAGTTTTCCTTATAAACTTTTGATTCCTGGATAATAAACATTTTTTAACCTACGAAAAAACGGAGGAGGTTCACAAATAAACCCGAACTGGCACACACGTGAGGGCACTGGCGCCGACTCAAAATTGCTTAGGTATAGGTACTTAAATTAGTTTAAGAACTTAGTTATTAGAGTTAATAAAAATAAGGTTTATTAATTTTTGCTTTTCAGTTTTTTCGGCGGTTTAATTTTTTTGTTAAATTTTTTTTATTATTTATTATTATTTCTTTCTGGCTCCAGACTCCATGCAATATACATTTGCTTGGAATTCGGTGAATTTAAAATAAATATTATGGTCGTCTAAATTGTAACTTTCTATTTTGTAAGTACTTTAATACAAAAACTTGTGAATAAGCGAAGAATACTAAGGTGCAAAAATAAAATCATAATATATAATTGAAGTTATTTACGCACAATTAGAAATTAGGGGATCGCCCAACCACATCCCCTAAAAATGAATGCAAGAATTGGTTACAATATGAGTGTGATATGATAAAATAAAATGTGATATGATAAAAAATAATAGTCCTAACTGCACAATCTTCTTCTTCTTCCTCCTGCCCTTATCCCACATTATATGGGGTCGGCATAACATGTTACATGTTGTAATAGTTGTGGCTTAGTTTTTACAACCGGCCGCCTGCCTGACGTTAATCCCTTTTTGGGGATAAATCTGTCATCCTTATTATTTAAATTATTTTTCTCGTTTCACATTAAAAGTAGGACATGAAGTTTCGTTGTCAATCATCTAATATATCCTCCAGCGACACTTTTACTGGTTTCTTCTTGAGCAAACAACATCCGAGTGTCGATTTGGGTGTGCAGGGTGGCACTTTTGCCGGGTCGCCGAGTTTTAAGGGGTCCGTGCACAATTCACGTTCGACAACTACGTCACGAGGGCTTCTAAATAGGAAATTTGCAATACCGAGCATCTTCGAATGCTCTTGGTACTGCATTCCGTTTCGATTGAATGCAGATACAGGCAGGTAGCGCACAATGCGTCCATCTTCATATATTTTGGTGGTGGCTCACAGCAAAATTGCTCTTGGCAAGTTAAAAGCCTTAAAACTCGCGGCTTCTTTCACAGCAATACATAACCTTTGGCGAAGGACATGGTGTCAAGCAGGGATAGCACATAGGTGGATCTTCACAGCACGTTGTCGGACACGGGGTTACTAACATCGGACATACTGCAAATTGCTTCAGGGTCAAAAGCACGCCATTTTTATTTAGAATTTATTTCTTTTTCTTTTGTAAATTTGATGATTATAATTTTTAATTTTGATAATTTTTATATAAGTCTGTGGAAAAATTGATGATATATCTACACCATTTCTTGATGGAACGTGTCCGAACGAAAGACAGTAGGGAGCGACTTGTACGGTCTCTGAGAGTCAACTTATGGGAAGTGGATGTTTTCCAGAGCATCCTGTCGAGGCCGCTCTGTGCTGCCGCTGTTTTCATTTACAATAATTTTAAGACTTACAAATTACAAAATTTAAGTAATTAGGATAAAATGGACTGGCATGATATTTTTATCAAAAGCCCCTAAGGAAATTAGATAATCGTATATGTATGATATTTTATATTTATATTATATATTCATTTGATTATTGTTAAATCACTCTAGATTTGAATTAAATTTCAACCTATATTACTAAAAAGTAAGACAGGCAGTAATACTATCAAATAACAAAATAGACATCTCCATAATATCGTGTATGGAATTTCATAGAAGTGATATGCGTCATCTTTGCGGTTACTCGGCTGTGAATAAATTTGTTACTTCATGTGCGGTTTGTAAAAAAATTAAACACACATATTAAAAACATATTTCAATAATGAATCATCAATGTGTGTTTTCGCAACATGTGGAAGATATTAATTACACTTATTTTGAAGCAAAGTGTAGCCGACCCTGGGCTCAAAATTTATATATTCTACTTCTTGAGTTCAGGTGATTCACAGCATATAGTTCAGATGCTACTGTCACTCGGTTTTATCCAGGGTCACGATATCTTATTTCCTAATTCCTTCACTTTAGTCCATTTATTTTCATTTCTCTAGTCCATTTTATTCCCTCTTCTTATCATTCTGTTTTATTTTCCTTCTTTTAAAGCCAAAAGCACATCGAACAAATGCCTAGATCTAGTCAAATACTTACGTAGGATAAAGCGTATGATCAAATAAGGCCATGGCCTAGTGCAGGTTTTTCGCGAGTCAATCGGCAGTCATGGCCTTCAAGGAAGAATACTTTCGTAAGGAGTTTCTTCTCTAGGCTCAGTGAATATCGCAGCGTAATGGCTCAAGGGCTTATCTGACGATCAGAGTTTTTAGTAGGTATACCGCAGCGACCACCATTAGCTATCTTCTTGACATAAGGCGGTGAACCCCACAAACCCACGTCGGCTATCCCCTCTGAGAAAAAATGTCCCCCCATATGGCACATTTCTTCTCAGGATAAAAATATTTGCATAATGATGACCGTAACTGCCATGCCGTAAACGTCTCAAATACGGAAAGAAACTATTATGCTATTATGCAAAATGGGTCTATCCAAAAATTGATGATAGTGGTCTTGTAGTGGTCGTCATTATCTGAGCAGTAACCATGGCGACGCAAATAAGAAACTTCGGTTTACATTTCAGTACTGTTACAGAGAGAAAATTTGCGATGGTGTCCATAGTGACTAAAGTTCCTTTTTACTACTAAACCCATGTATATACTATCTGAGCCCCAATCCAAAAGGAATACCTATGCAATGCAACAGAGCCTCTAATAATGTTGACTTCCATCTTGAAGGTTTTGGTGCAACCCCAAGTAGTCGAAATGGGTGCGATGTTTGACCATAGCGAAAAATGTATATACATAGTTTCAAAATATTCAGTAAAATATTTTCTCTGTTACGTTCCATGAATTATTACGAAACGATATTACACCAGTGTAAATCCGTATTTTAATCAAAATAGGAGTTTCCTAGAAGTAATATGCTCGCCGTCAACCGTTTTACACGGAGAGAACACCAGTTTAACACAGTATAACACTTATTAAAGTCGATTCTGAGAAAAATATTATAGAGCCTTGGCGAATATTTCGTAGAAGTATTCGAAACGAGTATCAAGGTCTTTTTACGACGTAGATGTCACATAAACATACTAACTTTATTCGACAGTTAATAATCACTAATCTATTGTAATAGGCTTTAAAATCTTTTAAAGAAACCGCTTAGTTTATTTTGTAATTTAAATTATTTTTGTTTTGCATTTTGTTAAAATCGCACACTGAGTGAAGTGTATTGCAGCACTTTCTTTAAATATACAATTAGCGTATACCAACCAGACTATGTAAATATAATAATAGCCCCAGCCGTCACTATGGTACTGTGTTGAATTGCCTCTTTGTAGCTCAGGGTCAATTGTGGATGGGCCAATGTCCGCGTGCAATTTTGAGTTGGTGACATTCCACGGTACTTCTTTTTTGGTAAAATTAATAATTACTAGCCGATCATGCCGCTCCGCTGGGCGATTAACAGGCAAAATTAAATCGAAACAAAATGAGAAAGCGAAATATCTTCGTAAAAAAAAATTCAATAAAAAGTATCCTATATTACTTAGTATAGTAGGAGGTATTAGTACCTCCAAGAATATGTGTACAAAGTTTCATGATGATCAGTTAAGTAGTATTCGCGTGAAAGCGTAACAAACAAACTTTTTATCCGTGCAGGGGCGGAGAAAGAATACTAACCTCTGTGGCCGGGGTCGGCCTGTCGTAAAAGGCGACAAAACAACCCACCCTAGCTGCGTGGTAGGGCCTCGAGCCCGTCTGGATGGCGACCACCTTTGGTCTTAAGTATGTCGCCATAATAACCTTGTGTTGTGTTCCGGCATTAGTGACCCAAGTTCCTGTACCCTTACGGGACAGAAGCGTGTTCGCGATGCCACTGGCGTTGCAAACACCTATAGGCGACGGTAACTGCTTAATTCGAAGCGGGCCGTCGGCCTGTCTGCTGTCCTACGGCATTAAAAAAAAAAACTTTTTTTTGGTCTCGGGGAAAAACCTCTCTTGACGGGTTCCCCCAGCCCGGGGGGACCTAGGGATATGTGGGACTCCGGAAAAGATGTTTGGCCATCCGACTACCCACTAAAAAACCCCGCTGTTCTCCTATCGCCTACGTCCGGGCCCACGGATATATGGCCTGCCAATCTCGTGGCCCGGGCCGGCGCCGGCCCGCCCTTTGTCTTGAGGCGGGCCCCTTCTAAAGTGTTGGCGCCAGGGGGTCAGGGTTTCGTCCCCCCGGCGCTCTTCTAACAACTCTAGGAGTTGAGGGGGGCCGAGGAACAGCACGCAGCCCTCACCCTCGCGGCAATAGTGCGGGCGGTGGATCCTCCCCCGAGGGGCCGCCCGCGGCCGCTTTTTACGGCGGCCGGAGATCGTTCCTTGCCCTCCGGCGCCGCCGACGTGACCTGCGTTGGCGGGAGGGGAGTGTGGTGGTCGACTGCCGCTCCCGTTCCGCCGCCTCCTTTGCGAACATGACTGCCTCGCAGAAGGAGGCGACGGCCGTCCATCCAGGATCAACCATGGACAGAACCAGGGCCGGGAGCGACAGGTCCACGCCGATTTGGGTAACAAACAAACTTACTTTAACATTTATAATAGTATGATATTGTGAACAATTCACACAGTGTCATCTAGTCAAAAATAAGCAGCAGAGCTTTTTTATTGTGGATAATAACCAACTGATATACTACTTGTATACTTTTATTTTGCGAATAAATACATATGACATACAAACGTACAGATTTAGGACGGGAATTATACCCTTGACTCCCGTAGATATTCTGACGAGCGAAATCCATTGGGCCACCGAGTTTATGTACAATAACCACGAGCAGGGAAAGTCCTTGTCAGTATTCTCCATGCACAATACTGACCCCCGCGGCCGAGTGACCTATGGTAAAAGGTGACAAAACAATTCAAGTAGAGATCTAAGTTCGTCTGGATGGCAACCAACCTTAGTCTTAAAATATGCCGACATAATAATCTTTTGTTATGTTCCGGTCATAAGTGACCTATGTTCCAATTCCTCTACGCGAACAATAGCGTGTTAACGGTGCTCATAGCATCGCAAACATTCATATGTGACGATAACAGCTTACTATTAAGTCGGTCGTTAGCATGTTTGCTGTGCCACTCCAAAAAAAAACCAGAGAAAGCAGTATTTATACCTATATATATCGGCATTTCGACACTATTTGGAATGGCATCCCACATAGAGATTAAATATAGTAGGTACAAAAATACAAAAAATTAATAATACACGTTTGTTGCTTCGTTTAACTAATAGCACTAGACAAAAGGGTCATCGCGATAAGTGGGGGGTCGGACTGGAGGGGACTTTCAACGAACCCTAAACATACGGACAAAATTATAGGTTCTGTTTGTTTAAAGATAGGGTACAAATAGTACGCATAAAGCTAAAATAAGCTCTAATAAGATAATGACGACCCGGCTGTCTCAGTGGCTATGCATTAAGGAGGACAGATAGAATTAAAGAATACTGACCTCTGCGGTCGAGGTCAGCCTGTCGTAAACGGCAATAAAATAACCCTAACTACATGGTAGAGCCCCAAGCCCGTCTGGATGGTGACCACCTTTGGTTTTAAGTATGCCACCATAATAATTTTGTGTTGTGTTCCGGCACTAGTGAGCCTAGTTCCTGTACCCTTATGGTACAGCAGTGTGTTCGCGATGCCAGCGTTAGAAACACCCATAGGCGATGGTAACTGCTAAATTCTAAGTATGCCGTCAGCCTGTCTGCTGTCCTACAGCAATAAAAAATGTATCCGAATATATGCGTTAAATTAAGGTGGCGTCGCGATTGCATAAGTGTAAATTTTATTTATACTTCAATTCGTCTACAACAGCTACGATTATAACAGTATCTACACTAGCGCCATTCTACAGCGTACAGCTGGTCACTTTTTCAACTTCTCCATTACTCTTTGTCTTTATCCTCTATACTATGAACGTAGTCTGATATGGTGGTATCTGTGGGCTTGGTCAACGAGAAAGATAAATCTGTAAGGTCTGAAACTAGTTTTGTTCTGGACTGATTTTACACCCTAGAATGTACAAATCAATTATTATATTTTTATATATGTATATATTTAGATTTGGAGTAGAAACGTCTATAGACTAAGTTCAAGGTGTTCCACCAAGAACTTCATAAACTCATTCAGCTTCACTTACCAACTGCTGAATAACTGTGTACCCTCAATGATGGCCATGCGCGCGAAAGTACGCGATTTACTCAAATTTATTTCAAATTTTTGAGATGATTATTTTGGCACCAAAAAGGGAGAAACGGATGAAAAACGATAGGATGCAACCAGGAATTAACATGTCTGCTTACTTTCCGCAAACCTGGAAAGGAAAAATATATAAGATATATAAGACCACTTCAAGCAAATGTAATTAATTTCCTTTCAAAATAACGTTTGCTATACATGAGTTATTTTGCCTCAATTATTCAATTTTTCATATTGCGCATAGAGAATGAAAACACACTTAATACTACTCTGGAAAAAACTGCAAACTGCACAAACCCTATTCAAAACATTAGCTTTCGAACTACCCCGCAAAGTTCAGGCAATAAAAGACAGTCTGCGCCCTATTCTCGAATGTGCACAACCGATAATTATTTTTGCTTTCATGGCGTGCTTTTGTTTTAATCCCCCGAGTTCAAAGGTTTATTATAGGTCTGAAATGTTTAGTTTACGATTGATGTACTTTTTGTGCTCAATTGAAAGGGAAAATATAATAAGTTATTAACAAAACAGAATCGGAAATCTTTTAAAAGTTAAATATGAGTTAAATTTATTTTATGCTTATTTATATAACAATGATTTAATTCACTCACCCGTTAAATAATGATAATAAAACAATTAAAATTTTAATGAAGTTATAAAAGTTCAGATACAAAATGTGTCTAAAAAATAATACAACACACAACAGTTGAATAAATTCTGGTGGCCTAATAGATGTACGAGCGACGAATGAGGCTAGTTCTCATGCCTTGCGACCTAATTTTTACAAAGGTGCGTTTAGAAGGAGTGATACGAATTTGACACGATTCTTCGAAAATAATTACACAAACACCCTCAGTAAAATTAAAATCTAAATAAATAATCATTAATCTTCTTTCGGGTCGTCAATCATCTGAATCTTTTCAATAAATTATTCTTTAGTCCATATCTTCTCCTACTTTCATAATCTACATATTTTTTCTCTCAAAGCATCATTTCAGCCGGAAGACGCCCACTGCTGGACAAAGGCCTCCCCCAAAGATCTCCACGATGATCGGTCCTGCGCTGGCCTCATCCAACCTATTCCGGCGATCTTGACCAGATCATCGGTCCATCTTTTGGGGGGCCTACCAACATTGCGTCTTCCGGTACGCCATTCGAGGACTTTTCTGCCCTAACGGCCATCAGTCCTTTAATATAAATAAATAATTTACTGTAAACGAAATGTTTTACGGCAACCGGATGCTTACGTGGGAAACAAATGTCTGGCCATGCCGCCTCCGCCGGGCCCCAACAGGAGTGGTAGACCCAAAAAGTGCTGGCTTGACGTCGTAAAGGGTGATATGCATGCCAATGGGCTCACTACCAGGGATGCTGAAGATCGCGCGAAGTGGAGTAGAAAAATTCGGAAAGCGGACCCCGGGCACCGTTGCAACCGGGACATAACACTGGGACGATGATGAATTTACTGTAAACTATTAACAAAATATAAATAATTTCAAACAATAAGGAAAAACTATTCCTCGTATGATTCCTCCTAGAAAATATATATATATATATATATATATATATATATATATATATATATATATATATATATATATATATATATATATATATATATATATATATATATATATATATATATATATATATATATATATATATATATATATATATATATATATATATATATATATATATATATATATATTCATATATATGACGGCGCCTCAAAGCGCCATCTAGTTTAATTATTAAGAACCTGTCATTCTTTTATTACAAGTCAGTAGTTTTGCGCGGACAAGAGTGGCAACACTCTGGTGAAACGTCATTGTGACCGGGCAGCCATCTTACGATCATTACGGTGCATGGCGGAACGGCCGACAACGACGGATCGCTCACGTCCTGTGATTGTTATCTAATTTAATCGTGCGAAAATGGTTATAGTTTTTGTTAATTAGCTTCGTTATCGAAATTAAACTGTGACTGTGAAACAAGTGCCTTTATTTCTGAAATACCACGCCCGCATACTAACCTAAAGTTATACAAAGGTTACCTGAAATGGACCACTCTGATGAAGGGCCTGAAGGGCCTCAAGAGCCTTCATATATATATACCACATCTTTTCGTGGGTTAGCACTTTGCTTGGGAGTTTCACACTACCGCGAGTCTGGTGGGTTGAGTATCAAACATTTTCATCTCAAAAATATTGGCAAAAGAAGGAGTTCTAAGTTTTCCTTTCAGATTTGGATTACACAACAGCAACCGCTATAAAAACCAATCTAGCCACATTTCTCAAAAAGGCATGAAACTGATATCGATATGTCTTGTCACAATATTCGGTAGCGTGCTTGAATAAGGTTAGAATTTTAGAGCCACGAGATCGGCAGGTCATATATCCGTAGGCCCGGGCGTAGGTGATAGGAGAACAGCGGGGTTTTTTAGTGGGTAGTCGGAAAAATCCCGTAGTCCCACATATCCCTCGGTCCCCCGGGACCGGGGGAACCCGTCAAGAGAGGTTTTTCCCCTAGACCAAAAAAAAAGGTTAGAATGTAAGAGGAACGATGTGTTCGTAAAAATATCAGGTCATTATCTCAAGATCAAAAATAATTCAATGATTCATTGTAGATGAAACTTAAAAGTATCTGACAGTGTAAAAAGCCTTATACTAGCGCTATTCCGCAGCCGTCACTGTGTCACGGCTTGATAACGAATGTTCCCTTTGTGATATAATCCGTGATCGCACGCTGAGTAATACCGCCATGCCATCGTGAAATGGGCTCCTCGTTTCTTTTTTGAATCGAGGAATTCTTTTTCAGAGAGAATTTTAAAGAAAAGTAAATAATGTTCCAGATGTTTTTAAATCTGTTTAAAATAAGTTTACAAAACCCAACTAAAAAATTAAGATGTTATAAATAGTTTTATTAATAATAATTTGTTCACTTTTTTCTTGCCCAAATAGCCAATAGATGATAAGAGACAAAATAACAAAAAAAAAACAGATAGATGAAATGTGTATGATTGAATTTAAAATAGTAACTTAATTGTGAATCTAAGTCATTCTTAAATCCACTTGAACTCATACACAAAAAATCATCAAAATCAGTATCGCTGTTTAGGAAGAGTGTGCAGTCATATTTATACACTTATTACCACATACAGAAGATAAAAAATACACGGAAAGATTATTATTATGTTATATGAAATATATAAATATAATACAAAAATTAACTTAATACAAAATACCCTGAATTAAGTCTTTCATCCTGAACTAAGACACAAACGAGCAGCCTGTTAAGTTATGAAAGCAATCACTTCACACAAAGTATAAAAAATGTCCGCCGCAAATTGAAGATACGGTGCGTTTTTTCATCTACCCTCAAAAATTCCACGGGTCCTCGGGTTGATATGCAAACGGTAATACAGATCGTACGTGAGATGCCGTGAGCTATAATAATCTGAATTATGGTTGAATTTTAAAACTGGGTCTCCCCTTGTGTTTTCTATTGGCCGCGATAGGAGAGGCCAAAGAGGTCTATAAAATCACTTTATTACGACACGCTGTAAGTAAATGTATGACGTTGAAATTATTTTTGTATTCTCAATAAGTACACATGTTAATATATATGTATGTCTTGTTTATTTATCTATTATTTTTTATTATAGTTCTTCTTCTCCTTAATACGTCATGACGGTTACATCGAAGCCTCCAATTCAGTCGCTGTTCGCTTTTCAGTATTGTGACAACGCTCAACTTCTATGTGTTTCTCCGTTAAGGTTCTGCTGTGACCCTTCTTTACGACTGGGCAACTGCTACCTGACCATGCTCTGCACCTACCCTAAAAGGAACGTTACAGTTGCTAGTACATAAGTGAAAAACACATTAATTGCTTTTTAATGTTCCCCTTTTCCCGAGGAAAAACTCTGACTGACGAACGCCCCCGACCTGGGGGGTATCAGGGACTATGTGGAACTCCGGAAAATATGTTCAACTTCCGACTACCCACTAAAAACCCCGCTGTTTCTATCGCCTAGTGCCTGGTCCGGCTGATAAACTGGCTCGCCGATCTCGTGACCCAGATGGTTTTAAGATTTCATAAGAAAGCAATTCTTAGCCCTATTATATATATATTATATTTATATATATATATATATATATATATATATATATATATATATATATATATATATATATATATATATATATATATATATATATATATATATATATATATATATATATTATCTACTACATTTATTTATGTGTAATATATTTATGTAATGTTAGTTAATCATATGTGTTAAATAAATGACTTTAAAAAACATTCTGATTAAAAATAATTTTGTTTTAATTTTGAGATCTTAATTTTCATTACCGCGAGTCTGGTGGGTTGAGTATCAAACATTTTCATCTCAAAAATATTGGCAAAAGAAGGAGTTCTAAGTTTTCCTTTCAGATTTGGATTACACAACAGCAACCGCTATAAAAACCAATCTAGCCACATTTCTCAAAAAGGCATGAAACTGATATCGATATGTCTTGTCACAATATTCGGTAGCGTGCTTGAATAAGGTTAGAATTTTAGAGCCACGAGATCGGCAGGTCATATATCCGTAGGCCCGGGCGTAGGTGATAGGAGAACAGCGGGGTTTTTTAGTGGGTAGTCGGAAAAATCCCGTAGTCCCACATATCCCTCGGTCCCCCGGGACCGGGGGAACCCGTCAAGAGAGGTTTTTCCCCTAGACCAAAAAAAAAGGTTAGAATGTAAGAGGAACGATGTGTTCGTAAAAATATCAGGTCATTATCTCAAGATCAAAAATAATTCAATGATTCATTGTAGATGAAACTTAAAAGTATCTGACAGTGTAAAAAGCCTTATACTAGCGCTATTCCGCAGCCGTCACTGTGTCACGGCTTGATAACGAATGTTCCCTTTGTGATATAATCCGTGATCGCACGCTGAGTAATACCGCCATGCCATCGTGAAATGGGCTCCTCGTTTCTTTTTTGAATCGAGGAATTCTTTTTCAGAGAGAATTTTAAAGAAAAGTAAATAATGTTCCAGATGTTTTTAAATCTGTTTAAAATAAGTTTACAAAACCCAACTAAAAAATTAAGATGTTATAAATAGTTTTATTAATAATAATTTGTTCACTTTTTTCTTGCCCAAATAGCCAATAGATGATAAGAGACAAAATAACAAAAAAAAAACAGATAGATGAAATGTGTATGATTGAATTTAAAATAGTAACTTAATTGTGAATCTAAGTCATTCTTAAATCCACTTGAACTCACACACAAAAAATCATCAAAATCAGTATCGCTGTTTAGGAAGAGTGTGCAGTCATATTTATACACTTATTACCACATACAGAAGATAAAAAATACACGGAAAGATTATTATTATGTTATATGAAATATATAAATATAATACAAAAATTAACTTAATACAAAATACCCTGAATTAAGTCTTTCATCCTGAACTAAGACACAAACGAGCAGCCTGTTAAGTTATGAAAGCAATCACTTCACACAAAGTATAAAAAATGTCCGCCGCAAATTGAAGATACGGTGCGTTTTTTCATCTACCCTCAAAAATTCCACGGGTCCTCGGGTTGATATGCAAACGGTAATACAGATCGTACGTGAGATGCCGTGAGCTATAATAATCTGAATTATGGTTGAATTTTAAAACTGGGTCTCCCCTTGTGTTTTCTATTGGCCGCGATAGGAGAGGCCAAAGAGGTCTATAAAATCACTTTATTACGACACGCTGTAAGTAAATGTATGACGTTGAAATTATTTTTGTATTCTCAATAAGTACACATGTTAATATATATGTATGTCTTGTTTATTTATCTATTATTTTTTATTATAGTTCTTCTTCTCCTTAATACGTCATGACGGTTACATCGAAGCCTCCAATTCAGTCGCTGTTCGCTTTTCAGTATTGTGACAACGCTCAACTTCTATGTGTTTCTCCGTTAAGGTTCTGCTGTGACCCTTCTTTACGACTGGGCAACTGCTACCTGACCATGCTCTGCACCTACCCTAAAAGGAACGTTACAGTTGCTAGTACATAAGTGAAAAACACATTAATTGCTTTTTAATGTTCCCCTTTTCCCGAGGAAAAACTCTGACTGACGAACGCCCCCGACCTGGGGGGTATCAGGGACTATGTGGAACTCCGGAAAATATGTTCAACTTCCGACTACCCACTAAAAACCCCGCTGTTTCTATCGCCTAGTGCCTGGTCCGGCTGATAAACTGGCTCGCCGATCTCGTGACCCAGATGGTTTTAAGATTTCATAAGAAAGCAATTCTTAGCCCTATTATATATATATTATATTTATATATATATATATATATATATATATATATATATATATATATATATATATATATATATATATATATATATATATATATATATATATATTATCTACTACATTTATTTATGTGTAATATATTTATGTAATGTTAGTTAATCATATGTGTTAAATAAATGACTTTAAAAAACATTCTGATTAAAAATAATTTTGTTTTAATTTTGAGATCTTAATTTTCATTATAGTTCTTTATAGTTAACTTTAAATAGTAATCGTGTTTTTTAATATAAAAAGGAATATATACTTGACTGACTACAGTCTATTAGATTTATTTAAATATATAATAATAATAATATTCTGATATTACGATAGATGAACATTTTGAATAATAATTACATTATAAGCTACAGACTTGATTTTTTAAACTAAGTTTATAGTCTAGATTATTAACAGAAAAACTTTATTTTAATGGTTGATTAATTTACACTTAGCTTTAATGCTAAGTAATCTTCAACGTAAAATATACCAAACTATGTTGCCCTCGTTAATTTAACTTGTTCGCATTCGCAGATTCAATTAGGGTCTAATATTGACATTAGGCTTAGGGAACCTTGTACCACCCGTCGGATCAACACCTAACATTAGCATAGTTGATTAAAAGGCCTTCCCGGAACGGTTGTTAACTCATAAACGTCAAACGTACAACGTATCATAAATCATCTTAAGATTACGGTTGAGTTGTTCACATGTGTAATAAAGAGCCAGCATATCTTCCCTGTGGTAATCCCTACAATCGACCTTAATACATTAACCTTAAGGCTGGTTTTTGTTACAATTGAAAAATTATTTAAGTCTCTCTGTTATTTTAAGTAAATTATGCTAGCATAAGCAAGCTAGCAACTGAATCAGCAAGCTAGCATCCCAGCAAAGTTACAGAAAGTGGCGAGGTTATGATTTATGACTCAATTATGTACGGCTCATCGGCTGGAACTGATGTAGTTAACTAATAAGTAATTTTCTTCAGGTTCTTAGTTATTGGGCGAGTGATCAATCAAGAATTAGTACGATAAGGGTCCTCGGGATAGTAATTAAAAGGTTTTGATTTGTGTGTGTGCGTGTGTGTGTGTATGAATATTGCTGATATGGCTTACAATTAAGATTTCATAAGTTAGAAAGGGAAAAGGCTGTAAGTTTACATTAACATAAATAGAGATCCTATGTTCACATACTACACTAAATACACATTTCCGTTTTAGTCACTGAGGTCTACCGTAGATAAAGTAATTTTTTACTTTTTGTGAGAAGGAAAGTAGATTCAACAAAAACTAGATAATTTTGATCCCTATCAAGATTTAAACCCTTCTAATAGGATCAAAACATTGGTACATATATTTGTACCAATGTTATACGAGCCTCAAAGAAATTTTACTAGTTCAAATCATTACTATACAACAGTACAGGGATGCGGTTTTCAATGAATGTTGAACCTCAAAGTGTAGGGGTAGAGTCAGACCTAAAGTTCGATGGAAAGAATGCCTGATCTGAGTGTTTGTGAAGTGACAGATGACCCCAAGCAATTATATAGGATATGGACAAACTAAAGCAAATACTTTCGTAAAAGGATTTTGTTATAACCACAAATATACTAAGCAATATTTCAGCTTATAATATTTTATATTTATATATTAATAATCTACAAACTTAGAAAGTTGACACTATTGAAAAAAAAAATTAAGAAAAAGCGTTTTATGAATTTTCTATCCGAAAAATCTGGAGATAGTGGTAATAAACTGAGTTCATATTCGTAATAAGGGCATCAAAATACTCTATAAACAGATTCTACACAACATGTCATCACTGTAATTAATCAATTCTGTGCTAATAGTAGCATAAGCTCACAGAACGATATCAATATTGTTCTATTGATTTCCTGGTATAAAGCAGTGTTTTAAATCTTTATGACATATATTGAAACAATGCAATAATATTTAAATTTTTAATCCAAATTTATTCAGCATGATATTCTATTTCAACATAGAAAACCTGGTGTCCGAACCCAACATTACTGGAGAGACTAAAGCGGCTAGGCTTCAGTGGTTCGAACATCTAGAAATAATGGGAGAGGATCGTATCCTGAAGAAAGCGTACCTGGGACAACCAAATGGGAGACGCCCGGTTGAACGTCCTTGATACCCCTGGGAATACGTAGTATCTCAAGACCTGCTCAACCTCGGCCATAGCTACTGGCGAGAGCTAGCGCGAGACCGAGATGGCGAGATCTGGTGTCGAAGGCCAAGACCCACTTGGAGTCGTTGCGTCACTGTAGTTAGTTATGGTATATTTTATACCAATTTAAATAACAATAGCAGTCAGTATTTAGTATAGTCATCTACATAGTAAATAAGTATATTATCTGTTGGATTTATAATACTATTTATTAGCCATAAATGTCACATTGATCTAGTGGTGTCTTGTATTATTTATTAAAATTTTAATGCACTCTAAAGAAGTCTTAATCGCTTTAGGATAACATATCACTATTAGAAATATCGAGTGTAGGTGGATGGGGGTTTTATTATTTTTCTGTCACGTTACTTCTGCGCCATATTTAATCCAACGAAGTGATCCGTGATACTGCTTTCTCTTGAGTAAGTAAAAGAACAATAAATGGAACAAGAGCAGTTAAATTTGTTTATCACTAATTATATTTTTCTCATTGCTCTCAGTCTAAGCAAACTAAAAAAGAATATATACCTAGAAAAAGGATATGTTTTTAATTTTATTATTAGTTTATTGACGGTTAGTACTTATTCAATAATTGATGTACATTCTGATTTAAAAATCACACCAAACAATAACAACGAACGAACAAAGAACAACGTTTTATAAACTAGCTATCATGCTAAAATGATACACAGAGCTTTCTAAAATGCTATTTAATTAATTTAATCAGCTACGTTTCGAGGTAGCCTGGTAGTATATATAGTACATTCACCGAAGACGCAAAACCTCTCGTCATAAACGTCACATAATATAAACGTCACAAAAAACAAATAAGTAGTAAGATTGACATCGTTAGTATAAAAAATCACATAAATACGTTTATTTAAAACATTTCAATCTCATGGGACAAAATAAAATTTAATTGTAACTACTGAATAGCGCAAAATATTTTAATACATTCTTAATTTGGCTGGATGCTCATTGAAATCTCTAACGACTAACTGACATTTTAGGGTCCCTCAGTACCCAAATCAGAATGTCCTGTTACCGAACAGTCACGCACCCTTTGCCCAAGATGGATCGCTTTATCCCAGAGTACTGTAAGTGGACAGCGGATTACTGTGGCTCACTATGGTCGTTGTAATTATGTGATAGCAGAAAATTTCAAGAAATCCTGGCCATCCAGAATAATGCCACTTGAAATGGGTATTACAGCGTTCTTTTATATTAATATCAAATAGATGTATTTATTATTATTTATTTCAACATTCTGGCACATTTCAATGTAAAATTTTAGTTAAAACGTGATATCGAACGCAAAATTATTATTTAAATTGTGTTTTCAAGAGTTCAGAAAAATATGAATAAAAAAAAGTTATACGAAGTTGAAATGAAATTATTGTATTTTTAATCATTGTTGACGTTTTGATTGCATTCAATCAGCGCTTTCTACTAAGACTGATTCGAAAGTAATAATTCAACTTCTCGTATCAAAATACGATGTTTTTCTACGTGGTAGGGCCCCAAGCCCATTTCGATGGCGACCACCTGGTCTTAAGTATGCCACCATAATAACTTTGTGTTGTGTTCCGGCATTAGTGGCCCGAGTTCCTGTACCTTGTGGGACAACAGCCTGTACGCGATGCCACTGGCGTTGCGGACACCCATAGGCGACTAACTTTTGTAGGTAAAATCGAGTTATATCCCTTAAACTTTATTATTCATTTTAAAAACAAAAAAGGAGAATGTAAATGTAAGAAACACATTGGTAATTAAAACAAATATAAAGTAATTTTTAAAACCGTATAAATAAAACAGTGCAATGATAATCGCTGATTTAAAGTATGTTCCAAATTAAATACTTTGAAACATTAATCTTATTCATACAAATCACTGGTAATTTTTGTAACAAGTTTTGTATATGATGTTTAAATATTCCGAGTGCGATCATTAAATCCTTTCAATTAATTCCCTGTTGTCGGATGACAAAACAGTACATACGTGTCCCGGGACAGCAATAAATCTTCTCGCTATCCAATTGTCCAAGTGGGTCAACTGATTGTCCTCCACCTATTTACTGTCACGTCCCTCCCCTTACTCCTATTTCAATTTTCTTTTGTGCCTCCGTTAAGTTGTTCTCAGATTTAGTTGAGATACAAGCAATAATGTTTTTTTAGATGACATATTGTTAGCGTGGAACGATTTTTTCCTCTGAGAATTGGGACACACATTTCTTGTTTACAAGGATTGGGAAAATCACTATGTTATTGTTTTGTACTTTATTTACCAAAAACTTAGCATGTTTTTACTATAAAAGATAAACCCATAACAAGTCAAGTCACGCCCTCTAAATTATTGTTCATTACATACGGACATGTTATACATACGGACTTTTTAGAGATACACAAGTTGGATGAGAGGACTTATAAAAAATATATATATCAGAAAGGAGATTATGAAGCTATTAATAGTGCGATTAATGATGTAGAATGGGAAATGTTATTAAGTTCACCAACTCTAGATCATCATTTCAGCCGGAAGACGCCCACTGCTGGACAAAGGCCTCCCCCAAAGATCTCCACGATGATCGGTCCTGCGCTGCCCTCATCCAACCTATCCCGGCGATCTTGACCAGATCATCGGTCCATCTTGTGGGGGGCCTACCAACACTGCGTCTTCCGGTACGCGGTCGCCATTCGAGGACTTTTCTGCCCCAACGGCCATCAGTCCTTCGAGCTATGTGCCCAGCCCACTGCCACTTCAGTTTTGCAATCATCCGGGCTATGTCGGTTACTTTGGTTCTCCTGCGAATCTCCTCATTTCTGATTCGATCTCGCAGGGAAACTCCGAGCATAGCCCTCTCCATTGCTCTCTGAGCGACCATGAGCTTTCTCATAAGGCCCATAGTTAGCGACCACGTCTGCGTTCCGTATGTCATCACTGGCAACACACATTGGTTAAAAACCTTCGTCTTGAGACACTGCGGTATTTGGGACGAAAATATTTTACGGAGCTTCCCGAACGCTGCCCATCCGAGTTGGATTCGACGAGTGACCTCTTTCGCGAAATTGGACCTGCCTAACTGGATCGTTTGACCCAAGTAGACGTATTCGTCAACAATTTCGAAAGTACAGTTCCCAACTGTTACGGGGGTAGGTGCGACATGGACATTAGACATGATCTTCGTCTTGTCCATGTTCATTTTGAGACCTACTCCTTGGGAAGCTGTATTGAGGCCATCAAGCATATGGCTTAAGTCTTCCATGGTTTCAGCCATGATTACGATATCATCTGCGAATCTAAGGTGAGTGATGTACTCACCGTTAATGTTGATGCCCAGTCCGTTCCAGTCCAGAAGCTTGAAGACATCTTCCAACGCAGCAGTGAACAGCATCGGCGATATGACATCGCCTTGTCTGACTCCCCGCTGCAGTCGGATAGGCTTCGAGTTCTGATCCTGGAGACGGACTGACATGGTGGCGTTTTCATACAAACACTTCAACGCTTTGATGTATCGATAATCAATGTGGCACCTCTGGAGAGACTGAAGCACCGCCCAGGTCTCGATCGAATCAAAGGCTTTCTCATAGTCCACGAACGCCAAGCATAGTGGCTGGTTATACTCCTCCGTCTTCTGTATAACCTGCCGCAGCGTATGTATGTGGTCTATGGTGCTAAAACCTTTTCGGAATCCGGCTTGTTCGGGAGGCTGGAAGTCATCAAATCTGCGCGCGAGACGATTCGTGATGACCCTTGAAAACAGCTTGTAAACATGGCTCAGAAGTGATATCGGTCTAAAGTTCTTCAAAAGGGTTTTGTCGCCCTTTTTGAAGAACAGCACCACTATACTTCCGTGCCAGGCCTGCGGCGTTTTGCCATCGAGGATGACGGAATTAAATAGCTTCTGGAGGATTTTAAGCACAGGAGTACCACCAGCTCTCAGAAGCTCGGCTGTAATTCCATCATCACCCGGCGCCTTGTTGTTTTTAAGCTGTTTAAGGGCCACACTAATCTCGTACAGACTGACGTCTGGGATATCTACGGTGTAGTGTCGGGTTAATTTGGCTCTTGGGTCTTTAGCCTTGTTGTTAACAGGTGCCCGTGTGGTCGTGTATAGCTGTCCGTAGAACTTCTCGACTTCCCTCAAAAGTTCGGGTTTAGACGAAACGACCCTGCCGTCGTCGGTCTTCAGCTTCGTCAGTTGGCTCTGCCCAATAGACAAGTCTCGTGCGAATACTTTAGAGCCCTTGTTACGCTCTATAGCCGCCTTTACACAGTCTGTGTTATGGCGGCGGATATCGCGAGTCAAGGACTTGGAGATCTGTCTATTTAGCTGCCTATACTGGGAAGCATCGTCCGGGGACTGAAGGGTCATTTGACGTCTCACATCCATCAATTTGAGAGTAGAATCTGAGATTTTTCCGGTTCTTTTTGAACGGCTGGCCTTGAAGAATTTAGACCCGGCCGTTTGAACAGCTTCCACGAACCTGTTATTATACTCGTCCACGTCAACGCAGTCACCGAGGCATTCGAAGCGGTTTTGCAATTCGAGTTGAAAGTTTACCGGGTTTTGGATCTGTATGGGTGCAGGTCGGAGCGTAGACTTCACCAGTCGAGACCTCTCCAATTTTGGATTGATATTCAATGTGCCTCTTACTAAGCGGTGATCACTCCCAGTTTTCACCGAATTGATCACAGAGACATCATTGAATATCTGTCTTTTGGTCGACATAATGAAGTCAATCTCATTTTTGGTGGCACCATCGGGACTAATCCAAGTCCATTTGCGTTGTTCTGGCTTCATGAAGAAGGAGTTCATCATATACAGGTCCTCCTTCTCCATGAAGTCGGCCAGCATCTGGCCTCGGGTGTTCCGATTTCCAAACCCAAATTGCCCCACTCTCAACTCATCGCCGCTACGTTTCCCCAATTTTGCGTTGAAGTCTCCCATGACAACGTTAAAGTGGGTTTTAGAAGTGTGGATGGCTGTTGAGATGTCCTCATACATGGCTTCCACCTCCTCGTCAGGATGTGTCGAAGTCGGAGCGTAAACCTGAATGACCTTCAACGAATACCGTTTGGTAATTTTGAGTATTAGGTACGCTACCCTAGTCGAAACACTCCCCACCTCAGTAACGTTGTTCACAAGAGACTTGTGAACGAAAAACCCGACACCACCTTGGGACAGTTGGTCGCCCTCCCGGAAGTAGAGCAGATTTCCGGAATTTAGGATTATTGAGTCCTCTCCCTGTCTTCGGACTTCAGATAACCCCACAACATCCCATCGCAGTCTGCTCAAAACTTCCTCCAGTTCCTCCAACTTCTCGTTGGTCCGCAGTGTCTTGACATTGTATGTTGCCAGGGCCAAAGGTCGTCGTTCTTGGTAGCGAATCCGAACCCGGGGATTCTTCGCACCCCCTGCCCCGTCGCTTATGTGGCTGCTACCGTGACCACCACGAACGGGGCCGCCGGGGACTAGGGGCCGGGGCCTGTGTGTATCTGTCATTTTAGGGGGGGGTTTTGCCATAATCGCCACGCTTGGCAGGCGGGTTGGCGATCGCAGTATTCGCAGTTGGTGATGCTCTCACGGAAAGATGCTGCTGCCCATCCTCCGTTCTTTCTATCCCTTACTCGTCTCTTACGACACCCACGGGAGGAGATGGGGTGGTGCTATTCTGGTGCGACACCACACACTACAACAGTGACAATAAAAGGTAGTAATTAATGGGCAACTACAACATAGTTTACAAAGTATTCCAATTTCACACAACTATTTTTAAACTCTACACATATATATGAGCGACACCAATAAAAAATTCCAATAAACTAAAATAAACGATAATGATCCATTATAATACATGATAATGACAGTTTGATTTGTATTATCTTTATAAACACTATTATTAATGGAGTATGTTTTATAATAACTTATCTAAATTATAGTATAGTCTTGAAATGGGTTATATTTTCAGATTTCAAACGTTCAATCACACACATAATTATTAAAATAAGTAGTAAACGATGCGCTATTTTTTTATATATAGCATAAAGATAAGATCTGCTGATCTCCATTTATGAAAATCTTCTTACTCCTGCCCTTATCCTACATTATATAGGGTCAGCACAACATGTTGCATGTTGCAATAGTTATGGCTTAGTTTTTACAACCGCCCGCTTGCCTGACGTTAAGCCCTTTTTGGGGAAAAAAAAAATCAGTCATCCTTTTTATTTAAATTATTTTCTGGTTTCACATTGAAAGTAGGAAACGAAATTTCGTTGTTAGTCATCTAACATATCCTCAAGCTACACTTTTATTGGTTTCTTCTTGAACAAACAACATCCGAGTGTTGGTTTGGATGTGCAGGGTGACACTTTTGCTGGGTCGCCGACTTTTACGGGGTCCGTGCACAATCACATTCGACAACTATGTCACGAGAGCTTCTAAATAGGAAATTCGCAGTGTCAAGCGTCTTCGATTGCTCTTAGTCCTGCATTTCATTGCGCTTGAATGCAGAAACAGGCAGCTTGCGCAGGTGCTTGCGCACAATCTTCTTATAATTTAGTGGTGGATCACAGCAATCTTCCTCTTAGAAAGTTAGAGACCTTGAAACACGCAGCTTTTTCACAATAATACATAACCTTCGGCAAAGGACATCGTGGCAAGCAGGGATAGCACATAGGTGGATCTTCATAGCACGTTTTTGTACAAGGGGCCACTAACATCATACATACTGCAAATTGTTCGCAGTCTTTAGGATAAAAGCACGTCATTTTTAATTAGATTTTACTTCTTATTCTTCTGTAAATTTTATATAATAATAAATAAATTTCCACTAGAATTTTGATAATTTTGACGGAATTTTTAAAAAATTTTAAATTTTTAAACTCTAGATAATGCAGTTAATTTTTTTTATTATAAACTATACGAATTTAGAGATATGTACGTTCCATTAAAATCAAAACGTTTGTCTTCGCACCCTGTATGGTATAGTTCTGCTCTTGTAAAAGTTTTAAAAGAAAAGTACAAATATCATCGCAAATATAAACTATACGGTAATTTATCTGATTATCACACTTTTGCTTTACTAAGAAGTAGAGCCAAGAGCCTGGAAAAGCTTTGTTTTGATAATTATATTCAACAAATAGAAAAATCAATACTCACTAATCCCAAATCATTCTGGTCTTATATTAAAAGCAAAAGAGACAATTCCAATTTACCTAATTTAATGTATTACAATGGAGTGTCTGCAGACAATGGTTTTGACATATGTAACTTATTTGCCACGTATTTTAAATCCACGTTTCAAACTGCAAGTGATAATGATTTTAATGACTCATCTACTCCTAATCCCAATATTCCAGTAAACTATATTAGTTCAATAGAAATATCTGAAATAGAAATTCTAAAGCTGCTCTCAGCAACGGATTTGTCTAAATCTGGTGGTCCAGATCATATACCCCCCATTTTTATTGTTAAATGTGCTAATAGTTTAGTTAAGCCTATTTGTTTACTTTTTAAAAGGTCTTTAAAGGAAGGTGTGGTCCCTTCAATATGGAAATCCGCGTTTGTTACCCCAATTCCTAAAAAGGGTGATAAGTCTAATGTTGAAAATTATCGTCCAATTTCAAAACTGTGTTTGTTTTCCAAAATCTTTGAGCGTGTTGTTTACAATCAAGTTTATGTAGTTCTTAGGAATTATATTGGTGAAGAGCAGCATGGCTTCCTTAGACATCGTTCAACTACTACCAATCTCATTTTGGGCAATGAATTTATAAACAATATAATGGAGCACGGAGAACAAGCGGATGTGATATATACTGATTATAGTAAATGTTTTGATCGCATTGATCACCGAATCCTTCTAAAAAAATTGTGTGATGCGGGAATACATGGTGACTTATACCGTTGGTTTAGTTCATATATAGATAATCGTACTCAAGCTATCGTACTGAAAGGATATACTTCACAGTGGTATAATGTGCCCTCGGGTGTGCCCCAAGGGTCTCTCTTAGGACCCCTTTTGTTTTTAATTTTTATATCTGACATAAAACTATGTTTCAAACATTCCCAAATTCTTTTATACGCGGACGACATGAAAATCATAAAATCAGTTAAGACTAGGTCCGACGCTGAGCTTTTACAAGACGATCTAAATAAATTTGTTGTATACTGTACGAACAATAAATTACAGTTGAATGTTTCCAAATGTTTTCATGTCACTTTTACAAGGCAGCGATTAACAGTAAACTTTTGTTATAAGCTCAATAATGAACCAATTAAAAAAGTAGATAGCATTAAAGATCTTGGAGTAATCCTAGATAGTAAACTTTTATTTGATAAACACATAAACAATGTGATTAATAAAGCATCCAAATCATTAGGTTTTGTGATAAGAAACTCAATTAATTTTCGTTCTTTGAAAACCATCAAAATCCTTTACTGTTCTTATGTACGCAGCCTATTAGAGTATGCATCACCAGTGTGGAATCCATTTTACCAAATTTATATATCTCGCTTGGAGAGTATTCAAAAGAAATTTTTACGATATTTAGATTTTAAGACTAAACAGAATTCTGAAAACTATCACGATCGATGCTTACGTTATCACTTTTTGCCACTTGAATACAGAAGATCCGTAAGTGATGTCTGTTTACTTATTAACATAGCAAATGGATCATCCGACTGTCCCGAACTTTTAGCTAATATAGGATTTCGTACACAGCATAAAAATTTTAGAAAGCGACAATTGTTAAGTGTGCCATTTGCACCTACTAATTATAGACAAAATAGCTTTTTTATTCGAGGTGCAAATGAATTTAATCAATTAGATGCCCAGCTCGATATCGATTTATTCACAACTAAAGTTAACAGATTCAAAGTAATGATGGGTAAATACTTTTTCGACACTGTTGAACATTGAATTGAAGTCGTTATTAATTTTTTCTTTTCTTTTTACTGTGTAGAGTAGTAGTTAATATCTAAATGTTAAGACTTGTAATCAGCAATAGTTTTTAAGAATGTTAGATTATATATACATATTGTAATTTTTATTAGCCTGTAAGTCTTACTAAAAATAAATAAATAAATAAATTACTTAGTGTTTTTAGTGGAGCCAGAACGCCCCACGTTATAGATTATGACTTAAAAGAAACTGGCGACATGCTCAACTTACGGCATCAACTACAGTAGCTGTTCCAAGTGATATGAGCGCTGATATGATTTTATTAACCTCCTGTGAACATTTCGAGTCTACTGTTTTATCTTTAGTACTCTAGTCATCTTATGCTGCGTGGACTTGACAAACAAAAAAGCTATAAATTTTGACCTCTTCACATTGCTTTGTGTGCTTCCCACTATACTTTAAAGTGAAAAATCAAATTCACCCCCCATTGGCCCTGCAAGATGTTACATTACAATTACAGTTTTCAGTTTATGTGAACTTATAGTACATACTCTACTATTTACAGAATCAGATATCCCCATTCATTCATCTATGAAAGAAACAAGATGTTTAGCTTCATAGCTTACTGAGCGACACAAAATGTATATCTTGGTTTCAAGTTTCTGGGTAGTTACCAAAAACCTTCTCCTCTCTCTGGGCAATGGTTGAATTTTCATAAAATAAATCAATTTAATGATTTCTTGGGTATAATACAAAACAAAAAGCGTATTTATAGGAACAATAGAGTGACCCTCAAAGCATCCTCGCCGATCCCTTGCACGACAATAATACGCTATTAAGCCGATGTATAGGCCACAAAACGTACGCAAATAGGTTCCTAATGGCAATAAAGGAAGCGACCAATGATATCATTCATTTTAGTAATGCATTACACAACATGCAGGAGTATAAACACGCTTACAATATCGCTATTCATGAACCTTTTTTATTCTTACAGCTTTCTTTCCACTTTTCACGGTCTTCTCAGTACAGTACTCTTGGCAGAGGATAATGAGCCATTAAGTTCCCACACGACGAATATACAGACTAGTAATCTAGACATACAAGTGCATACAGCCTGCATACAATTTAGTTAAATCTTTCTTAATACTTCATTATTACGCTAATTGACACTTCTAAATTAAATAAAATAAATATAATAGGCACGGTTGTGTAGGAGCAGACATCTACTGTTTGTTTTCGCAATAGTTCCTTTTTTATTGCTGTAGGACAGCTGACAGGCTGACGGCCCACTTAGAATTTAGCAATTACCGTCGCCTATGGATGTTTGTAACGCCAGTGGCATCGCGAACACGCTGCTGTCCCATAGGGTTCCTTCATATAGTTCCAATAGTCGTATAGCTATATAAATAAAATGATACTGGTCTGCAGTTGTGCGCGTATCACGGCAAAACTACTAGATAGATTTCAATTAAATTTAATAAGCTTTATATAAAAGACTCTTGGCCCTTATCTAAAAAAATTATTGCGATATCTTCATTTAATATAAAGTTATTAAAGTTTTAAAAAACAACGATTTGATGTGTGTTTTATTGTCACGGAGAAGTGGGGCAAGCGGTGTAGTGCGCATGCGTACGAAGTCGCGCGTATCAGCTAGTGGGGTAATATTGTTAAGATGTATATTCGAGGTTTTCTGTTATATTATTTTACTTATTGAAGTTTATCTAAGAGTTTATTACATTTTCTGTAGCTGGAGTTGAGCAGACAGGCAAATGATCCATCCCATAACAGGTCGCCGTCGGCTATGGGTGTCGGCTACACCAGATATATTGCCTACGTGCGTAGCAGCGCGTCACAATCGAAGGAATATTATAACGCTTCTTTTTAAAAATCCCATATCGTACTGCGATGAGTAAACCTCAAGCGGAAATCTGTTCCAAATCCGGAGAATACGTAACATGAACGACCTTGATAACCGTTTCGTACAGCGTCAACAAGGCTCCAGGAAAGGGGATGAATACCCAGTCCATGTAATTTTTATTATATAAACAATATGGTTCTTCAGGTTCTTCAACACAGTTCTTTAATTTTTAAGTCAATAAGACTATATTATAAACGCTAAAGTTTGTAAGAATGTTTGTTACTCTTTCACGCAAAAACTACTGAATTGATTTTGATGAAACTTTACAATAATATAGCTTACACATCATAATAACACATAGGCTATATATTTATAAAGAAATTGTGTGAATTATCCAAAATATAACGATAAGTGTCAAGTAAGTAGGAAAAAATTCTGCCATCTGCGAGCTATTCTGGCGTGCGCTGCAAAAACCGTTAGAGTTACACGTACATATATTATAATGGAAATATTTATCTTAGTCCTACAAAATAGCCCGCGACAGCATAATATATCTATATTATATATGTAAGCCATTATCGCCAAAATAGTGAACCATAAATATAATAAAATTGATAATTTATTTCTTATGCACATTTGGTACTAAAAATTACTTTAACTATATATCTTCTACCAATCTAAAACTGTAAAACTTACTCGAATAATTTTTTTTTAATTTATTGGCAGAGCAACGTTTGCCGGGTCAGCTAGTAAAACTAAGACTATTTTGACGCATTAATAATCTATTTTAGATATTTTTCTTATCGGGCCTGTTGAATCACAAATTGGTGACAGCTTCTTCTCCTTCTTCAAACCTTTTATCCTATTTGTCTGTGGAGCACTATTTGAGAGCTTATGGGCAGGTAAAATTAAACGAGCGTGTTTTACATATGGTACAGGGTCATCAGATGTCATTCAGTTTTGAAAAAAACGCACTCCATTCTTGTGGTGCCTGTAAAAGTGTAAACCAGCAAAAGGTTTACAATCAGCACTAGGTTATTCTATCATATGTGACGTAGACGTGACGTGTATTATATGACGCCTTTGTTTTTGACGGGACCAAATGTTAGGCAGGTCTCTAACATTAGAAAAGAAGTCAATTTAGCGGAAGGACGAGTTACATTAATTATATGTTGATATCAAGCTAAGGATTCCAGTTACAATCACAGTCAAACCTGCAAACACCTTTTCATCATCTTAGTGCTAACCCCCAGTTTCTACCCAAACTTTCTCTTCGGTGCCCGGTGTCCGTTTTTCGACCTCTTCTTCTCCACTTCACACGGTCTGCATAGTGAATCAATTGGCACGCTCAACCTTCACTTCTTGGATCTTTCTCTTCTGCTGGGGCCCAGAGAAATTGAATGGCTCGATATTTACTGCCCACGAGACAGTTGCCGCATTATGTGATCATACCACTAAAGGCGACTCTCATAGCCTAGTGCCTAACAGGTCAGTTCATGTGAACTGATAGTTTAGTTCACATGTTTACTGCAGCATATTCATTTTCGTGACCCGCAAAGAACATATTTATTGATGGACATTGTCTCTTCAAATTATCTGGCATCTTGGGTTCATATGTGACACGTCACCTATTTGACCTACACGGCAGCAATACGTCACAATTGATGTTACCAAATACTAGAAACATAGATCCGGGTACTGTGAACCTGATCTGTGCGCTTGACCATCGTCTATGGGGACGGTTGTGAGATCTGTGTAATGAAAGATACTCCCTTCAAAAGGATGATAAATAAAACTTCACAGATATTTTACTTACCTATAGTTAATTGTACCTAATTTAGTATTTTTAGTTACCTAATTAGTCAAAAGAGGAGTTAAAACAACATTCCCAGCAATCGAAGGAAACCGAATCTTAAAGAATTGACGTCACATTACACATGTTTAAACCGACCACCCGGTGTGTACAAAATCAACATTTTTTTACAAAATACCCTCTTTTTTGGATGATTTCAAGCTGAAACACGTGTTTGCAGATACGCAGTTGCGTCTTTAAAGATAACGATACGACTACGATTCGATTATCAATTTTTGAGAAATTTCTTCGTATCAGATGGAAATTTGTTCGATCATTTTGTTTTTTTTTTAATGATAAAAAACATACAACATACTCAGATAGAGTCTAGAGACTATAACACCATAAAATTAACCAGTTGTGGGTCGTTTGCCTGTCTACCCATCTCAGCTATAAAAATACATTCGGATAAATATACGGCCATTATATCCATTTTGGAGTATTTCATCACATTTATATACATACATCATTATCATAATCATCCCATATGACGAGCTCCTAGCGTAACGGCTAACACACGTCGGTACGCTTGCGAGGGCACGGGTTCGATTCCCGTCTAGCGTCTGGGTGTTTATGTATAATATGTATATATTTATATATATGTACATAAAAGTATGTAGTGGTATGTGGTATTTCAGTTGTCTAGTACCCATAACACAAGTGCTATGCAACTTTTACTATTAGTTTGGAACTAGATTACGTTGTGTGAAATGTCCTTATATATTTATTTAATTATCCCAACGTTAAATTGCTGTTGTAATCTAAATTTCCGCATCGGTGCTTC
Organism: Malacosoma neustria; assembly: GCA_963693495.1. Classification (NCBI taxonomy): domain Eukaryota; kingdom Metazoa; phylum Arthropoda; class Insecta; order Lepidoptera; family Lasiocampidae; genus Malacosoma; species Malacosoma neustria. Next base: position 1,746,264 of record OY856372.1, read on the forward strand.
GTGCTTCAAGTCTACTTTCCGATTTATTTTACTTCACTTCGCATGCACGTATTCGACCGTTTCAATTAACTACACTACAATTAGCTGCTCAGTCCGCCGTTTCGCCAACCAGTCGTGGTGACAAAATAATTTAACAACTAGACTCAAAAGTCGAACATTATAAATGCTCCATCGGTAGAAACAACCATATTTAAGTAGCTCTGATTTATTACAGGCAAGTTGAATGTCGTGAGACAAGTACCACTCTCATGCACGTGACCCTTGAATGATTTTTGGGCATTTTGTACATTTTTAGCCGTTTTTAAATGACTTGATAGATTGAAAAATTTGAAACCGAGACAAGTCGTTTTATTTATTTTACTTAAACCTTCAACCGTACAATTAATAATTTAAAAATAATTTATTTAATGTGCAGGGATCTTAAGATAATTTATGTCCGTTTGGTTTCTGATAATATATCAGCACATTTAGTGTTGTAGAAGTAACCAAATTTTCCAGTTGATTATTTTGATTGGGTTACATGTTATTTCAGACATTCTATATCTCAATATTCAGCTGCGAACTGGGTCTGTATTATAGTATTAAAATAAAAATAAATAACTATTAAACCGAATAGCTGCTTTATTTGTTTATTTTCTAACTATTTATATACATTTATTTGTATATTTCTCGAATTACTTCAATTTAAAATTCATGCTTTTATGGCCTCTTTTATAAGCTAATGTTGTATGACTATAATTCTATTCAAAATATTAATTCTAATTAAGGGCTGAGAAATAATACGAATCTCTGCGGCCGGGGTCGGCTTGTCGTAAAAGACGACAAAACAAACCACCGTAGCTACGTGGTAGCCCAAGCCCGTCTGAACGACGACCACCTTTGGTCTTAAGTATGCCGCCATAATAACTTTGTGTTGTGTTCCAGCATTAGTGATACATGTTCCTGTACCCTTATACGACAGCATATATATGACAGCAGCGTATTCGCGATGCTATTGGCGTTACAAACCTCCTTGGCGATGGTAACTACTAAATTCTACGTGGACCATCAGCCTGTTTGCTATCCTACAGAAATATAAAAATAAACAAATAAATGGAAACTAAAGAAATTGTACGTTTTTGACTAAACAAATAAGAAGAAAGTAAGTAAAGTTCAAAACTGTTTACACGAGGTCTAAAAACAATTTATGTAGGTTAGTGTGAATTTTAGAAAGTTAGGCTATCCATAAATGTAGATAAATTGTGTAATCTAAAGAGAAAAAAGTTGTAACATAATCTGTGGAAAGATAGTGACGTCACTGAGGGTTTATAAAAGTTTATTCTTCAGAAGTTTGGAATAATTTCTTTCACTGTTATCTTAATACGGGGATGGATTTAGACTAAGTTTTGTGGAGGATCATTAGTGTAAGTTGGAATAAAACCCCGGGGAATCTAGCTTAGGTAGACAATTATTGTGCTAATATATACGTGCAATTGCAAGTAAACTTCTTAGATAACAATATTAGGTAGTAAAGAAACACTTGAATACATATTAGTTAGTCTCGCGTTCATAACATTATGAATATAATAATGTTAACAGCGTAAGTTACCATTGTATACCCACCTTTATTTATAAACTGTCTTTACTTATCAAAGGAACCGTTTTATTTTATTGCAATACTTTACTTTTTATTATTTCTGTGGAAAAGCCGACTGATGTTTGCGACGCCAGGGCCACCGCTAATGCTGCCGTCTGCGTAGAGAAACTGTAATCTGGGTCTTTAATCATCTTCTCTTCTCTTTTCTTTCGTTTTACTCTAGACCGTCTGTGAGTATGGGATCGCCGAGAATGCGAACTGTCCGCCGTTGAATCGAGTCTAGGGGATTGAGATTGCAGGCGGGTGCTCCAGCCCACAATTGTGAGCAGTACTCCATATGCGGTCTAACCTGTGCTTTGTATAGCACAAGGTTTAGCACACGTAGATTTTTGGAGGATTTTTCAATTCTGATAGTGTCCACATCTCCGCCGTGTAAAGAAAAATGTGGAATACCAGTGTCCGCACAAGCCTTACTTTAGTGGCCTTGGTAATGTGACTATTTTTCGACACTTTCGGTAGCTTCTCCATCGCAGTTCTGGCCATAGCCAAACGTCGCTTTACTTCGTCTACGCAGCCGCCGTTGTTTTAGATTAAGGCACCAAGGTATACGTATATAGGCCTGAACCACGTCGCAGTTCGCAATCTATGTCACTACGGGCGAATTGTCTTTGACGCGGTCCACGATCATAAACTTAGTGCTTAATCTGTTTATCTTCAATCCAAACATAAGGCTTACGCGCTCCATTTTGAGAAGTAATTCTTTCATCAGACCAGCATTACTCACAAATAAGATGGTGTCATCTGCATAAAGCAAGTTTGCAATTTTATGTCCACCAATCACAACTCCATCGGTCCATTCTTCGAGCGTGATTCGCATCACAAGCTCGGTGTAGACATTAAATAGTAAAGGTGATATTATGCATCTCTGTCGCATACCCGCATTTGGATGGAAACTATCTGATAAAAGGTCATCTGTCCATAATGAAGCTGTACCGTCTTTGTATAGCTCCCTCAGCAGATGCACGAGGTGTTGTGGTGTGCCCATGTCCAGTAGCGATTTCCACAACGTTGGCCATTTCACTGAGTCAAACATACATACATACATACATACATATAATCACGCCTCTTTCCCGTAAGGGTAGGCAGAGACCACTTCTTTCCACTTGCTACGATCCTTACATACTTGTTTCGTTTCGTCCACTTTCATTATTCCCTTCATACACGCCCTTCGGTTTAGGGTACTCTTGACCTGGCCTTTTTTCAAGACGTCCCTGATCTGGTCTCGAAACGTCCGCCTAGGTCTTCCTACACTTCCAATTACACTCGCCTTATACACTTTTTTCGTCAATCGTTCTTCATTCATTCTCTCAACATGGCCAAACCATCTCAGCATATCTTTCTCAATTTTTGTCACTACATCTTCTTTCAGACCACAACGTTTCCTTATGTCACTATTTCTTATCCTGTCACTCAGTTTAACTCCTATCATACTTCTTAACGCTCTCATCTCAACTGCATTTATTCTGCTTTCATGTTTCTTCTGCCATACCCAACTTTCACTTCCGTACATGAGTGTCGGAACCAACACCCCCTCATGCACAGCCAGACGAGCCTTGTTAGACACCTTCCGACTGTTCATAAAGGAGTGCAAACTGAGTCAAACGCTTTAGAGAAATTAACAAAGTATAAGTACGATATGCACGATGACGATTTCTTCACGGTTTCCTTTTACGTTCATGAATACGGCTTGTTCTGGTGCTATTTCTCTAGACAAATGTGCTTTCAGCCTCTCGTTTATTATGTATAGCATTATTTTACTAGCTTGTGTTATAAGGGCAATTAGTTGAAAGTCGCCACACTTCTTTGTGGAACCCTTTTTATGAAGAGGAGTGAAGACTATGTGTGCCCATTCACTAGGTCATTTAACTGTTAACCATATTTTGTTGCAGATGATGTGGAAAATATGAACGCGACGTTCTCTAAATGCTCATATAGTTTCGATTGGGCTTTCATCTTTCCCTGTCGCTTTCCCATTTTTGAGATGCTAGATAGTTGCTCTTACTTCTGATTCAAGAATATTCGCCTCAAATATGTCACTCGTCGGCTCCGTAGGTGAAAATTTCCGCAACTGAGGATCATGAAATAAAGACTGACAGTAGTTTGTCCAAACTTCCGAATTTTTTTTTGTCTAGTTTCATAATTACTTGGCCATTCTGATCTTCGATGGGCCAGGTTTTAGACGGCAGTATTAGAGGAGACGGATCTTGTGATACAGAATATAATCTATTTGGTTGCGAGTTTTTCCATCGGGTTATGCCCAAGTATACAGCCATCTGAAGCAAATTGTATTAAGTGTCCACCTCGTTTATTCCACTTTCTTTCCAAATCTACCTCAACATTTTCTGCGTGGTAAGACCTCAAGCCCGTCTGAATGGCGACCACCTTTAGTCTAAAGTATGCCGCCATAATGACCTTGTGTTGTGTTCCGGCATTAGTGACCCAAGTTCCTGTACTCTTATGGAACAGCAGCGTGTTCGCTATGCCACTGGCATTGCAAACACCCATAGGCGAAGCTTTTATCTTAATGCTGATGCACCAATCCCTTTCCGGTTCATACCCCATCACAGTTTTTTTTTTCTGGTGTACATGTATTAAAAAGGCTACACTGTTGTTGCTGTTGATGTTACTGCCAGAAAAGTAAATAACATAGTCGTCTGTCAGTACATATCCGCTGCCTTTCGAGTCTGTTTCGCTTAAACCACAGATGTTCACACCGACTCTAGCTACTTCTCGTTTCAATATGGCAAGTTTCCCAGATTGAATCAAGCCACACAAATTCCAAGTTCCTATCATCTGGAGGCATCGTAGCTTGATCGAGTTTCCAGTAGCAGAATTTCCATGGAGGGCCTGGTCTCCTACCCCGCCATGGTCGGTACCAAACTTCACACCGCGCACCCCAGACGCAACGCGGCGCCGGCCCCTAATCGGTTTGCAAGGCGACCGTGTCTCATTTACTTGTGTTATCATGTGACTCTCTTGAGAATGAAGCCGCAGTGGTTTCCCCTTGCCTTCTGCGCCAGACATTATCGGGATTATTTGAGTGGTTATTCCGCCACAGTTCGGTCGCCATTGCCCCGTCTGTTATCCAGCAGGGGGCACCACGACAGCTGGAAAGCCGCGGTACCTAAGTCATGCAGGTGACGTTGACATTTGGGGCTGACTAGATGTTAATATTGTCATTCTCCCACTTACAAGGTCTGTAATGCTGGAACACAACACAAAGTAATTATGGTGATATATCTAGAGACCAGGGTTGGTTGCCATCCGGACGGGCTTGGAGCCTTACCGCCTAGCAAAAACTTATTTACATTATGATTAAGAAAGTTGTTATAATAATCTTCTCTTTTTGATGGGAAATTATGTCAATGTTGGCCAGGTAATATATTATGTATATTCTACAAATTGTAATTATTCTATGAGCTTTATAAGCTTAAAGACTATCCTTAAAATTTTATTTTTCTGGTAATGTATTAATACTGCCTTCACATCAAGAATATAATATAATATAATAACCTTTATATAATTTTATAATATAATATAATATAATAACCAAGAATATAATAACCTTTTCCTGACCCCATTTCCCTCTGATTTCATCCCTGTACTCAGTATTTTTTCAGCCTTTGTATTTTTTGTCAGTATTAGTTTTTGCGTTGTAAACCGACCGGCTTTTTAAAGACTTCGTGTCGCGGGGTTGATGCCGTTTTAATAAGCCGCTGAGTTTTTGTGTCATATTTTTCGGCTCATATGTTTTTGACATTTGCACAAACTATACGCGTAACATATGAGTTATTCTTTTGATAGTCTTTTCATATGGTTTTTAACGAAAGTCTCGGTATTTTCATTTTTCAGGGTGTAAGATTAATTAAACTTTTAATCTTGATAAATAATTTTAATGATATTGAATTTTTTATAGTATTACACGGTACTTCATTTTCAAGTTTTAGATGAAATTAATCATGAAATTTGGAAGTTCCATATTATATTCTTGTAACATTAATTTTTTAAGCATTCAACTCGTTGTTTTAGTCATTTGAAACAAGGTATTCAAATTATGTGTACAATACATACCTACATTTTCGATCAAGTAGAAGGTTAGTAATGAAAAGGGATAATTATATCCTATATCTAAGCCTTATATACCACGACCCATTTAAACTATCACGCGTCAACCAATTAATTCAAAGATATTCAAACGCATAAACTGATGTAAACCAATTTGCCTGTTATAAATTCAAAATGCATCCAAGCGGAAAATTGTATTGGACCCAAGGATTAACCGGGCCAGTTTAGAAGGTGGTACGGGTCTTCGGCGAAGGTTATCGTTTACGTGTATTATGTTTAGTTGTGTTATAAACTGTGGGGTATGAAATACTAAATGGATGGGTAAGGGTTTTCGTAACGAGTACAGGCATGGGTTCCATTTGGTATTTAGCATAAAGTAACAGCGCTTATTATGCTGAAACTCATTTGTATAGCGCTTGTAAATTGACAATTAAATTATGACATTTACATACAGTTTCCAAGCGGCTACGGTCGAATATTTAAAGTATGATATACAAATAATTTCCTTTTTTAATACTGCCCTGTACTCATTATGTATCCTTCATATATTATTGATTCTTGCCACATCTTAGGTAGTTCTTTTTATCTAATCGCCCGTCGGTAGGCTTGCGGATGTCACGGATTATATTTCCTTCTAGCGTCGGGGTGATGTTTTTATTTCCAAAAGAAAAGTATATATCGTCGTTGTCAAACCAACATCTGCTATGTGCACTTAGAGATTTCAACATTTTGACTAATATGACTAGTTTACTCCTACTTTCAATGCGAAACGAGAAAAATAATTTAAATAAAAAAATTATATGTTTTTCCCCAAAAAGGGGTTAACGTCAAGCAGGTGGCTGGTTGTAAAAACTAAGCCACAACTATTACAACATGTATCATTTTGTGCCGACCCCATTTAATGTGGGATAAGGGCAGGAGGAAGAAAAAGAAGAAGACTATTATGACTAGTTTTCTACTCAAACTTTTAAATATAAAAACCACTTTAAAAGAAATTGTTTCTTATGAAATTTTACAAGAGAGTGTTTTTTATTCCATATTTAAAAGTTTAACTTTTTACACGTATCAGATATTGGTTTACAACGATTATATGTTGCATATCAGTTGTCTAGTATCTATAATACTAGTGCTATACTACTTAGTTTGAGACTAGATCGTGTTGTGTGACATGTCCCAATGTCAGTATAATATTTAAAAATAACTGCCACATACATTGATAGGTGGATGGCAATCACCCTTGGTCTATAAAATATACCACCATAATAACCTTGTGTTGTGTTTGAATATGTGACCAAGTTTCTAGTTCCTCTATGCAGATGGCAGCGGATAGCGGTGCTTCCGGTATCGCGAACATCCATACGCAACGGTGACTACATACAGTTCTTCTCAGTCGGATACTCATGACAGAGCAGTCGTGGTCACGCAAGACGCCCGGCAGCGCTTCACCACCGCGCGCCATTTGTCCCTAGCTAAAGCCTGTCTTGTGCAGTCGTTTACTACATACTACATACAGTAATCCCCCTTATAACACGGTACTTTTATATCAGATTTTCATATTACGCAATTTCAGTCATTCGTAAACACGGGTATTCCATATAACTTATAATACGGCACACTTATAACGCATTTTCATATTACGCGATTTCAGTCCCTCGTATAACACGGGTATTCTCCCATATAACGCGGGGATTTCACACTTTATATTTCTGTACTGTGAAATTTGAAATTAACAATTTTTTAGTAACATATGCATAATTTTTTTTATTTAAAATGTTCTTAGTTTGATTTTAATAAAACGCACATATTTCGTTCATAACATAGTTTTTCTTAATCATCATCATCATCTCCGATATCATCATCATCTCAGACAAAGGCCTTCCCCAAAGATCTCCACGACGACCGGTCCTGAGATGCCCTCATTTAACCTATTCCGGCCATCTTGACCAGATCATCGGTCCATCTTTTGGGGTCCTACCAACATTGCGTCTTCCAGTACGCGGTCGCCATTCGAGGACTTTTCTGCCCCAACGGCCATCTGTCCTTCGCGCTATGTGTTTTTCTTAATATTCCATTTAAATCCCCTTTAACGAGAAAAGTTAAACGTGAATCATTTGTACCTAACGCGTTATATGGGGTCATACAAGCGTGTTATACGATAATACTACAACGCGTTTCCTGTAACGCGAAACCGATGTTATAGGGGGGATTACTGTACTATTAAGTGGTCCGTCACCCTGTCTGCTGTTTCACAACAATAAAAAAATACTGACGGTGAATTAAATATCGTAGAGAAATCTGCAAACTGAAATGTCTGTATCTGCAACCCGTTAATCTACCTTAGACAATCGTAACAAGTATACTAACTGTTTTTCTATATGTATGCCTTTAGCCACAGCTAAAGGTAGAATGTTGGATATTATTATTTATCTATTTTTTTTAAATTCAATTATATTAATATACCAAACATAGGCCATTATTTTATTTTACTCTATTAAGCACCTTCGCCACCTGCCTTTTGTAAAGTTTAACTACTCTATCTTATACTATAAGATTGAGATTTTTCTGAGATTGGCAAATCAATACTTAAAGCATTGGAGCAATTGTGTAAAAATAAATATATACTTCGTTTTTCTTCTAACCCTTAATCAAAGTATAGTTGTATATAGTTTTTAAGGATTATTATTTTTATTTATAAGGTAAATATTTATTTGTTATACCCATTTTCTCAGAATTTATAGTGAGATTACCGGATAGTTATTTTTTGCAATAAATATTTATTCAGAACCTGTCACTTTCTCATGAACTGTGACATTGGCAAAATCAATACCAAAAGCAGGTCCAAATTAATAAAAGAATAAGAAACGTTGAACTGTATCGTTCAAAAGAAAAACGTTGAACTGTATCGTTCAAAAGTTAAATGCACAATTATTGAAAACTCCGCCCCGTGTATTTTATATTGTCGCGTTGTTACATTTAATCAAGCGGCCATTCAATTCGTTAATAAACGTAAGCCTGACGATTCCACGGAGGCCGTAAAAACTAAGAATTACCTCCGAAACGTACCCTAAAATCTGAATTTCTAATAACATCTCTACAACGGAACGAACATGCAAATATAAGGTATACATAATTTTTGTGAATTAAAAAAACTAGATGTGACAGGGTCTGTCTTTGTGTTTGAAAGTGTCTGTCCAAATACCTTAATTAAGGTGAAGCCACAATAACATCAGTTTAAATTTTATATTTTGTATTTGCCAAATAATTTTGAACTACGCTTGTAATTGATGTTTTCAATGCTGTAATGTCACTAAATATTCTAGTTGCCAAATACCTATATTAATTTTTTTACTCAGCATACTTTTCATACTCACTATGCATGCCAAAACGTTAAATCACGTCTAAATTTAAATTTGGTCATATTATGTGGCATCCCGCTATCAGAATTTAATATTTTAACCATACTTTACAAGAAAATTAGGTGAAAGAAAATCGTTTCCCCAATGTTTTTTAATCTATTGGAAGAGGCGTTGAAAAAAAACATGATGAAACTAAGTTTTAGCATCCCGCACAAGAAAACAAAATGTTACAGATTTTTACCAACACAAACCACGTGATCTAGTTTCGTACTCAAGAAACAAAACCTGGGTTCCAAATTAAAATAGTCTGATTCAATCGCTTGATAAAGGCCACATCCAGTATCTATTTATCTCACGTATGGGTGTTAAGATCTTCGCACACGTAACCCGTTAGAGCCCCGAAATGTTTAATTTCGTGCCCCTTAACCGTGGGGGTGGAGGCGTCCCAAACACCCCTGCTCTCTGTAATGTATGATGAGTATAGTGCAGTGTAATCACTTATTTAATTGCTACATTTATTCTGTTGATTAAAATACTTGCATGGACGGTGTGCAAAAAAGTTTGTATACGGGACAAAACAAAACTTTTTGCACAACACTTTTGTTAAACTTTTTTTTAAATCTGTCATATGAAGTCTTCATTATTTAATTTTTATATTTATACTAGTACTGTACGTATATTGGAATAGATTTTTTCAATTACATTTCTGTTTTCCGTTTTAGAAATAGAAAAATTCAAAAAATAATTTTGTTAGTTTTACATAATTTCGTTTATCGGTTATAGCCCCATTTATGATTATGGTAAAAATCTTCCCAATATAAATATTTTCATTTCATTTTTTGACGTAATCGTATGTATGTCACATTACTATAATGTAATCGATTGCATAGTGAATTATGAATGAATGAATGAAACTCTTTATTTTTCACCAACTAAACTAATAGAACATTATTATATTATAATATTATATACCAGATTTAAATTCATTATTAAAGAAAATATTGACAGTTTTATATGAGGGACAATCATTCAAATTTTTTTTGCATTCATTCCTACGGTAAGTACAACTAACGTACCGTCGACAATTTGAACGTTCACTCGCCGAGGACTTGAAAGTTTATCGTGTGCCTCGTTACCAGCAGGATATATCGCACCACCACCCAAACTTGACCTGTAACATCTCCGGAAATACCTTTAAAATTGGGTATCGTAGGAGATATGCAGGGTGTATCAAGGGTCGTGTTATACCGGTGGTTGTTGTAAGGAATTCCAAATATTAAATACTCGTGTAGCATTCGTATGCTCTCTCTTGTTAGAGACCATTTTGGAGATGTTCTAGGGAATTTTCAAGTAACCTAATGTTTTCCTTTGCGTTTATTTAGCTGTAACTGAATCTATTATACGAAAGAATACCATATTTATTCGAATTTCAAGTGAATTTTCGTTTTGAATTTTTAATGTTATGATGTTTTAAAGTAATAATCTCGATGGTGACGACAAATCGATATACTATCTCAATTATTTCGCATTTGAAACTTTTGTGTAACTAAATGGTAGGGGAGTTCATTTATAGATAGATATACTGTCCATAACTTCTCATTGCTAGGTTCTGGGCCCTTTTCCTAGAGGCAATAGAAAAATATGTTGTCGTGTTAACATCTTGTTCAAATCTGATTGATGTGTTACGTACAGACCGAATAGAGTGCAAAGTAAGTCACAATGAATCTTTACCATTTATAAAACTAAACGAGAAAAAAGATCCTCTATGTTGCGCCCAAACGTCACTGGATTGCTGCGGTTTTGGTCATAATTTATTTCAATTAATTCTATGTAATATAAAAATCATAACTCACTATCTTGTCTTGGCCATCATTTTCTGCAGAATCAATGAACTCCCCTAGCTAGCTTATTCATATGAATATGTTTATTCACATGTATATACGAATACTGCCACGTAGCCATAATTCAAGGGAATTTTCAATTAATAACCCACGACTCAACATGTTAAGCATAAATATGCCACACAGCAGAAAGGCAGATTGGTTTAAAAATGAAACTTTTATTTTGTAAATTCTATAAAAACTTTTGTAAAATAATTATAATTAATGAGAAAAATGCCAAAAGTATGATAAAAAATTTAATATATAAATATATTTTTACAAACTTTAGTTTCGGTGTCCGAGGTCCGCTTTCCGACTTTTTCTTCTCTACCTCGCAGTTTACGGCATCCCTGGTAGTGAGTTCTTTGGCACGCATTTGACGTAAAGCCACACTTTTTCAGTTTACTTCTTCTGCAGGGGCTCGGGGAGATATCATTACTAGACAATTGATTCCCATATCTATGACATTTATAATCATTCATCCAACAAGTAATCCATCAACTCAACCAACGGGTTCAAAATGCCTGTGCCCGGTTTTGCTTTAACATCCCAGCTAGAAGTCATGTGACACCACTGGACCAATTTGGCATTTTAAAGATGAAGCATCGTCGTAAGTTTCATCTAGCCTGCCTGATTTTTGGGATTGTTAAAAATAAAGCACTAACGTACTTATACTTTCACCAACTGGCAGATCCCCGGAACATCTCGATGCAGCTTACGACGCAAAGGTGTAAAAATGCTGCCTTTAGAGGAAACTTCAGATACGCGACAACAAAATGTTGAACAATATACCACCACCAATATACGATTTGCAAAATACCAAATATTTTAAAATTAAATTAATAAAGTTTATTTATGAGCATCAATTATGACAGGCAGCCTTGTTTCATGAAACAAGTGTTATTTGAAAATGAAAACTTAAATTTTTGATTTACATTAGGTATAAATGTATTTCCGTGGTATGTTTTGAAATTAAACGTTTCATTTCATATCTAATGATATTGGCAAACTTAATTCTTACTTTATCCTTCTTTACGTCGTCATTGTTTTCTTTTTGTTCATTACTATCACTTTTATCTGGGAGCACAGCAGTGCTCCCGCCAAGTCGAGCAAAAAAGTGGCACGGCCGTATCATCCTTTTCTCAAAGCAGTTCAGGCCATTTTCGACCCTCTATAACTTCGTTTGGATAAAACTAGAAGCCTGCATTTTTAGTAACTAATCAGGCATTGTATAAATTCGGTATATTTAAAATTTTATTCAATTTGAACCAGTAGTTTAAGAATTATAGCTAGTCAAAATTTCTTCTTTTGTCGCTCACTGACTCAATGACTGACCGATCATCAAAACTCTAAGGTACTTCTAGCAGACATAGAAGCTTCAAATTTAGAATACAATTAGTGTTTAGTGTATCAATTAAGGAAAACCTAAAATATTTTGTAATTTCGGTCCAGTTTTGTAGATACACTTACTGCATAAATAAATTTGTAATCCTATATAAATGTATATGATTACAAAGTTACATTTGCAGTTTATGAATCAGTGTACCCGTATATATCTACAAAAAGAAATGAGATGCCATCAAAACAAAACTTGTAAAAAAAACCAAGTCTCGCAACTCAGTTCTACTGTAAAAAGTTTTGAGATCCATGTACCAAGTCGGTTACTTTGACTTTCTGTCTTATGTTATTAATTACGTAATTAGGGTTTTTTTACGGTGGGGGGGACCTCATGGGCTACCTCCGCCTGGGGAAAGGCGGAGGGGCGTGCCGGACTCTTACTGGCTAAAACCACCACCCCGGGTCTCCTCTCACGTGCGCGCGGGGCCGCGGGAATCCAAATACTTCCGCAGCCCCACACTCGTGCTGGCCCGGTCTGTCCAGGCCTCGTCTCCTGCACGGGGTAATGAGGTGTTCAGCTACCCCGTGCATCGCCTCAGAGGCGCGCGCCGACACCCGCACGCGCCTCCGCCTCAGGTCCATCGAATAGGGGGCGGGGAGTTCCCCAAGTCCCTCGCCCCTGCACCTATTCATGGGGGCCGGAAAAGGGCGTTGTCCGCCCTTCCCCTGCGCCCGGTGCGCCTTCTGCGGCCGGGGAAGGGAGTCGAGATCTTCCTCTCCCGTTCCGCAGTTTCCTTCTGCGACATCACGTCCTCGCAGAAGGACACAACCGCGTCCCACGACTCTGCGCTACCGACCATCCTCCGCACTACGGCCGGCAGCGACAGATCGCCTCCTACTTCATTTATGAGGATACGGCGCTGCTCCTCCCAAGCTACACACTCGGCGAGTGTCTGTTGCGCCGTATCCTCCCCGCAATGGACGCAGTGGTGGCACCGAGCGTCCGGCTCCCTGTCTATGCGGCACAGGTACTTGCCGAAGCAGCCGTGCCCCGACAGCACCTGCGTCTACGTAATTAGGTAACCTAACAACATCTTATAGTGACCATATCAATATTAAAAATCTTATATGTTTTAATTAAAATTGATTGACTTGGCAATCGCACTATAATCTGCATTACTTGTGAGATACACAACATTGTGTTTTCACGCAGAAAGAGATTAAAATGTGGGTATAGTGCATTTACTTCTTAACCGTCAATATTACATTACTCGGAACATTATAATCGGCGAAGGCCGTTCTTGTGTTAAAAAGGGTCAAGTTGTCCGCTTCCATTGTACGATACAGACCTTGTGTTTGTCTTTCTCATTTCGCGTGAATGTTCATATTTGATTTTCGGTTCATTTTCGGGTCATTTTCGTGGGTCCGTTGCTCTGTTCCAAGTGTACTTTGCCGGAATTTTGGGCTAAAAGATTTCGCTGTTATATTCTATTGTTGGCTTCTGGGTATTTTGTTTACAGGACAATTCTGGTATTATTAGCTAGGTAATGTGGCGACGGGGATTGGCGGCAATCCTATTTTGTTATTTGGTAATCCAATGCATCAGTTCAATTATACTGGGTATAATATGAAAATTAATTTTCAAATAGAAACATATATACATATATATTTTGCTGTTGAGGAACAGCAGAAAGACTGGCGGCCCACGTAATAGAAAGCAAATACCGTCGCCAATTTTGTGATGCTAGCACACAGGGCACCGTGAATACGCTGCTGTCCCACTGGGATACAGGAACCAGGGTCACTATTACTGAAACATAGCACAACATTATTATGACGACATACTTATAAACCAAGGATGGTTGCCATTTGGACATAGGCTTTTTTAAAGAGAAACTCCTAAATGGGGATTTAGGAGTTTCTCTTTGGGGAATCACAACTTCCATTTTACGAATCGTTGATTAACTATAAAAACGTGTCTTTTAAATTTTTTAACATTATAAGTCATTTTTAAGTTTTTAGTTCATTAAACTACAACTTATTTGTTGTCAATTCCCAATCGGTAAATGTTTGTATTAATTTAACGCCATCTTCCGGCAGTTTTATTGTTTAAATGCCAAGTTCCGGCAGAAGGAAAAGAAAGCGTTAATCTTGATGATCCTTATTCGGACTATGGGACAAAATGATTATATTATTTGCGTATTGTCATCAGGTCTTCAAAGTGTAAAAAAATTTGAATTATTTTGATCGTTCAAAGTAAATAAAAATCGAGTCCAAAATTGCGTTACATAGATACAATAGAGATACATACATATCAAGTTAATATCCCCTCAGGGGCGCTTCTCTGTCCGAGGAGTGCACGGGTGTGCGTACCCGAGGGTCCGAGCATCCGCCACCTCATTCCCCCTTCCCGTCCGAGGCGGCGGAGTCCCACCTTTCTTGGGTCCCACCTTTCACCCTGATTTTCTGGGGTGTCGTCAGGTAGTCGTACCCACGCCTGACTGCCACGTGGCGGAGATGCAAGTCCCGCCCCGTCCAGAATCCTCCAGCTTTAGGCTGGAGGCAGTCAAGTCCGTAAAGGAGGCGGCGGAGCGGAAGCGGGAGTCGACTACCACACTCCCCTCCCGCCAACGCCAGCGGTGCCGGAGGGCAAGTAGCGACCTCCGGCCGCCGTAAGAAGCGGCCGCGGGCGGGCCCTCGGGGGAGGATCCGCCGCCCGCACTATTGCCGCGAGGGAGAGAGCCGCGTGCTGTTTCGCGGCCCCCCTCAACTCATGTTGATTCAGAAGAGCGCCGGGAGACGAAATCCTGACCCCATGGCGCCAACTATTTAGAAGGGGCCTTTTTTTGTTTTTTTTTTTTTTTTTTTTATTTTTTTTATTTTTTTTTTTTTTTTATTTTTTACGGGGTGGGGAAATCCTCATGGACTACCTCCGCCTGGGGAAAGGCGGAGGGGCGTGCCGGATTCTTACCGGCTAAAACCACCACCCCGGTGTCTCCTCACACGTGCGCGCGGGGCCGCGGGAATCCAAATTCTTCCGCAGCCCCACACTAGTGCTGGCCCGGTGTGTCCGGGCCTCGTCTCCTGCACGGGGTAGTGAGGTGTTTAACTACCCCGTGCATCGCCTCAGAGGCGCGCGCCGACACCCGCGCGCGCCTCCACCTCGGGTCCATCGAATAGGGGGCGGGAACTTCCCCAAGTCCCTCGCCCCTGGACCTATTCATGGGGGCTGGAAAAGGGCGTTGTCCGCCCTTCTCCTGCGCCCGGTGCGCCTTCTGCGGCCGGGGAAGGGAGTCGAGATCTCCCTCTCCCGTTCCGCAGTTTCCTTCTGCGACATCACGTCCTCACAGAAGGACACCACTGCGTCCCACGACTCTGCGCTACCGACCATCCTCCGCACTACGGCCGGCAGCGACAGATCGTCTCCCACTTCATTTATGAGGACACGGCGCTGCTCCTCCCAAGCTACACACTCGGCGAGCGTGTGTTGCGCCGTATCCTCCCCGCAATGGACGCAGTGGTGGCACCGAGCGTCCGGCTCCCTGTCTATGCGGCACAGGTACTTGCCGAAGCAGCCGTGCCCCGACAGCACCTGCGTCACCCTAAACGACAGGGAGCCGTGCCTTCTCCCGAGCCAGTCGTCGAGTACTGGCCGGATCGCCTCGACGGTAGCGAGGCCGGCGGTAGGGCGCAGAAGCCTTTGCCGCCATTCCGCCACCAAGACCTGACGGAGCTCCTCTCGGCGCAGCGCGATCTGCCGCTGCGCCGGCTTCGAGCCCCGTGCCCGCTCTTCCTCGCGCCATCGATATAATGACGCGAGTACTTTCGCCTCTAGGTCCCAGGGCGGGGATCCGGCCAGGACGCAAGCCGCCTCGTAGGAAATCGTGCGATACCCGCGGACGACTCTGACGGCCATCGCCCTCTGCGGTTTACGCAGAATGGCGAGAGTGCTGGCCGTCATGTCCAACGCCCAAACAGGGGCCCCGTACAGGGCCATGGACCGCACGATTCCCACGTACAACCGCCTACAGGCGGCGCTCGGGCCCCCCAAGTTGGGAAGCAACGTCGAAAGCGCGCCCGCTGCACCCATCAGCTTGGGCGCCAGCCGCCGGAAGTGGGGCCCGAATTCCCATCGGCTGTCGAGCACCAGTCCCAGATACTTCATGGTGGACTCGACAGCTATCCGGGCCCCGCTGACCACGATGTGTGATCCCGGCGCCGGCGCACGTCGGGGGCCATGAAACACCATGGCCTCCGACTTGTTTAGGGCCACCTCCAGGCCCAGGCGCCGGATGCGGTTCACCACCTGTGACACCGCAGCCGTGGCTATCAACGTCGCCTCCCTGTGCGAGCTCCCCCGGGCAGTGACAAGCGTGTCGTCCGCGTAACACGTCAAGTCGGCGCCCGACGGGAGTTCGCCTCTCAGCACCCAGTCGTAGCCGATGTTCCACAGGAGCGGTCCCAAGACCGATCCCTGTGGAACACCGCACGACATGAAGTGCCGACCGGCACCGTCACGTCCCCGATAGGTGACGCATCTACCCTCCAGATAAGCCCCTACCGTACGGCGGAGGTAGGGAGGCACGCGATGGTATTTCAGAGCCTCCCGAATACAACTCCAGGGTAGGGTGTTGAATGCGTTGGAGATGTCTAAAGACACCGCCAGCACCACCCCACCCCGGGATACCGTCTCCTCCGCCAGGGCCCTCACGCGCATGATGGCGTCTATGGTGGAGCGCCCCCGACGAAAACCAAATTGGTTGTCGTCCAGGTCCGGCCCCTCTCTGCACAAGTGGCTGACGAGGCGATCTGCGATAATGCGCTCAAAAAGTTTGCCCGCCTCATCGAGCAGCACTATGGGCCGATACGCGGACGGCGAGTCCGCGGGGCGCCCCTCCTTCCTGAGCAGGACCAGCCTCCCCTCCTTCCACACACTGGGAAACTGACCCCGCTCGAGACATGCCGTGAAGAGCCCCCTCAGCTGGGGCTCTAGCTTCTTCAGAGCCAGGACGAGAGCTCGACCAGGAACTCCGTCGGGTCCGGGCGCTGTGTTCTTAGCCCGGAGTCGCGACACGGCCGCTCTCATCTCTGCTTGCGTCACCTCGGGGACATCAGTGCTCTCCTCTTCTGGAGATTCTGTGGCTGAGGGCGAAGCCATCGCCGGGGGAACGTGTCCCACTCGCTCAGGGAAGAGGGCCGATACCACCGCCTCTAGCAACTGGGGTTGCATACTTTGTACCAGTGGAGGCGCCCAGGGACGCAACTTGCCCCGTACCCAACGGTAGGGGCGCCCCCACGGATCCCGATCTAGGGACCCCAGCAGCTCCTCCCTGGCACGCGACTTAGAGTCGCCGATGGCCAGCCACAGAGTCTCCTTGGACGCGCGGTACACCTCATACAGCGCGTCTTCCTCGACGGAATCCCGTCGACGTCGTCTCCGGTATCGCGTGTACTGGCGGCGAGCCGCAACGCACTCAACGCGCAGCCGGGCGATCTCGTCCGTCCACCAGTACACCTGGCGCCTTGCGGACTGTTGGCGGACACGGGGCATGGACGCGTCGCAGATCTGCATCATCGCCCCGCGAAACCACAGCGCCACCGCTTCGACGTCGACGGGGCCGTCCGTCGTCGACTCCCAAATCCAGGACTGAACTAAGGCAGCTTCCTCGAGTAGTTCCTTGTCGATGCGCTTAAGCGCCCAACGCGGGCCGTCGTTAATCGGGGCTGTTGGATGGCGGCCGCTCGCGGTCTGAGCAGAGACGTCGAACCGGATATACCGATGGTCCGACAGCGTCTCCACCTCCACGGCGACACGCCAGTCGCGGACTCGGCTAGCGACAGAGGGGCTAGCGAACGAGACGTCCACTATCGACCCGCCCCGCTGCCGCACGCACGTGTATTCCGAACCCCGATTCAGGACGACCAGACCAGTCGTCACCGCCCACTCTTCCAGCACCTCGCCCCGAGGGTTAGTGACCGGAGATCCCCACGCTGATGACTTAGCGTTGAGATCCCCGAGCACCAGAACGGGACGAGGGTGATAGCGGCCTACTACGGCGCCCAACTCGACAAGAAAACTCTCAAAGTCGGCGAGACTCTTGTTGGGGGAGAAATACGCCCCCACAATGACGATGCCGCCCGAGACCGCAGCAACCCAGCCGCGGCCACGAGACGGGTCGATCAGAGCCTCGCCAATAATGGCCACCAAACCGTCAGCGCACCCCAACCAGTTGTCACGGGCGGGGATGAAGTACGGCTCGGCGACCACAGCCACGTGGATCGACCACTCTGCCATGCTCTGGAGTAAAAGATCCTGAGCTCTGGCACAGTGGTTGATGTTGCCCTGGAGGAAATGGAGTTGTGCCATTATTGACATTCCATTCCCTCGGCAACGGTCCTGGGCCGGGAGTCGGCCGCGGAGCTACTAGCCTGCCGGGGCCGCGAGGTTTCCCCGGCAGGTTTAGAGCTCCTCTTCTTCTTCTTCTTGGCCTTGCTGGCAGGCGCGCCACAGGCCCCTCCGCCCACTTTATGTCCCGCTGGCTTCCCTGCAGCCGAACATAAGCTGCAGTTGAGCGCTGCGGAACACTGGGCCGCCTTGTGGCCGGGCTGACCGCAGCGATAACAAAGGTCACTACGGTCAACCTCAGCGGTGCACTTAGCCCGAACGTGCCCCTTCTCCAGGCACCGGAAGCACCGCAAAGCCCGGGGCTGCAGGAGTTTCACCCTCGCCGCAACCCAGCCAACCAGCAATCTGCCGCTTAAGGCGATCTTCTTCGCCGACGCTATAGGGCACCGAACCCAGACCACGCCGAGTCCGGTGGCGTCGGTGCGTATATCACCGGCCCGCACTTTGTCCGGCGGACACTCTCCGCTTCGGGCAACGGCTGCCGCCACCTCCTCAGAGGTCACGGAGTCGTCCAGACCAGCAATCCGCATCTCTGCGGTTTTCATTGGCCTGGAGACCCGGACGTCCTCAGGGTTGAGGACCTCCCTCATCTTGGCGGCCAGAGCGTCCGCCTTTTCGGCACTGCCACTCGCAGCACCAGCCACCTCGAACAGCCGCGCGCCCGTAGCAGCCTGCCTGAGGGTGACGGACTGAAGACCAAGATCTGATAATTTGATCTTGGCCTTGGCCTCGGCAATGACCGACTGGTACGTTACACCACGCTCCGCAGCTCCGGGCTGTAGCGTGAGCGTCACAGCCTCGGAACGCGGAGCACGTACCGCCGGCCCTTTGCGACCGCCTTTGGCAGTCCGCCGCGCAGGCTGCGCAACCGCCTTTGCGGCTCGGCCGGGGGCGCGCGCTGTTGCTGAGGCCGTCTTGGCGGCTTTGTGGGCCTTCTTGCGGCTCACGACTGTCGCCCAGGTCTCACCCTTAGACCCGGCAGTCGTGGGCTGATCACTCGATGCGGCTCCCTCCACGGACTTTTTAACACCCTCCGCGGGCTTCCCCTTCTGAGGCGTAGGTCTCGGCGGGCCCTCAGCCCTCCGCCGTGTATCGGCCGCTAGGGGAGGACGGAGGATTTCCGCAGGGAGGCGCCGAGAAATCGCCTCTATACGAGCATTGACCATGCTCCCGCACTGGAGCATGCAGAGCCGGACAATGCGCTCGACCTCGTCGTCGGTATTGGTGCTTGCCGGTCTCGGTGCGGGAGCCGGGGCCACTACCGATGCGGCATTAGGCGACGTACGTCGCTGCTGCTGCTCGCTCAGCGCAGCGACTTGTCGCCGGAGGTCCTCCAAATCATTTCGGAGACGACTGTTTTCCTCCTGCAACTTCGCGACCTCGTCTGAGGCCGTCCTGTTGAGGAGGATGCCAATCGCCTCCTTAATGTCCGCGGCAGCTTCCTTTAGACCGCGAGTGAACGTCCCCTTTAGGCTGCCGGATTTGGTGGCAACCTTCAGGACTAAGTCCACCCCGTCCAGGGCAAGCTGGCTTAGGGCCACCGCAGATGGTTCCCCCCCTTCCGCCGCTAGAGCAGCGCGTCGCTCACGTGCGCGTCGGGCCATTTGCGACACTTCGTCGGCCGCGACGGCTTTGCGTTGCTCTCTTTTGGTGGCGCTGAGCTCAGCCTTTGAGCTCCCTAGCGAGACACAACTCTCGCCACCAGGGTCCTCAGTGGTGACTCCCATGTCACTCTCTGCTTCTCTGGCCGCCGGAGTGTTGGAGCGCACGAACCTACCCTGTGCGTCCCTCCGCGGCCGTGTAGCACTCAGCCCTCTCGAAGCCTGCCGACCTCTCCTCGCGGTCGGCAACTTCGGGGCCAGCAGGCCTTCCTCATCTGAGGACAGGTCCACTGACCCACTTCCCACCAGAGCAGGGTCGCGTGGACGTTTCCTAACGGAAGACGGACCACGCGGCCCTCCGTCATTATTTATTTTATGACAGATTCCAGTAATACTATCAGCAACAGGGGCCTGGTCGCCTACCCCTGTGCGTCCGTCGGTAACCAATTTATCACTCGCAGGCCCGGGTACCTGCGAGCGCCAGGCGTCAACCGGATCGCATGACAAATCTCTCGAGGTCACCACAGGTGACCTCTCTCGCAGAATGTGGGCCCCCCCAGAATACGCTGGGCCCGTGCCTGCACCCGAAGGTGCAGGGGAGGATTCTCCACCCTGTTGGGTGGTACCTCCCTGGGGTAGTACTTTCTCATTCTGCATTTTCATTTTGGTCTATGGTGTGGCGCTTGGGACCAGGTTTTTCCCCCTGGCCATGCAGCCCATCGGCGCACCACGGAACCTTAGGCTTCGGGTGGGCTGTTATAGGTCCCCCAGCCCCAGCCCACAAAGCTGGGGGATTCCGGACGGGACTCGCATCCACGCCGCGTGCCAGTCAGGCGTGGGTACGACTACCAGACGACACTCCAGAAAAAACCAGGGAGTCGCCTAACGTCGTAGCCGGCCCAGCAAGACCAACCGACAGCGAGGATGCGGTTCCCGCCCCAGGAACATTCTCTATACAAGCGCAGCCGAAATGGGCATGGTTTCGACTGCCAAATCAGGTCCCGGGACAAAACCCGGGACTCCAACTAGCATTCGCAACCATCCCACCGGGGACCGCGCCACGCATATAGAGCGAAGTTGGAAAGGATGTGGGTAGTAGACGGGAAAAAAGGTAGGACTCCGCCGCCTCGGACGGAAGGGGAATGGGCGGGCCGGCGCCGGCCCGGGCCACGAGATCGGCAGGCCATATATCCGTAGGCCCGGGTGTAGGCGATAGGAGAACAGCGGGGTTTTTAGTGGGTAGTCGGATGGCCGAACATCTTTCCCGGAGTTCCACATATCCCTCGGTCCTCCCGGGCTGGGGGAACCCGTCAAGAGAGGGTTTTACCCCGAGACCAAAAAAAAAATATCAAGTTAATATAAGCGTAATGAATATATTTATATATTTAATTATATTATGATATTAAATTAAAACTCTACTCGCACATATACATTGGAAGATAACTATTTCAGTTAGGCTGGTCAGCCTTTCTACCAAGATATTAACATAGAAATACATCATAGTTTGACGACCTCTATGGCGTAATGGTTAACGCACTTCGATACGCTTGCGAAGGTCACGGGTTCGATTCCCGTCTCGCGTCAGGGTGATTATGTATAATATGTATTTATTTACGAAAATAAATATATAAGTAGTCAGTGGTATAATACCCATAACATAGATGCTATGCTACTTACTTTGGGTCTAGATGGCGCTCTGTGATTTCTCTCAGTATATTTATTTTTTTATTTATAGCGTTCCACTGCTGGGGTCGGCCCTCCATACACCCGCCACGCTCATCTAAAGTTGCAGGTTGTATGCAGGTTTCACCTCCTCAGAAAAACTGTCTAAGTGATGCATGGTAGTCACGAGACATAAACCTGGGGCTTGTGGAGTATATTGCCAGTGAGATACATGGTATATTAGCCAAGCTATTCCCAAAAAATATTATATTACAAATTATAAGTAATAACATGGTATTGTTAGTTTTATTTATCGTGTTAGTGGAAATAGTTGTGGTTTTGTTATCAACGGCGGCTATGAAGTAATTACAGAGCCCAGAGGACAATAATGAATCATAATTAATAAACAAATCATGGGATTTGCCACGTTCATTTATTTATTTTCCATAATTGGTACTGATAATTCAGACTCGACAAACAAAAGATGAATTTTAAGGACCGCTTTAAGGTTTCCTGTTTTTTTATTCATTTTTTTCTTTGACATTATTATTAGGCAAGCGTTTAATTCCGGTTACTCCTCAAATATGTTGTAGGTTCAGAGTCTGCTTTCTTACCTATTAGGGTCCTGTGAAGGCTGTATTTCTATTAAGCCATTATGTCAATTACTTTTAATTAATTTTAAATTACAAAACTATTTATTATATAATCATGACTAAATTACTTGCAGACCTCCGTGACGTAACGGCTTACGTATGTTGGAACGCTTTCGAAGGTCAAGGGTTCAATTCCCACCTCGCATTTGAGTGTTTATGTATAATACGTATTTATTTCCAAAAGAAAAGTACTTATGTAGTAGTTTCGTACCTATAAGAGCTATGCTAGATAATTTGGGACCAGATGACGTTGTGTGAAATGTCCAAAAACCAATGTCCTATCTCCCGTGTGGTAGTACACAACAAACTATATTTAAATATTCGAATAATCTTATTATTATGACAATTTTGATTTCATTTACGTTTTTTTCTTCTTTCTTTACTAGGTAATGATATATAGCCCATTGCATTTTCAATGCCGTTAGAAATATTATGTACAACTAACATAATTATATCGTAATCAGTATCTTAATTAGAAGAAACCCTTTTTATAAATCAAAAATATTGATAACCGCACCGACTGTGTAAAGCACAATAATAATCTAAACTAGCAGTTGTCGCCGATAATTGAATGGCGGTCCCGTCGGCCGTTTGGGAATCACACGGGCGCTCCAAATAATGCTATTATTCAAAATGGACAGACCGGGATATTAGTTGAGAACTATTTATAAAACGATGTTCACTCTCATTTAAATTGATGTGATTTTAAACGATTGAGTTGTTGCTCTTTTTAACACGCTTTTACTAGCTTTCGTATGTTATTATGTAACAGAAACGTTGAACATGATTTTGACTCCCTTCAAAATGTCGGATTAACTCGAAATTTAGCATACTTATCAAGGACCAATGACAATGCAATAATTTAGTTTGTATCATTATACTTACCAGGATCCTCAGATCTAGACGGACTTGTTTGCTAATGTTGGATAGATCAACTCGCTCTCGATGTTTATTTATCTTGGGTAGATCAACTCACTTTCGTAATTAAATAATTTGTACTGAAAATTCGAACTCTAAAATTTCGGGGATTTTGACCGTGTCGAGCCCAGTCACTGTTCGAAAAAGCCTGTGTGGTTCTGGAGTTTTTTGTACGATATTTTCAAACTGCATTTCGGAATGAAACTAGGAAAAAAAAGCACAGTCACATTAATTTTCTCGTCAGTAATTTTATTCTTATGTTAAAAATTATTTTTTCTTTTTAGTTTTTTTTTTAAACTATTATTTATTTTTCATTAACACGCTGTTCAGTAATGGAAATTGAATTTAGACAACACAAATGTACAACCACTTACCTCGGACTTCGGGCCCTTCTATTACGGCTGTAGGAGGCACTGGCACGAACTACTATCAATTGAGCTAGTTAGTTTCTTGAAATATTGGAACAACGGAAATCGACGCGACCCGTACGAAGCGTATATTTGTGTAATAAAAGAATCGCGAGAAGGCAGCGTCGTTGTAGAATAAGAATTATCCTCGGTAAATTGATTGTAATAGATGCACGCAACACACGCTTTTATTAGTTTCACCTGTATTGTTTGATTGTAACCGACACCTTTGAACTCTATATTGACTTTGAACGGTGAGATTTCATTTAAACGTTGTAGATTATAAAGGAACGGTGACAATTCAATAATTCGATAAGATAATCTTCTCTAAGATTATCCTGACTAGTGGTGACGTATATGACGTATGACGTTTGATAAATCAGTTCTCGAAAATGTTCGATCGGTACGATTAGTCCAAAAATGTTACGAAAGATATGGTCACATAGCGCTCCACGCATTTTTTCACAACAATACTAATTTTTTTCGTTTATTATTTTCATCCTATATTAAGGATTATTTTTTAAGTTTTTCTCATGCGTGTTATTAGTAAATAATTATCATGTACCAACGGTAAAACATAACAAGGAAACTTTCCTACCGAGATCACCGGTATGTGTAACTCGCCAATCCGCCTTGGACAAGTGTGACGGGTATACTGCCCTCTAGCAGGAGTCCCAAGTCTAGAAGTGGGTCGTTAAAGGTTGTTATTATTATTATATAGAGTGATTTTTTATTGCTGGCGAACAGCAGGCAGGGTAACGGCTCCTTATAAAGATTTACCGTCGCCTATGGATGTTTGCAACGCTAGGGGCACCGCGAATACGCTGATATTCGTATAGGAGTACTACAAACTGAGTCACTAATGCCGGAACATACCGACCAAGGATGGTTGCCATCCAGCCCTACCAGGACGCTAGGGTTGTTTTATCGCCTTTTACGACAGGCCGACCGCGGCCGCAGGGGTTAGTATTCTTACTCCGCCCCTGCACGGAGAAAAAGAAGAATTAAATAAATTTACTGTATCAATACACACAGCGCCATCTAATCATAAAGTAACCAGTAGAGCGTTTGTCTTATGGATACTAAACAACTGAGATATTATTGTTACGTATTAAACAGGTACGTGAATCAAACAAGCTACTCAAATTCACATTTATATTGCGCGGATGTAGCCGCGCACGCCTATATTGTAAATTTTACATATATTTATACATACAAAACTATATGCTATTCTTATGTAAACAAATACTATACAAATATACATAAACACCCAGACTCGAGACAGGACGCGAACCCCTATCTCTTCTCAACATACAAAAGCCATTGCGCCACAAAGGTAGTCGGAGTTGATGATATAAATTAAGCTACTATTACACATGCTCTAAAATAGCACGCTAAAAAGCGTGCTATTGAGTACGCTCAATACGAGCTTGCTTATGAACGGTTTACATTTGCTAGCAAAAGGCGTGCTAGTTTTAAGTATGCTCTTGAAAAACTCTTGAAAACGACTGATCGATACTAGCATGCTCAATAAGCAAACCTGTTTAGACGCGCTTAAAGCACGCCCCCTACCACCCGCGCCGCAGGTAGCATGCTCAAAAATGGCACGCCTGTTGATTTTTAAGCAAACTCGAAAAGAGCATGCTAATTTTAAGCAACATTCCGATACACATGCCACTAAGTAGCAACTGCTCAATAGAAGCATGCTTTCATGCTTGAAATGAGCATGTGTAACAGTACCTTAACGCAGAGATATCCTTCTTAGCAATTTCGCGGCTGCGTGTGCACAATGTATCAATGTGACTGAGTCCCTTATTTGATTTACCTACCCATTCACTCTAATACATAACAATAATATATCAGTAATCTAGTACCCATAATACAAGCGTTCTTCCACTTATTATAAGATTAATTAGCGTTGTCGGAATTAGCACAGTATAATTATTTATTGTTCATTAACAACTTTTTAAATCATGAAAAATACCCTCAAAACTTCGATATATTAATAAAGTAATCACGCGTAATAAAATGTCAACTATATACTTACTGTAATATACAAGAAATATGACCAATCCAATTGCTTGACTTAATTAAATTACACCCAATGGTCCATTCCCGGTTGCCCTTTAAAACGCCTTCATATTTCGTCTACGAGTTCATGTATATAGTCAAAACGACTCGATTTTGCAAAACCTCCGCGTGGTTAGTAAATCGTCGGATCACGCGTCTCGGGAGGGTTAAATGTACTTTTTCTGCGGCCCTCCTGCTAGAATTTACTTGAGTCACAATAGAGTCATGAAGTGAAAAGTATGGATCCGGTATTATTAGTATCCAAACATCTATCGATACTGTCCATTTCTTCATGAAGATTAAACTTTGACCATTGTTTCACTAGAGGGAACGAACTTATTGATCTCAGGTCTTTGCAATATGGTTTCCGTTGCGAAAATCACGTGGCAGTTATCCTAATAAATGCGGTATGTACATTACCTAAAAGTTGTATGCCATAGAAAACAAACCTTTCACCTCTAGGATGGACTTGAAGTGAAATAACCATTTGGCTACTACGTCCTTCATATCTTAATGTAGAGGGGGTAATCATTATTTAAATAATGGCTGTAATTTTGTATGAAACCGTCGACCACAAAGTATCATAATTTGTTGGTCTCATTTATTGGAAAAAACTGTTTTGAATCGATTAAATACAAAATATTTTAAATAACATACAAACCTAATGTAATCTACGTCTATAAAATCAAAGTATACATTCATACGTGTGTGTATAAAAGGAGAGTGTTTGTGGGTACGTCCAGCCTTTTGTCCATGACACGCACTGCCACCCACTTGTGGTTAGTGGTAGAAGGCCCCATGTGTGCACTTGCAAGTAAGGGAGTTTGATTGCTGTAAGTAGAAGTGGGTGGATGTGGGTGATAAAGATGTATTATGAGATACTTCTATCCTTTTCCAACACATTGTACGACTCATATAAGCTCGGGAGTATGCTGAATGGCGTAAATTACGTTAGTGCGTGAAAATATCGAGAACTTTTCTACAATATTTCAGATTATTCCAGAATGTTCTAGAATATTCTAGAACATTATAACATTTATAACCATTACATGTGCGAGGTATTTTGACCCGAGCAACGTCGGGTTTCGCTGCTAGTCAAATTAATAAATTTAAAAAATTATATGCCACATCCAAGTCTTCTTAGCTTCGACGTTTGGCAAAGCAGACAGTTTCCCCGTGAGAAATACGGAGCGAGCTGTAATGGCGGCTGAGATTTCTGTATAGACTGCTGGTAATTGCGAATTTAGGTCCTAGCTCGCAGGATCATTTCACTCATATTTTGTTAGAAATCGACCTAAGAGAACTGTAAATTTATAAGTTAGCACATATATTTAGATATTATAAAATATACGTAGTGAGAGTTAGATTGATATTGAAAGAAGAGTGAATGCAGGAAACATGGTGAATGGAGCTTTGCACTCCTTTATGAACAGTCGGAAGGTATCTAACAAGGCTCGTCTGACTGTGCATGAGGGGGTGTTGGTTCCAACACTCATGTACGGAAGTGAAAGTTGGGTATGGCAGAAGAAACATGAAAGCAGAATAAATGCAGTTGAGATGAGAGCGTTAAGAAGTATGATAGGAGTTAAACTGAGTGACAGGATAAGAAATAGTGAGTTATGAAAACGTTGTGGTCTGGAAGAAGATGTATTGACAAAAATTGAGAAAGGTATGCTGAGATAGTTTGGCCATGTCGGGAGAATGAATGAAGAACGATTGACGAAAAAAGTATATAAGACGAGTGTGAATGGAAGTGTTGGAAGGGGTAGACCTAGGCGGACGTTTCGAGACCAGATCAGGGACGTCTTGAAAAAAGGCCAGGTCAAGAGTACCCTAAACCGAAGGGCATGTATGAAGGGAATAATGAAAGTGGACGAAGCGAAACAAGTATGTAAGGATCGTAGCAAGTGGAAAGAAGTGGTCTCTGCCTACCCCTACAGGAAAGAGGCGTGATTATATGTATACGTAGTGCCAGTTTCCAAAGCCTTTTGAGAACATTTTGATGTGGGAGATAATCTGGCGACAAAAGAACGAAGATCGGTTTTATAAGCTTTGAACTATATAATATAACGTAACCTATATAATATACCACTGATCCCTGTTCCTAGAAAATCGCTGAAGGCGAAGGATGGATAACTACTTCTGTTAGCTCAGAAGAAGCAATATAAGCACCATACTGGTTTTATTTGTACCTACCATTACGATTTAACAACTAGAATAGAATAGAAAACTCTTTATTGTTCACCATATAAAAATAAAAACTGCTTAAAATCTAAATTTACAAAAAAAGGAACAATCGGCGATCTTATCGCTAATAAGCGATTTCTTCCAGACAACCTAACCAGGATCACATTAAAGACTAAATAATGGCGGTGTACGTTAACAATATATACAAAAAAAAAAACAGAAAAAAAGCAATATTAAGTAATGACAAACAATAAAAATTACATTAATACACATATATGTGACAAACAATTTATTTATTGAAATAATGTTCTTTGACCATATTTAACAACTACTTACCTGTATAGAAAACAATTAAGCCACATTAAAACACAGTTTTTAGACTATATAAGAATTTAAGGACGACCGCTCCTGCACGGATAGAAAATTTGTTTTCGTAAGGAATACTGACGAAACCCATCCTAGCTACGTGGTAGGGTAGCCCCCTAGCCCGTCTGAATCGCAACCACCTTTCGTCTTAAGTATAAATAGCCATAATAACTTTGTTGTGTTCCGGCATTAGTGACCCAAGTACCTATACTCTTATTCCCAGCAGTGTGTTCGCGATGCCACTGGAGTTGCAACATCTATAGACGACGGTAACTGCTAAATTCTAAGTGGGTCGTAAGCCTGTCTGCTGTCCTACAGCAATAAAACCACTATAAAAAGTAAAACACAAGAGCATGTACGCAAAAGCACGTGCTGAATGTTTTTTCCGTGATTATTGTCATCAAGAAATTCTAGGTAGGTAGATAGGTAAACGTACAGAAAAATAACATAAAATTCCCATCTATATATTCTTAATTTATTTACGGGTACACCTATATATTATGGTAATCCCTCGTCTCTCCGTGCAGGAACGAAATAAGAATACTGACCCCTACGGCTGAGATCAGCCTGTCTCAAAAGGCGACAAAGCAACACTAGCTAGTCCGTCTTGATGGCCAGGATTAGTTAGTTTCAAAATATGCCACCATAATAAAATAATATAAATTAACAAATTTCAGTACTCCTCCACGGACGGCAGCGAGAAAACTTGAAAACTGGTACCAGTGTGTGCAATACTCCAATACATACCAAGAAGATAAATAAATGACAGTTTTCTAAAACTTAATAATGTTTTGGGAAGTACAAATAAAAGGAATAAAATGAGTTAATGACGACGGGATACGAGTTTATTGTTATCTTAGTAAAGGTGACTATTCGACCAGAAATAATTAGTTTAAAACGAATTCAAACAACCATGGTGAAGTAGTATGTACGGTTACAGCACTCACGTAATCTCTAAAATACCCTAATATTATGATAAAAAGCTAAGATAAACCACATAAACAAACAAAATATTTTAATATCAAATACTTTTTTTATCGTCTTAACCTGATATTACGTTTCGGAATAAATTTTTAGATAAACGAAAGTGGTTTAATACATTTAGTGGCCAATAAACGCTTTGCGGCTACTTTAGGGCGATAAATAATAAGTTTATCCTTAGAAAGTACGGTAATGAGATACAAGATGCATTATAATAATGGTCGCGTTGATTTGTATGAACGCGGTCTCCCTAAGCCCAGGAGCGGTTGGAATGTGATATACTGTAGAATAGGACTGGGAGTTTTATAAAAATGATATCCAAGTGCAACCAAAATCGAAAACAGTGGAAATTTAAAAATTCAGGTTAATTACATTTAAAATATTCATGTGATGAACATATCCACTTTTACAATTTTTATTTATTAATTTTTTTCATTTTTATTAAATTATCAACAATTTACTTATACACATTACATTACGCCTAAATTAATTTTGCATATTATAAATATATACTTTGCTTTTGTAAATAAATATATATTGTACCTAAAAAAACAGACGCGAGACGGGAATCGTACCCGTGACCTCCACAAGTGTACCGGAGTATGTTACCCGTTACGCCACAGTGGTCCCCAAATTTTATAATATTTATTATAAAACAATAATTGGGTATTTTTGTGTTAAATCTGCAAGTTTTCGTTTTCAGAATGCTATTAGTCGAATTTAAACCCTTCATAATACTGATCAGTATAAAACACTTGGCAGTGTTTTAGACACTTGTATTACAATTATTTTATCTCCAATGAAGTTATATATCTATAAGTGAGTGTGTGTGTGTGTGTGTTTTTTTTTTATCAAAAATGTAAGAGATTAGTACTCAATGGGTTTAAGGAGAGGGAGAATAAATGATTCAACGGGATTCTTATTTACCATTCAAAACGTGATGGATCCATAGACAACTATTTTAGATACAGAATCCAAAGCCGGGGGCTGTATTGCAAAAACACCAGTTGAAATTTAAAGATCGCCGCTCCACCCAACACTGTGTCCCGCATTAAGCGTATACTTACGACGCCATTCAACCGCTTCATGGAGATTATGGATGCAATAATTGAACTGAGAATGGGTAAATGTTAATTCAGGAGTCGGCTTGTGTTGTGTTTCGCCTCAGGCTCTTAACAGGCCACATTTTGTAGTAGCCCGTTCTGTGCACTTATTTGCGAATTCGCAGCTCGTAGGGGATTTGTGGAATTCTCTGATTGATATATAATGTATATAATTTTGAATGTCAACGGTGATTTGACGTCGTGAGATCATTTCGTGCCATTATTTATTTGCACTAACGCAACTTCATAAAGTTTGTTGATGAGTAAAAATGGATTCCCATTCCAAGTCCGAAGGTTTATGTATGCTTTTTAATTTATTTAGAAAAGAAAAGTACATAAGTATTATGTCCGTCGTCTATTATCCATAATGCAAGTGCTTTACTAATTAGTTGAGACTAGATTGTGCTTTGTGGATTGTCCAAGTATAAGTATTTCAAATAATAGTATCTATTTTGTGGACTGTTTATCCAAAAAATAATGAGATATAAAAACGAATTCGTTGACTAGTTTGTTGACCCGGGATCAGTCATTGTTGGTGGCGTCCTTCATTAGATCGTCAATGAACTCGCTTACCTAGATGATATTGTATTGTTTGCCTGGGTGCGAACAAGCTTGTGAGAGAAGCTACCAGAACAATTCAACTGAGTCGGACAGCGTTCGGAAACTTACATCAGTTATTCTCATCGCCCATACCACATTTGCTCTAAGACAAAAGTCTTAAATCAGTGCGTCCCAACCGTAATGACCTACAGTGCTAAGAAATGGACATAAACGGACTAGTCCACCAATTCAAAGCCATGCCTGTGGTATCTCAAAGATCCTAACCCTCAATGAGGTGATCCGTCAGAATATCTTAGTTACCGACGTGGCTCTTGACTAAGTAAGTTGAAGTAGCATTATGCTATTCATAAATGCCAATAAAGCCGATATCCTTTGCAGTAAACGTTTTCATGAGCGGAGTCCATGTCAAGACAAACGTAGTTTAAGACCTTCTGGCAAAATACGGGGATGATCTACAAAAGGTGGCTGGCAGGAAGTGCAACAAGCCAAAAATCGTGTTAAGTTTACCTTTAGAGAGACTTATGTCTAGCAGTGAACTTTAGTAGGCTGACAACGATCAAGAAAAAGAAGAATCATGAGACATCAATGCAAAAAACGTGATGAAACTTTATTCTATGTATTAATTATATACTCGACTTTATCTCGGGAATCAGACAAAAGCTTTCAATACGACCGATAAACACTTAAACAATGAAGATAAAATGATAATATATGAGCAAGTAACATAATATAATACTTTCTATATAAAAGCTAATTCCTCTGTACCTATGTATGAGACTGAGCTCTTCCTAAACGGTTGGACCGATTGTGTTGGATATTTTTCTGTGTGTTCAAGGGTTTTCGATAATGATTTAGATTTACAATTCGGTCCACAATGAAATTTATATGACAGGTCAGCTCTAATATTAATATAAATTTTCACTAAATAATTATATAAATAAAATAAATTTAAAGTATATAAGTCCAAAACGTTATTTGTAAAATTAGAAACGTTTAATACATCGTCAATCGTTCCAATAACGCGTTAAGATGCTCCATATGAAACCCACATTAAGCGCGGTTTATACGTATCCGTTAATATACACATGGAATCGCAATAAATTAAGATAATGCCCCAGCATTACTCGTACACGGCGCTGTGCTCGGATCGAACTAAATCAAGTCAGATTACCACAAAACTATCTTGTCTTTTTTATTTTTTCCTCACTTGACAGTCGCTCTAGTAATCTTTTATCCGAATTCCTTATGTGCAGCTACCGATATTTTTGTATGGAATTTTACGATGTAGGCGGTTTCGATTGTCCTGTCTTTTATGGCGTCTCTTGTATTTATGCTGTTAATAGTGTCCCAATTCTTACTATTTTTGAATAAGGCATGATATTCTTACAAGCGTTGTACTGCTTTTTAGCGTTTGGAGCTATGCTAAATATTGTTATAGTGTAAAACTTCAGAACTGTTTTTGTGTTGATATTCATCTGTGAAGCTTTGTTACTTCTCCCTTACTACATTGCGTAAATATGTTACTCCATACGACCCCCTACAGACCTTCTAATGATATCATTATCACGTATCAATATCAAGGAAGTCAAGATCACGATTTCTTGAAGAAAAATGAAAAAATAGTAAACGGTATTCTTCAAGAGAGAGAGAGAGAGACTGCGTATTTTACCTATGTACAACAGGAAATATTTTGAGCTGTATATAATGATACTTTCGTCGTCTTTCTACCACCGCACTGCCCGCCATCGGCTGGGCGTTCATCCCCATTTCTGAAAGCTTATTCTTTCCTACACACAACAGTTAAGAAAGTTCATGTTACGTATTCTCCAGTTTAGAATGAGCTTCCGGCTGAGGATTTTCTATATTAGTGTATGGAGTGATTCAAAAAAGGCGTTATAAAATTTCTTCGAGGTCGTTAGTATTTTGGCAATGCCTCTTGTGTTGTAAATGTCGGGATCCGTCGAGTGGACCATTTGTCTGTCTCGTGACTGTTGAAATCGTTTATAGTTGCCGCAGGAAGGCCCTTGTTGGAGGTTCCGCCACCCGTGCCTACGCACAGTTAGCAAGAAAACTGTGTAAGAGGTGTTCGCTATAGTCGGAATTGAATCCGGCACTTCCAGTAGACGACCCGAATGTACAACTTGGCCACCGAATTCTGTTTATGCTACAAAGAATCACTGTGAAAATTTATATTCGTATGATAAAGGAGAGGAAGTAAAACAATAATATCAAGAAACTGTCACATCAAATTTCCGATATTCTTCTAAAAACTACGAGCGTCCATGAAGTTTATTTCAAAAACTAATATGGATGGGCGATGTGTGTATAACTGTTAGTTGGATCCGAGATTATATTATTGGAATTTCAAAAAATATTTTATAAATATATTTTATTTATAAAGAATTATAAACCTAACTGTTATAATGTACAATGTGAGTAAACTTGGAAATATAATATTGTTTTGTAATAAAAACGCATATAAGTACGCAATACTACAATACATTTTACTTGTATCTAATGCATATTATTATAAATGCATTAAAAAAAATGTTATGAGACAGACGTAATGAAAGAAGAGTTGGAATAACAAAACTGGTGTTACACTAAAATAGGTCTTATTGTTTCCAGTATAAAATTATGAATATAGAATTCCAAATAAAGTTGTAATTAGTAAGCTTTTTATTATTATTTATTATTAGCAATTAGCAATAATTAGTGTGTTATTCATATAAATATTAGGATTTGATTCTTTCACAGTTCTGATTTCACTCGCAAAGAAGTGAATGTCAGATTTTTGTAAAAAAATTAATGCTGTTCTTGTATAGATGCTAAATTAATAAATGTTCTGGGGTCTAGTCACTTACTTATCCCGTCTCCCTTTGACCATATTAAGCATCTATGTATTTGTCCCTGAATTATAAAATTCTAAAATCAAAGAAATTTTTTCTAATATTATTTCTATAAGAAACTTAAGTTCGAATGCGAACTATTCTAAAGTTAATATTAGAAGCTCAAATTTTCAGACATTTTTTTAACCAGCTTGAAAGCGTTAGAACCTCTGGAAGTAAATAAATTTGATAACACCCTTGCTAAGGACCACCATAGTGTACATTTATAAAATAAAGTATGTTAGATTTTCTCTCATATATTTTCAATAGTTACCACCGCATCCATACAAACAACTCGGTTCCGTCATGCAATTCAAATTGTGAAACAATATTGTTCCTATACGAAGTTTCTCGAGTGAAAACTGGGGCATTGTGTGGTCGCTATTTATAGTTTGTAATAAAGTGTAGAAAATTTTGCGTATACGGGATTCTTGAAAGATCTTTGGAGCCTCATCAACTTGCCAACCGCCTAACTACAAGCTGGTATGCTAAACAATGAATATATATCTGGAATTATATTTTCTGATTTAGGATTCATAGTGTGGAGCAGTCAGTAAGTTAAATAGGTACCCCCAACTACTTACATAGCGACTCATCATTTCAGCCGGAAGACGCCCACTGCTGGACAAAGGCCTCCCCCAAAGATCTCCACGATGATCGGTCCTGCGCTGCCCTCATCCAACCTATCCCGGCGATCTTGACCAGATCATCGGTCCATCTTGTGGGGGGCCTACCAACACTGCGTCTTCCGGTACGCGGTCGCCATTCGAGGACTTTTCTGCCCCAACGGCCATCAGTCCTTCGAGCTATGTGCCCAGCCCACTGCCACTTCAGTTTTGCAATCATCCGGGCTATGTCGGTTACTTTGGTTCTCCTGCGAATCTCCTCATTTCTGATTCGATCTCGCAGGGAAACTCCGAGCATAGCCCTCTCCATTGCTCTCTGAGCGACCATGAGCTTTCTCATAAGGCCCATAGTTAGCGACCACGTCTGCGTTCCGTATGTCATCACTGGCAACACACATTGGTTAAAAACCTTCGTCTTGAGACACTGCGGTATTTGGGACGAAAAGATTTTACGGAGCTTCCCGAACGCTGCCCATCCGAGTTGGATTCGACGAGTGACCTCTTTCGCGAAATTGGACCTGCCTAACTGGATCGTTTGACCCAAGTAGACGTATTCGTCAACAATTTCGAAAGTACACTTCCCAACTGTTACGGGGGTAGGTGCGACATGGACATTAGACATGATTTTCGTCTTGTCCATGTTCATTTTGAGACCTACTCCTTGGGAAGCTGTATTGAGGCCATCAAGCATATGGCTTAAGTCTTCCATGGTTTCAGCCATGATTACGATATCATCTGCGAATCTAAGGTGAGTGATGTACTCACCGTTAATGTTGATGCCCAGTCCGTTCCAGTCCAGAAGCTTGAAGACATCTTCCAACGCAGCAGTGAACAGCATCGGCGATATGACATCGCCTTGTCTGACTCCCCGCTGCAGTCGGATAGGCTTCGAGTTCTGATCCTGGAGACGGACTGACATGGTGGCGTTTTCATACAAACACTTCAACGCTTTGATGTATCGATAATCAATGTGGCACCTCTGGAGAGACTGAAGCACCGCCCAGGTCTCGATCGAATCAAAGGCTTTCTCATAGTCCACGAACGCCAAGCATAGTGGCTGGTTATACTCCTCCGTCTTCTGTATAACCTGCCGCAGCGTATGTATGTGGTCTATGGTGCTAAAACCTTTTCGGAATCCGGCTTGTTCGGGAGGCTGGAAGTCGTCAAATCTGCGCGCGAGACGATTCGTGATGACCCTTGAAAACAGCTTGTAAACATGGCTCAGAAGTGATATCGGTCTAAAGTTCTTCAAAAGGGTTTTGTCGCCCTTTTTGAAGAACAGCACCACTATACTTCCGTGCCAGGCCTGCGGCGTTTTGCCATCGAGGATGACGGAATTAAATAGCTTCTGGAGGATTTTAAGCACAGGAGTACCACCAGCTCTCAGAAGCTCGGCTGTAATTCCATCATCACCCGGCGCCTTGTTGTTTTTAAGCTGTTTAATTTACATAGCGACTCGTGACTCGCGAAATGCTATTTTGTTATTTTTTTATTGCTGTAGAACAGCAGACAGGCTGACGGTCCACTAAGAATTTAGAAATTACCATCACCTATGGGTGTTGGCAATGCCAGTGGCATCGCGAACACACTGCTATCCCATAAGGTACAGGAACTTGGGTCACCGATACCGAAACACAACACAAAGTTACTATATTATGCCGGCATACTTAAGACCAAAGCCATCCAGACGGGCTTGGGGCCCTACCGCGTAGTGTTAGTTTGCAAACAGTAAATATCAAACTTCAGGGAAAAAATAATAAAAGAATGCTGTAGAAGCAACTGGCTGCTTTAGTGATGATAATGAAAGATACAAATATGACTGTATTTAGTGATAGAAGGAGAATATAACCAGATTAGAAATGAGTTAGAAATGTGACAAAAAACAGAAGAAAAGTTCATCAGACCTCTCACTACAGCTAACTCTAGCTCAAAAGCTAATCATTTCACGCCAGTTTTCTTTGATAGCGTAACACCAGGTGGATCTCTAAGGCCTGTGATGTTGAAGAAGTTCCAATAATCATAACCGCACGGAACAAGTTGTTGAACAAGGACATGAATGGTCAATCAATGTATTTGATTATAATGGTGTTATATATCATTAATAACTCACAGTACTCAACCAACAGATGGTTTTAGGTCTTTTAAGCCTAATCCCATTCATCCCGTACATAATTAGTCGATCTGAGTGCGCTTTATAAATAAATCCTTACAATTGCCAACCCGAATGTTGCGAATAAATTTGCACCGTGCCACAAAATGGCATACAAAAGTTAACCGTCATACTTTGCGCTTACGGGATATATTGTAAATTTGGCTCATGGAAAATCTCAGATCAAATTAATGAATTTACTCTTATTTCTCTCTGATATCAGTAATTGGTTGCTGATACTTGTAAGAGGCATTCGTGCGATCCATTAAGCTGAAGTTTTATTCTACAAATTGCAAGTTTAGATGCAATCGAGATTAGCCACTTCGATAATGATGACTTCATATCACCACCACCATGCACATTGCATACATTTTATATTTTTACGTAATTTGCTATAATTATAGCCAATGCATCCCACTGCTGGGCTTAGGGCTCCCTCTACAGGGATTGGACAGTACCACGTTCACGCTTGTCCAATACAGATTGTTAGGTTACACATATAGATAATTTGGGTATACTGATCATGATGTCTTCTTTCACCGTCGATACGTGGCAATTAAGCGTAACATGCATATTAGGCAAGAAAAATAGCATAAACGGTGCATCCCATTATGGAATTCTGACCCGGGACGTTTACTCTCATCTTGGTCTCAGAGTACTATATACCCAGGTAATTATTTATATTTTACTGTAGGTGAGAAATTACAACACTAAAGTGACCGCATTAGTAAATTAAATATTTTACATTCATGAATTTACTTCTTCACGTCACTCTTTTGTGGTCGATAGTTAAAGTGTGCATTCTGCACTTCTATAATGAAACTAAAAAAAACTTTATATCTGATGATATAGGGTTTAATTTTACATATCTTAATTTTACATTGCCACCCCCAAAAATACGAGTCGAAACTATATTCCAGTGGATGCTATTACTAGGTTGATTGAAATTTGCAATCAGATAGGGGAGTGTGCCGTGATGAAATTATTTGTACACATTTTTGTATATTCGAAGTAGTTCAGTGAAATATATATCCATCGTTATTATTAATTACAAGAATATGGAGTATATTTTGGCTTCTATTACATTCTTGCCTGTAATAATTTTTATGCAATATGAAACTGTAAGAGAAAAATATCAATTTATTGGATTTGATTAAGGTACAAAGGGCCTCGCCAAGGTCTCATACTTTTTACTAAGTAAGGAATGATTGGGTGTTCAGATATAGTATATGCGCCTACAAAAATCTCATTTGTCATATTTCATCTATTCCGAGTATCTTAGTACATTAATTAAGCTGGCCAACCGTGGTGCAACGGATTTTGCACGTGCGGCGGTCACGACTTAGATTCCCGTCCCAATACTAGATTTTTATTCATAAAATAAATATAGATAATTATAGTACTATGTCAGTTGTCTAGTACACATAACACAATCGCTCTACTACTTTGGTACTAAATGGTGTTTGTGTGAATCGATGTGCCATAAACTCGACACAAATCGGTATTTTTAACCACATTTTGTTTAGTCGCTCCAAGAACTTAAAACAGCAGGCTTTGTAAGCTGACATGGGATCCGACGAGAGGAACTAGGGATAATGTAAAGACAATATTGTGCATCTCTCCAGCTTGTATTTAGTAAATTGATGGCCACTGGGGTTTTATTAGTACAGCCATCGTTACCACGACATCCACTTGCCACTCCAGGGCCTCGCGAAATACAAGTAATTGCTAGAATAGGTAAAGGTTCTACAGTTTGTACTCTATTCATCTATTCGATGCCATCGAAACAAACTAGCCTTCATAAACAGTACGTAAAGTAAAGGCGGTAACAAATCGTTACTTTCACTTGTAACCGGCTGGCAACAGAATCCATTTCAATCCACGTGCCTGTATTATTTCAAGCCATGATATGGGATCAGAACACAGGGCCGAGATTGTGATCGAAGCCGGTCGCTTGTTCAAAGCGATTATTGTCGCGATAAGCCCAGACCGGAGTGGGTCGACCCACGCTTAGATACGGATCCATACTGCTACATGCTGGTGTACGATGTTGAGAGAATTTACGTATGCCGAGTGATGTACTAGCGTGTTCAATATTAGATCACATTTTCGCCGTCAATTTCCTATATTTTTATATTATTATCTATTAATTCGATCCGGCTTTTATTCAAAATAAATTCAATATTCTATATATATTGATATATCAATGTAATGTCAAATCAGATTATTTTAAATCAGAGTTTAGCCGGAAGAAAATAAATATACTAGTAATGATGATAAAAATTTGCATACAAAATGTCTTAAAGTATATCCCCAAACTGAGCGAATTATGTTTGTAATAGCTGACACGAACTAGTGCCTGCCGTTTGTCTTCCCAATCCTTGTGCCTTTTCGTTACCATATGGAAAATAGTGTAAGGAGTAATTCCGTTTTTAAGTAATTCATGATTAAACCATAGGCCCGAACCAGCGGCGTAGCGTGGGTGTCGGCCGCCCTTTTATTTAGGTATTTCAATTTAATGCATACTATATCTATACTAATATTATAAAGAGGTAACGTTTGTGTGTTTATGAAGTTGTAGGAGGTAATCTCTGGATCTACTGAACCGATTTTGAAAATTCTTTTTGTGTTGGAAAGCCTTACGCTAGGGCCAATAGGAGCGGAGTAGTAATGAAAAATCTTCCCATGTTGAGCCGGGCAAGCCTACATTAATTGTAAATAACGTTTCGGCAAGAAGAGTCATCATTATTTTGCATTATACAGGTTAGATTAGATACAGGTCAAGCACAAAATAAACTATGGGGAATCCCCGTAAGTCAGAATAGACGGTGTTGCCTGCAGTCGCTACAAAATATCATTCAAAGAATTCCCCATGAATTCAAGGGATTCACCGAATTCGTCACAGAATAATAAATAGTAATGAAAATTTCCGTGCTCTTTTCAATCGGTCCGGATTTGTAATTATGAAATGTTTGTATGAAATGTATCATCTTACATAGTCAAAATATGTATTAATATTTAAAGTTGAAATTGTGGGTGTTGACAGACAGCAGAGGGTGGCGTCCGCGCCTCATGGTATTTTCCCGCTCAAATATTATGGCAAGCGGTGTGAACCGATGCGCGCCACAAAATCTTCAATTCTAATAAAACTTATCCATGAACAATCGGTCACTTCTTCCTTTGTTATTATTGTTGCTTTCGAGTTCACTTAAATCAAATTACAATTTATATCGGTAGCTAAAGTCTACAACCCTTTTTAACGAGCAACTTTACATTCGAAGCCATTCAAGGGCTTAGAAAAATAATAAAGCTGAAATTTATTTCTCATGGCCCCTCGCAGTTTCCATATTAAAATTATCTCACCGAGGGGTCAAAAAACATATTATTGCATCCAAAACATCAACGTTTCGGCACGTTACTTAACAGTGATCAAAAATTTTCAAACCTTGTGCGGATGGGTTTCTAAAATTAGAAATAAGCTTTGATGCCTTTGATTTAAGATGGTAATTTGCTTGAACTACTATAGCAAAAGCCGCAATTGTACCTCAAATAGGAGTGTTATGCAAATCTCCATTGTATTTGTTATTCAATACAGTTAACATTTGAATATTATCTAAAGCTTTTAGGGCATCTATTTTATCATTTATGCATTTGCTCATTTCATTCGATTCTATATTTTTTATATTTGGATTTAAAGTTCATTTTTGCTCTCAAGAACTAAGTATCATAAGTCTTTCTTTATTAAGAGTTATTTGAAGCACGCGTAAGCGCGTGCCGCTTGCTCCCTGCAGTTACGCACTCCTTGTTACTCGAAGAACTGTTACCAGTCTGTAATTACACAGAAATTAGACAAGATTTATGGTGGGGTGGAACACCTTAGCAACTACATTGCGTACTAATAACGGTTGGCCAGGTTCGATATTGCGATTAATTTTGCTCCCTTTCACCAGTGCTAAAAGGAATAAATTAATCAAGATGCTGTGGAGTGGATTTTGTGAATGGGGAGCGAAATATTGGATGAATTGCTTTCGATATATTTTATTTCGTTTCAGTAATTGACATTTTCTTTAAGTAAAAGTAGCTAAGTTTGAGAAATCAGTGGATACTCAATCTGATAATGACATAGTATTTTAAACTAATATGAGTTTATTATAAAGGTTTTTAAATAGGAGGAACCTACCTATAAAATCGTTTCATTATCAATATGGATCTATTTTGTCGGACAAAAATGGCTAGTTCCCCTCATCTTTTATGAATTTCAAGAATAAAGACAGTGTAGTATTTGCCAGGGTTTAGATGGTGGCCTGGCGAATGGTATTTATTAACAGAAGATTGGCAACTCTGTATATTACAGTCTTAGCAAAGCTTATTACTGCTTTTGCTTGTAAGGATCTGAAAAGGTAAATGATAATTCACTTTGTAATAAAAAGTATAAGTATTAAAAATTGTGAGAGATGAGTCATCTTGAAAACTTTTCATCTTTGGTCACAATCTAAAATATTCTCAATAGATAGATGTCTAAATGAAGGCAGCAATCACTATAAATATTATTGACAGGAATGCGTCCATTTTTCCATTTGCTTTAGTGACCGCAAACTTTCCATAGTCGATAAACACGTCATAAAAATGAGACGATGCAATAAAACCTTCATTTTGCTTAATGTTCATCTTTGAGTGGAGTTGTCAAAATTAAACACTTTATTACGGAGTTCACACATATGAATATTATTTTAACGGTAGACTATGAAAAGTAATGCACGTTACAAAATACAATCTATAAATAGGTACACATGTTTATTTGTTATGACGAATATAGACGATAATTTGGTTCAAAGATTAAAAATGACCAATAGAATAATGGTCAAGCTAAGTCAGTATATACAGTACTATTATAATATTTAGTTATTTGGAGATAAAAAAAACCGTATTCAAAAGGTATTGCGGTTGACTTTAAGGACCTAGCACTACTATTGAATACCTTGCAACAATCGAGAAAGAATCTGATCTAATAGATAACACTCTACTACTTAATTTGAGACTAGATGGCGCTGTATAATTTGCCACAGTATATTAATTATTTCTCATCACCTGCTAAGCCACCTCGTGATTGAGTGGCTGAAAACAAATTTACAATAATTGATAACATATTCTAGTTGATGAATGTAGCGTTCAATCCAAATGTATACACGTCTTAAGCCATGGCGACCTGGCAAAGGGTGAAACAATCGTTAAGCCCACAATA
Organism: Malacosoma neustria; assembly: GCA_963693495.1. Taxonomy (NCBI): domain Eukaryota; kingdom Metazoa; phylum Arthropoda; class Insecta; order Lepidoptera; family Lasiocampidae; genus Malacosoma; species Malacosoma neustria. The sequence goes on from OY856372.1 coordinate 1,788,359, forward strand.
ATTTTACGACGCCATAAAATCCAGTCAGAAAAGTAGCAAGAAAATTTTACGTTCACTCAAGACTTATACTATACACTTATGACACGCTAATTACATGGGTATTTTGGTGTTAGACGTGGTCAAACTAGGTAATTTGGTCATGTTGAGGTAAAGCGGGCGGAGCTGCGCGACGAGGTGCTCATGGTGGAGTGGAAGGAGCGCCTCGCGCACCCCAGCGCGGGCCTCGCCACCATCGAAGCGGTGAGGCCCGTCCTGGCCGAATGGCTGGAAAGGCGCCACGGCGCCCTGACCTTCCGCCTGACGCAGGTCCTCTCGGGGCACGGTTGCTTCGGGAGGTACCTGTGTCGCATAGGGCGGGAGATGACGTCGGGGTGCCACCACTGTGGCGCGGGCGACGAGGAGGACACGGTGAACCACACTGTCGCCGTGTGCCCTGCGTGGCGCGAAGAGCGCCGCGCCCTCGTCGCCCAAATCGGCGTGGACCTGTCGCTCCCGGCCCTGGTTCTGTCCATGGTCGGGGGCGATCCTGGATGGACGGCCGTCGCCTCCTTCTGCGAGGCAGTCATGTCCGCAAAGGAGGCGGCGGAGCGGGAGCGGGAGTTGACCACCACACTCCCCTCCCGCCAACGCAGGCCACGCCGGCGGCGCCGGAGGGTCGGTAACGACCTCCGGCCGCCGTAAAAAGCGGCCGCGGGCGGCCCCTCGGGGGAGGACCCGCCGCCCGCACTAGTGCCGCGAGGGTGAGGGCTGCGTGCTGTTCCGCGGCCCCCCTCAACTCCTAGAGTTGTTAGGAGAGCGCCGGGGGGACGAAACCCTGACCCCCTGGCGCCAACACTTTAGAAGGGGCCCGCCTCAAGACAAAGGGCGGGCCGGCGCCGGCCCGGGCCACGAGATCGGCAGGCCATATATCCGTAGGCCCGGGCGTAGGCGATAGGAGAACAGCGGGGTTTTTTAGTGGGTAGTCGGATGGCCAATCATCTTTCCCGGAGTCCCACATATCCCTCGGTCCCCCTGGGCCGGGGGAACCCGTCAAGAGAGGTTTTTCCCCGAGACAAAAAAAAAAAAAAAAAAAAGGTAATTTGGTCATCTTCTTTTTAACAAATCTAATTGTTTTTAAATTTTTCACCAACATTAAAAAGGATATTACCCTAATTTATCCTTTCTTTAAATATTTATTACTTCATGAGGAAGAAACACATCAGAATGTATTTCAATTAAAAAGTATTTATATAATATTATATTTATTACTATTTCAAACTATCATCATATCATATAAATATATAAGTGAGTGTCGTTTTTCGATTGTCATTGTTTGTCGACAAAATGAGTGTGAGTTACCAATGTCCATAATTTTCTTCTGGGTTTTAAGAAATTTATTCCGATATGCATTACGTACCAGAAATTTCTGTTAATTCATTTATGTATTAACGCTTCATAAAAATATGTCATGTTTAAAATTGCATCATAACTTTATATTACACCGATATCCTTACACCGACTCTAATCAGCCAAAACAAAGTATTCGTATTTTTTTTTATTGATGTAGGACAGCAGACAGGCTGACGGCCCGCTTGGAATTTAGCAGCTACCTTTACGCTGCTATCCCATAAGGGTACCGGAACTTGGGGTAACTAATTCTGAAACACAAAGTTATTATGGCGGCATACTTAAGACCAAAGGTGGTCGTTATTCAGACGGGCTTGCGGCCCTACCACGTAACTGGAGTGGGTTGTTTTGTCGCCTTTTACGACAGGCCGACCCCGGCCGCAGAGGTCAATATTCTTTCTCCGCCCGAGCGCGGATAAAAAGATGTTGATATTAGAACAAATAATCATCTTTATTCATACTTACTAATACTTATTACTTACTAATATTATAAATATGAAAGTAAATCTGTTAGTCTGTAACATTTTTACGCCCAAACCGCGAAACCAATTTTGATTAATTTCGGTATAGAGATAGATTGTACCTTGGAGAAGGACATAGGCGAATCGCGAAAATGAAACTTGAAGGGGTGAAATAGGGTTGAACGTAATTAAGTTCTGTTTTTTTTTAATAATTAACATGACAGAACAACGTTTGCCAGGTCAGCTAGTTCATATATAATTCTTCTGTGTGTGAATGTGGCTGAACTCCTAAACGGCTGGAGAGATGAACTTTTTATGTATGCTCTTGTATTCGAGAATGGTTTAGATATTCAAACCGATCCACTACAAAATGCTACATTGTACTAGACAACGTCTGTCAGGTCCACTAGTACGGTATAAAAGACTTAAAATAGTGTACTTTTAAAATTTAACATCGGATTAAGCATTGTCCTAAACCGGCATATCTGCTAGTTAGTCAATCTTGATGTATCGTAGATATTTTAGAGTCCAAGCAGTAGATATTATAAAAGTAATATATTTTAATAAACTTCTTCTTCCTGCCCTTATCCCAAATTATATGGGGTCGGCACAACATGTTCTATCCTTCCACTCTCCTCTGTCAGCTATCATCTCAACATTCACACCCTTTTTGATTATATCATCTTTTACGCCATCCATCCACCTTTTCTTTGGTTCGAGACCAGATCAGGGACGTCTTGAAAAAAGGCCAGGTCAAGAGTACCCTAAATCGAAGGGCATGTATGAAGGGAATAATGAAAGTGGACGAAGCGAAACAAGTATGTAAGGATCGTATCAAGTGGAGAGAAGTGGTATCTGCCTACCCCTATGGTAAAGAGGCGTGATTATATGTATGTATGATATACTCATTTCTAATTTTATCAATTTTTGTAAACCCATCTCTTATCCATCTCAACATTCGCATTTCTGCTGCATGCAATAACCTTTAATGTTTTCCCTTTGTGATCCAGCATTCTGATCCATACAATAAGACAGGTCTTATTACGGTTTTATAAATTTTACCTTTAAGTCTAAATGGCACTTGTGGATCGCAAATTGTTTCTGAGACCATTTCATCCATCCTGCATTTCACTCTCTTTTTCACATTTCGGCCTATTTCACCGTCGTTTTGGATTAATGATCCGAGGAACCGAAAGTTGGAGCAAGTTGACAGAGACACGCCTCTTAGGATCCGCCGCCCGCACTATTGCCACGAGGGAGAGGGCCGCGTGCTGTTCCGGGCCCCCCCTCAACTCCTACAATACAGGAGAGTGCCGGGGAGACGAAACCCTGACCCCCTGGCGCCAACACTTCAGAAGAGGCCCGCCTTGAGACAAAGGGCGGGCCGGCGTCGGCCCGGGCCACGAGATCGGCAGGCCACATATCCGTAGGCCCGGGCGTAGGCGATAGGAGAACAGCGGGGTTTTTAGTGGGTAGTCGGATGGCTGAACATCTTCCCCGGAGTTCCACATATCCCTCGGTCCCCCCGGGCCGGGGAAACCCGTCAAGAGAGGTTTTTTCCCGAGACAAAAAAAAAAAAAGACACGCCTCTTAAGGTAATCGGGCTAAAGGCGGAATTTTCACCAAATTCTAAAAATAGATATTCAGTTTTGGTTCAACTTATCTTCATAATAATACACTTATGCATAATATACGTGAAACAACTGAATTAACCGGTAGTAAAGTAATTTTTAGCAAAAGGCACATTATACAGTAACTAGTCTCCCCTCGGGAATAAAAAGTTATCAGGAAAACTTTGTGCAGGTTATCTTAGGAGCAAGTAAACACTTTTTATTTTATGACTGTTCCGGGGTTTTATGGCTTTAAGTCTGCTCTTTACTATGGTACGCTGAAGTGGCTACTATTCTGCCGGACTTCCAATATTTCTTTCAAGGATGCATCTAGATTTGATTTATCCATCATATATAACAAAGTAAACTCTATATAATGACAATTAACGGACTGAGTGTGTCTTATTTTTCATAGTCTGTTATCTTCGTCTGATGTTTTTGGCTGATTTTATTTTTTTAATAATAATAATAATTTATTCAACAACAAAACATTGACAATATAAAATACAATATCAATTACAAGTTACAATTAATTAAGATAAAAATAGCAATAGATTATTGTACTTTAAATTAAATTAATTAAAATTAAATTAAACATTATAACGGTGAAACTTAAATACTACAAACTTAAATAAAATGATTAAAAGTAGATAAAATAAAATAATTGATTCCACTTGCTCCAGAACTAGATCTATCTGCATCTCTGGGGCAAGTTTATTCTCCCATTTTTAATTAACTAATTCTGCATAAATGAATATTATATCTTTTACAATGTGAGTTATTATGCGCGAGTGTGAGGAAGTGTTTGTGCGCACGCGTTTGTTTGTGTGTGTATGTATGTATGCGCGTGTGCTTATGTGTAGGTGTGAATTTTTCTAGCTAGCATAAACATGTATTATTCTCCAATATGAATAAATTTTTCTGTGTCTGAATAGTCCATTTTTAATAAACATGATTTTAATTTATTTTTAATTTCAAATTTATTTAATATTGCTATGTGAATTTCTTTATCAACTTTGTTATATAAATATGAGCTGAATACTGAGTATTAAACAATACTAAACTAGAACTTCATTTGCTAGTAAACACTAGCAAATGAAGTTCTAGTTATAAGTGTATTATAGGGTCTGAGTCTCCTTCTACTCGATATATCTAATTTAAATAAGGCATTAGGTACTTCATTGAATTGCTTATGTATTTTACTCATATCTTGGGATACTGCCGGATTATAAACTTGTTTTTGTAAAAATTGTTTTTAATAAAAAAATTAAATAAAAATAGGTAATGATTTATTATGCCGTATTGTTGTCGTATAATAGAGTAGGCTTATACGTGTAGTAAGTGCAATCTGTTTAGTATAGTAGATTATCAGTGCAGGGGAGGAGAAAGAATACTTACCTCTACATCTGGGATCGGCTTTTCGTAAAAGACGACAAAACAACCCACTCCAGCTACGTGGTAAGGCCCTAAGTCCGTCTTGATAGCGACCACCTTTAGTCTTAAGTATGCCGCCATAATAACTTTGTATTGTGTTCCGGCATTAGTGACTCAAGTACAAACACCCATAGGCGACGGTAACTGCTAAATTCTAAATGACCCATCAGCCTGTCTGCTGTCCTACAGCAATAAAAAAGGCGTGACGCTATTTATAGTGTATTATTACATAGAAAACCAGATAAACCAACCAAAGTCAATCAATTTCGACGTTTTAAGGAGTTTATCTTTAAATTGAGTGACGTCATAAAGAGCTTATACTGTATATTAATATGACCAATAATAATCTTCTGTTAGCCTGTGATTGAAATTATTAATTGTTCACTCTTTATCCAGCTTGATGACGACCACCGTTGCGTAAAAGCTTTCGCAATTAGGGACACTTGTGAGAATTACAAATATGCTTTATGTATGATATTTACAAAAATATGTAAGAATACATACATACTTTGAATACATAAAATGTTATTTTTACGAAGAACTTTTCTCCGTGCAGCGGTGGAGTAAGAATACTAACTCCTGTGACCGAGGTCGACCTCGCGTAAAAGGCGACAAAACAGCCCTAGCTGGGGTTGGTAAACGTGATGGTGCCCCCAAGCCCTTCTGGATGACAACCGTTTGTGTTGTGTTCCTGCATAAGTGACCCTGGTTCCAATTCTCCTGCGTAAACGACAGCGTGTTAGCGGTCCCCTATCATTGCAAACATCCATAGGCGTCGACAATGGCGTACTATTAAGTAGGCCGTCAGCCTGTGTGTTGCTACACAGCAATAAAAAAATCATCTAACAAACAAAACCTAATGAATCAACTTACTTGGACCCTTAAAACGTGTGTAAAGATAAAGATATACGTATTATAACCCCAATCCAATTACTTTCCCATAAACATAACTTGATCAAATCGATTGTTTATATTTTCGATCGCATGCCTTTTGCACATTTGAAGCTCTCCCCAAAACGGCACTAAAACCTCTAACACTCCTTCCTTGTATCTGTTTCTTATCATTTTTATGTTACGGTCTTTTAAGGTATATTTTACCACAAAAAACAGAGAAATCAGAAAACAAACTTTGCAAGTACCCCAATGAGGTTTATATAGCTTAGTGTAACCTGCCTAACAGCGGACGAGACTGTAGAATAGTTGTACTCTAAAAACAAAGCTAGTCAGTGTCTCAGTACGTGCCTGTCAGTAGGCTTCTATCTTACAGTATGTGAAGCTTGAAGCTTTTTTCTTTAACAATACTCGACAATGATGATGATGAAAAAAAATAACAGCTTATACGATTCCACTGTTGGACTCGGCCCTGTCCCTAGAGGAAACCGGCGTCATAACCACTACTCTTGTCCAAGGTGGATAGGCCAGTTTACATACTGTTTAGGTATGGTTCTCCTCTTTCTTTCTTTTTATTGCTATAGATCAGCAGACATGATGACGTACCACTTAAAATTTAGCAGTTACTATCGCCTATGGGTGATTGCAATGCCAGTGGCATCGTGAACACGCTGCAATCCCATAAGGGTACAGGAACTTCGGTCATTGATGTCGGAACACACGACGAAGTTATTATAGCGGCATACCTAAGACCAAAGGTGGTAACGCCATCCAGACAGGCTTGGGCCCTACCACGTAGCTAGGGTGGGTTGTTTTGTCGCCTTTTACGATAGGCCTACCTCGGCCGCAGAGGTTAGTATTCTTTCTCCGCCCCTGCATAGATAATAACAAAATTTGTCTTCACCGTACGAGACTATTATAATATACAAATTAGGTAACAATAACTACTTAACCGGTGCATATCATTGAGGAATTCAAACCGCGGACCTCTAAGTTGGTCTGTGGGTGAGCTACCACATGTCTATCATGTTTCTGATTCTGATGTTTACTCCTAAGAAATGGTGACACACAGAGGTAAATCACACATTTATTCATTTCACTTAGTGAAGTTGAGTGCAACAAAATTTCTATTTATGTTGAAGTTCTTAAAGCGATTGTCAGGCGTAGGTATAAAAATTAAATACATTCATGAGCTTTACTTCTGTACAATTTTTTGTTGTACACATTGTGCCGAGTGCATGCATACTAGCCTCAATTCACTATAAATTGTAGCTACCGTATTGATAGCAACTTCGATGCAAGGGGTATTTTATCTTATCGTTTACTCTCATTACTTGATCTTACTTTATTGTACTTCATTGTTCAAAGGTTATATATTATTTTTTATGGGTGAATTACCATGTATACGTTTTTATAGCTCTATATTTATTTCAATTCTAGATCAAGTCAAGTAAACATTTTGTTGCTCGATATAAGAATTTAAATATATCTGGCATAGTATTGATGTAACAAGTTTTGAATGTTTTTATTTCTTGGTGTTAATATCTACATACATACATATAATCACGCCTCTTTCCCGTAGGGGTAGGCAGAGACCACTTCTTTCCACTTGCTTCGATCCTTACATACTTGTTTCGCTTCGTCCACTTTCATTATTCCCTTCATACATGCCCTTCGGTTTAGGGTACTCTTGACCGGGCCTTTTTTCAAGACGTCCCTGATCTGGTCTCGAAACGTCCGCCTAGGTCTACCCCTTCCAACTCTTCCATTCAAACTCGTCTTATACACTTTTTTCGTCAATCGTTCATCATTCATTCTCTCGACATGGCCAAACCATCTCAGCATACCTTTCTCAATTTTTGTCACTACATCTTCTTTGTTAATATCTCACAGTGAAAATTTTAGGTTCAAGGTCCCTTACGCAGACGGCAGTGATTTAAGAGTACTTTTGGAGTCGAAAACATCCATAGGTGACGGTAACTGCTTACCATTAAGTGGATCGTAAAAGTAACAAGAAAAGAAAAATATCATATTGTGGTCAGTAAGAAATTCAGTAAGTAAACTATTTCAGATACCTATCTGAAATAGTCTAGACCAGTAGTCGGCAATCTTGTCATACAAAAGAGCCAAATATAGATAATACAAAATTTAATTTATTCAAAGAAACATTTTTGAAGTCAAAACTTATTTAAGGACTTTTTTGTGATGGGTAAAAAATGTTAAACTCGCGTTAGGTTACGTGTCCTGATCGTAAGAATTCATAAGACGGGGTTTTGCTCCAATAATACCAACCTTAATAATAATGACTTATGGTTTATTTTATAATGTAACTTTTAAATTATTGCATTGCATTACTTATACATATATCTATTCGAATTGCGACTTTATTAAAATAAAAAACAGTTAAGTTTTTTGAAGTGAGAATTTCTTTAGGCGCGTTGAGCACTTTTTGGATGAACAATTTTTGATTTGTAAAGAAGTGTTAATGACCAATTTATACTTTAATCATTGATCATAAACACTTCTTTATAAACTGAAAATAATAATCTAATAGCTCGACGATACAATTCACAGGATACTTAATTTTCACTTCTATCGGCAGAACCCAAAGAGTGCCCCGCATGTTTTTTTTTTTTATTTTGCTTTAGACATTATTACAGAAATAACTATAAATAAAGCAATATTCCGTCTCTGCTCATAAAAAAGTTATAAATTGCCAAGTAATCCCGGTCTCAAAATTTAATAAATTGTGTTGAACTGTCGGCATATCAATTAATTAGCGAACCAGTGGTTCCGCAGTGTCCAATCGATACACCAGGGGGCGTCTAGGTGTTCATTTAACTCAAGATTGGACTTGAGATTAAACAGTCGATGGTTTTGGACCCCTCTTTTTGAATGGTCTAATTTATAAAAGCCAGCGACAGGAACGAAATATGATTTTATTTCTCTCAATTGATGATATTTGCTTATATACAGGGTTATTGGTAATTCGACGTATTCCCGTTAGGAAATGATAGGGGTGACTATTTGCGATAATTTTAACCGCCATATACATTATGCAAAAGTGAACCATTTTTGAGTTATCATGTTTTTAGCTTTTTTCAAAATAAATCAAAAATGCAACATTAAAAATTATTTTAAAAAAGTATTAATTTAAATCTATTTTTTTCTGATTTATAAAGAAGAAAAACAATATTATTCCAATAGTTTTTTGAGATTTTTTTTCCACTAAAACGCTTTAAAAACAAAAAACGTTACTAAACTTGGTTTGCAGATTATTTAAAAACATAACCATTTTTTTAGCTCTTCAACAATGTATAAGAACTAGGAACTTGATTCATAAAACTGAAAAAAAATTATCACAAAATAAGCAGGCGGAAATTCGTACTCGAACTAAATTTAAGGTTGTTCTTCAAAAATTTCATAAAACTAATTAAATAGAATACCCAATGTAAATAAAACAAAACATACAAATTCAAAATAAAATTTAGAACCAGTAACAGTTTAGTAGTAATAACAATTAACAATTAATAATAAGTAAAAATTAAGATATTTTGTAATTTACCCTAATTAAAGTTCGTCTCGAAGTGACTTCCCCTGTTGCAAAGTTGCATTCTTTTTCTGAGTTGTTACTTAACTCCAGAGATTATTAGACTACTTCGGTAAGTAGTCAAATTATTACGAATCGCATTTGCTCCGTTTATAATTCCTGTTTTGAGTTCTTCCGCGGATGACACAGGCGAGATGTCGTAAGCTAGGGATTTCATGTGACTCCAGACATAGAAGACATTGATATATTACCTATATATATCAAGCAATATTCCTTTTTTAATAAACTCTAGCATATTCAAAAATTAAACATTATTTTAATATAGTGGAGAGATAAGATTGAAAAACCAAAAAAGTACCATTTTTTTAACACCATACGCAACCATGTAATTACTCTTTTGAATTACGCTGTCCTCCTATGACTTAAAAAGAGTCTGTGTCGTGGGGCATTACACCTCCTTATCGGCGCTCGTTAGCCGCCCCTAATAAAACCTTTCCCTTCTAATCTGCGGCCGACGCTCTTCTCCAATTTAATAAGAGCAACTTTAAAAACGGTTACAATCAGTTCACTTGATACTTTGTTTACAACCTTTGTTAACTTTAAATTATATGTACCATTCATTTCAATAAAATTAAAGTTTGGAAAAGATGGAGGAAAGGTTTTGAATTACAATCTGGATAATGCTAACGTCTGTGTACACACAAATTTGATCACAGAGTTCTTTGGTGCAAACTATTTGAGATGATTTTCTTGAGTAAAAGTCTGAATTCTGTTAGAAAGTCAACATGTATGTTTGCTAGTTACATGAATATTTAACTATTTACCATATATAGATGGATTGAGAAAGAGAAAGAAAGAACACATACATTAATAATCCACTTAGAAAACTGCCCTAAATTTGGACTAACTCAGCATATTGCTATCCATGTTATACAATTGTCAACGAAACCGGGAGACTTATAATTGATAACAGTTGTCTCAGCATTTAAATCTAAAAGTACTACAATATTCCTCTTAAACTCTGCAATCTATTTCATCCGTTTTGTTGTCTTTGGTTTGTTACATACAACGGGGTTGGATCTCGTTGGGAACCTGTTCATGATATTTCTGTCAATACCGCTAATATATGCCTAGGTATTTATCATCTGTGCAGGGTCGGAGTCAGAATAGTGAACCCTGCAGCCACCGGATACCTTATCTTAAAAAGCGACAACACAACTAGGTGATAAGGCTTCATCCAAGTCCGACAGGATGGCAACTATTCCTAGTTTTAAAACATTCCACCATAATGACTTGTTGTGTTCTGGCATAGGGGACCCAGGTCACAGTCGCGGATGGCCCTGGCATCGCAAACTTTCATAGGCGACAGTCCTGGTATTATTAAGTGGTCTATCAACCTGTCTGTTACCGCAATAAAAAAAGGTGTAACAATAACGGACTTGGGACCCCCAAATAAAAAAAATTTTGAAAACACTTGGCTAAAAATTTAATCAAGTATTAATCCTAGTTGGAAACTTGTCAATGAATATTCTTTGTTCAAATGTTATGTACTTACTGAACTAAATAAACGGTTCATAGAATATATTTATCCAAATTCGAGCAAAATGATACCTAATGAATAAAATCATTAAATTTAATGCAGGGATGCTACGTTTGTATGTATGCGAAATGCATTTCACCCCGATATACGTTACATTGTGTCAGACTTTGCTGAGTCGACACTTTCTATGGTATGATATACTGTCGTAGAGAATGAAAGACTTATAATTAATAGTAATTTATTAAATTTACTCACAAACGAACTGTGGATCCATGTACTAAAAGTTCATTTTTTATAAATTCCAATTTGCTTGGTAACAGTTTTCGATCATTCTGGCTGGTCATTATTTAAGATTAGGTTGTCGTAAAGCTATAAAACGTCGTTATTAGAGGAAACTTAATGGTTTGCTATGTGTAATTAATAGTATGTTGTATGAGTATTTTACGGAAGGATTGTCAAGGAAGTTTATATTGTGTATTGTAGCTTTCGGCTGAGGATTTCCCATCATGTAACGGTATGGGGATTTAAAAAAATGGAACGTTCACGAACTGACACACGTTCAAAAGCGACCAGTAACCACGCGTATGGCGAGCTTGCCTATCTGCTGAAATTTAGTTATAAAAAAGTATTTTAATATATCTTTAAGATTTTTTACATTTTAAATAATTATGTCAAAATTTGATGTAGGAGCTGTCAAGAGATAAGATCAAATTATACTTCATTGATGTTTGATATATAATACTTAAGCGTAACAATAAAATGTAGTTTGACCTCTAAATGTAGAATGTCAAGTTAAGTATGAATGTGTCGTACTTGACTTGATTTATAAATAGTTTCATAATTAAGTATACACAGTATTTTCTATATAATACCGAGACAAATTTTGCATCCGAAAGTTACTTTACTTGCTACTAATAAGTTCGTTATTCGTTGGAGCCGTATGTCCGGGAAACATAACGAATGGCGACGCTAATTTGGTCTTGAATTCAGAACGATAGTTCCGCTCAACCCTTGTTCCACGCTTTGATGAACAGCCATTTGTAACTTGAAAGTCATTCGCTATTATCATACTACATTATCTTTAAAACAGTCCAGAACGTTCTTTTTATCCGTGCAGGGGCGGAGAAAGAATACTGACCTATGCGGCCGGGGTCGGCCTGTCGTAAAAGGCGACAAAGTAACCCACCCTATCTTCGTAGTAGGACCCCAATCCCGTCTGGATGGCGACTACCTTTTGTCTTAAGTATGCCGCCATAGTAACTTTGTGTTTTGTTCCGGTATTAGTGACCCAAGTTCCTATACCCTTATGGGATAGCAGCGTGTTCGCGATGCCACTGGCGTTGAGGACACCCATAGGCGACGGTAACTGCTAAATTCTAAGTGGAAACCTCTGTAAGTCGAACTTGAAGGGGGATGCCAAAAATTTCGACTTATGAAGGATTTTGACTTAATAATGAAAATCGAAATATCAAATACTAACCAGGACGAAACCCACTCTTATCTTTGGATCGTTCTAACGAAGTTATCTGTAGCTACAACTAGCCATATCGTGATTTAATGATTTTACTCAATATCTCATACTGTTTTCAATCACAGCATCTTTCAATTGCTTCGTAATATCATCGGCATCGGCTTTACATGTATTTGACGTTGATTGAATGCGGATAGGTGGCGTGTCATCTTTCTTATTAGATTGCAGCCGATGTTCAATATATCAAATTTTGATTATACTCCATGGTAATGTTTCGATTCAATGGGGTGAATGGAACAATGGATATAAAAGTGAAATGTCATTATTAAGTATCATTTATTTTAAGGAATTTTTATACGTCATACCCTCGCTGCGACTGCAGAGAAATACATGAGATTCATAACTTTTTAATATATGCAATATATCTATGTATATTTTTATAGTTGGGGAACAGCAGACTGACGGCCCACTTAGAATTTACCAGTTACCGTCGCCTATGGGTGCTTGCAACCTGTGGTATCGCGAACACACTGATGTCCCATAAGGGTACAGGAACTTGGGTCACTAATGTTGGAACACAACACAAGGTTATTATGGCGTAGACCATGAAGATTGCCATCGAGATGGGTTTGGGGCCCTACCATGTAGCTTGGGTTGTTTTGTCACCTTTTATGACCGGCCAACCCCAGCCGCAGAGATTAGTGTTCTTACTCCGCCCCTGCATGAAGGAAAAAATTACGAATAAAATGTATTCTTCAATATAATTTTTAATTTTATTTCATACTAGCTGTGCCCGCGACTCCGTCCGCGTGGAATACACGTCCGTGGACTTTGGGCAGCATTTTTTGGATAAATCTTATGGTTTACTTTGGATTACAAACTCTATAAACCCTAAAATATTAACAAATGAAATATGCAAACAGTCAGTGTTATAGAATGTAACTGTTACGCTATGCGCTTCCAAAATACGTGCGTTCGAACCTACAAAGTCCAGCCTAAGCTGAACCCTATTTCATGTAATTGTTGATATAAATCTGAGGTCAACTTAAATAGGAATATAAAATTTTCGAAACTTTCCAATTTTAACAAAAACTATTTACTTTTTCTAATATAAGAATAGCCTAAATTACTCCTTGTTACATCAGCTATCTGCCAGTGAAAGTCTCGTCAAAATCGGTGCAGCCATTTCAGAGATTAGGCGGAACAAACAGACAGACAAATATTTTTAAAAAATGTTGTTTTGGTATATGTACCATGTATACGTCCGAATGCACTTAGTAAAAAGCGGTTATTTTAATATTACAAATAGACGCTCCAATTTTATTTATTTGTATAGATAATGGTGATGCTCTGCGGCCGTGACATCATATGTACAAAAATTGCTTGTAAACCTGTTAAACTTCAATCTGCCTATCGCAACTTTACTTTCCATAATGCACTTAAAAAATGTGGGTGGCAGTGTTGTAAGATCAGTCCATTTATAAGGGTAAGTACATGCTATCGTAAGTCCACGGTAATTCGTGTATCGGATCATATAATAAGACAATAGTGTTCGTGTATAGGAAATGTACTATTGTTCTTCTACATCGTGATTTCTAATGGATTGTAAAGGCGTGTGTACATGGGTGAGGATACGAGTATTCATTACGGTTATTATTAAGTTGCCATCACAGCCCATCGTATATTTCAAACTAAGAAAATTATGCTTGTAATATTGGTTATATATAAATTAATTCCAAAAAAAACCTATATAGATAGATTTTTCTAAATTCAGAGTGAATTTGGATTCGGACCTGAAACCTCAAACTTAATTGAGACTCCTCAGAGAAAGTTAATTGAAACCTCAAACTTATCCGTGCAGGGGCGGAGAAAAAATACTAACCTCTGTGGCCGGGGTCGGCCTGTCGTAAAAGGCGACAAAACAACTCACCCTAGCTACGGGTAGGGCCTCAAGCCCGTCTAGATGGCGATCACCTTTGATCTTAAGTATGCCGCCATGATAACCTTGTGTTGTGTTCCGGCATTAGTAACCCAAGTTCCTGTACCCTTATGGGACAGCAGCGTGTTCGCGATGCCACTGGCGTTGCAAACGCCCATAGGCGACGGTAACTGCTAAATTCTAAGCGGGCCGTCAACCTGTTTGCTGTCCTATAGCACTAAAAAAATTGGCTTGAAAAGACAACTCCTTGACCACTCGACTAGAGAGATTTTCATGAATGATTTAAGGTTTCAAATATAAGTTCGTTATTGAAAGTGGACAGATTGCACTAGGTGACAAGAGGTACACCACAAGGATTTTTTTAAACATACCTACTTATATTATGGCAGGTATCTACAACTAGACCTAAATAAACCCCTGTATATTCAGATCATAGAAATATTCGTTTAAACTGATTACAGACTGTACTCAGACATGTTTCGATTCAATGGGGTGAATGGAACAATAGATATAAAAGTGTAAAGTCATTATAAGTATCATTTATTTTGAGGAATTCTTATAAGTCATACCCTCGCTGCGACTGCAAAGAAATAAATTCAGAATAATAATAATAACACTTACGTAGCCACTACACCAAGCGTGTCAATAAGAATAAAATTTAAAAAAGTAAAACATTTAACGCATACAATTTATTTTCTAAATCACGAATAAAACGACGTCCATTCAAAGTATTTGACTATCGCTATCAAAGAAAAAAGTGTTGGCTGTAAATTTTTAAAACAACTTTTATCTCCAGACAAAGATAATCGCAGCATTTTATGTTTCATTGAAAACGTGACTTTAGGACGATCGGACGTTCACTAGCGGCGATAACATTTTGAACTCGACGATAGAGGGCTGGATTGATAAGAGTCATTATATTCTCGCTAAATGAATTACGGGAAAGTCTTTTGTTTTTATTTTGAATCATCTTGATTGATACAAAGGACAAAAGTATGTTGTGAACAAATACAATTTCTTAAAAGGAAGTTTTAAGTCTTCACTATTACTGCATATATATATATATATATATATATATATATATATATATATATATATATATATATATATATATATATATATATATATATATATATATATATATATATATATATATATATGCATATTCATAATATAAGAATTACACGTTACCTGTAAATAAGAGAAACGACAATTAAGGTCAATTATTCGTCTCTCTTTCACAACTTTTGCTTTTATATTTATTAGAACCTTATTTTATCACAGTAAATTTTTGTAACATAAATTATTTTTATGTATGCAAATGTCATGTGTCATACTTCTATGACACATGACAGTGCGCAGTCTTCAGTGCGCAGAGTATCATAAGCGCGTTAAATCTAAGGAGATGATATTCTCTTTACATACATATATATATATATATATATATATATATATATATATATATATATATATATATATATATATATATATATATATATATATATATATATACCTAGTCAGGTCATAAATTCTGTCACATGTTTAATGTAAAATAATTGTAACAAGTTTATTAATTATGTAACCATTCATATACCAAAATGAACTTAACAAAACATAGATTCTTATGACATTAAAGTTTATTCAAAATGACCTCCGTGATTTTGAATACAAGCCTTCAATCTGCGCGGCCAGTTGTCTATCGCAGCACGAACGAGGTCCATGTCAATATCGGCGGCTGCCTTAATCAAGGATGTCTTGAGTGACTCCAAATTGGGACGAGGCTTTGAGCACGCCTTTTCCTCCAAGTGTTGCCATATCTTGTAATCTAACGGATTCAAATCTGGGAGGAGGGCCAGTCTTCATGCCGGATGAAGTCGATTTCACGCGCCGCCAGCCAGTCGTGTGTGCTCTTCGCTCTATGAGCTGGCGCCGAATCTTGTTGGAATACCCAGTGCCTGTTATTGAACATGGTATGAGAAACAGGTTCCACAAGGTTCGTCAGGACTGTATTTTGATACACAACAGCATTCGTTTTTACACCTTTCTCACAAAAATGTACCTCTGTTAAGCCCCAATAAGAAACTCCCAACCATACCATGAGCGAGGATGGAAAATGACCTCGTTGGACACGCGGAATACGGTTGCTCGCTTCTTCACTACTGTGTGCGTACACCTTATCATTTTGTTTGTTGTAGCTCTCTTCTACGGTAAACATTTTTTCATCCGAAAAAAGAATTTCCCGATATTTTTTTCCCGCGTACCGCTTCAACAAAGCGCGGCATCTCTTCAGTCTCAGGTCCATTAGACGAGCATTCAAACGATGTCCTGTTTTTCTTCGATATGCCCGAAGCCCTAAGTCTTCATTTAACACCCTTTTCACCGTGGTTCTGCTTAACCCCATCTGAAGGGCCAACAGTTTCTGCTTACGTTTGGGATTTCTTTGAATTCGTGCCTTCACAGCTTTTATCACTGCTGGAGTCCTAACAGACCGAGGGCGACCACTTCTTGACCTGTCATCTACACTAGAGTCTTCATTGTATCGTTTGATGGTACGATAAACGAATCTTTTGGTAATATTCAAATTTTTCAGTATGTTAAAAATTTGAATTGGCGCGTAACCGCAACGATGCATCGCAATAACTGCAACACGGTCTTCTTTAAGCGTCCACTCCATATTTAAAAATGAGTAAAATTCTAAAAGTTATACATTTTTATTTTCATGAACAATTCGAAATTCGAATTCAATAAACTTTTTTGTGGCCAGCATTCTAAAAGAAAAGTTTTTACTGTGTGACAATACTTATGACCTGACTAGGTATATATATATATATATATATATATATATATATATATATATATATATATATATATATATATATATATATATATATATATATATATATATATATATATATATATATATATATATATATATATATATATATATATATATATATATATATATATATATATATATATATATATATATATATATATATATATATATATATATATATATATATATATATAGCATAATCGGTGCAGGTTTCATTACAATGTTTGTCTGCATTATTGGTAATTGACAATTATATTGCGTTTTTAAAAAACTAACTAAGTGACCTCTACGTTGATTTTAGGCTGAAATTTATAAAATGTACTTATAATTATCTAACGAGTTAAGTTTGTGTTGTAATTTATAGCCTTATGCTGAACAAATGCTTAGCAAAGTCAACAAAATCCTCGACTTACCGAAAACTTACTATACATGTTTCTACAAATATTATATGATGCTCTAAAATTTTTACGGGAATTTTTTTAATGATTTCAAAGTTAAATCCAGAGGAAAGACGTAGCATTGAAAGTCCGTGAGGGTATACCAGGGTCAATGTATAAAATATAGAAAGTTCGAATGTCCAGGTGGATCAGCCAATATCCAGATGAAATGCATCGTGTATCAGAAATCCGTAAAGGTATACCAGATTCAACGTAAAAATTATTTAATTGATAACAAATCTCGACTAACCTCAAACAACAACAAAATGAAATAGGTTTGACATTGACATATTATTGGTCATGTCAAATAATTTTATTGTTTCCTTCTACTGATTTTACACGTGTTAATTTTACCGTTTTGCAATAATATTGCATTATATCGATAGCAATTATAATTTGAATGCCACTACTCGAAGAAAAATATAAGATCAGAAGAATTACCAAGGAGATAGGATGTGAATAGAAACGTTATGAGACTTTGCCTGAGCTCTTGCTTAGCATGCACTCAGTAAATTCTTAGATCAGAAATACTATAATCTTGAATCCTGAGATTACATTGAGCAGAAAACTTACTTAAGTTTGGCGTAAGCAAAGTCTGAGCAAAGTCCAAGTGCGTTCTATTTCAGCCCTATACTACACGTCAACCAAGTATAAAAAATAAATAATAATTGTCTAGAAGTGAAAGGGGTATTAAAACCTTTTTTTATTGGAAATAGAAACCTCGTATTAAATGTTCTCTTTAAAAATAGACGACTTCTTTGAAAAAACAAGAATATAAAACAAACAAATGGAATCCAAGTACATAACCGTAGGCCAGGGAAAACAAATATACCTAGTCAGGTCATAAGTATTGTCACACAGTAAAAACTTTTCTTTTAGAATGCTGGCCACAAAAAAGTTTATTGAATTAGAATTTCGAATTGTTCATGAAAATAAAAATGTATAACTTTTAGAATTTTACTCATTTTTAAATATGGAGTGGACGCTTAAAGAAGACCGTGTTGCAGTTATTGCGTTGCATCGTTGCGGTTATGCGCCAATTCAAATTTTTAACATACTGAAAAATTTGAATATTACCAAAAGATTCGTTTATCGTACCATCAAACGATACAATGAAGACTCTAGTGTAGATGACAGGTCAAGAAGTGGTCGCCCTCGGTCTTTTAGGACTCCAGCAGTGATAAAAGCTGTGAAGGCACGAATTCAAAGAAATCCCAAACGTAAGCAGAAACTGTTGGCCCTTCAGATGGGGTTAAGCAGAACCACGGTGAAAAGGGTGTTAAATGAAGACTTAGGGCTTCGGGCATATCGAAGAAAAACAGGACATCGTTTGAATGCTCGTCTAATGGACCTGAGACTGAAGAGATGCCGCGCTTTGTTGAAGCGGTACGCGGGAAAAAAATATCGGGAAATTCTTTTTTCGGATGAAAAAATGTTTACCGTAGAAGAGAGCTACAACAAACAAAATGATAAGGTGTACGCACACAGTAGTGAAGAAGCGAGCAACCGTATTCCGCGTGTCCAACGAGGTCATTTTCCATCCTCGCTCATGGTATGGTTGGGAGTTTCTTATTGGGGCTTAACAGAGGTACATTTTTGTGAGAAAGGTGTAAAAACGAATGCTGTTGTGTATCAAAATACAGTCCTGACGAACCTTGTGGAACCTGTTTCTCATACCATGTTCAATAACAGGCACTGGGTATTCCAACAAGATTCGGCGCCAGCTCATAGAGCGAAGAGCACACAAGACTGGCTGGCGGCGCGTGAAATCGACTTCATCCGGCACGAAGACTGGCCCTCCTCCAGTCCAGATTTGAATCCGTTAGATTACAAGATATGGCAACACTTGGAGGAAAAGGCGTGCTCAAAGCCTCATCCCAATTTGGAGTCACTCAAGACATCCTTGATTAAGGCAGCCGCCGATATTGACATGGACCTCGTTCGTGCTGCGATAGACAACTGGCCGCGCAGATTGAAGGCTTGTATTCAAAATCACGGAGGTCATTTTGAATAAACTTTAATGTCATAAGAATCTATGTTTTGTTAAGTTCATTTTGGTATATGAATGGTTACATAATTAATAAACTTGTTACAATTATTTTACATTAAACATGTGACAGAATTTATGACCTGACTAGGTATATGGCCTTTACAAATAACGTGTTATTTTTGTTTGTTTCAGGTAATTCAGAGCAAAGCTACCCCTCTTCGTTTACTGATATTGGCTGAAACTGGCTTCCAGGTCAGATTTTACATGGTATATTAATTTGACTGACCTTTGCTTTAAACAGAAAATTCATGATAAAAGATTCACATTAATTAGCTTATAAGAAACTTTTATTTAAATGTTTTTATTTAGGTTCTAGAGGAAGCTGTAGCTTGACAAGGTGTCTGGTTTATTGTCTGCGTAAGTAGATTGATGCAATGGTGTCTCTGTTTGATTCCCAACGAGAACAAAATGTTTGTATGGTGTAAATATTCTACAATAATAATTTATGAGAGCTGGACTATACATAAATAAATAAATATGTCGAAACATTTCACACAAGGGCATCTAATCCCAAACTAAATTGTACTTCTGTTATGGTTACTACACAACTGATTCGTCGTCCGTCATTATTTAGTAGAATGCACTGAATTGCGGATGAGTTTCATTCTAGAACCGATATTGTTGAAAAAGCCTCTTACACTGAAAAAATACAAACTATATAAAAGCACTTAGGTTTTTAACGCTATACTTTATACATATTCACAAGTAATTTACGGCAAAAAGACGTAACTACAATATGAGGTGACGTCACCCACAGATTTGAAGTTGTAGGAAAATCACTTGAGACCAGTTCAAAGGCCCCGGTTCAGGTAGCAATTTGTCTTGAGAATGAACCCTCAGAAAGTTAAATTGAGTTCATCTGAACGATGTGTCATGTGTGCGGTATCCACACAAAATACCGCGGAGTGGAAATGTTAAACTATTAAATTTAATTCTTTGTTTATTCTAACGCTAGATAGTATTTTTAGAAAACTAGGTGCCAATTTCAGTTTGTAAAATACAATATTTCAAGAAAAACGTTAATCAGACGATAATTACAAACGCTAAGTTTTTATCTGTAGTATTATTTTGGAAAACAATGAAAAATTGTGATTATAGGCGCCTTCCACTGAACTTTTTAAACATATGTCGTCTAGCTACTTGATATTCAACCCCACAAACTCGAAGTGGTCAGTTCAAATCCAGGTGATGGTCGCTCGATGTAAGCATCTGAACACCAGTCAGAAATTATATTGGAAATGTCCTCTAAGATTTCATCACAATAGTAAAGAGTGGAGTTGTAAGCCGATACAGGTAAAGAAAAGGTATATTAACTAGTTAATTTGTGTATTTAAAAATAAAAATAATTTTTTTTTTTTTTTTTTTAATGCTGTAGGACAGCAGACAGGCTGACGGCCCGCTTAGAATTTCGCAGTTACCGTCGCCTATAGATGTTTGCAACGCCAATGGTATCACAAACACGCTGCTGTCCCATAAGGGTACAGGAACTTGGGTCACTAATGCCGGAACACAACACAAGGTTATTATGGCGGCATACTTAAGACCGAAGGTGGTCGCCATCCAGACGGGCTTGAGGCCCTACCACGTAGCTAGGGTGGGTTGTTTTGTCGCCTTTTACGACAGGCCGACCCCGGCCGCAGAGGTTAGTATTCTTTCTCCGCCCCTGCACGGATAAATCTAATTATATACAATAAACATTTCTATATAATTATCAAACATTAACTAAATTAATGACGCGCGTCCTTTTTTATTCTAATTTGTAATATTTTCTTTTAGAACCAAGTAGGCCATGATACATATTATCATGGCGAATCGTAAAATGAAGTAAGAAGTTTTTATGCAACGAAACATTTTCGACACATCCATGGAGTATTCACATAAAAGTACGTTTATCGAACATCTTTTGCATCGAATAATCCGAAGCTGGTTCTAAATGAAGGTAACCTAAGCATGCGTTCCGCCTCCACACATCCAGGATAGCCTCGCGTGCCATTAAAACACTTAATTCGGTGATCAATTCCATTTCGACAGAATATCCATAACAAATCATAAACTGACAGCGATTTAAATTGACCAATTATTCCGTTCGTGTCACCATTTTTGTGTAAATTAGAACTGGTGTCAGATGATTACACGTTACAAATACTTGTTATTTTTATAAGTATTAGACTTATTTTTAATTAAGTATTTCGACGACATTCAAGGAACAATATTCTCAGGTGTTTAACTGAGTCGTATTTTGATTTCGTTTCGGTTTCATAAGCAGAACATAAAATTTAGACAACGCCTTTCTGTATAATATATTAAATATCCATTTGACAGAATTCTAGGCATTCAAATTCATCTTTATGTTACCTTTATTTTACTGGTATTAGAATTATTTTTGAGGCTTTAACTTTAGAATATCTCTGAATTTTTTGAATGCTGGAATAATTCAGATTACATTTATTGGATGTGTACCTCTGATCATCTCCCTAAATTTAAAACAAGCTTCGGGCTTGATAATTTTATTGTATATTTTTAATAACTTATAAATATAAACATGAGATAATTCTATAGCTATAGCAAAAGTACGAAATAGAAGATAAAAGTTATTACATTGCAAACAAAAAATAAATACGTAATGATAAATGTCGCTGAATGTAACTTACATAAGACTGACTTCACTGTCTAAATCTTAACCTTATAGCTACAATACAATTCAATGGCTGTCGCGATGTTCTATTGGCAGCAGACAAGGTGGTAAATGAAAATCTTAAGTCAAAACAGAGGTACTCTTACAATTTTCAGATATGTCTTGTATAAATAAAAAAGTAACCTGATCATAAACTCATAAATTTTACAAAATATTTTCTAATCATAGTTAAAAACAACAATAAAATATTTTTTTGTTTATAACGCTTTTGATTTGTACCACACTAGAACAAAATCATCCAGCCTACGAAACAAACAAACAAAAATAGAATATTAGTGGACATCGGACACTACTTTAACCCCACGCAAAGCATTCTGCTTGTATTCTCGATACTCTATCCAGTTAGTTTTATTAATCAGACATATTCAGTATAGAAATACCCTTGCACATTATTTCTAATAGATGATTCAATTACACATAGATTTTTGCACATGACTTGGTATGTAGCATCACTTATGAATACTAGTTATAAGAATAATTCCGTAGATTTTAAAAATATTATAATTAACCTTGAAAGGGGAGAAATAAACCTGAAATAAAAATCAAATGGTGACCCTATTCGACCTTTGATTCGTCTGACTTGTGGATACGATATTTTGTTGACGATAAATCAAACTTATCTATATATAAATAAAATGATTGAGGTCTGCAGTTGTGCGTACATCACAGCAAAACTACTAGATAGATTTAAATTTATTTTTTAAGTTTTATTTCTTAGATACTTTGACCTTACCTAAAAAAGTATTGTGATATCTTCATTTACTAGAAAGTTATTGAAGATTTAAGAAACAACGATTTTTATAAGCTCTACGTGTTCAATAATGTGCGTTTTCTTGCCGTGGAGCAGTAGAAAAGCGGTGTGAAAAGCTACTTCTGCTTCGTGACGAAAGTAACAAGAACGAAGTCGCGGGTATCAGTTAGTATTAAATATACTAAGGACGACATTCTATAAAGTTAGATATATTAATATTAAGTTTCTGGAACATGCTTGTTCTTTTTACATGGTGTGTTATGGATGAGCACTGAACTATCATTGTAGTATTTCCAGAAACTTCCCCAAACTTGTATAGTAAAAGAGATAGAAATAAATCAATAATGCTATGTACGAACGTTATCAATCTTTTCCCACGATTTTTTATTACTATACTCGTAAACACTTTGATCTAGATTTTATTATTGATCAAATTACACTGTCTTAGTAGCTTTTAATAGTCTTCAGTTTTACGTTACTGGAAAGGGTCAACCCTTTGATAAAGATCTGAATAATTATGCATACGATATACGATTAAAAGTGATATAAGATCGTATTTAATTTGAAAAATAAATACATAATATTTTATATTTGGTTGTACGAGGCCGTATTAAGAGAGGTGTTACACTAAGACTTTCAGATTAATCGGGGTACGGTTGCTTCGGGAAGTACCTATGTCGCATAGGGCGGGAGACGACGTCGGAGTGCCACTATTGTGGCGCGGGCGACGAGGAGTACACGGTGAACCACACCGTCGCCGTGTGCCCAGCGTGGCACGAGGAGCGCTGCACCCTCTTCGCCCAAATCGGTGCGGACCTGTCGCTTCCGGCCCTGGTTCTGGGTTCCATGATCGGGAGCGATCCTGGATGGATGGCCGTCGCCTCCTTTTGCGAAACAGTCTTTGCGGTAATCTGCAAAGAAGGCGGCGCAGCGGGAGCGGAAGCCGACCACCACACTCCCCTCCCGCCAACACAGCCAACGCCACGCCATAGAATACGGCTGCGGGGGCCCCTCGGGAGAGGATCCGCCGCCTACACTGTTACCGCGAGAGTGATGGCCGCGTGCTGTTCCGCGGCCTCCCTCAAATCCTTAGAGGTTTAATGAAGGACAGCGCAAGGGGAACAAACCCTGACCCCCTGGCGCCAACATTTTGGAAGAGGCGTACCCTGAGACAAAGACAAAGGGCGGGCCGCCACCGGCCCGGGCCACGAGATCGGTAGGCCACATATCGTTGGGCTCGGGCGTAGACGATAGGAGAACAGCGGTTTTTTTAGTGGGTAGTCGGATGGCCGAACATCTTTCCCAGAGTTCCACATATCCTTCGGCCCCCCCTCCCCCCAGGCCGGGGGAACCCATCAAGAGAGGGTTAATCGACCTGTTACCAAGTGGACTGGCTGCTTTGCAAGTTTTTCTTTTTTGGAGTCGGCATCAAACTCATTAAAACCCAAATTTTAACAACTTTTACTCAGGCTATTCAGAAGTGTCAGATTGGTAACGACGGTCCCAGGAACCAAACTGCATGCTCTGCATTTGGGTATTGACGACCAAGTAATGCTTTTGAAGCCCTGTATGTACTCCACATGTTGGAAATTTGATTACGAGTTTCCCAAACCATGGAGGTTCCATATGATTACTAGGATCAATTATTTCATCTCAATGATGTTTGACATGAACTAGCTCCTTTAAAAAAACTGATAGCATAGCCGCAACGCTTATCTTCAGCTGGTTGACTGGTTACACGTACCGGATAATATCGCTATACCCGTATGTTAACGATGGTTGGTACCTTTACAGTTGAAAAAAAACCTAAACGGCCCATGTCATGTCTTGAGTTATTTGACTTTGTATACCCAAGAACGACTCGAAACGAACTCTACTCGAGACGGCTGTGGGGTTCATACCGATAAAGGAAATACTCGACGCTGATGCATAAAATAAACATGTCTTACGTATATTCACATCGAGTTAAACTAAATCCCTATTATCGAATGGTTGTTCCGCCCACGTGTGTACGTTATCTGGTTACATTATGTTCAAGCTGTCCTATCTCCATACAACTTCATTATGGGAAATTGTTGTTTCATTGGATATAGTTATCAATGTATGGGGATGTAAGGAGCTCGTCCAAGTCACTCGGAGCGTAACATCTGCTGGTTTGTTGCCCGGTGAAACTTGAACTTTGTCAGCGCTGTGTCGGAATTCAAATGGTTGACCCGGATATGTGGTTCTCCACTCAGCTGATCACCAAAGGTTAGCAAAGTGATTGCAGTGACGTACCCAGTAAAAACTAGTCTTGATAGATAGATAAATATCGCCTTGATAAGCCTTATCGCTAAAAACAATCTCTGCTAGACAACTCACTTCAGGAAACAAATAATTTATAAAAGCTACTGGTGAGATAACCAACATACATAATTCATGAATATATAAATTATATCATAATTAAGTTTAAACATACATGTTTATATACAGGGTTATTGGTAATACGATGTATTTCCATTAGGAGGTGATCGGAGTGACTATTTGCGATAATTTTAACCCCATATGCATTATACAAATTTTTGAGTTATCATGTTTTTTAGCTTTTTTAAAAATAAGTCAAAAATGCAACATAAAATATTTATTAAAAAAAGTATCAATTATATCTATTTTTTCTTCTGATTTATCAAAACGATTAAACACTGGTTATTTATCAATATTAAAACTACAATTATCGGATCCAAAAAATCCAAAATCCTAAAAACAAAAAATGCGAGACGAGAAACGATATTAAATAAAAAAAAACGTTATTAAACTGCGCTTGCTATATTATTTTAAAAACATAACCGTTTTCTTAGCTCTCGTTGTTTTAGCTCGTTTTCTTATTTAAAAAAAAACTGAAAAAAAAGATCACAAAGGAAGCAAGCGGAAATTCGTAAATAACCACCACACTTATCCAAGGCGTACGTGATCTGTAAAGCAGGTTTTATCGCGAGGTTTTCCTTTACCGTCAAGACGTGTCAATAGCCGGAAAGATAGCAAGTTTATCCGTGCAGGGGCGGAGAAAGAATACTATCCTCTGTGGCCGGGGTCGGCCTGTCGTAAAAGGCGATAAAACAACCCACCCTAGCTACGTGGTAGGGCCTCAAGCCCGTCTGGATTGCGACCACCTTTAGTGTTAAGTATGCCGCCATAATAACCTTGTGTTGTGTTCCGGCATTAGTGACCCAAGTTCCTGTACCCTTGTGGGACCGCAGCGTGTTCGCGATGCCACTGGCGTTGCAAACACCTATAGGCGACGGTAACTGCTAAATTCTAAGCGGGCTGTCAGCCTGTCTGCTGTCCTACGCAATAAAAAAATAAAATAAAAGAAAAGATACTAAAACAATACCATGTGATCGTGGGATTCGAACCTGTGACCTCTCGATTGGTCTCCACCTAACGTATCTTATAACTATTATTATAAACTGAACTTAATAATTGAAAATTGACGAAATTGTATGATTAAAATTATACGAGTACCCTCATTACTATGAACGGTAAATAAAGCTTATTCGTATTGTACGTTTGTTTGTCATACATCAAAGTTGACGGCCGGTAATGGATAATAGGATCGCGTGTACAGAATCTATGTTAACCAGAATTTATATAGATATTTTAGATGTCATGTTAACACTGTCGAATTATTGGTATATATCTTTTGTACTTTTTTTTAAATTGATTGTTGTAGGGTACTTTTTTATTGTTTTAACAGCAGACGGCTGAAGGCCCACTTAGTAGTAATCAGTTATTAGCTAGCCATACACGCACAGATATGCCCGCCGGATTTGTCCAACAGGCAGATCCGTGATTCGCCACACACGAATACGGGCAGCAGTTGAGATCGTAATTCCAGCAAATACGGTCGTCTGTAAACATGTATATTTCAAAGCATAAATTAGCAATAATATGTGGTGATTTTATTTGTCTCGAAGAAAGAAAACAAAGAAGAATTTGGGTAAAGCAATGGCTAGAAAAACGGCCGCGATATAACCATATGAATCTACTCAGAGATCTGTCAATCCATGAGCCTGCTGATTTGTTCAATTAATATATTATAATTGAATATTTTTTTAATATTATTATAATATTTTTTATATGAATATTTTTTTTATTGATTGCGTTGCATTTTTCGACCAATTTTTCGTATGCTAGTGCTTTTAAATCTTTATTAAGGTACAATCGTTTATCTTTGATTTTCCACAAACAAGGCAAAGACTTATAAAGTTCTATAAAACTTGTCCAAAACTCTTTATTGTCACTAAACGCCATTTCTGTGATCAAATTCGTGTATATTACTTCGAGTGTTAGTGCGCGACTGACATCAAATCTGGCGGATACATCCGTCGCTATGCACACACGCACAGTTGGGAGCTCGGATCTACCCGCCCCGTGCCCGATCCGCTCGATTTGACCACAGGCAGCGGGCAGGCACCCGACGTGCAAATCCGTGTCCGTTCTCACCATACATGCACGGATCTGTCCGCCAGGCACGTCTGTCGGACAGATCCGGCAGGCACATCTGTGCGTGTATGGCTAGCTATTGTCGCCTATAGATATTCTCAATGCCAGGGGAACAAGGACTTGGGTCATTTAGGCTAGAACACAACACAAGATTATTATACAGAAACAAGTATAAAAGTTATTAAATAAAACTAACTTGAACGTTAATCACCACGAATATATTACAACTTCACTTATCAATTATATTTCTTACACTGTCCATTTTTTTTTATTACAGAAACGGAAACAATTCCGCTGCTTATATTAATAATAAATATTAAATTAAAAATGTGGACATAAAATTATTTAGGCATTAATATTATTTCAATATTATTTCAATAAGTATTTTGTATTAATTTTGGTTATTGCGTTTTTAAACATTTACAAACTTCCGGTTAGTTTATGTTAAGGAAACAAATTTAAGAAATGTCAATACCAGAATATTTAAGTTACACTTGAATCTAACACAAGCATCTAGCGGCCGCAGCCATCAGTAGTCTTATTCCGCCCCTGCACTTTGATAAATATACTATTGCGATTATAATGTACTATGAAAAGTACTAACAATGGCTGGTGACGTAATACACATTTTTTTACCTACACCCGCACACCGCGGACCCAAGGGCCATAAGTGCAAGCTTTGAAAGCAACTGCGAATAATTACTTCGATCATAAAAATTCCCCATGTGACACGGTAAAGATATTATTGGCATATTGGCAACGAATCATTCGTATTTAAAAGTCTTAACATCCTTCAAGCGTATTTTCAAAAACATCAAAAAATTCACAATACGTCGTCGCGGTGGCGAATTTGCATTGAATGGCCGACACAATCTCAATTTCGCAGCGCATGCGCTTCTTTCCGAGAACTGACTTATGAAAATTACTTTTATTTACTGAATGATTGTGTTATTTTGTATTCAATAAAAATATCGACAATTCCAGAAATAAGATTATGGACAAAATATTGTACGTCCCTAATTAACGAGAGTTACTTTTATAAAACAACATTTTCTCTTTTAAATACTAGTTATTCCTTTAATACTAAACTTTTTAAATTCTAATTGAATATTCTCTAGCTTTGCTATCTACCAACGAAATCTACATTATAGTAAAAATGATATATACACTTGAAAACCACATGGGTAGTGACCCCAGTTATATTGAGTTCTACAAACCTTTTCCAAAATACTGACCTCATAACCCAATTTAGAATTCATGTATCCTTAAACTACATATATTATAAGACGCTTTCACACGTCAGACTAGTAAATAATATCTAAAGAAAATAAATTTAAGTGGATTATCATTTTTTACAAGGCATTGAAATCTTTAAGTAACATTCTTATTACTTTGCTCTGTGTACAGCTTAATATATGTATATATATTTAGGTTATATATATAAATATATATATATATATATATATATATATATATATATATATATATATATATATATATATATATATATATATATTACTTTAAAATCGTATGATATCTATAAAATCAGGCTACCCCATCCCTCTCTTTCCTTCCACTTCGTAGCCACTACCAGCGACTGATGGTTTGATAATAAATAAAATAATAATAAAATGGTTTTTGTTGTTATGTTAAATAAAGGGGTTATAAGGTACACTTCATGTCCTAGGTCGAGAAATACATGACTCACTGTGAGACATTGATGTAAAGATTGTTTCGGTGTCCTCATTGGATATAGACTACCAGGGCCTAACTTCAAATAAAAAAGAAACGTTTTAACCTTCGAATGCACTGGGCTTTCGAAGGTTTCCTTTTGTTTAGTTGACTGATGAGTTCACACAGGCCAAAAGTTCTACATGTTAATATACGTATACGCTGAGATGCAAAAGAATATATCACTACTGGACAGGCTATATACGAATTATACAATATAAATATAGTATATACAAATACCAAAGATTTTATACAAAATATTTAACATGGATATCTGTATTCTTTTCTCTTATTTTTATTTTGGAGACTACTAACTGGAGTATTAATATTTCAGTAAAAAAAAGTGGATTGATCATTCAAGCGCTTGATTCCGGTTACATACTATTATCCGTGCAGGGGCGGAGAAAGAATACTAACCTCTGTGGCGAGGGTCGGCCTGTCGTGAAGGGCGACAAAACAACCCACCCTAGCTACGTTGTAGGACCTTAAGCCCGTCTGGATGGCGACCACCTTTGGTCTTAAGTATGCCGCCATAACCTTGTGTTGTGTTCCGGCATTAGTGAACCAAGTTCCTGTACCCTTATGGGACAGCAGCGTGTTCGCGATGCCACTGGCGTTGCATACACCTATAGGCGACGGTAACTGCTAAATCCTAAGCGGGCCGTCAGCCTGTCTGCTGTCCTACAGCTATAAAAAAAATACTAAGCTTTTGATTCAAAGTATGAGATCCATTGTTATTTGTTGTTTTTAATATACATCATACATATCTACTATAATAACTAGATTAAAAATATTACAAATTTAGGTCACCAAGGGAACATTTTAGAACATTTTTATTGTTTTACAACTACGCTATAATGATTTGATATGAACGTAAATATTAGAGTCTAAAGAATCTGGCATATGCGAGGGCGCTAAAAGCTCGATGCTTCTGCAAGTTTCCACTCAAACGAGCTTCTCGATTAATTCCAAAGTCAGGGTACAACTATCGAAACCCCTGTCCAATAACTTCAACCGACATATTAATTGGGTTATGAAGTTATAGGCGATAATTTTAAAGACCCCTCTCAGGGGCCAAATGGAGCATTAAAGTATTGGAGCCAAGTTGCTAAGACCTTTAGGTATTGTACTGTAAATTTTGTTACGGCCGCCACGCTATGAATGGAAACTTGCCTCATTTGTGAAGACGTATTTGGGAAAAGTTGACCTTTAGGATTTACGATCAAACTTCAACTTATGATCCATTATTATTAGTAATTATTAAGCTAATTAAATTTATTCCTAAATGTAATAAATGTGAATATTTGGGCGGTCATTTATTACTCTATAAGGCTAAAACGGTATAACGAAATTGGATGACACAAACAAAGATAGATTATAATCTATATTAGGACAGTAGTCCTTATTCCAGAGGATAACAGTTAGTAATGGTTAGTAGGATAAGACGGATAAGGCTTATGTGGACAGCATACTCGAAACTCGACTTTGCTTTTAAGATGAAAATATCTGCAGAACAAAAAGCTAGGATATATAATCAGTGCATCCTGCCGGTGCTCACTTACGACGCCGAAACCTGGGTGTTCACCAAATATATCATAAATAGATTAGAAGTGGCCCAGAGGGCAGTTGAGAGAAAGCTGGTAGGAGTGACACTGATGGACCGAAAAGCTAATAAATGGCTACGAGAACAAAGCAAAGTCGCAGACGTAACAACACGAGTAAGTCACCTAAAATGGAGGTGGGCTGGCCATGTTGCCCGAAAGGAAGAGTCTTGGTGCAAGCGACTCCTTGAGTGGACACCGTGGGGGAATAAGCGCCCTCAAGGAAGACTACAGATGTGCTGGAAGGGCGATATAAAAAAGGTCGCTGGTTCAAATTTGACGCAGAATGCTCAATGTCGCAACGAGTGAAAAAAGTTGGAGAAGACCTGCACCAAAACGGTTGAAGGAGGCTGAAAGAAGAAAGAATGGTTAGTAACTTTTTAAATAAGTGTAGTGTAAGCGAATTACTCTATGGTATAATATATGGTAGATAGCATACTTACGTTATTTCATGTGTCTATTTAGTTTTAACATGTCACTGTCATTGTCAAGACACAAAAACCACGTGCGACTGTGTCATGAGGAACATACAGAGATGACCATAACTCCTACTGGCCTATTGCCCTCTCTTCTGTACTCTGCAAAATTATGGAACACCTCCTTAAGAATCGCCTGGAATGGCTAGTTGAAAGTCGCAATCTTTTGTCTAGGACACAATTTGGCTTTCGCAAGGGATTGGGAACCCTAGATAGTCTGAGCACCCTAATTTCAGATATCCGTTTAGCATTTACCAAAGGTGATCATGTTGTTGGTGTTTTCTTAGACATTACAGCAGCATACGATAATGTTGATCTTCCCCTACTCAGACAGAAACTGTACCAGCTGAGTATCCCGGTGAGAATCACAACCCTGTTATGTAATATTCTCATGGAACGCTCTATATCTATCCATTCTCCTGGTATTCCTTCCTCATCAAGACTTGTCTGGAAGGGGCTTCCACAAGGGTCTGTCTTAAGTCCTGTCCTATATAGTATTTATACAAGAGACTTGGAGTATTCAGTAAACAGCTTCTGTAAAATACTACAATATGCAGATGATATTGTCTTATATTCCACATCCCCTTCTCCTATTGATGCTTGCTCCCGCTTAAATCAGGCTTTGTTCTACCTTCATTCTTGGCTCTCAGACCATGGTCTTTCTATTTCAACTCCTAAAAGCACTGCTGTCATTTTTACAAGAAAAAGGTCTCCTCCCCTCACTGATATCTCAGTTAACGGTCATCAAATTAACTTCCAGGATCATGTCAAATTCTTAGGCCTGATCCTTGATTCAAAATTGTCAGGAACTCGTCACCTAGATTACATCTGCAATAAAGTTGAAAAAAACATAAACATTCTTCGAACTTTATCAGGGGTTGGTTGGGGTTCCCATCCATACAATCAAAGACTTTTATATCAAGCCATTATCAGAAGCCATTTTGATTATGGATCCTTTCTTTTAGAACCCTGTAATAAATTAGCATTGGCTAAATTAGACCGTATCCAAGCCAAGTGTTTAAGAATCATTACAGGTTCCATGAAATGTTCACCAACAAATGCTTTACAAGTGGAATGTTTTGAATCCCCCCTCTTCTTACGCCGTCAGTTAGTTGCAGACCGATTTTTTCTTAAAGTTGTATCTTTTTCTGACCATCCTCTACTTGAAATTATTGAACAACTGTCACCTTTAATAACCTCCTCCCCTTACTGGTCCCATAAATCACCCCCTACATTAATAAAATCTTTCAATAAATTTTCAAATTACCTCAATTACATTTATAAATCTAGTTTACACCCTTTATATGAAATTAACTATGATAGTCTTCTATTTAACCCTAATATTATTCTGAATCTTGGTTTAGATAAAAACTCTATTAACGCAAATAGCACCTTTTCAAAATTATTAGCTGAGAAATGGCCTGACTACATCTATTTTTTTACGGATGCATCTAAACTAACAGATAATGGCCCAATTGGAGCAGCAGTTTGGATCCCAAAATACCGTATTATTTTAAATTTTCAACTTCCTCCTCACAATTCAGTCTTCTCTGGAGAATCAATTGCCATTCTTGAGGCAATAAAATATATAGAATCCCACCTCATATATAAATCGGTCATATTCACTGACTCTTTAAGCTGCCTCCTTGACCTTCAAAAATCCCCCTTTCGTTGCAAAGAATTGTCTCCTATTTCATTAAAGATTAAAGATATCCTATATAAATGCCACTCTTCTAACCTTGACATTGTCCTTGCTTGGATTCCAAGCCATTGCGGGATTGCCGGAAACGAAACCGCTGATAGATGTGCTAAGCAGGCTACTACAATTGGATCAACCACTCACAACAAATACTTTCCCAGAGACTTAAAAACGCTAACAACGTCAAATATGATCAAAAATTGGGATAAGATATGGCAAAAAAGTAGAACAACTGTCGGTCAGCATTATGGTTCTCTGCAACCTAATATAAACTTTAGCAAACCATGGTTTGCACGCCACCAGTCCCTCCCAAAAAAGGTTACATCCACAATTATACGTCTTCGCCTTGGACAGGTATCTTCCCCTGTCTTTTTAGCTAAAATTAGAATTCGTGATCATTCTCTGTGTGAGTGCGGACTTGATGAAGGAAACCTTGAACATATATTCTTCCACTGTCCAAAGATATCGTCCCCTATATATGACCTATTGCCAAAACAAATCCCACGCCTCATTAATTTAAATTTCCTTTTAACACTTGTGCACTCTAAGCTAATATATACACTCTCTAACTTTTTAATTACTAACAGTATTTACTTATAAGGCTTCATATATACATTTAATACTAACTTGCTTCTTGTGTTGTCCTCAGGATCTCAGAATTCAATTTACCGTCCATATTTATCTAATAAATACTATTGCTACATTTAACCTGTCACTTTTTTTTAATAACATAGACATTGGCAAAATCAATGCCAAATGCATTGGAGCCATAAGTACAAAGAAAGAAGAAGAAGAAGAACATACAGAGGACATTTTTAGAATGAAGTATACGTGGACATTGGCGAGCCAGTGAGGCACCCAGGAATCACTTCGAAAGTAACACGCTGGGCTTGAATGATGCGCTCCTGCCGATTACCGATTACCTTCTTTAGCATATCAGAATTTGTTAAATGAAATGTAACCTCAAATATAATACCTCAACCCTTTAAATAATGGGTTTAATCGTGTTAAACATAATACTATTCGAAATGTCAAACAACAGAACTTAATATCAACAATGTAAAAAAGAAAGTCGCCTATCATCCGTCTTAGTTGTTATATCCAATGTTTAAATATGAATACAAAGAGATAAGTATTATTTATCAACAGATCGATTATCAAGTTACAAGAACAATGGACTGGTGAAGCCGACGCGACGGATGTGTTTCTCATCTTTGGTTTATCTCTCTTTATACTAGATGAGGCATAACTTAAAAGTTGTAAATTTGGTTTGAAAGTATCAACTGTATTATTTAATTTAAGAAAATGATGTCATCTGGTTCCAAAGAAGTAATTTAAATCTGTACCTCAGAGGTAGACAATAGTAACTCCACATTTGGTCGAATTACGTTTATTATACCATTAAAATCGTAAGAACCAGTTCTACATAATGGTATAAAGCATTAAGTCCTACGTCGCATATGAAAAGAGATATACAATGGTATATAACATTAATTGCACAAATATTAACAGGGTACAGGATCTCAAATGATGTTGATATTTTTTGCCTCTAAGCACAGCGCGACGTTAATGCTGTTCACTGGACATAATGTTCTATACCTCTAAACGAAAAGCGGCGCGCGAGGCACATGTGACGTATAAATGTACCGATCTCCGGTTAGTGCGAGTGCCTGTCGTTGCTTTGAGCGTATAAAATAACACAATTAATTGTATAAAATTGTAAAAATAATTTGTTTTCACGTGGAAAAGTACTATCTAATCTTGCAAAGGCCGGAGAACAATGTAATACATCTCCTGAATATGGTAAGTGCTCTTATTCTTCCTTTAGCTAAAACCTAATGAGAGGTAAACAATAATATCTCTTGTAGACATATTATAGTATTAATATATTAATGTATGCGTTTTAGGATACTTTTTCTAATATCATGAACATACTGTGTAAATAATAGAAATGTAAACAAGTGGTAATTGCATGCTTGTAGTAGTAAGCTCAATGGCGAGCCCTCTCTCGTATGGCCCGTTATTCTTTTCTTTGAACAAATTTTAATCCCACCCATGGTAGTGCTCAGGTTGTTAATGCCTCTCACCGTCAACCTTCTGAGGACTGACCGGGCTGAACGTTGTTTATTTTCAGTGGTCGATCCGAACGAATGCTTCAGTGATAATTACTTATACAATTTTGTTTTGTTGTTTTCTAGAGCCCCGGAGAAAGCATCAACATGTACTCGAATGCCATGATTCACCAAAAATGTTATCGTCAAGGCCATACAAAGACCTTGATGTGCATTCGGATCCATCTAAAGAACTACATACAGATAATTTTGATACACAATCATCCTCCTCCACTTTATTTACTGATCTCAAACAAACAACATGAAAAAGGCAAATTTGTTTCGGAAAAAAAATTAAACCAGTATGTGCTTGCAGGCTGAAATGTAATGAACGCATAAGTGAAAATGTTAGAACAACAATTTACCAAAAATACTACGCCGAAGACATGACGTGGGTTCTGAAAAGGCAGTTTATTATATCTAGAGTTTCAGAAGTTCCGACTGTTAGATCTAGAAGACGTGATCCTGACCAACTACCCAAAAGAGCTTACACTTTACATTACACATTTTTGATTGATGAGAAAGTGGAAAAGGTATGCAAAAAGTTATTTTTGAATACCTTAGCTAGGATAGGAAACTGTTGTACGAAACGCTGTGAAAAAATCTACAATGGATTTGTTCGAGCAGATAGACTAGGAAGACATGAATCATCCAATAAAACAGCTGAAATAGTAACAGAAACAGTTCGAAAACACATTGATAATGTACCAAAATATGAGAGTCATTATAGTCGAAATATGTAGAACCAAAAGACTGTATTTGGGAAACCATCTAAATATTGATAAACTATACTCCTTGTATATACTAGAGTTCTGTGCTGAACAGAATTTACCGAAGGAGAACATTGCAAAAGCGTGGCTCTACAGGCATATTTTTAAGTCGGAGTATAACCTAGGTTTTAATCCTCCTGCTAATAACACTTGTGATGATTGCGATGCATTTGTAATCAAATTAAAAATACAACAAATGAAACTGAAAAAGAACTTATTAAAGCTGAGGGATAGTAAAATTTTTGGACAGACTGACGATAGTGCATTGAAAGAAGTAACCTTATGGAGCGACAATTGTGCGGAGCAGAATAAGAATGTCTACTTGATGATGGCTTACTTCTGGATATTAACTCAAAAAGAGCATTTGTAAATAATAAACCACAAGTATTTACTAAAAGGGCACACTCACGTAGAAGTGGATGTGTTCCACTCAATAATAGAACGAGAAAAGAAAAAGATCCAAGAGTTTCCCATTGTTACTCCCTGGGATTGGCAGCAGTTTATTAAGAGCTGTTCAAGAAATAATAAAATTAAAGTTATTAATATGGAAACCGATCATTTAAAGGATTTTTCTGCTTTTTGTGAAGGATTATCGGATCCTTTTGTTCACAAAAAAAATCGAATGCAGGAGAAACTGTGCCTTATTCGGCTATAGTGTGGATGCAGTTCCAAAAAAATGAGATGGGTACAATGTTCTACAACATTTCTTTTGACCAGGAAACAATCGAACAAGTCAGTTTTATTAGAAACAAACGAAGAGCATTTTTGATGCCCACGCCGAAACCTATTCGAGAAACTCGAAAACCCATTTCAAGACTGAAATACAACGACTTACAAAAATCGTTGCGGTGGATTCCATCCATGTTTCATGAATATTATAAGAATCCTCCATGTGCGGATGTTCCTGACTTGCCTGAGGCCTGCGAATGAGCTGTTAGTCTGCTACAAATAATCAGATAAATAAATATTTCAATTTCTTAGCACAGACTTATTACTTTTATTATATAAAATAAATCCTCCTGCCTCCCTCGCCCCTTTCAAAATTATTTCCAGGTATTTTTTATTACCTCATAATACTGTATACCTCTTTTATAGAAATACATTTTTAAAGGTATATAGCCTCAAGTCCATAAAATTAGATAATAGATAGATTTATCGTAATTATGTCCAATTCATGATACTTTCCTCTATTTATTATAAAAAATACAGCTAAGTTAATTACTCTGCCTTTATTATAACTTTCTTAAAATTACATTCAAAATTTCTCTACGCGCATTTTTGCCTCTCCTGTAAAATTTGACTTTAGCCTCTTAATGTTGTATACCTCTAAGGTACAGAAATATTATAGACTCTTTTAAAATATTTAAATTTCAAAGTATAAGTTGCATTTGAATGTGTGCGTTAAATTTTTAATCGTTTTAATAGTTGGCTATGTACAATATATAAATAAATATATGGGCAAAATTCACACAGCGCCTCATAGTCCCAAAGTAAGTAGCACAGCACTTGTGTTATGGGTACTACGTAACTGATAAACTACATTATTATATTACATATAATTTGTAAATAAATACATATTACACATAAACACCAAGACACGAGACGGGAATCGAACACATGACCTCCGCAAGTGTACCGTAGTGCGTTCGCCGCTACGCCAGAGAGGTCGTCATAAATTATATACCCTTGACTAAATTAACACTATATGGGTCAGTGTTGTAACTTAAATTACAATTTTGATACAAAATTAAAAACTGATGCTGAATGATAACAATTCCGTTCCATTACTAATCAAACTTGAGTGTCGCTACCCTCTGAGAAACCCACAAAATAATTCCATTTTACAGAAGCTTATCTGTTATTTAGCTGTGACTGGTGTACCTAAAAATGTATGTAATTATCGCGAACACATAAAATTTTATTATTCAGAAATAATCTAAAGTGATTTAGAATGTTTACGCTATACTGCGCTCTAAATTCTAACATTCTGCGCTTAAACCATCCAGCAAAAGCAGGTCAGTGGAATGCCATCAAACCTATTAGTATGCGAAGCAGGTCACTCGACAGCACCCACTACAAATACATGACGGTGTAACGGGCGGTCAGTTATTGAACTTTTGTTTTTCGAACCTCGGAAATGTATGAGAACTTTTTAAAACATTCGCCTCAAATACACTGTTTGGGCGTTAATTAGTTGAAAGCATCTTTCACATGTTTTAGTTGTTTTATGAATACCAATGTAAATATATTTAAAAATCTTCATAGTGTTTCAACTTGACTCTTCGGTATCACTTGTGCGTTAGAACGTTTTCAAGGTAAATTAGAAAAGTGAGGAAGATCTTCACTTTGCACGGTCTACGGCATCCATAATATATATGCATATATATATTAGGAAGAAAGAAAAATATTCATTTAGGACTACAAAATAAAATACACAAAAAAAGAACAACATAAATCTAATTAAACTTAGAACTAGCCCTAAAATGATTCTAGCTCAGCTAAACTGGTTAGAAAAAATTAGCGCTGGTCTTCCGCTAGAACCTGGAAAATATGGATCTCTTCGTGCAGGGTGGAGTTAGAATACTAACCCCTGCAGCCAGAGATAACAACCATTGCTAGCTGGTACGGCTCCAAGCCCGTCTGGATTGCAACCCCTAGTTTTTAAATATTCCGCCACAATAACCTTGTGTTGTTTCCGGATTAAGTAACCAGATTCCAGTGTCATTACGCCGATAGCAGCTTGTTCGCGATGCCCCCGGCGTAAGTCCTAAATTCTAAGTAGACCGTCAGCCTGTCTGCTTTCCTATATCAATAAAAAAATGTATTCAATTATATTTAGGTGCATGTCATAAAAACATTATTTAATTAGTTGAGTGGTCTAGTGAAGCAGCTGTCAGTTTTGTTTATTGAATATTAATTGTATTAATTACGATAAATGCCGTCACAGGCATGTGGAAGACATCAAAAGTGGGACCCCCGTCTGCATTTGGGAGCAACGTACGTTAATATCAAGCAATTAAAAACAATTACCTAAGCATATTTGATTTTGTTTAGGAAATATGCTGTTTGTACTGGCGACTATATCATCCTGTTGGTGAATTGTTTAGTTGTCTATGTCAGGTTGCAACACTATACGTAAGCATTGCTATTCGACGGCGCCCTGACCTTCCGCCTGACGCAGGTCCTCTCGGGGCACGGTTGCTTCGGGAGGTACCTGTGTCGCATAGGGCGGGAGATGACGTCAGGGTGCCACCACTGTGGCGCGGGCGACGAGGAGGACACGGTGAACCACACTGTCGCCGTGTGCCCTGCGTGGCGCGAGGAGCGCCGCGCCCTCGTCGCCCAAATCGGCGTGGACCTGTCGCTCCCGGCCCTGGTTCTGTCCATGGTCGGGGGCGATCCTGGATGGACGGCCGTCGCCTCCTTCTGCGAGGCAGTCATGTCCGCAAAGGAGGCGGCGGAGCGGGAGCGGGAGTCGACTACCACACTCCCCTCCCGCCAACGCAGGCCACGCCGGCGGCGCCGGAGGGCCAGTAACGACCTCCGGCCGCCGTAAAAAGCGGCCGCGGGCGGCCCCACGGGGGAGGACCCGCCGCCCGCACTATTGCCGCGAGGGTGAGGGCTGCGTGCTGTTTCGCGGCCCCCCTCAACTCCTAGAGTTGTTAGCAGAGCGCCGGGGGGACGAAACCCTGACCCCCTGGCGCCAACACTTTAGAAGGGGCCCGCCTCAAGACAAAGGGCGGGCCGGCGCCGGCCCGGGCCACGAGATCGGCAGGCCATATATCCGTGGGCCCGGGCGTAGGCGATAGGAGAACAGCGGGGTTTTTTAGTGGGTAGTCGGATGGCCAATCATCTTTCCCGGAGTCCCACATATCCCTCGGTCCCCCCGGGCCGGGGGAACCCGTCAAGAGAGGTTTTTCCCCGAGACCAAAAAAAAAAAAGCATTGCTATTCAGCTAATCTGGACAGAGTATTTCTAACAAAAGATGCAAATGAAAGAACGAAGAAGATATTGTGCGATAATTGAAGCTTTATTTATTTATAAAAGCAGTTATAATGTAATAAAAATTATAATGTCTCAAAAATAGAATAAATTTTTTTTATTGCTGTAGGTCAGCAGACAGCCCACTTTTAGGAGTTACGGTCGCCTAACACGCTGCTGTCCCATAAGGGTACAGGAACTTGGGTCACTAAGGCCGGAACACAACACAAAGTTATTATGGCAGCATACTTAAGACCAAAGGTGGTTACCATCCAGAAGGGCTTGGGGCCCTACTACTTAAAATTACATACAAACTATAATTTCAGAAAGTTGTTCCAATCAATTGTTATAATAATGATTTGTATCTAAGGTACGTGGAATCAGGGACTATGCTCATGAGACAATACGACGAGACAGGACGGTGAAAATACCGTGTTTCTTTTACATGGGAGTCGTTATTGAGGTCTTACAGAGTCATTGGCTTTATATTTATACAAGCGTTCCCTGCGATTTTCAGCCGAAGCTAACATTTATTCACTAACATGATTCACAGTATTGATGATGTTACAGTAATAATATACTTTTTTTAGTCTCGGGGAAAATCCTATTATTAACGGAATCCCCAGGCCCGAAGGGACCGAGGGATATGTGAGACTACGAGAACGATGTTTGGCTATCCGACTACCCACTAAAAAACCCCGCTGTTCTTCTATCGTCTACGCTCGGACCCACGGATATGTGGCCTGCCGATCCCGTGGCCCGGGCCAACAGTACCTAATAACATACTCACGTCATGTCTCGCCAATAATTGGTATACCAATATTAAACATATTATTAAATTTATACTATTTACTATTAAAATTATAAAAATATTTTATTTGCAATAAATTTTCATTTCATTAATAAATTATGTCATATTATTTCACTTTGAATGCAATAGTTTAGTCAAAATTTAATTAATTTCTATACTAAGACAATGTTTTGTAATATTGCAGTATTATAAAAAAAATATAATACAGACTACTTTTTATCGAATAATTTCCTTTTATATTGTTTTATAGTGTTAGGTAGTTTTTAGTTTAATACCTTGCGTTGGTGTCTTTCGGCCGCTTCTCTTACGCCACAAGAAAGTAGGAGTGGCTATACTTGGTTTTACAGAAGCTACAGGGGACTGCCATCTAATCTACCCTCAATAGAAAAACAGGACGGTGATATTCCATAGCCGTGTGGGTAACAAGCTAAATAAGTAATCTCCTATTAAATTTCTGCGTTAAATTTCCTAAGAGAAGCAAGAATATATAGAAGAGCTGTGGACTACTTTGGTTTTTACTGGAGCGACTTTTGTGTGCCTCCACACAACCCAAGAAAAAGTGTCATCTTCAATCATTTTCTTTATCATTTTCACCTTTAAATTAGTTATAAATCCATTGACTTTTACAATCACCTAGAAACGAAATGTAGAAACCTAATAATTTATGGATGTAAAGTAAATATTTTACTAGTCTTTAATTATCTAAACCATAAGTAATTTAACCTTTACTTGTTCCAAACGTAAAATCGGTTTGACAACTCTTGTTTATCTCTCGAACATTGATAAAATATTAATAATTCATAATTCTACGCACAATACTGCCCGCGGCTTTCGTAGGCTAACATTTGGGCCATTGGAATGACGATTATTTATATAAAGAAAATCTTGACCTTAATAATGACCATTTAGTGTTAACAACAACTTCATGTAGTACAGTCGTTGTAATAATTTTATCAGGCTAAATAAATAATAAAACTTAGTGACAAGCAGTTTGTCAACAGCATCTCGTGGAATTCCTTCATTTTCCATTTATATATTAAAATAGGCTCTAGTTTGAGCTCACAATACATTATATTTTATAGCTATAAAATATATTAATTAAATTGTTTTAGGATATTTTATTCTTGTTTTTTTTAATATATAAAAATAATACTATGGTACTGGTTTTGTTAAAAAAATGTAAGTTATTGTAGAAAATATATTTTTATGTGAAATAAAAAAATAAATTATAATAATAGACTTTGTATCTTAATTAACACATATTCAATAAAACACGTATTATTGTTTAACATAGGTATTTTTACAAAAAAAAAAAATATTGGATATACAAATACAAGTAGCCGTGTGTTCTCGGCTCATGAGAAAAATAAGACATCGCCAACTCGTTTCAAAGTTGTCGTAAAATGGGACAAAGGAAAATCGGACTCTTCCTAGCTTAGATTACAAAAAGGCACAATTATATTTTTTATGGATAAATAATAAAATACAACCAGAATATTGATCACGAAATCGCCGATCTAATGGCCACACAATACGTTATATCAGTGAGAATACAAAGATACGTATTTAGTTTAACTATTAGCCTTAAGGCTACATAAATAAAATGTGGAGCACATATTTCTCTTTATTCTGATTTACATATTGTCTCGTTATTTTGTATAGATGATATAAGTAGTGCGAGTGACTTCACTCGAGTAGATCAGAATACTATTAAAATTAAATGCACAAGGTGGTTCTTATTTAATTTATTTGTCTATCGCCCGGAAAAATGGCACATTACCAGCGCCGCCTTGAAACTCCAGTGGAAACAACGCGAATATGTGGGGTTCTGCACCCTTCTACTGTGGCTTATCTGACTATGAGCTGAAAGGATAGTGAATGTGTTTGCGGTGATAGCACCCACTAAGAACTCCGGTCACCACTTATACCATTTATGGCGGGGTGGCAGGGCCGATTATCATGTAACCAACGTAACCTCGTGTTTATTCCTTAGAGTAGGATGGAATTGTATAGTCGACTGAAACTAACATACCATCACCTGTAGGGACACCTAAAACAACATTGATTGATATAAAGTAATATGAAATAACTCGACAATCAAGAAGTCCCCGGTCTGACACATATATGGCAATATTGTTGACAGACCCACGTTCGTGTCAAAATTTCATGACATTTTGACCATTATTTTAGAGGTTACAGTGGTTTTAGTGATCCCATTATTTTCATATAATTTTTCGTAATTTTATATTAGTTCAGTCATGAATAACTACCATGACATTTACGCGACTCGCATACATTTTAACAGAATTGATATTGTCACATGGTAGCTCTTTTCGAATGCATATGATTATAGTTTCTTTTACGCCGTTTATTTTGTTTTTCTGTTATGCCATAAACAAACACATTCCTTAATTAT
This sequence comes from Malacosoma neustria, assembly GCA_963693495.1. Taxonomy (NCBI): domain Eukaryota; kingdom Metazoa; phylum Arthropoda; class Insecta; order Lepidoptera; family Lasiocampidae; genus Malacosoma; species Malacosoma neustria. Next base: position 1,831,488 of record OY856372.1, read on the forward strand.
TATTTTACTGAGCATTTGAATCTAATTTGTTTCCTCAGGCGTCCGTATCATTGGCCTATTCGACGCTTAATGCGTTTAAAAGGCTTCATTTTAAATATATTGAATAAAACTAGCTCCGAGGAGATGACATTTGTTATAAAAACTTGAATGAGTAAAATATATTAAAATCAACTCACGTAATAAAAAATTCCGCTACTTTTAAGTAAATATCTCGCGGTTAAGTTACTTTGAAACAGCTAGTTTGAATTAAACGTTTGACTCTAAAGAAAATATTATCTGCGAATAAAATAAACTGTTCTTTCATTTATTTTCTGAAAAGATTACAAAACACTGTAACGCAGTATGGCGGCAGCATTCTTGTGACTCACATAAATTTAACGTCTTTGTAGTTTATTATGTTTCAAATGAAATTAAATAATAATTATAAAAGCACTGTGGCTAGTCACACCACGCCATGTAGTCCTAAAGTGAGCAGCGTTTGTGTTTGGGTACTAGACAGCTGATATATTACTTATATAATTTTTAATTTTCTTTTATTAATACTTATGGTGGACGGGAAAAGAACCCATTATACTCGTATTACCTCTGCAGGCGCTCCGACGTGCGTTAGCCTTTATGCCACGAAAGTTATCAAATACAAAATTATTCATCAAAATTGATTTTATCGTCATCAAAAAATGATGACTAATCATCAATCAATTCAAAAAATATATATTTTCTTTGCCTTCAAAAGCTTCGGAAAGTTCGAATAAAACAACCTAATATTGATATCTTCAAATATAGTAAAATTTATTCATAAATCTATAATAAGAAATTTAAAAGCTTTCATGATTTTTTTAATATTTTTTACAACTTTATAATCTTTTATTCTCATAAAATATTGGGTTAAAAGTATTCGATGCGTGCTTTGTAAACTTTTATGTTTTCCCATCGAGCCTTAAAAGTTCAGTCCTTGAATATTTTATATTTTAAGGAGCTATTATATCGTAAGATTTTGTTATTATATTTGCTTGAAATTCTATGAAAGCAAAAATTATGTATTAATTATATAGTAGCATCACGCTTTTAATAGTTTCACCTGTATGTTTGTTTGTTTGTAATATACTCATTTATACTTGATTTAAACCCACTTTAAACAGCCAGATTTTTTGTTGTATTATATAAAGTACCTCATTCTGTTCTCGTGGATTATCACCAAAATAGTTAAACGGGAATGTGTCTAAAGCTATAAATCCCAATATATACTATTCATATACGATATATTATATCGAGTCACCGAGCAAAACTTCAATTGCTTTTTGAGTCCTCGTGCATAAGGTGAAATGGATGAGAATGTATGGCTAAAGAGAGATTTCACTAGAGAGTCTACCTGCTCCCCCAAACACGAAGTCGTGGAAGAAATTAGAGAGTATTTCTATCATTTTTTTATTAGATCCATTGAGAAAACTTTTTATTGTTATTTCTCATGTTATAGAACATTATTAGTCTTTAGAATTCAACCGGATTACGTAAAAACATATTCAAATGTTTAAGACCTGTCTGTTAAGAATCATGCTCCACATTATTAACTACCGGATTCGCTACTTTCTTGACCAACAGATACCTCAAGAGCAAGCGGGCTTTGTAAAAGGTAAAGGCACAAGAGAGCAAATCTTAAATGTGAGACAGCTGATTGAGAAAGCCCGAGAGTACAATGTTCCAGTGGTAATGTGTTTCGTCGATTACAGCAAGGCCTTCGACTGCGTCAACTGGAACTCCTTGTGGATGGTGCTCGCAGAACTTGGCGTACCACAACACCTCACGCTCCTGCTTCGAGCGCTATACTTCAGGAGCCAAGGTGTCGTGCGAATTGATAAGGTTTTATCGCAAACTTTCTCCTTCGGCAAGGGTGTCCGTCAGGGTTGCATACTGTCGCCGATCCTGTTTAATGCCTACGGCGAGTATATCATGCGTCAGACATGCGACAGTTGGAGTGGAGGAGTACGCATCGGAGGAGCTAAGCTCACAAATCTCCGTTACGCTGATGACACCACGCTACTAGCCGCAAGCGAAGAGGAAATGTCCCTACTTTTAAATAAGATGGAAGCTGTGAGTAACAACCTGGGCCTCTCCATAAACCGAACAAAAACCAAAATCATGGTAGTAGATCGTGCAAACCTCTTAGGACGCACCGGTGTCTTGGGCCTAGAGTATGTCGATAATCTCGTCTATCTGGGATCCAACATTAGTAATAACGGCTCATGTGAGACGGAGGTGAGAAGGCGAATCAGCATGGCCAAGGGCGCCATGGCTCAGCTCCACAAAGTTTGGAAGAACAGAAGAATCTCCTTGAGAACGAAGACAAGGCTTGTCCGCACACTCATATTCTCAATCTTTCTGTATGGGGCTGAGACATGGACCCTACTGGCAGCTGACCGGAGGCGAATCGATGCGTTCGAGATGTGGTGCTGGAGGCGCATGCTCCGAATACCCTGGACAGCTTTCCGAACCAATGTGTCCATACTCCAGCAACTAAAGATAGGGACGAGGCTTTCCACCATCTGTCTCAAGCGGATACTGGAGTAATTCGGCCACATTGGCCGAAAAGACAATGACAACTTGGAAAAGTTAGTTGTAACCGGTAAAGTCGAGGGCAGCCGATCGCGTGGCCGTAGTCCGACGCGTTGGTCGGATCAAGTTCGCACCGCACTAGACACATCCGTCTACGAGGCGCTGCACGGTGCTGAGAATAGGAAGCAGTGGAAAACTACCATAAGTGATAGACTGGAGGGTGTTGGTCACGATCCTCAGATATGAGGACTACGGTACTCGAGGAGGAGGAGGAGTCTGTTAAGAATAATTTCAGCTCAAATCTAAAAAATCTGTGATTTCTATGATAATAATTTCGTAAACAATTTTCCTGGTAAATACCACACAAAATTATGTATTGTAAATTTTTGGAAATACGAACAGTGAATCAAGGATCACGACTATTGTATTATATAGTACTTGATTTACTATCGTCAATAAAGTCGTGTAAAGATGAGAAAAACGGACTTGAGGCTCTAAAAACATTCTTGATATTTCAAAGCTGTAACATAGAAGTGAGATTATAAATTATTTTATGCATACTGTACATAATACTTACCAACCGTTACTGTTCTATCCATGCAAGGGCGGAGAAAGTATACTGACCTCTGTCTGGATTGCAATCAGTCTGGTTTTCAAATATGCCGCCGTAATAACCTTGTGTTGTGTTCCGACCTACGTGATCAGATACCAGTACCACCACCCGGATAGTAGCGTGTTAGTGATGCCCATGGCATTGCAAAAACTCATAGGCGACGGCAACTGGTATATTCTAAGTGGGCCGTATTCTTGTCTGCTGTCCTACAGCAGCAATAAAAAAAAACAACGAAACACCAACAGTGATCACTGTTCACCGTAATGGATGATCATCACTGGATGATCATCCATTACGGTATAACGAAATCTCGTGCATAGATACAGCAATAACAACGTACGTGTGGCACACAACAATTAATCAGAATGAAGAATAGACACAAGTGAATATGGGTGCATCCATTTATTTCATATCGGACATACGTAGGCTTCGAGAACACAGAGAAGTTTTTCTTAGTGGTTCAATTCCATAAAAGTTTTGAGTATAGTAATTACCTTGTTTAGACTATGTTATAGATCATCCTGATTTGTTTGTATAATAATTTATTTTTCTTTAATATCACGTTTTCTGGGTTTTAACTTATACATTATGTTGTTATCAAAAATAAATAATTCATACGTATTATTAAAATTAGACGTGTTACTGGGGAGTATATTTCCGCTTCCTCTCCTTGTAACAGCCAAATATGTTATGAAACGGTGACAATTTTAGTTCATATAATAAATAATAATAATAAAGTACATATGTTAATTTCAAAAAATGTTCTAGTTAGTAACTTATTTTAAATAAAAATAGGTTTGAGCCCCTTGGGAGAGGACCCGCCGCCCGCACTATTGCCGCGAGGGAGAGGGCTGCGTGCTGTTCCGCGGCCCTCCTCAACTCCTAGAGTTACTACAGGAGAGCGCCAGGGGGACGAAAGCCTGACCCCCTGGTGCCAACATTTAAGAAGGGGCCTGCCTTAAGACAAAGGGCGGGCCGGCGCCGGCCCAGGCCACGAGATCGGCAGGCCATATATCCGTGGGCCCGGGCGTAGGCGATAGGAGAACAGCGGAGTTTTTTAGTGGGTAGTCGGATAGTTGAACATCTTTCCCGGAGTCTCACATATCCCTCGGTCCCCCCGAGCCGGGGGAACCCGTCAAGAGAAGTTTTTCCCTGAGACCAAAAAAAAAACAAAAAAGAAGGTTTGAGTTTATTTTTAATATTATAATGTGTTCGATCCTTGCATAAAGCATATTTGGAGTCTCGCATCCTGATTTTTGTTATCTACTCTCACTTTTAGTGGGGTGAATGGTGGGGACAAGCGTAGGACGAGAGCAGTATCACGTGAACCTCTAAACATGTGGGACGGTCGACGTTCGACCTCCCTGAAGACCACTCTCTGTGCCGTGCGCAATTGTCTTCAGTTACTCCCTACTCTCTGTCGCCGTACCATAAGATTGTGTGTTCTGTGTCTACTTTGTGATATTTAGCTGGTGCCGTGCAATAGATCAACCGCGAGCGGACCTGAACCGAACCGGAAAGGGGCGGAATCAAGGCCAGTGCGAATTTCTTTGCCCACTGCAAGGCATTGCATATCTCTAACCACCGCTCCTTTCCCTCTCCCTTATTATACAGTCCACTACTCTCGAGCTATCCTACTCGCCCTCTTATACGGTGCAGTCTCGGTCCGTGACCGGTATCGTACATAATGCTTATGAGTACTGTAAACGTATATCGACAAGTAGTTTAAAAAATTATATCAGCACATAATCGTTATAATAAACAAATTATGACTGTCTTCTTTTTCTAGAAATTTCTTCGCAGCCAAATCAACAGTTTTCAATTTAGTAAAAAGTACGATTCTGTATATTCTCTCAGGAACATTAGCAGCAGCAGCTGTAGGGGTTTCTCCACATATGCACGAGAGCTTTACACTATTATTTTACCAACAAGTAAAAATAAAAACTTGTCATCAGTTGTGCAAACTCATTCACGATATTAAATAAATAAATATAAATATACTAGGACAATACACACAGCGCCATCTAGTCTCAAAGTAAGTACCCTAGCACTTGTGTTATGGGTGCTAGAAAACTTATATACTACATATTTACTTTTCTTTTGTAAATAAACACCCGTAACCTACGTCACGGGCATGGACCAGCCTGACGGAATAGGTTTAGGGATGCCTTCACCCCCCATAGCCTATAGATACACAATCCACACACTAGACAAGTCCACACGTAGTTAGACGTGTTGCGGGGGAGTTTCTTTCGCCGTTTCTTTCCTCCCAGCTATAAGCAGTCCGAAACGGTAGTAAATTAGAATAGGATCGGCTTCACCGGTGGAGCCGATAGTCCTCAATAAAAATATTCTTGCCATTCGTGGCTGGTTTTCGCTAAGTTCCCATGCAGTGGGCGAGCCGCGGACGCATCTCCTTCGAATCCGCTCCACGGGGTCGGAATGCCTTTTCCGACCGGTGTCGCTATTGCGTCATCTGAGACTACAACAGCCTTAGCATTTAGATAAAAAATCTTAGAACTATCTACTGTCACAAAATTACAGAATAAAATAATGTACTGTGAAAATTTGAGCTATTATTCAATAAACAACCTAATACTTTAATATATACGGAGTATATTGATTTTATTGACTACTGTTTACACTACTCTGTAGCATTAAACAGAAGTAAATGATCTCGGGATTTCTTTTCATTAGGAATAACAGACTTATGCGTGCAACCGATTTCTACGCAATTCATTCCATTTTAGACTTTATCACAATGAAATACAGGTGTTTAGATAGTTAAACCGTTATTTTAGTCGTCTCGGATAAGTTATTAATAATTCCTTTATAAGTTATCCTTTATCTTATATTCCTTGTGAGATTTAAGTTATATGGAAGTATGATTTAAAGTTGAGATGTAATACATGATCTTGGCTTTATTGTTATTTAGACCTTTTTCTACTTTTGTTCTGCTTCAAATTACTTTCAGTGTTAAAGTAAATTAAGTTGATTTTAAATGCGTATTCATTTATGATGGCCATGTCTTGTTATTAGGTGCGGTTGATCATGTTAATATAATGATAATTAAACTACTTACTAAATAAATAACCTTGTGTCTTGTTCCGATATAAGTGAACCAAATTTAAATTTACCTAACAACGGTAACAGCTGAAGGCCCACTTAATACAATAGTAAACTCACTAAGTGGACCTTCAGATTGTCGGCACACAAAAATCCAAAACATAAAAAACTGCAAAGGAGTCGCATTTAAATTAGATCATAATTATTCAAATAATTTACAAATAACATATAATAATTCACGAATAGTTAGTATGTATTACAACTTTAATTAAATATTTCAGTTGTTTATACAGTTAAGTTACTACAATATTATAAGTGTTAAATATTTTTCTAAAATATTTTGCGTATCTATCGTCTGTACAACGAGATATCTTCTGAGGAGCTGTTTAGATGTGGTAGTTTAGGTGCCTTCGTTGTCTTTCTACTTTCTACCCACTGTCCGCCATTGGCTGGGCATTCATCCCCATTTCTTAAAGTCTTTTTCTTCCTATACGAAACGGTTCTCGTGAACGTTCTTGTTGTGGACGCTTCGGATTTGAAATGAGCTTCTGGCTGGAGTTCCAATCGCAATACGACATGAAGACTTACAAAAAAGTCGTTACAATTTTTTCAAGCCGGCAGCGCGTTGACAGTGTCTGTGGCGTTGCAAACATCCATAGGCGACGGTGACCACATGCTATCGGGTAGGCCGTTTGCCTGTCTGCTGAACTTCTGCTATAAAAAAATATATATTTTACAATCTAATTTATTTATGGCCGTTTCACAATAAAAACATCAACATCTTCAACATCAATCCCATCATATCCTATAAATATTAGTTAAAAATTCATCTTATAATTTTGCTAAACTGTGCAATCTGCAATCACTATTATGTGTTAATTTTGATTTTAATGAAACATTTCAATAAAGACAAACATTTTCGTTTAAAGATGAGTCTATTAAAATGGTCAATAACAAGGCGATTCTCGGCACACAAAGACACTGTAGCCTCGTTTGGGAAGATGAAAGAACAAAATATGGCATTGTGTAAACAATTTGCCACACTCTAATTGGCTCTCAATGAAATTATGAAGTGTAAGAATTAGTATTGTTATGATAGTTGCATAAATAGGCAGTGAAAGTTCAACCTGTAATGGTACAAATACTTTGTAGCGGTGCATTTGAACTTTAGTCTTCTTTCATCATCATCTAAGTGTCAAAACTTTGTTCTAGCATGTATGGTTTTAAAACTAAACTAAAATCATTTATGTTTGAACACCAAAAGAGGCAGGCAAACCTGGCAATGGATACAAGTGCTCTGTAATATAGTATTTTTAAATTATGTTTTAATATTTTAATAATTATCTATTGTGTAACTAAGTAGTTGTTGTAATTAGTCAATGTTTTTATCAATATCTTTATATTCTTAGCGTGTTTACTCATTTTTTCGTATTTTTGTTTGTTTCTTCTTACAATCTTTTAACACTTCAGTTGATGTTTTCTGTCTGAATTTTTTTTTTCTTTATTATTTATGATACTAATATTTTTTGTATTCCTTAATATTTAGTACATATAAATGTTTGGTTATTGTTAATAAATTACTAATAATTAAATTGCTTATTGTTAATAAACGTGATATAAATAATTGTTATATCGTCACTTCAAGGGTCCTAACGGAAGATCAGCGCAGGATGCTCTTTAAACAGCTCCTTGCATTGCTGAGTTAGGCACCTTTTTAGGGCTAAGACAAATGTGTTAGTGATTTGTTAATGTATATTTTTTTTTTGTTATAGTTTTAAGCTCTAATGGCCGTGTGACCCCGGCCAGTGAAAAGAATAGGGTCACCCCAGGTCATTCCAGGGGAGTCGTAAAAGGCGACGGATGGACTACTCCTTCGCCAGCCTACATGCGGCAAGGAAGTGCACATCTCGGTTTTTCCTCTTGGGGTTGGGAGGTCGGACGGCAGTCGCTCCCGTAAAAACCAAAACCAGCCAATAATTACAATGGTCAGAACAAGGAAAGGTCCAGTCATGGATAGGGCGTCGCCGCAAAACGACGCGCAGAAGCTTCGCCCGACTTCTGTGACAAGTGGACAAGGGCTGCCGTGCCGTGGGCGAGCACGGCTAAAGACGTTAGCCCAATCGAAACTCCGCTTCGCAACATGGAACATTGGCACGCTAACCGGACGCGCGAGGGAATTGGCCGATGTACTCTCCAGGCGGAGGGTGGCCGTGGCGTTCCTGCAGGAGACTCGGTGGAAGGCCAGCAGATCCCGGTTCATTGGGAATGGCTACAAGCTGATCTACACGGGTGCATCTGGTGGGGAAAATGGGGTCGCCATAGTGCTCTCGGAGGAGCTCCAGGACGACATTTTGGAGGTGAAGCGCTGTAGCGATCGGCTTATGGTTGTGAGGGTGCTTGTTGGTGGGGTAGTTACCCACTTGATAAGCGCCTACGCGCCACAGGCCGGTTGTAGTGACGCCGACAAGATAGCGTTCTGGAACCTACTCGGAGAAGTGCTTCGTGGGATTCCATTGTCACATGGGATCGTTTTGGGCGGTGATCTAAACGGTCATGTGGGTGATGAATGTGGGGAATTTGAGCGTGTTCACGGTGGATTTGGGTATGGTAGCCGCAATGTGGAAGGGGAGGACATCCTCAATACGTGTGCGGCTGCCGACCTTGCCATCGTGAACACGTATTTCAAAAAGAGACCCGAGCATCTCATCACCTACAAGAGCGGGAGGAATGCTACCCAAATCGACTTCCTACTCACTAGGAGACACCACATCAGCAATGTAGCCAACTGCAAGGTCATACCCGGTGAGAGTCTCACTGCACAACACCGTCTTCTTGTCATGGACCTCTGCGTGAAGCCCAAAGGCAAACGTGTAGATCGCCTTCAACGCCGAATCAGGTGGTGGCTGCTTGATGAAGTCAAGTCCCAGGAGTTCGCCTCTGCCATCGGCGACAAGTGCGTCGGTGGTGAGGGCGAACCGGTTCAAGCTTACTGGGACAGGATTCAGGCGGCTATCCTTGGGTCGGCGAGGAAGGTGCTTGGCGAGTCTAAGGGTGGACGCAAATGTGACAAGGAGACTTGGTGGTGGAATGACTCAGTCCAGAGGGAGACCAGGGCGAAAAAAGCCCTCTTTAAGAAGTGGCAAGCGTCCAGATCTCCTGAAGATCGCGACGCATACAGAGCTGCCAAGCGCACCACCAAGAAAGCTGTAGCCAGAGCCAGACGAGACCACTTACAACCACTTTACGATAAGTTGGAATCGTCTGAGGGGCAGAAGCTCATATATAAGTTGGCGCGTTCCAGGGTCAAAGCGGCACAGGATATTTCCAAGTGCCGCTGTGTAAAAGACCCCGGGGGCAACCTGTTATGCGAGGACCTCGCGGTGAAGGAGAGATGGCGCTCGTATTTCCACGAGCTGCTGAACAAGCAGCATAAAGAGGTGCAGCCGCCAGATCTTCCTCCAAATCAAGGACTAGTGCCACCGGTAACGCCTGCAGAAGTCCAAAATTGTCTTCGCCGCATGGAAAATCGGAAAGCTGTCGGAGCCGATGGAGTCCCCATCGAAGCCTGGAAGGCGATGGGCTCTCGTGGTGTGGGCATCTTAACCAACCTTTTCAACCGGACACTCCTCACCGGTACGATCCCGAACCAATGGAGGCTGAGTATCATTACTCCAGTCTTCAAAGGCAAGGGATCGGTGCAGGAGTGCGGTAACTACCGTGGAATAAAGGTCATGTCCCACACCATGAAGCTCTTCGAGAGGGTTATCGACTCTCGGATTCGGCAGGAGTGCACTGTCTCGGGGTGTCAGTATGGGTTTCGCCCTGGACATGGGACCATGGACCCAGTTTTTGCCCTAAGGACTGTCGCGGAGAAATACAGGACGAAGAATACGCCTCTGCACTGCCTGTTTCTGGACTTGCAGAAGGCCTTCGACTGTATTCCTCGTGCGATAATCTGGTGGGCATTGCGATTCAAAAGGGTTCCAGAGGCCTATATTGACATCATCCAAGACATGTACCATGACTCCGATTCCGTAGTTCGGACCGCTGTTGGCGACACAAAACCTTTCCCCATCACCGTTGGGGTGCACCAAGGATCCGTCCTTAGTCCGTTTCTGTTCAGCGTGGTATTAGACGTATTGTCAGACAGCATCAGAAACTCACATGAGCAGCCCCCGTGGTTGCTCATGTATGCTGATGATATCGCGCTGACAGATTCAGACAGGGGTAGGCTGGTGCAACGCGTGAAGGCGTGGAAGGAGTCGCTTGAGAACGGTGGTCTGAAGCTCAATGTGGCGAAGACCGAGTACTTGGCCTGTAACTCCACAGATCCCACACCCGTACGCATAGGCGGTGACACGGTCGAGCGCACAGACCGAGTAAAATACTTGGGATCTGTATTTCATGCGTCTGGTGACATCGATTACGACGTCAAGGCACGCATTGCTGCCGCGTGGGCCAAATGGCGTGAGGTGACTGGTGTCATTTGTGACCCCAAGATGCCGGTAAAATTGAAGGGACAGGTCTATAAGACCATCATTAGGCCTGTCCTTTTATACGGCTGTGAAGCGTGGCCGGTGTTAGAGAGACACAAGCAAGAACTGCGTGTCACGGAGATGAATATGCTGCGGTGGATGTGTGGAGTGACGCGGAAGGACCGCGTTAGGAACTCCCGCATTCGCGGCAGTCTTCATGTCCGTGACATTGCGGATAAATTGCAGGAGTGTCGGCTCCGTTGGTACGGCCACGTTTTGCGGCAACCGGATGATTACGTGGGAAACAAATGTCTGGCCATGCCGCCTCCGCCGGGCCCCGGCAGGAGGGGTAGACCCAAAAAGTGCTGGCTTGACGTCGTAAGGGGTGACATGCGTGCTAATGGGCTCACTACCAGGGATGCTGAAGACCGTGCGAAGTGGAGTAGAAAAAGTCGGAAAGCGGACCCCGGGCACCGAAGCGGAAGTTTGGGTTGCAACCGGGATGAACGCTGAGATGATGATGATGATAGTTTTAAGCTCTAAATAAATTATTTTTCTTTCTTTCTTCTTTCTTTCTACTTCCGCTTCAATGCCCACTTCGCATTTGTCTTAAAAGTGACAGTGACATCTTGACAATTATACATAGACACACGAAACTGTGTATGTGTGCTGCAATTGCATACCATATACAAAATCGCATATACTACAATACAACTACGAATATTAAGAATAATTTGAGTTATAAAAAAATCTATAATACTGAAAATCTTTAATGCCTCAAAAAAATTATACTTTGTAAAAACATTCCTTGACCAATGTGTCAACGGTCTATATGGAACAGCGGCTTTTGCACGTCAGAACGCTCGGTGATTTTATTCCCGTCCCGCATCTGAGTGTTTATCTGTAATATCGTATGTATGTATTTACAGAAAAAAATTTATATAAGTATATCAATTGTATTTTACCCATAGCAGAAACATTTTGCTGATTACTTTAGGACTAAATGACGCTGTATATGGTGTTTATTTATTATTATTATTTAGCATATCAAATATTAGATATTCGACAAACTGCAAAAGAAAGAATCCTTTGTGCTACTAATAGTTCCGAATAACACGTGACTAATTGTGCAAGAAGTAACCAATAACAGCCCGAAGCACTTGTCTGGACGCTTCTTATCGGCTAGCAGCTTCGTTTTATCTTGATGTTTTCGACAATGGAGCTATGGTTCCAGACATCGGGTCATTTGTTTGTGTCGCCTTGAAGGGTGGGGTTCGACTTTTAGCGAGCAAGATTGTTTCATTTTCGAAACGTGACAAATTTTAATTTAAAATAAAATATCAGCAATTGTGTTCCTGGTAATTCGCGAGGAACTTCATCCTAGCTACCTAGCCAATTAGTATTACAGTTGAATTGCAATGTGGATCACTAACCTCTGAGTTCGATGTGTCGTTTGATGAGTGTAACATATTATGACAAATTTTCCACGTACTGCATTAACATATTTATTAGGAACAGTTGCCAGATATCAATAAAAGAACTAAATTTGATAGACAATTTCGTTAGATAAGTACAACTCATAACTCTATACAATAGTGTTTGTACATCTATTGATGACCTTCGTGGCGTAACGGTTAACGCATCTCGGTACACTTGCGAAGGGCACAGGGTTCGATTCCCGTCTCGCGTCTAGGTTTTAATATATAATATTTATTTATTTACAAAAATAAAATATATATGTAGTATATCAGTTGTCTAGTACCCATAACACAAGTGCTATGCTACTTAGTTTGGGACTAAATGGTGTTTAGTGAATTGTCCCAATATATTTATTTATTATCTATATGTGTATAACCTTTCAATCGAGCGAGAGCATTGCCAGCACTGTCAAACTTCGCTCCATCCGTCCACTCTAGTGTGTCCTTTCTTTAGTAACGGGGAGAATTCATAGTCTTTAGATTTTCGATCTGAACCGTAAATAGGCAAATTTTAAGGGATTGTTAACAATATAGTTCTTTCCTTTTCTAGCTCAGTTTTCAGCAGTATATATTTAAGCCAACAGTTTAGTTGTTATTTGAATTGTGATACCACGATTGCGAGGGTATCAGAGATGCATCATCGATGGTAAAATTTATTTTAATTATAAAACAAACATGCGATTATTAAATCTGACTTCTGTAAGTGGAACCCCATCACGTAACAAGAGTTGTGTAAATCGTAGGAAATATTGTTTTGTTTGTTTGTTCCATAGCTTTATTGTATTATTCCAGTGTTGGTATTAAGCATTGATACAAGCATTTGGAATGTCAGACGCTTTTATACTTGCATTACACGTCGTTTGTGTGATGTGAAGGTTTAATGTCTGTATTGTTTTCGCGTATGGACTGTGATTTTGTAATTTTGATACCGTTATTAGAACTGGTACTGGTGTTTAGGAACGTTTACAGAAATAATAATAATCGTGTGGCAGTACGCGTATATATTTTTAAAGTTTGTTATATTATTTAGAATTTTTTACGATAGTTTTTTTTTTCGTCGGACAACAGAAAGCTAAAGGGTCACTTAACAAGTAAGCAGTTACCGTCGTAATAAATGTTACCGACTCTGGGAACATCACTAACACGCTGCCGCCCTTGTAGGGAAACGAGAAGTGGGTCACTTACTTGAACACAATACAAGGTTATTAGGCGGCATATTTGCAAACCAGAGGTGCTTGCCATCCAGACGTGCTTTATGCACAACTACCTAGCTAGGGTTGTTTTAACGCCGTTTACGACAGACTGCCCTCAGCTTCAGGAGTCAGTATTCGTACTCTTCCCTTGCACAGAGAAATAAGTTTTTTTTTTAATTAGTCTTTTGCAAGCAGACCTCAATCGAACCAGAAAGAAGTGGACATGAGATCTTTGCGCACTACAGGTTGTCGTATATCTTTCATCGACCACTGCTCTTCGCTAATCTCTAACATTCAGTCCACTCTTCTCTTTCCACCAATACTTTTTTTGCTCTAGGACAGCAGACAGTCTGACGGCCCGCTTAGAATTTAGCAGTTACCGCCGCCTATTGGTGTTTGCATGAATGTACTTCTGATGACCGTATGGTCATATCTGTATAGATAATAATGCTTTATGAATTCCATAAATTTATGTAAAAGTTTTATACATATAATATGAATGAACAACTAATCAGGGCCGTGCCTGACGGGCGTTCATTGCGTGCACCGCACGCAGGCGGCCGAAATTAAGAGGCGGCCAAATCGTTACAAGTTGTTTACTGGGCAAAAATACAATCGGTTTGTTTTCATTAAGATACGAAGTAAAAACAGTTTCTCTAATCTAATCTATCTAAAAAGAGTTTCTCAGAAATAAGAAATGTATAAAAACTGATTATGTCGTTGTAGTATTTATATACCTAGTCATGCAGCGAATCCGAATTTTTTCGAACATTGCACGAGCGAAGAGCCGAAATAGTTTTTTCAATTGACCGGCGTCGCGTAAGCGGTCTTATTCGTCTTATTAGTCGTATTAGTCTATAGACTAGCGAGGATAAATCGTTTTTTGTGTCCTGTGTGTGATCCGATATTATTAAAGTCTTTAATTTAACGCAGGGGTCGGCGCGACCGTGCACGATCGAGCTGATTTTCGAAAAGCTCCGCCTCCCACCACCCCCTTACGTTCTCACTTCCGCGCGATACCTACAAGCCTCCAGAGCCTCAAGAGTGTACTCTTAACGTAGAGTAACGCGGGGCCTTCATATTACGAAAATATTATCAAAATTACAAAAATTTCATTCAATTATTTTAAAGCAAAATCTAAAATTTAAAAATCAATAGTTTAAAATTTAAAACTGAATAATATTTTTGTAATTTTGATAATATTTTCGTAATATGAAGGCCCCGCATTACACTACGTTAAGACTACGCTCTTGAGGCTCTGGAGGCTTGTAGGTATCGCGCGGAAGTGAGAACGTAAGGGGGTGGTGGGAGGCGGAGCTTTTCGAAAATCAGCTCGATCGTGCACGGTCGCGCCGACCCCTGATTTAATAATAAAGCCCTTTATTCAGACCCACTTAGTATCTATTTACAAAATACTAATAACTAAAAACTATGAGTATGGTTATACAAATATTTTTGTTGCTAAATTAATCTATTCTATTCTAATGCTTATTTTTTTGTAGGTCTGTTTGCCAATCGGCAAAGGCCTCCTCCAACCTTTTTCATTCCTGTTTTTCTTGAGCCACTCTATTCCACGTTACTCCTGCTACTTGCCTAGTTAAGTTTTCTTCGTTTTTTAGAGTAAGGGTATTGAGTGCTGCAATATATTTTTTTTCTTTTCTTTTTTGGAATGTTGGAGGGTTGTGGTCTTCATCCCCCACGAGGACCAGTCGGATTGGGGGAGATTGTGTTTTTACATTTTGTTGGTTTTCGTAGTTTGTTCGAATTTCCGGTGTTCCGAATGTTAGTTGTTATTAGTTCTTGCGTGTGGAAATATTGGTTAGATAGTTTGAATTACTTCTCATTGCCTCGAAGGCGTTCGTTCTGTTGTTTTTGAGAGAGCTCAGCGATTGTAGTTTTTTGGGCTGAGTTTTTGACGGTGATTGTGGTGAGGCAGATTGTTCTCTTTTCCTTTTATCATTGTTGGTGTCAGATTTTTTAATTATAATTTTATCATATTTCAGAAAAGCTATGTTTCCTTTTTTCCTCTCTTCTAGTAGTTGCGGTAGTAGGGCTTTTCTTTTCTCTAATACTTCTTTCGAATAATCCTCCGATATGTAAATTCCGTTTAGGTTCTTTTTGTTTCTCATAATTTCGTTCTTTTTCCATTCGCTTAAAAAGGAACATAGTACAGGTCTCGGTTTGTTCTCGGCTTTTATTTTCCCTAAGCGGTATAATTTGTTTATTTCATTTACTTCTAACTTAATGTTTAATTCTTTTTTGAAGTGTTCCTTTATATTATGGAATAACTCAGCTGTTGAATTTTCGTCCTCTGCTAATCCAAAAATAATTAGGTTATTTTCTTTTCCCTATTTAAATTTTCTATCTCCTTCTCTAATTTGCCAATTTTTTCTTTTAGTTTCTCGTTTTCCTCCTTTATAGGCATTAGTTTTTCATCAATTTGTTCTATAATATTTTTTGTAAGAGATTCTGTTAATTCAATTGTCTGATTTTTCATTTCCATTTTCATTTTTTCAAATAATATTTCAAATTGTCCCTCCATAATGTCAGGTCAAGTTACGTGGAACGGAACGTAATAGTTATGGTAATTTTGGGTTTTCTTGTTCTGGCAACACTGTCTAGTATCCAGGCCATAAAATTACAACCGAACCGAGTGACAGAGTGACGTCAAAGTATCAGTGACATTAGACTGACAGTTGGAGTTACGTGCAACTTTATGTCAAAATAGCAATTAATTTTCTAACCTCGTATGTTGTTATGGATCTTCAATTTCACTTTACTGGACAGATGTAGTGAGAATTCGACGGATGGTTTACTTCGGATCTACCACGGCAACTGTAGTGTTGTTTTTAACGGTGTTTCTGTTCAAATGTATCGTATAACCCTTTAAATATTTGATTTTCTAGCAGTATAATCACAACGCTGTTTGCACTTTGACAACCGGAACCGGAATCCGACCCCTGATTTAAAGAATAAAAATAAATTGCTTTATTCCTGAAAACTTTTAATTGTGTGTTCGTGTGGTGAAATTTTATAAAAAGTTTATTTACTCGACAAAGACTGAAAAAGGTAATACACAAAAAATGTAAAATTTTGGCGGGTCTTTTTGGAGGGAAAAGGCCTTTTGATATGAAATTCTTAAATAAATATTAAAAAATATTTAATAATATTAAAAAAAATTTAAAAAAAAAAATTAAATAATAATTAAAATAAATAATAAAATAGTGCAATTTAATATTAAATTACTTAAAATCTTCCTTAATTTATACTAAAAAATGAATATCTTTCTCATTTTGAATGCATTTATATAATAATTAAAAGTTGTTTGTTTGCATACGAGATTCTTTGTTTAAATCGCTCACAACCCGCCGATGGAAAATCAAGCATTTGAACTTGTGTAGTCGAAAGCAACTCTTTAAATTAAGCTTATGATTCCTTTTTATAATAGCAATGTTATTGTTATTAAATGGAAGAAATTTACCTGACATTGAACTAGAAAACAGTTATATGTGGTTGAATTTTCCTCTCCGTTTTCATTTTCAAAATAAATCTTGACATATTTATGTTTAAAAATATGTTTTACTTAAAAAGCTTATAAATGATTTTCTTATCATGTCATCCTATGCGCATTAAAATATACATTAATTATAGATTTTAAGTAATTTAATATTAAATTGCGCTATTTTATTATTTATTTTAATTATTATTTAATTTTTTTTTTAATTTTTTATTTTTTAAACATTTTTAAAGGCCTACGAATGTCTGAAAGGAAAACGAAAAGATTGTCTGGAGCGCAATATAAAAGAAAGCGAGAGGAAAAGCAAAATGAAGCTAAAAAAATGTTTGGCTCATTAACAAAGTTTTTAGTAAAATCGCCAGAACCGGAAAGTAGTTGTAGTAGCCAATTAAATCCAATTGATGATTTGTTTTGCGATAAAAATGAAAATGAATTATCTGTCGAAAATGAAAAGGCTAATGACAATACTAGTAGTACCGACGAAATGGAAACAGAAGATAATAAGGATATCGATCTATACAATACCGATACCGCTGAAATTGATAAAGCATATTTTGCTATGTGTATGGATTTAAATGATCCAGCTTGCTGGCCTTTAACAATTACCACTAAAATATTGGATATATTAATCGAAAAAGGACCCATACAAAATAAACAATCTACATATCCAATTAATGAATTGGGAAGATCATTTTCATCAACTTATTTCTATAGAAAAATGCCAAATGGTGAAAAATTTAATCGTGAGTGGTTAATCTATTCTCCAAAAACGGATTCCATATTTTGCTTCTGTTGTAAATTATTTGGCAAACAAGAAATAAATTAGTTAATGAAGGCTTCAATGATTGGCAACACACATCTGATAATTTATCTCGTCATGAAAAAACATCGCTGCATATCGGAAATTGCACCAATTGGAAAAATTTGGAATTAAATTTAAAAAACAAAGCTACAATTGATAAAAATTTGCAACGGTATTATGACGCAGAGAAAAAACGATGGTATCAAATTGTCATACGCATGATATCTGTGGTACAATTTCTGGCAGTACAGGGTTTAGCGTTTAGAGGTAGCTCGAGCAGATTGTATGAAAACAATAATGGAAATTTTCTAAAAGCAATTGAAATGATAGGAAAATTTGATGATGTTATGGCAGATCACATAAATCGCATTCAACAATCAGTTGCTTTAAAGAACCATATGCCACATTATGCGGGAAATCGCTTCCAAAATGAAATAATTAGTATCCTTGCAGCGCAAATTCAAAAATATATTTTGTCAGCAATAAAAGACGCCAAATATTTTTCAGTAATTTTGGATTGTACGCCGGACATGGGACATGTCGAGCAAATTACAATAATTTTGAGATATGTGCATATTCAAAATGACGAAGTAGAAGTGAGAGAAAATTTCGTTGGTTTTTCTCCAGCTCAAAAAAGTACTGGAGAAGCTTTTTACGACTTTTTAATTGAAAAATTAAGCTCTCTTAAATTAAATGTTAACGATATGAGAGGCCAGGGGTATGATAATGGATCAAATATGGCTGGAAAACATATTGGATTGCAGAAACGAATTTTGGACAATTATCCACGAGCTTTGTTTATGCCATGCAACGCGCATACATTAAATTTGGTCGTCAATGATGCAGCGAAAGTTTCTTTTTCAACTGTGGATTTTTTTAGTAATGTGTCAGCAATATACAATTACTTTTCCGGATCACCTTTTCGATGGCAAATTTTAAAAAAACATGTAAAATCGTTAACAGTAAAACAAGTTAGCGTAACCCGGTGGGAATCAAGGATTAAGGCGATTAGACCACTGCGTCATGAATTAGGTGAAATTTATGACAGCCTAATAGAACTAGCGGAAGAATGTTCAACACCAATAGGTCAACATGAAGCTAAATGTTTGGCAATGAAAATTAAATCGTACAAATTTATTTGTTCCACAGTAATATGGTACGAAATCTTAGAAAAAGTAAATATTATTAGTAAAATGATGCAGACCGTTTCTTGGAATCTTACTTCATGTGCTGAATCTATTAATAATATTTTAATTTTTTTCCAAAGTATTAGAAATGATGAAAATTTCGAAAAGTATTTGAAAATTGCTGATGAATTATGTGAATCACTTGAAATACAACCGGAATTTCCTGTTGAAATTAATCTACGTCGACGCCATAAGCGAAAACAATTTGACTATGAAAGAGATGAGGATATTCAGTTAACTGCTAAAGAAAATTTCAAAATTAATTTTTTCTATGTAATATTGGATACAGCCATTTCATCTGTTACTACCCGATTTGAAACATTATCCAATTTCGAACAGTCTTTCGGATTTTTATATAAATTTGTTGAAATAGGAGAGGACGACATAAAAAAAAGTTGCTTCGAACTTTCATAATAAATTCAAGGATGGCGAATCGTGCGACATAAACGGAGCAGAATTATACGAAGAGTTAATTTCATTGAAAATAATTATAAAAGATAGGAAACAACCCGAAGAACTCCTAAAGTATTTGTACAAACACAATTTACAAAATTCATTTCCAAATGTATCTACAAGCTTAAAACTATTATTGACCATGCCTGTATCAGTTGCGTCTGGAGAACGTAGTTTTTCTAAATTGAAAATCATAAAAAATTACCTACGTACTTCCATGACGCAAGAACGTATGAGCAATCTTTCAATTATCGCGATTGAAAGTGAAATTGCTGAATCTTTAAATATTCACGAAGCAATTGACGATTTTGTCAGTAAAAAATCCCGTAGGATTAACTTTTAATATGTACTTTATTTAATAATTGCTTCGTGAAGATTCAGCAATTTCACTTTCAATCGCGATAATTGAAAGATTGAAAGATTTCCCTAATTAACCGGTAACCTAACCTAATTTTATGAAACCGGTTAATTAACCAAAAACCTTTACTGTTTTCAGTATCAATAAATAATACGTAAGATTTGATTTTTTAAAATCAAATAATTTTAAATTGTCACTGAGCGACACCTAGGATTTTAAATTATCGTATTCCTATGTTCTTTATGTTTGATAATTTTGTCTGTGATTATAATACCAATACCATAATTACTTTTTTTCATGTTATTATTAAAGTAAGTAAATTAATTCTATTTTGTATACCTCCCAAGTTGCAAGTCAGCCCAGATCTGCCATTGGCCACTGAGCTTTGTTATCCTAATATGTTAGTATAGATTTAAGGGTTATTCCTTGTTCTTTATGTTTGATAATTTTGTCTGTGATTATAAAACCAATACCATAATTTTTTTCATGTTATTATTTTTGTTTAAATTTTAAATAAAAAAATGTTTATTTTGTGCATTTTTTTTTCTTAAATTTCATCCAAACATATAAATCTCATAAAACCGGTTTTTAGCCGGTTTTTCTTTTCAGAAACCGGTTTTGGGAACAAAACCAATATTTTTTTTCGTTCTCGATTTCGGTTAACCAAAAACTGATTTTTTTCCCGGTTTGATGCCCTGTGTATAATAATAAACATTAAAAATTAAAGTAGTTTTTTTTAATGTTATCCTGGGGGCGGACATACAGACTGGCACGCAGGCGGCCATATACCCAGGCACGGCCCTGCAACTAATATGTGAATGCAATAAATCTTACTATGCAAAAATTACAAGATTCATTTTATTTTCATATTTGTACTGCTTGAAGGGTATAAAAAATAACGAAAGAAGTGATGCTTTATAGTATAAAGAGTAGGAACTAAGCGTTAAAAATATATAAACGTTAATATAGTATTTTTCTGATAGTTTCGTTGCATCAAGTGCTTGTGTTATGTTTGAGGGAGTGACAGGTTCATCTGTTTCATCTTCTTCGTCCACTTGTTGTTCTTCAGTGTTTATAATGCTGTATTGTTGTCGTTAAATAGAGTAAGCGTGACTCTATATAAAGTGTATTATTGTATAGAAAACAAGGTAAACCAACCAAAGTCAAGCAATTAGACATTTTAAGGAGTTTGTCATTAAATCGAGTGACGTTATAAAGAGTTTAAACTGTAATTTTAATTCATATACCGGATGCTGACATTATCGTTCTGATGAGTAGGTAACCTAACGACAATATAACGCACCAAGAGATACATTTGTAGTTTGGAATCAAAGAGTAAACACCTGGCTTAATTAAATAAAATTTAATTTACATCTTTACTTCATAATATGTGTAATTTCCTAACGGAAGTAATCATATTATAATACATTTTTAACAATTACGTGAATGCGTTAAGGCCAAGGTAAAATACAAATGATAGTAATTATAGTAATTAAGGTAACTTATATATTCTTTTATAGTAATTTCCTCTCCTTACATATCGTATCTAGTCCAATATGGAAACCAGCACTTTGGACTCCAAGGCAGCTAAGAGCAAAATTTCTACGCTTTGTGCTATTTTTTTATGGAAATAGTCAGAAAAAGTTTTGACAGTCATTCGATTTGGATAATGAATTTAATTATTTTATTAAAATAATAAAAAAGAATATAAATGTTTATTATAAAACAACACTACAATCACTCAATGAACTCTAGTTTTCAAACTAGACATTAGGCTCTGTCTTGGAAACTAGTGCCCTCTCATCATCATTATCCTCCCAGCGTTGTATCCCGGTTGCAACCTACACTTCCGCTTCGGTGCCGGGGGTCCGCTTTCCGACTTTTTCTACTCCACTTCGCACGGTCCTTAGCATCCCTGGTAGTGAGCCCATTAGCACCTTTACGACGTCAAGCCAGCATTTTTTGGGTCCACCCCTCCTGCCAGGGCCCGGTGGAGGCGGTATGGCCAGACATTAGTTTTCCACGTGAGTATACGGTTTCCGTGAAACGTGGCCATACCAGCGGCAATCTTCAGGCGATCTGGACGCTTGCCACTTCTTAAAGATGACTTTTTCCGCCCTGGTCTCAATCTGGACTGTGTCGTTCCACCACCAAAGGACGCGGTGGCTCGAGGCGGGGTGTTGTTGGCGGTTTCATTCAACATCTCCAACGTCTTCAACACTGCCGTGGAGTTGTGTGCGGGAGGCACTCAAGTACCAACGGGTGCCTCCCTACTTCCACCACATAGTCGGGGCGTATTCACACTTGCATCCGGCCTTAGACTTGTCAAGCTAACTACCAGTGCCCTCTCAACTAATACAAATAAATAAAAGGAAAAAGAACAAAGTCACTATTAGAATTAAAAAATAAAATAAAATCTTATATACCTAATAAAATTCTCGTGTCACAATGTTCGTTCCCGTACTCCTCCGAAGCGGCTTGACCGATTCTCATGAAATTTTGTGAGCATATTGAGTTGAGGTCTGAGAATCGGCCAACATCTATTTTTCATAACCCTTAGTGATAAGGTCACTATTCCACGCGGACGGAGTCGCGGGCACAGCTAGTGTGTGTATATATGTGGGCACGAGCGTCTGTGTGTTGCTACTAAATTGTAGTTTGTTGTAGTATTGCTACAAAATGTTTCTCCGTGCAGGGGCGGAGTAAGATACTAACCCCTACGGCCAAGGTCGGCCTGTCGTAAAAGGCGACAAAACAACCCTAGCTAAGTGGTCGGGCCCCAAGTCCGTCTGGATAGTAACCACCTGTATTAACCTCCTTCATAACAAATAATGCCAAGTCGTGTTGGTAAGTGGACCAGCATTGGCTCCATCACCACAACTTTGAATCCCAAATGAATTGATTTACAAAAGTATAAATCGCAGGAATCTAGCTAATGTTATAATATATTATTATCGGCGAAGACAACATACTTAATTTGTATATTATAATATGTGTGAAAATTCTATTACAATTTTTTTTTGAGGGAGGCCAATAAAGTAAGAATACTAGCCCCTGCGACCGGGGCCGGCCTGTTTTAAAAGGCGACAAAACAACTCTAGCGCACGTCTGGATAGCAACTAACCTTGGTCTTAAGTATGCCGCCATAATAACCTTGTGTTGTGTTCCGGCATTAGTGACCTAGGTTCCTGTACCCCTATAGGACAGCAGCGTGTTTGCAGTACCACTAGCGTAGCAAACATCCGTAGACGGCGGTAACTGTTAAGTGGGCCGTCAGCATGTATGCTGTTCCTCAGCAATAAAAAAAATTACTTCAAAAACAGTAGAAAAGAAGCATATAACGTCACTTAATACACATAACTTCGCTTTAATAGTGAATGCAACCCCGCGGAGAACTGCCCACGCTAAAACAAGGCTCCAATTAAGGACCGTACACTCCACCGCCCAATACCCGAAAAGAATTTATATCTATTAAGATTTAATATTTATTCGTTAACTCAAAAAGAATGCTTTGAATTGGAACTTAATTAAATTATGACGACGGTCACAAATAGTGATTAAAATTGTTCGAATGTTCTTGTTTTATTATCATAGCTGAATTAACACGCGTATTCATTAAAATTTGTTATTTGTTGAATATTTAATTTAAATTTCTCGATAGGATAAGCATTATTCTTAATTGAACATTGGTTTTCTTTAATTTTTTTTATTTTACTGGATTGAAATCTGTGGACTGTGGATTAGGAGATATTTTTTTATTTAAATACACACATCTATTATTTTAGCTTTGGTAATTGTTATTTGATTAATATTCTTCTCTCACATATATTTTATACTATTTCAATTAATGAATCCACCCGTAGTTAATTATTGTCCAAGTATTATTCTTACACTAAACTAAGAACTCTTTTAATTTTCTAATAATTTTATTAGAAAGTAATGTTTTATCTGTGCAATATTATGACAAATTTTATTAAAAAAATGTTCTTTCAAAGTAAAGTTAAGAGTGTTCTTAATGGTAGGGACTAAATAGAATAAGAACAAATAAGAAGTTCTTATCTGTTTTGTGCGAAATGGAATGACTCTAAGGCCACTAGAATTCAACATTTTACTTGAATGCTGTTGATAGACAGCTGTCATCCATATAAATTTAGCGACATTTACTGCCATAATTTAGCCTCTATAGACCAGTTCTTTTTTGTCCTGGCTAGATTCAGCGACCTATTTTGGACAAGTGCTCACTACGAAACTTTGACTGCAATCAGAAAGATTTTAACTTTTTTATATAAAAGAACATGATTTATTTTAAATTTACTATAAAAAGAAATTATAGGACGAAATATCTAACAAATATTTAGATTAAACTAGCTGACCCGGCAAACATTGTTCTGCCATATAAATAATAAAATGTCAAAAAATTAAAAAAAAAAATTTGGGGGTGGGTCACCCCTAACATTTAGGGGGATGAAAAATAGATGTTGGCCGATTCTCAGACCTACTCAATATGCTCACAAAATTTCATGAGAATCGGTCAAGTCGTTTCGGAGGAGTATGGCAACGAAAACTGTGACACGAGAATTTTATGTATTAGATTATGTTGCGCATTCATTTGGAGTACGGTGGACATTAACGCAGCAAAATTCTAGGATACCATTAGACTATTTGATGATAATTGATAATACATTATAATATTTGGTTTTAATAAATTAAGCAATAAAATCTCAAAACTGACAGTTATAATCATTAAAGCAATTTAATTAGGAATAAGAAATCAGTATATAAGGTAGATTCAAAATCCTTCCTCCAAAATTAACCGACTCAGTGTCGGCCGTCAGAGGCGTTGCCGATAACATCTGGATACGATAAGTATCAGTAGAGCCTAAACAATTAGGGGCCATTAAAAGATCGATTTTGAACCATTTCGTTAGTTGAGGTCGTCGGATGTAGCTCGCACCGTAGTGTAAGCAATAACCGCTTCTTTACTATGGAAGGGTGTTTTATTTGAAGCGGATCGAAGAGGAGTGCTGCCTTATTTGAATTATGATATATTCATTTATCTAATTTTAATACTTATGTTATCTTTTTGTTACTTTTTATCTATAACCAACAATATGCAATATTGCCGTACAAAACTCTTCTATCAGGGATAACCAAAACAAAGGCTATAATTGTAGTATATTGTTTTCGAAAGAAGTCGGTGCGGGTTGGAAGATGTTTAATAATTAAAGAGCTTCTCTTTGTATCAACTGCTATTTATTCATATTAATTAAAACTTTTTAATGCTGCGTAACAGTAGAGAGTTATTATTACGGCATATTTTAGCCCTAACACCTAGTTTGAGTTACTTTGTAGCCTATTGCCATAAGTCGCCTCCAGCCGCAAAGGTTACGTAACGTTCTTACTCCGTCTCTGAACGCAGAAAAGACTAGACTAAAATATTTTCGTGTAATCCATTTCCTTCTTGTGAATTTACCTATATATAGTAATATTCATTTATTTAAAATATATCTAACATAAGTTATAACTCGAGATATCTAAAAAAAGTTTCTGATCATGCTACTAAAATTTTAAATTTGTTCCAAAATTCATAACGGTGTAAATGAAGACCGTACTCAGTACTAAACCGTACACTGAATAGAGGTTAGATATTTCACCTGAGATGGTATCTAGTTAAACTGGTATTTTTACAGATCCGTATCTTTTGTATCAAAGAGCTGATTAACAAAATTCTGAGTCAGATGTTTTTAAAGTACAACAGACGAAATGACCACCAGTATTTAGATTTAAACGCATTTAAATTTCTAAGAGCAGAATGGTGCCGGACAGAAATAACATTACCATCTCATCATTTACCAACTGGATCTTAAAGACGTCAAATGTGTTACTGTATACATAGTACTTTTTGATAGTTAACAAAAAGCAAAGTAAGGTAGTGGTCCACGTTTGGGGGTCGAGAGATTTGACAACAGGAGTATCTTTGGAATCTAATTAAGTGATATCTATTTTTTTACCCATGTGGTTAAAAAAAATATTACTGTGGTTACGATTCCACTGGATCTTAATGACAGGCCCAATTAACTTCTAACTTGACGTCGTCAGAGATACTTGCAAATGTTCCAAATAGCATGTCGTAACGTGATCCCCAGATGATGTCAAAGGTATAGGCTAAGAGATTGCGTTTCTTTACGATCGTAATTACAATTTTATTTAAGAATACAGCAAACAGCATGTGGTCACCTTTGGACGTTTGCGGTCTAGAAGAAATTTTATAACACTTTTTTAAAAAACCTACACCGCACTGTGCTGAGAGAATCAGCCAGAAGCTCAATCTGAATCCAGAGTTAACGGAACATAAACACGATCTTGAGAACCGTTTCGACAAGAAAGAAGATACTCCAAGAAAACTGGATCAACTTATTTACTTGGATAAATATATTATTACTACACAAACAGTTCACCCATCAGCATGTGAGTTGTTCGTGTAAGTTATAATATAAAGGTAAATTATAATATAAGGGTAAGTTATAATATAAATGTCATTAGTCGTCACGTCATAGTAAGAGTAAATGATTGGATATGAAATCACGTTATTATTCAAGAGTACCGATGTAGAGGTAAGTACATACATTTACATTACCGATCAATCCCGCATATCCGTTCACAAATACAGTTAAACATCGCAAATATCGACATCGGCTACGCTGAATTATTTTTGAATATTTTATATGGCGTATTGTTTGACCGAAATACACTCTCCAATAGTAAAATTACTACCCTATTTCCAAACATCGATGGTTTAAATTTAAATGATGATTCCAGATTAATTTATTAAGTACATTAATGTTTTGTTGAATTAATAATATTTAGAGACTGTTATTATATCTTTAAGTACTTAAATTTATATATTCGGGGATGAATAATAAGAACCAAAAAGTAATATTGCTGAGCAGAGTAGCCATTTTAAATTTAAATAAACGTCAAATAGGGTGACAATCAAATCAAATTAGGCGAAACTGTCCGCCAGCGTGGGAGGGTGCGGGAAGCGGGACACTGCACGTAAATTGTGTTGTAATTGTACCTATTACGGAGACTGTCTAACGAAGTGTTGCCAGGATGGAAGTAAGTAGCAATGGAACCGAACAGGTTAATCTACTTTACGTTTTGAATCTTCTGGGTTCATATAATAAATAGATAGATAGATAACTTTATTGTAAACCAAATAACTTACAAAAACAATGAAAACCATTTACACGATCAATATCTATTTGACCTACAATAGGCAACCTTATCACAACAGAGCGATCTCTTCCAGGCATTTGAATAAATATATTTATGAATTATTTAAATACTGTCGGTTTTATATTTTTCATAATAATTGCTAAACTGCCACTTCTAAAAGATCGAGAAATTATCAGCTGTTGATATTTTTATACATTTACAAACAAGTGAAATGATATAAAGCCATTTTATAGAGGTCTTAAGTTTTTACAGGAAATCGTATAGAGCAATTATTATCTGGCAACATTGAGTTCGATGGTTCATAGGGACGTGCCGGCCACTGTGTAATTACCTTGTCCGACTGTAATCGTATCATTTGTTTTGAAAATAATATGCATAGGTTATTTAAGCCGTTAAACACGAGCACGTGACGTTTATAATTATGTTGAGTGGGTTAAAAGCTTAATGGTATATAATTATTTGATGGCGTGTATTTAAAACAACAACTACACTCGTTTTATTGCAATGCTTTTAAGTCCCGTTGCTAAAGCTTAAGTGTTATTCATTTACTTACTAAAATGCAATTAAACATACTTTAATGTTAGGATACTCGTTAGGGTTTTTTATTGCTGTGGAACGGCAGACAGAGAGATGGTTCACTTAATAATGAGTCAGTACACCTGCTGGGGTCGCGGGTTCGATTCCCGTCTCGGGTCTTTTATTTTAACAGATAATTAACATATGTTTATTTATTTTTCTTTCATTACTTCTGTTTTGTACGACTTTTGTGAATTATTTTTATGTTAAGTAATTTTTTTTCGTTGTGACGTCACTCCGTGGGCCTGACGGAAGATCAGCGCTGACTTTTTCCTAAGCCAGCATTATGCTGAGTTAGGTCCAATTTAGGACATTACTTGTAAATTATTAAAAAATATTTGTAACACTGTACCTGTATTTAAAGTCCTAAATAAAGTTTCCGTTCTTTCTTTTTTTTTTTTTTTTACAATATGGTTCGCAAACTGGTCATATCAGCGATAAATAGGCAAACAAAAATAATAAGATATAACAAAAACATGGTAGCTGAATGACCTACTTGATGCGAACACAGCATGCTTTTACATCTGTTACTCATAAATTCTAAGGTATTTAACTATTTAATCACAAGTGCATATAGACAACATATACATATTTAATTTAAATTTAATTTTTTTATTTGCTTGACCGATGCATTGAAAATATCGAGCTCATGGCAGTTGCGATTGTACGTGGCACACAGGCGATATAGTGGTGAGTGTTGGCGATAAACAGTGCGACATAGCGGAAGAGCGAGGGTTTTACGATTAAGCAGGCGGGTACTGGTTCGGGGTACAGCGAAATTTAATTTTTCAAGTAGGTCAGGACTGTCTACTTTACCATTGATAAGCTTATGAAGCAATACTACGTCAGCAGTTTTGCGTCTCACATGAAGTGGCAAAGCTTTGTAATGTTCCAGTCTGGAGTCATAGCTATCTAGACTGCGGCATAGATTGTTATTATAGGCAAGGTGGTAAAGGAATTGTTTTTGCAATCTTTCAAGTCGCTGTATATGAATAGTGTAGGACGGATTCCAGACCGGACTGCAGTATTCCAATAAACTACGAACGTAGCAATTGAACAGAATAATTGGGATTTCAGGTTCCTTGAAAAGTTTAGTTTGTCTAATAACGAAACCCGCCAGTCTGGCGCCTTTTTTAGAGATAAAATCAATATGCTCTCTGAAATCTAACTTTTTATCCATGATTACGCCCAAATCGCGAACACATGATACTTCAACAAGTGGTGTACCATCAATGAAGTATTTGACGTCACTTGTGTTTCTTTTACGAGTGAATTTAATATGACAACATTTGGACGCATTTAGAATCATGTTATTTTGTTTACACCAGCTATCTATATTACGAAGTTCATGTTGCAATACAATAATATCATCATTGGATCTAATGACTCTGTAAATCTTTAAGTCGTCAGCAAACATTTTAAATTTAGACGTAATAATGGAACAGAGATCGTTGATAAATATTAGGAAGAATAAAGGTCCAAGATGTGAGCCCTGTGGGACTCCAGAAGGTACTGCTTTTGTTGGAGACTTAAAACCACGAACGATAACCAACTGAGAACGATTAAGAAGATAAGACTCGCACCATCTTAGCAAGGATCCACAAATTCCTGCATGACCCAGTTTCTGAAGAAGTATGCCATGGTCGACAACGTCGAACGCCTTGGAAAAGTCAGTGTAAATTGCGTGGACTTCATTTTTAGTTTCAAACGCTTCGATTATATCTTCGACATATCCAAGGAGGTTTGAGACAGTTGATCTTCCAGGGAGAAATCCGAATTGTTGGCTACTGATAAGGGGTTTGAAGTGAAAGTACAATATCTTTTGCACCATACATTCAAATAATTTACCCATGGAAGAAAGAATGGAAATGGGTCGATAATTCGTTACATCACTGTAATCACCTTTCTTGTGGATCGGCGTAACATAAGCCGTCTTCCATTTAGTAGGAAAAATACCGGTAGAGAGAGATTTGTTAAATATAATATACAATGGTTCAACTAATTGTGTCGCACAGGTTTTTAAAAGAAGCGGTGGGATAGAGTCTGGCCCAGGACCTTTATTAATGTCAAGTAAACTTAAGAATTTCAATATTTCAGATCTTGACAGAGAACATGAGCTAAGAGAATTCGAACAATACTCTGGCTCAGCCAATAATAATGTGCTGTTATTAGTTACTGAATCAGATCTATAAATTGAATTAAAATAATCGGAGAATAAATTGCTAATCTTTTGACCCCCACAAACGGATGTGTTCTCAAAATACATTTCATCAGGTATATCATGACTGTTACATCTAAATGATTTAATAAATTTCCAGAAATACCTAGGATCCTTTTTAATATGCGTTTTAGCTTCATGCCTAAATTTGGAAAGACAGTCCTTAATCATTTTTCCGCAGCGAGTTCTCAACATTTTGTATGTTAAAAGGTCTCTGGGATTTGTATATTTTTTAAATCGATTATGATATTTAGCTTTTTCTTTTAGGGTCATGATTAATGAACGGCTAAACCAACAAGGATACTTATTGTCAATTCTTGTAATAGATGGTGTATGTTTAACAATTATCGGATCAATAAGATCGTAAAGAATATTAACCGCTTCATCTACTGTGTGATATGGTTTCATAAGATTACTCCAAACAACTTTGTTTAAATCTGAAGTAATGTTGTTGTAGTTAGCTTTAAAGAAATTCAAGAAGGGCAATTTGCTATATTTTATCGTTTTGCAGGATATATGATTCATTGTTATTATCAGGGGTGGATGATGTTTGTCAATGCCTACGAGTGGATCAGAATGTATACTAACAGTGAAAGTATTAATAACGTTGGTAATCACTAAATCGAGAATGCGTCCGTTTACATTGAATATGGGGTTCACTTGATATAGGTTGTTAAACGAGAGGGCATCAAGGAAGAGGTTATCTGTAGGAGTATAAGGAGTAGAAGAGATAATGGAATTTGTATTTGCGTCAAACTGCCAATTAATATTGGAGAGATTAAAATCACCAGCTATCAACAACAGTGAGTTTCGAGGCATTTTTTGCTGAATCGCAAGAGTCATGCCCGAAGTAATGCGGTCAATGTGATCATATGAGACTGGAGGAGGATTGTATAGTGTGCATATACAAAGATGTCTTATGGATGAGCCTAGCTTTAGCTTAATAACTACCCATATATCTTCATCGTTAGTTTCCCACTTAAACTTACGAGTGGGGTCGTATTTCTTTAATACCGCAACCAAGACTCCTCCACCCTCGAGCTTGACGCTGCATGTAGAAGATCTATCGCGTCTGAATACCACATACCTATCATCAATAATTTCATGATCATATACTGAGTCGTTAAGCCAAGTCTCAGTCAGCAATATAATATCAGCCTCTTGTTTCAATGCATTGGTGAGCACTACATCGGTTTTGGTCCTTAGACCCCTAACATTTTGATACAGAATTTGAAGTTTGCCAGTTGAGTTAAAATTTAACACTGATGGCATGAAATAAAATAATTATGTTAGATGGAGTTTAAAAAGGATAAGTTTTTAACAACAAAACTTTTGGAATTTACGTCTTTTCTCATAAAAATCCTTCCGTTTCGCACCCACACAAAATCGTACTTCCTCTCCTTTGCCGTTTTACGTGCGGCCGCGTGTAGTTGTTTAGTAATTGGAGTAAGATGCTCGCACACAAAAATAGGATTTTTCCGTACGTCAGCAATGCCCAAATGTGAAGAGTTAAGTTTTTCAGTAGGATGGGTTTTGTTATATGTTTTAGTGGCAGCAATCAAGGAGTCTCGTACCAGTGGGCTAGAGAGTTTGACCACAATAGAACGTGGTCGGCTGGATTCTTTATTGAATTTTGCTACACGATGATAGTTTATCAATTCTTGATCGGAAAGATTGTAGCCCACAGTAGTTGCGAGTTGACGCACCACAGTTTTGAGATTTTCAGATTTGTGCTCTGGAACGCACTGGATTTCCAAATTGCAATCGCGAGAAAGCTGTTCGAATTGGTTTAGTCGAGAGCACAAACCCCCAACCTCAGATCGCAAGTCAACAATTTGGGCATTCAGCGACCTGTTCTCCCCAAGCAGTTCTTCTATTATTCTTGTTTTGCTATCGCAAGCCTCCTTTAATTGATCGTACTTTGCAGACATATAATTGACACTCTCAGTAAGTTCCTGGATTTTCAAACGGGTGTCCGAACTTTCAGATGTAAAATCACGACGAATATCTCTGTGGAGCTGTGTCAAGGATTCTTCCAGTTTTTTATCGAAGTAATGTTTCAAATCTTCTATGGCACTTCCACTAGGTGAGTCAGTGTCAAACCCAGAGCAAGCTTTCGGATCAGAAGGTGTGCTTGAGCGTTCCCCGCGCTTGACAGAGGCGAGGCAATCCTTACACCTCCATGTAGCCTTATAGGACTTAGACTCCTTGGAAAAATTGTCAGTTAATATACCCAGGTACTGATAATGAAAGACTGAATTGCATTTCGTGCAAGCTTTAAGATCACAGTTCTTAATCTGTTTGTTGCATTTGATGCAGACACTCATTATGAAAATTCCCGAATTAGGGCAAAAACTTTTAGTATGGCAACTCTAAATGAGACGGTATGCAGTCAGTTCTCAGTAAAATTGGATAACAACAAAAAAAGTGTGATCAAATGAAGGTATTTCAGAAATAAATGGGTATTGGATACATTCTGTATTACTTATCTTGATTTCCGTGCAGTTCCGTTGTTCGAAGAACTTAATTGAACACAACACAACAGGCCAAAAATGAACTTAGGTATGCACTAAAGCTACTTTTACTACGATTCTCGACGGAATTACAAATTTAATTGAGAATTTACGGAGCACAGTGCAAACAGTGGCAGGGTTGCCAGGAAAGTTGAAAAGTTTCTTTCTTCATTCTAATTGTTACCATCGCCTGTGAATATTTGCGACACCAGAGGCACCGCTATCACGCTACCGTCCACGTAGGGGAACTTGTACCTGGGTCACTTCGCCGGAACCCAACGCAATATAATATGTCAGCATATTTAGACACCCGCGGCGGTTGCCATCCAGACGGCCTTGGATCTTTAGCATTTAGCTAGGATTGTTTTGTCGCCTTTTACGACAGATCGCCTGTGGCTGCAGGGGCCGATTAGGCACGGAGAAAATAGTTATTTTTTTTATACTTGTGTTTTAATCAAACAAATTAAATATCAGCATAATTTTGACGAAAATCCACATCCACATCCATATTCTGAAATATTTTATTACTTAAAACCACACATTTAAAGCTAATAGCTATAAAATAATAATCTAAATATACAAACAATAGAATAACAGTTAATAATAAATAGATTATGCGATATGTTGTCTCATTATTATAACAATAGTGATCGTTGTTGAATTAAAGTGCAGTATACATATTGTGAAATATTCGGGGAATTCGATAACGTTGTTTTATCATAGTTTTCAGAAAAACCGACTTCCTACGTCTCTTTGCGCAACAGATGAGATGGATTGCAAATTCGTACAGTATAGTTAGATCATTATAACTATTTTAAATATTTTTTATCCGTGCAAGAGTGGAGAAATAATACGACAAAACAATCATCAACAAGCCCGCCTGGATGGCAAACTCCCCTGGTTTTTAAATATACCGCCATAATAACCTTGTGTTGTGTTCCGGCATAAGTAACGAGCTTCCCGTACCACAACGCTTAAAGCAGCGTGTTAGCGAACCTGGCGATGCAAACACCCATAGGCGACGGAAACTGCTAAATTCTAAGTGGGTCGTCAGCCTGTTTTCTGTGCTGTAGGACAGAAAAAGGAATAAACTACTTTTTGATATAGTAATAGTTTAATTTTTTTATTTTTCTTTTTTTCTGGGTAAATACATATATGTACTTATATCGCAACCGGAAATGCCCAATGACTAATGTTAAGTATATACACAAGCCACGTAATATTTTCTCAAACTTTACGCTGATTATTATGGTAAGTAAACTACGAATATTCACGTTATGTGCACCCGGCCTTAAAGCGTGCTTTAATTCCATTTGTCGACTAAATAAACATGTCTATGCTATCCAAAACACATCTATTATTTAGGCGAAAAGGTACAAATTTGAGTGCAATTTATTTGAATGTTGTTTAATTATTTGGTTTGTTAAGAGTTTAAACTCTACTGGCGGACAGACAAACAAACAAATGATGTTTGGTGATTAGTTTTTGTCTATTGACAAGGCTTATGGTTTAAAATTGATTTCTCGTTTGTATGTTTGCTTGTAATTTTGTTGATTATGATGCTTCTGATTTCGTGTATTACGACGCTGTTGTATTTATTTGATTGATTATATGATATTAAAATATAGCTTTATTTAATCATGTTTAATCATTATATATCTATCTCAATTTATACTATTTCAGTTGTTTTCTAGTTTTAAAATTTAAAATTAAATCACAGTAATAAACCCTTGTTATTTTTGAAAATACTATTGATATCGATTTGGACCTCATAAATAACTTTGATTATATTTCTCAAATATATTATGCTATGTTCTTTTTCGTTTGTTGCACAACTATATTTATTTAATATCGTAAAACCAATAAAATAATCAAATTACGTTATTTTATGTTATACAATGTTATAAATTCCAAGTAAAATGACGTTGTAATCCAATATTTAAAACGCTGCAATATGTTGAATGGTCTAAATTTCGCGCTATTGTACACCGTTGCGGCCATTTGCCTGTGGTAGGCAACATCATTTAATTTACTCCTAATTACTAGAAGCTGGGCAATGTCCGTAACGCAGCGTTAATGTGGATACCCTACAACTAGTAATGTTACGATAGATACATTTTGGAGGTGGTAAATTACCATTAACAGTAATTGATTGTATTTTTCATAATTAATTGCATATACATTATACACTAAACACTATCCAATACCAAAAAATAAGTGAAACATCTCGCAGGAAATAATAAAATACTTATAACTTAGTGAAATACTTGTAAGTTTTTGGTACAATAAATAAAGATTATTAAACGATTTACCAACAAATATAAGAGATAATATAACCCAAAAAAATATTAAAGCCTCACTTAAAAAATACTTTTTAGAGAAATTGTAATCTAAATTTACTCAGTCATTTGAACGTGCGTAGACTTAATTTTCGATGTCATTGTACAAACCTTAGTGGTTTTTTGTGCTATTATTTTACTAAGCCAATGTAATAACTGTGATTTTGATAAATAAATAAAAAAAAATAGGGAAATAAAATGTTTGGCTTTACTCACGTCAAAAATTGCTTTTTTCGTTGCCTGTTTCGTTGTCACAGCTAACACGCTGTCGTCCGCGGAGAAATTTTATGTTTTTAATGTTACAGCCATGGAGTGAACCATGGAAGCTTCTACAAATCGTCAATGAATTGCCCTATCCATAACCTCGAGCTTAATTGTCAAACCAACAACATTATTGAATGGCACACTGCACTATCGGCTTAACCGAGTTAATTACGACGTGGATTGAAATGTCCTCACAGGCAAAGCCGTGGCCAGCTATATGCCGCTGATCTGATGGATCTCGCTGTCACTGTCCTTCAAACACATGGTCACTATTGAATGCGAACTAACCTAATATACTCCCAAAATTTTACCATGCTAAATCAAAATAATTTATTTCAATATAAGTTCTTACGTATCTTATATCTTAATTTGGTTTCATGCCCAGGCGAGGGACTAAGGATGCCGTATTCGCACTTCGCCAACTGTCCGAGAAATACAACAGTGTACATAAGAACCTGCACATGGTATTTGTTGACCTCGAAAAGACATATGATCGGGTTCCTAGAAAGGGTTTGTGGTGGGCCATGAAAGCATAAGGAGACTAAGGAGTGTATGTGAAGTACTTCCATCTTATTCGTGTGATGTACGATGAAGCAATACACGCTCGGTCCCTAGCTAGCGTCACAGACAAGTTCAATGTCACGGTGGGTTTACACCAAGCATCGACTCTTAGCCCTTATCTGTTCTTCAAGGTGGTAGGTCAAGTAACATCAGAATACAGGAGGAGGCACCTTGGTATATGCTCTTTGCCGATGACATTGTACTGGTTGGAGAAAATGCTCTTCAAAAACAAAAATCTATTTTGTGACTTTAGGGGGAGTTTCCACCTTTACCCCGATTACCTTAGGAGGTGTGTCTGTCAACCTACTTCAACTTCCGGTACATCTGATGATTAATCCATAATGACGGTGAGATAGGCTGAGATGTGTAAAATTGAGTGAATGCAGGATGGATGAAATGGCGTCAGGTCTCAGGAACAATTAGTGATCTACAAGTGCCGTTTAGAATTAAAGGTATAATTTATAAGTCCGTTATAAGACCTGTCATATTTTATAGATCAGAGTGCTGGATCACAAAAGGGAAAGATGAAAGGTTAACTAAAAGGAAACTGCAGAGATGCGAATCTTGAGATGGATGAACCGAGTTACAAAAATGGATAAAATTAGAAATAGTATATTAGAGGAAGTTTGAAAGTAGCGCCAGTGATTGAGAAACTGAAAAGTGATAGGTTAGCCTGGTATGGCCATATAATGCGAAGAGAGGAGCGTTATGTAACAAGGTGGATGCTAGGAATGAGATTAGATGGATACAAGAGGAGAGATAGACCAAAGAAAAGATGTATGGATTTCGTAAAAGATGATATAGTTAAAAAGGTGTAAGATGACGGCTAATAGAGGAGAGTGGAAGGAGAGAACATGTTGTGCCGACTCCAGATAGTCTGAGATAAGGACAGGAAGAAGAATAAGATCTTACAGGTCACTTATTCAATGTTAAGACTCTAATATCGTTTCCAATGCAAAACGCAAACTAGAAAAGAAACGATGAAACAAATTCGCCAGCGCTCATTTTTTCAGTATTATTTTAATTTTAGAAATTATTACCTTGTTAAAGACATGGATTAAAGTTGCGTATCCAAAAATTTTCAGGCCCGAGGCCCCGCCACTTAGTAGCTGCTGTAATTAAGCAAAGAAGATCCTGCGCGCTGCCCTTTGGACATACTCGAACGGTCAGAATGCAGTTACTCTTTGTTTTTCCCTCTTCCCAAATTTCACCTTATATTTCCTCTTTGTCCACTCCAGGCTAGTATTACGCCTTTCTTTAACTAAATCTACACTTCTTTGTCAGTGCACTTTCTTTTTTCCTAGTCTCCTTTTTCTCTCGTCTCCAAGTTTAATATCACTGAGCTATCAGACACGTTAAATAATAAAGTAGGATATATCTGCGCCAGCGATTCTACTACCAAAGGCACGTAACGAAATGTCAGTGACAATATAAGTGAGTTTTTAATCCAGATATACGACTTGGAACTTCTTCTAAAAACGAAATTAACTACTATTAAAATATTTAAACCCTTATTTATGAGTAATTAAAATAGTTAATGTCTTTTAACTACAATACAACATAAACATTAAAAACGCAATTAAAGTGCAAGTCGTGATCTTGTAACAAAGTGCGCACTTTTGATTCATCCCGACGACGACTCGGCTAATGCAATTATTGCAATTTATTATGAAATTAAATAAGGTTGACGCGACGACCCCTACCCCACAAAGAATGTATACCCCTTTGTGGAAAACTATCTGCGAGGAGCCAACCGACCGATGGCCGAGGTTAAGTATGGTATTTTAAAAACTATGTAATTGCAATAGAGTACAAAGTCCGTTGTATAAACAACAATAGTGATGGAAGTTAATTTTAATGCTAAGTATCGATACTTGAATGCTCGATTGCAAATTTTGAATTATTACCTTGTTATTGAGAATATATTTTCGTCGTTCAGTTGCTATTTACTTTATGAGAGTGTTTATGGCATAGTTGCTTTCAGACGTCGGAACGCTCAGGAGGAATTTGATTACCGTCCCGAGTCTGAGTGTTTATTTATTTATAACTAGCTGTGCCCGCGACTCCGTCCGCGTGGAATAATGACTTTAGGCAGCATTTTTTATGGTTTATTTTGGATTACAAACCCTATAAACCCTAAAATATAAATAAATGAAATATGCAAATAGTCAGTGTTATCGAATGCGACTGTTACGCCATGCGCCTATGGAATACGTTCGTTCGAATCTGCAAAGCCCAGCCTAAGCTACACCCTATTTCATATGATTGATGATATAAATCTGAGGTCAACTTATTGGAAAATAAAATTTCCGAAACTTATCATTTTTAACAAAAACTATATTTTTTTTCTAAAATAAAAAGAGCCTAAGTTATTCCTTGTTACATTAGCTATGTACCTATACCCTCAGGGGCGCTCCTCTGTCCGAGGAGTGCACGGGTGTGCGTACCCGAGGTGCCCGAGCATCCGTCGCCTCACTCCCCTTTCCGTCCGAGGCGACAGAGTCCTACCTTTCTTCCCGTCTACCACCCACATCCTTTCCCAAATTCGCTTTCTGTTCATGGCGCGGTCCCCGGTGGGATGGTTGCGAGTACTGGTTGGGGTCCCGGGTTCTGTCCCGAGCCCTGATTTGGTAGTCGAAACCATGCCCATTTCGATTGTGCCTGCACAGAGAGTGTTCCTGGGGTGGGAACGGTATCTCCGCTGTCCGTCAGTCTTGCTGGGCCGGCTACGACGTTAGGCGACTCCCTGGTTTTTCTAGAGTGTCGTCTGGTAGTCGTACGCCTGACTGGCACGCGGCGGAGGTGCGAGTCCCGTCCCGTCTGGAATCCCCCAGCTTTGGGGGCTGGAGCTGGGGGACCTATAACAGCCCTCCCGAAGCTCAAGGTCCCGTGGCGCGCCGATGGGCTGCATGGCCGGGGGGTAAACCCGGTCCCGAGCGCCACACCCTAAACAATGATGAAAATGGAATCGGAAAATGCGAACACACTACCCCAGGGAGGTACCACCCGACAGGGTGGAGAATCCTCCCCTGCGCCTTCGGGTGCAGGCATGGGCCCTACGTATTCTGGGGGGGCCCACATTTCCCGAGTGCGATCACCTCTGGTGATACTGGAGCGGTTGCCTGTGAAGGGCGGAGTTTTGCAGTACGAGGGAGAAGACTCGGACGGTTCGGTCCGCTCGGTGATGTCCTTTCGGACAATTCCGAGCGGCACGAGCTCCCGAGTAAACACTCCCTCTTGCGTTGGTCCCGGTTCCGTCCTGGGCAAGCGCAAGAGGGGGTCTAGGAGGTCCCGGGACCGTTCCGGGGGGGGAAATGACCCCGGAGCCTCAACGTCGGACGACGATATTTCGGCTGACTCGGCTGCCACAAGCGGCGGCCCGTCGAAGCGTGGACGAGGTCGCCCAGCTACGACCGGGCAGTTTATTGGAATGGGGAGAGCTCGGAAGGAACTCCAAGCGGCCCGACAAGAAGAGAAGGAGCTCGCGAAATACGAAGAGGAGCTCCGCCACCAACTCCGCAAGGAAGAGGTGGCGCGTCGGGTCCACTCCGAACTCTCCTTAGACGTACCTGAATCCTCTCGGGCCCAGGGGGGCAGAGAGAGCAGCATGAAAGGAAATGAGATGGAAGTCACCGCACAAACGTCGGTCGACCTCCAAAACTCATTGGATGGGGCTCTGGCTGCAATTTTAAAGGTAGCCGTCAAAGACCTCGTTTAAAGGGTCTCGAAGGGTCTTAAAGGCACATGCCAAAAGACCCTTAAAGACTCAGTGAAGACGTTGCGGGAAGTGATCTCTGAAATCACCTCCCGCACAGAATCAGAGGAGGTGGGACGGCTGGCAGCCGCCAATCGCCGGATGCGGGCCGAATTGGCCGATCTCAGGCAGGAGGTGGCTCGCCTCTCGGCACACATAAGTAAGCCCAGCCGCCCCGCCCCAACCACGACAAGGAAGGAGACCACCCAGCCCCCTCCAGCACCGCATGTTGAGCCGGAAGAATACCAGCTCTTCATGCGCGGCGTCATGGTTCAGGTAGGGACCATGATTGACGCCAAACTGGAGGGGCTGAAGGACCGCCTGTTGCCCGCCCCTCGTTACCGGCCACCATTGGCCCACGAGGTGCGGCGGGCAGCAGCGGTCACACGGCCGGAACTATCGGCGGCGGACTACCCGCCGCTTCCCGCCCCGAAAAATGGAAGTAAGGTAGCAGCACCGAGCCAAGGAGCGACGATGGCTGCGCCCACAACAAAAGAGCAGCCGACAGCCACCGTACGGGGCACAGTGCCTCCGCCACCTCCTCTGGAGGAAGGATGGACGGTCGTGGCTAGAAAGAAGAGAAAGAAGAAGGCGACGACCGCCCCTCAACCACCCGCAGCCAGGCAGGCGGCAGCATCGGCCATAACACCTAGGCCCAAGCAGCCGCCGCCGGCTCCTAAGAAGAGGAGGAAGAGGGGTCCCCGCAAACTTAGGGCCCCGAAATCCGCCGCTGTCACCCTAACTATCCGCCCTGAAGCGGCGGAGAGGGGGGTCACATACGGGGGCCTCTTGGCGGAGGCCAAGGCCAAAGTCGACATCGCCGCCCTCGATATTCAGGGCGGCATAAAGATGAAAACTGCGCGGACGGGGGCACGCATGATGTTGCTCTCTGGCGCCGACCAGGGGGCGAAAGCCGATGCCCTCGCCGCGCGGCTGAAAGACGTCCTCAAGGAGGAGGACGTCAAGATAGCGAGACCCGAGAAGTGCATCAAGGTGTGCATCTCGGGCCTCGACGACTGCACGACGGCGCGCGATGTGGCGGCTGCCATCGCTCGCGCCACGGGCTGCCCCGCGGAGAAAATTACGTCCGGAGGGATACGCCTGG
This sequence comes from Malacosoma neustria, assembly GCA_963693495.1. Lineage (NCBI taxonomy): Eukaryota > Metazoa > Arthropoda > Insecta > Lepidoptera > Lasiocampidae > Malacosoma > Malacosoma neustria. Next base: position 1,871,749 of record OY856372.1, read on the forward strand.
GGCGCGACGGGACGGGCACAACGTACGTGCTCGTGCCAGTGGTGGCCGCCAACGAGCTGAAGAAGCTGGGCCACATCCCGGTCGGCTGGGCCTCGGCTCTCATCAAGGTGCTGGATAAGAGGGAGCCGAGGTGCTTCAGGTGTCTGGCGCCGGGTCACCTCGCGGTGAACTGTAGGTGCCCGGCGAGCCGCAGCGACGCCTGCTACCGCTGCGGTCAGCCAGGGCACTGGGCCGCCACCTGCAAGGCCACGCCCCATTGCGTGGTCTGCGCGGCGGCCAGCAGACCGGCCAACCATAGGGTCGGGGGTGGCCCGCCGCTGTGCACCTGCCGCCGCACTGGCCGACCGGCGAAAGTATTAGAAAAGGAACAGGAAAGGACCAGCCGCTTCGTGGCCAAAAGACAGGCCAAGAAGCGGCGGGAAAAGGAAAGACGAAAGCGCCGTCGTGCCGAAGCCGCCGCGGGGGACATCGCCCCCTCGCAGGCGCAGGCACTGAGGACTGAGGAGATGGATATCTCAACCAGATAATGGATATCCATCTCCTACAAGCGAATCTCAACCACTGCGCCAACGCTCAGAATCTCATGGTTCAGAGCTTGGCGCAGTGGAATATCAACATCGCCGTGGCCGCCGAGCCGTACTACGTCCCCGCTCAAGGCGATTGGGTCGGGGACCTGGACGGTATGGTGGCCTTGCATTCCAGGACCGCCGCGGGTACCCCGCTCCCCACAGAAGTGGTGAGGGGCAGGGGCTTCGCCGCGGCTAGATTCGGGGAGATAGTGGTCGTGGGCGGCTACTTCTCCCCGAACAGGAGTCTCGCCGAATTTGAAGGGTACATGGAAGAGTTGGGCAACGCGGTCCAGCGGTTCCTCCCGCGCCCCGTGCTTGTCCTCGGGGACCTCAACGCCAAATCTCAGGCCTGGGGTTCCCCACGGACCGACGCGCGGGGTGAGCTGGTCGAGGACTGGGTCGTGGAGAGGGGTCTGGAGATCCTCAACCAGGGTCGCGAGTACACGTGTGTGAGGCAGTTGGGGGGGTCGATCGTCGACGTTTCGTTCGCGTCGGCCTTCCTGGCCCGCCGTGTGCGAGGCTGGAGGGTGCTCACGGGCGTCGAGACGCTGTCGGATCATCGCTACATCCGGTTCAGCGTCTCCGCCCGTCAGCGAGAGCCTCCAGCCCAGGTGACCCCGTTGGGTGACTGTCCGCGCTGGACACTTGGAAAGATGAATCGGGAGGTTTTCCGCGAGGCCTTGACCGTCGCTACGTGGTCGAGGCCGGGCGATGTACCTCCCGATGACGTCGATGAGGAGGCGGAGAATCTGCGATCGCTCATGACTGACGTCTGCGACGCGGCGATGCCGAGGCGGGGGCCACACCGACCCCCGCGCCAGGTGTACTGGTGGAACGCGGAGCTTGAGCGGCTCCGCAGGGCGTGCAACTACGCCCACCGCCAGTACACCAGGCTCCGAAGACGGAGTCGCCGCGACGCGGACAGAGCGGCCGCGGAGGCTCGGCTCTACGGGGAGTACAGGGGCGCCAGAAACGACCTCCACCTCGCTATCCGCGAGGCGAAGGCGGCGGCGTGGGAGGAACTCTTGGCCAGCTTAGATCAAGATCCTTGGGGGCGACCCTACAAAACGGTGCGGGGCAAGCTCCGCCCGTGGGCGCCCCCGCTGACCGAGAGTCTCCCCCCGCGCCAGGTGGATGGTTTTGTCGGCGCTCTGTTCCCCACGAGAGCTGAGCACTCGCCTCCCGCCATGGTCCCGCCTCAATGGGATGAGAGGGACCCCAGCGCGGACGACGACCCCGTGCCCGACGTGGACCGGGCAGAGCTGGGGGCAGCGATGTTGCGGCTGAAGGCCAAGACCACCGCCCCCGGCCTGGACGGCATACCGGGGCGTGCGTGGGTTCTATCCCACGACGTCCTGGAGCCCCGTCTATTGAGGCTCTTCGACGCGTGTCTGCGGTCGGGCCGGTTTCCCCGCAGATGGAAGACGGGGAGGCTGGTCCTGATCGCAAAGGAGGGGCGCCCGGCGTACTCACCGTCCGCCTATCGGCCCATCGTGCTGCTGGACGAGGTGGGGAAGATCTTCGAAAGGATCCTCGCAGACCGCCTCGTCCGGCACCTAGAGACGGAGGGGCCAAACCTGGCGGACGAACAGTTCGGGTTCCGCCGGGGGCGCTCCACTATTGACGCGATCACGCGTCTGAGGAGCCAGGCGGAGGACGTGGTTGCTCGAGGCGGGGTGCTATTGGCGATGTCACTCGACATCGCCAACGCCTTCAACACCCTGCCGTGGAGCTGCGTGCGGGGGGCGCTCAAGTACCATCGTGTGCCTCCCTACCTCCGTCGCATAGTCGGGGCATATTTGGACGATCGTGCCGTCGTCTATCCGGTCCAGGGTGGGCAAAGTCGGCGAGACGTCGTGTGCGGTGTCCCGCAGGGGTCGGTCTTGGGCCCTCTGCTGTGGAACATCGCATACGACTGGGTCCTGAGGGGGGTGCTCCTCCCCGGCGTCGGCGTCATCTGCTACGCCGACGACACGCTTGTCACAGCGCGCGGGAGGAACCCTCGCCAGGCGTGCCTTCTGGGCACGGCTGGGGTGGCGCAAATGGTGGCTAGAATCCGGCGACTCGGCCTGGAGGTGGCCTTGAACAAGACGGAGGCCCTGATATTCTACGGGCCCCGCCAGAGGCCGCCACCGGGCCTGAGCATAACGGTGGGAGGCGTCCGCATCGCCGTCGGGCCGTCCATGAATTACCTCGGACTGGTGCTCGACGGGCGATGGAACTTTGCGGCGCACTTCGAGCGCCTGGCGCCGAGGCTAGTTCGGGCGGCGGCGGGACTCTCCCGTTTGCTGCCGAACGTTGGCGGGCCGGGCGCAGTGTGCCGCAGACTATTCGAGGGAACCGTGCGGTCGATGGCCCTTTACGGGGCCCCAATCTGGGCCGATCGCCTGACGGCCAAAACGACGGCGCTGCTACGCAGGCCGCAGCGCGTCCTGGCCGTCAGGGCGATTAGGGGATACCGCACGGTGTCCTTCGAAGCGGCCTCCCTGCTGGCCGGATCCCCACCATGGGACCTCGAGGCCCGAGTCCTTGCGCTATTATACCGGTGGCGCCGGGACGCGGCCGAGCGTGGCTCTCGCCCCGCGCCTCGCGAAGTTGAGGTAAAGCGGGCGGAGCTGCGCGATGAGGTGCTCATGGTGGAGTGGAAGGAGCGCCTCACGCACCCCAGCGCGGGCCTCGCCACCATCGAAGCGGTGAGGCCCGTCCTGGCCGAATGGCTGGAAAGGCGCCACGGCGCCCTGACCTTCCGCCTGACGCAGGTCCTCTCGGGGCACGGTTGCTTCGGGAGGTACCTGTGTCGCATAGGGCGTGAGATGACGTCGGGGTGCCACCACTGTGGCGCGGGCGACGAGGAGGACACGGTGAACCACACTGTCGCCGTGTGCCCTGCGTGGCGCGAGGAGCGCCGCGCCCTCGTCGCCCAAATCGGCGTGGACCTGTCGCTCCCGGCCCTGGTTCTGTCCATGGTCGGGGGCGATCCTGGATGGACGGCCGTCGCCTCCTTCTGCGAGGCAGTCATGTCCGCAAAGGAGGCGGCGGAGCGGGAGCGGGAGTTGACCACCACACTCCCCTCCCGCCAACGCAGGCCACGCCGGCGGCGCCGGAGGGTCAGTAACGACCTCCGGCCGCCGTAAAAAGCGGCCGCGGGCGGCCCCTCGGGGGAGGACCCGCCGCCCGCACTATTGCCGCGAGGGTGAGGGCTGCGTGCTGTTCCGCGGCCCCCCTCAACTCCTAGAGTTGCTAGGAGAGCGCCGGGGGGACGAAACCCTGACCCCCTGGCGCCAACACTTTAGAAGGGGCCCGCCTCAAGACAAAGGGCGGGCCGGCGCCGGCCCGGGCCACGAGATCGGCAGGCCATATATCCGTGGGCCCGGGCGTAGGCGATAGGAGAACAGCGGGGTTTTTTAGTGGGTAGTCGGATGGCCAATCATCTTTCCCGGAGTCCCACATATCCCTCGGTCCCCCCGGGCCGGGGGAACCCGTCAAGAGAGGTTTTTCCCCGAGACCAAAAAAAAAAAAAAAGCTATGTACCTATAATACAAGTGCTCTGCTACTTGAAACTACATGGCTCTGTTTCATTGCCGTAATACATTGGTTTATGTACTTTAAAGTAGAGATTTAAATTTGTTTTTTAATATCTCTGACCATACAACTGATTTCATGGATACAGTTGTGTCTGAGGGTGCGCTGCCAAAAAAGTTTTATACGATGGATATAACAAATATTTATTCAGGTGTACTTTATTCATCGTGTAGGGCGGAGTAAGAGACCCTTACGGCCTGTTGTAAAAGACGAAAAGCAACCCTAGCAAGATGGTAGGGCTCCAAGTCCATCTGAATGGCAACCACCCTGGTCTCTAAATACGAGTATGCCGTCATAATAACCTTATGTTGTGTTAGGTTCAGTTTCCTTACGCCCTACGCGGACGGCAGTATTTTAGCATTGCCGTTGGCTTCGTAAATATTCGCAGGTGACGGTAAATATTTACTATAATGTGGCCTGTCAGCCTGTTCACTGTTCTACAGCAGTAAAAAAATCTTGTCCTGCAATACATTCCCGTAGTACTAGAAAACAATTACACAAATTATTTTAAAGATATGCCTTAAAATATTATAAATAACAGAAATAAGACATTTTAATTAAAACCATCCATAACTTTATCGATATTTATATTGAAATATTTCTCATACAACCCTAATAATTCTCAGCTATTAAAATTTTACACTTTTTTCAATGCAACAAAGTTTATTTTACATAAACAGTGCGAAAGGTGAGAACTTAAGTGGCTAGTTTGGATATTTTTCTAAGGGTTTATATTGTCTGCGTCTTGGCTTGAACAATAAATTATTTTTAGTGAGATCTTGGTAGGGGTGATAGCATCATTTTTATAAAATTGTAATGTGGTTTCGCTATGATTGCGTCTGTATTTGGCAGGTTTCTTGCCAAGATTTTTCTCATTATGTTCTTAAATAGATGTTTATGTTGACTGTTAATTACATTTTTAATTATTATGTTGGCGTTCGAATAATCCAGATTGTTGACTTAAAAGCATGTGCAGCGGCTTTTTCAAGTGGTTACACCGGCCAGGGTTCCAGGTTTGAGTCCTGAGCCTGAGTGTTTATATATCTTTCTTTTATCGTGGCTTCATGACTGAGAGACGTGATTAAGGAGCTCATTCTTTTGACAACAATTTTCTTCCAAGATTTTTTTATTGCTGAGGAACAGCGGACAGGCTGACGGTCCACTTAATAGTAAGCAGTTACCGTCGCCTATGGATGTTTGCGACACCACGGGCACCGCGAAACGCTGCTGTCCCATAGCGGCACAGGAACCTGGGTCACTAATGGAACACAATACTCGGTTATTATGGCGGTATACTTAAATATCACGGGTGGTTGCCATCTAGACGGGCTTGGGACCCTACCACTAGGATTGTTTCCTCGCCTTTTATGACAGGCCGACCCCGGTCACAGAGGTTTACATTCTTACACCACCCCTGCATGGAGAAAAAGGAACCTGTATGATAGCAGCGAGATCGTGGTACCCCAAACGTCGCAAAAATCCATAGACGATGGTAACTGCTTAATTAAGTGGGCCGCCAGCTTGTTGCTTTTCTTCAGCAATAAAAAAAGTATTAGGTTGTTCTACGAATATAGTGTGGTTTCTATTGCCTCCAGTATGGTGCGTGTTTTAATATAATTGTATTTATTTATGAAAGGAAAGTACAAGTAGTCTTCTTCTCGCTGACTTTGGACTAGACGGCGTTCTTTGAATTGTAAAAAAAAACCACATCAAAATACGTTGCGTAGTTTTAAAGATCTAAGCATACATAGGGCCAGACAGCGGGAAGCGACTTTATTTTATACTATGTAGTGATATATTTTTGTCAATAAATACCTGTTATGCATAAACGCACAGACTCCGGATGGGCATCGAACCCGTAACCTCCGCAGCTGTCCAACGTGTGCTAACTGTTGATTTCACAGTTTTATAGCAGATACAGTTTTACAGCGCGCCATTTTACTAGAAGGAAGTGTAACGTAAGAATAACCACACCAAAAGCTGCACAGGTAATTTCTCTGTGACAACAGTTGGCCAGACTTTATAGGAAAGAGAAGAAGAAGTTATTCGTTATCATCTTCGCGCTGAATCTCATTGATTCACTAAAGTCAGTCAGCCAGGATCGTATTTAATGTTCATAAAACCAAGTATTTAGTTGCTGACATCTTACTCATGTGACAGCTCAATGCTTCTAAACTATCAAGGACTTGCTATACTAACATTACCCTTGAATTTTGGAGTAGAAACCATTTTATTATTAATTGAATTCAAAACATTCCCATTTGCAGCTTTGTTTGCTCAAAATCGAATCACAATTGTTCAGTTTGGATGAATTAATAAATGAAAACACTTAATTAAAATTTCAGTTCTCAGTTTGATAACAAATGAATACTTATATAAATACATGTTTAAAAAGCATAAAATGTTATTTTTACGAAGAACACACATAACTTTTCTCCATTCGGTCTGTCTGTTGAAAAAGGCGACAAAACAACCCTAGTTAAGGGTAGTAAGACCCCAAGCCCGTTTGGACGACAAGCATCCCTAGTGTAAAAGTATGCCGCCATAACAATCTTCTATTGTCTTGTTAGTCCGTTCCGTTAGCGACCCAGGTTACATACATACATATAATCACGCCTCTTTCCCTTAGGGGTAGGCAGAGACCACTTCTTTCCACTTGCTACGATCCTTACATACTTGTTTCGCTTCGTCCACTTTCATTATTCCCTTCATACATTCTCTTCGGTTTAGGGTACTCTTGACCTGGCCTTTTTTCAAGACGTCCCTGATTTGGTCTCGAAACGTCCGCGTAGGTCTACCCCTTCCAACACTTCCATTCATACTCGCCTTATACACTTTTTTCGTCAATCTTTCTTCATTCATTCTCTCGACATGGCCAAACCATCTCAGCATACCTTTCTCAATTTTTGTCACTACATCTTCTTTCAGACCACAACGTTTCCTTATCTCACTATTTCTTATCCTGTCACTCAGCTTAACTCCTATCATACTTCTTAACGCTCTCATCTCAACTGCGACCCGGGTTCTTGTACCTATATACGGACAGCAGCGTTTTCGTGGTGACAGCTTATTCCCTGACATCGCTGACATCCATAGGCGACGGTAACAGCAATAAAAATAATCTAGCCATGACAAAGATTCATCATCATCATCTCAGCGTTCATCCCGGTTGCAACCCAAACTTGCGTTTCGATGTCCGGGGTCCGCTTTCCGACTTTTAGAAAAAGTCGGGATGTGATGCTGAAGACCGTGCGCAGTGGAGTAGAACTCCACTGCGCACGGTCTTCAGCATCCCTGGTAATGAGCCCATTGGCATGCATATCACCCCTTACGACGTCAAGCCAGCACTTTTTGGGTCTACCCCTCCTGTCGGGGCCCGGCGAAGGCGGCATGACAAACATTTGTTCCCAACGTAGTTAGCCGGTTGCCGTAAAACGTGGCCGTACCAACGGAGCCGACACTCCTGCAGTTTATCCGCAATGTCACGGACATGAAGATTACCGCGAATGCGGGAGTTCCTAACGCGGTCCTTCCGCGTCACTCCACACATCCACCGCAGCATATTCATCTCCGTGACGCAGTTCCTGTTTGTGTCGCTCTAACACCGGCCACGTTTCACAGCTGTATATTTAGATACATGTCGCAATAAAAAATATAGCATAGGTTATAATCAAATTAAATAATTTAAAATAATTTTACATACTAAAAATGAAATGCCTACGCAATCAGTTGTAATATTATATCCAATCGATTGTTAATAATTTAATTAAATGTTTGACTTTGGGTCTGGAATACTCTACAGCTGAAATCTAATCCAATTAATTATTAAATACGAACTATAATGACGCTGAATATTATTTAAAGCCCTTGCCAGCGGCTAATACAGTCTATAAAAGCCAACAAATGTAATCGAAAATAATAATTGATCAAAGGATGGCTAAAATAAAGCCTACATTGTTATTTTTTATGAAAGAAAAACATTATGTCTAGTTAAAATTAAAACGTGAAACAACTGTATACTAAAAAAGAAATATCTAATATTATGTAACTATTTACAAATCGACAGCTATTTTTTTTTTAAATTTGGGCGGTGAAATACATAACGCACACCCCGCCGCTTGGGTTACGGGCAGCGGGGTAGTGTGGGACTCCCCGTGCAATGCCTCCGTACGTCCCCTTCTCTAGGCTGGGGGACGTACTTCGCTGGTATACTCACTAAAACCACCCCGGTGTTTAATCAGGCCGCGACCCCGACTGGCACCGGGCTTTCACCGACCTATTCAAAGCTGGGGTTGACGAGCCCCGGTTTTTTCTTTCTCACGCAGGGGTGAGCTGGGAGCGCGGAACACCCACGCGCACCTCTCTCTCGGCCATATGTGTGCAGGCTGCGACCCTTTCCCATGGGGCCGCACCCACGACCGATTACTACGGCAGCCGGAGGTCTGTCACCAATCTCCGGCGACGAGTGGCCCTGTGTGGGCGGGAAAGGAGCCTAGCACGCTCTCTCTACCTCTCCGCCGTCTCCTTCGCAGACATGACTGTCTCGCAGAAGAAGACGACGGCGTCCCATCCAGATTGGATCCCGACCATCGCTAGGATGATGGCTGGGAGCGAGAGGAAAAAACAAACGTGTGGAGTGCCGTGCCCTCATCACCGGCGTCACAGTGGTGGCACTCTGTCGTTTACTCCTTTTGAGCAATGGGACACAGGTACCGCCCGAAGCAGCCGTGCCCCAAGAGTACCTATGTTACGTGAAACGACAGTTCAGTGCCGTGACACCTGTTAATCCAATCTTGCAGGGCGGGCTGCACCCTTGCGATGGTGTTTTCGCCCGCACTGGGTTGCGCAAGTCTTTCCTTCCAAACTGCCGTGAGATCTCCCCGGAGCTCCGCCCGCTTTACTTCGATTTCACGAGGTGCAGGACGAGAACCAACGGCTTCCTAACGCCACCGATCCGGAGACGCCAAGAGCCGAGCTTCAAGATCCCACGGCATGGATCCGGCGAGGAAGGAGGCCGCCTCAAAGGACGCCGTTGCTAATGGCTCTGACGGCTAGCGTGCGCTGCGGTTTTTGCATAGTATAGTTTCCGGCACACTGAGTTCGGTCCGCCCGATGTTGAGGACCAGTCGAGCGAGTGCCCCGGCCGCCCCCGTGAGTTGAGGGTCCAGCTGCTCAAAGTGTGTCGAAAAGTCCCATCGGCGGTCAAGGACAAGGCCCAGATACTTGAGCGTTGCACTGACACTGATGCGGACGCCTCCCATAGTTATATGCAGGTCCCGAGGCGGCCCGTGTCGTCGGCTATAGAATACTATAGCCTCGGACTTGTGCAAGGTCATCTCTAAGCCCAGCTGCTGGATCCGGTGTACGACTTGCGCAACTCCAGCCCTGCCCCTAAGGCATGCCTACTAGTAGGTCCCGCGGCGCGCTGTGAACAGCGTATCATTGGCGTAAGAGATTACGATGTATAGGAAAGATTACGCCGACGGGCGGGACCGTACTACGAATCACCCAATCAAATGCGATGTTCCACAGGAGCGGACCTAGCATCGACTCCTGTGGAACACTGTATACGACGTCTCGCCGACGCCATCCTCCATAGACCGGGAAGACGACAGTTCTATCAGACATATGGTCCCCGATGACGCGGCGGAGGTAGGTCGGCACTCAGTGGTATTGAAGCACCTTGCTAATGCAGCTCCAGGGCAGGGAGTCGAACGCGTTGGTGATGTCTAGAAACACTGCCAACAACACCTCACCCTGGAAGATGGTCTCCCTCGCCAGGCTTTTCAGCCGCAGGATGGCATCTACCGTTAAACGCCCTTGGCGGAAGCCGTATTGGTTGTCCGCCTGGTCCGGCTCAATCGTAGTGAGGTGCTAAACGAAGCGATCTGCAAGCACTCTCTTGAAGAGCTTGCTCACCTCACCAGCTGCACAATGGGCCGGTAGGCGGATGGTAAGTCAGCCGGATACCCCGGCTTCTGGATGAGTACCAACCTGCTTGTCTTCCACTCCCTGGGGAAGCGGCCCTGGGTCAGATAGTTGCTGAAGAGCCATTTAATTAACTCCTCGAACATTTCTGTAGCAATTATGCTCAAAGAGTAGTGGTAGTCACACATGTTTTAAGTAATGATTAATATTCAAAATTGTGAAAGTGCTTTATTACTGTTAATAAAAATACAAAAAAGGTGTAAGCGGTGCCACTAAAATCCTCAGGGACTCTGCGTGATAATACTTCTTAGTGAACAATCAACTCAAAAAGAATTTCTTTCGGATTCAAGGGACAGCAGCACTCAAACTTAGTCAAATTTAATTTCTCTAACTGGTTATGATAGAAAAAGAAAGATTGTCACATATAGCTACCGTTGTGTATGACATGTGCTATTTTCTTGCCGTAACCATTTTCAAGATAGCTCCAGGGTGGTTTGGATAACACCAAGATAAACCATTTTAATTATGAATAAATAACTTCTAATTCTTAAGATCATAAAATATTTAGACACCTGAATCCATATCAAAAACAATGGGCAAACGTCGGGGTTTCAAACGTAACCCTTGTGATATCCATTAAAAATGGGGTTAAAGCAAAAGATAATCTTTTAATTTGTACCTCAACATTTGTTCTAAAACATCAAAGAGAAAATATTATAGCATTGAAACAAAAAAGCGAACATAGTATGATAAACATCTATTTAAGGCTTTTATATTTCCAGAATTTTTATTTATCTTCGCCAATATACTAACAGATCTGTTGAATCTCTAACGATACAATTCTAATTTATTCAAATTTATTTTTAGTATATCTTGTTTATATTTCCTCACTTCTAAGAGACTGTTGTCCACGATCCACTAAAAATTTTCATTGAGTTTAACGAGGTGTACATATTATTAATAATGCTAAGCATTTTGACTACTTTTAAGAAGACTTTTTCAAAAACTAGTCATGAAAGTAAGCCGTCAACGACGATCAAAATAAACGGGTGTTTAAAAACCGTACCGCGTCGTTTTAAAGATGAATAATTTATGTATTTAAATTAATTTATGTAACTTATATCACGTTACTATTGAATTCAAATAGTGACGCCTTTGTCTATACTAATTTAAAAAGAGATTCCAAAGCGTATGTGTTAATCCACTTACGTTGGAAATAAATCACCAATTTAGTACCTTTTCACGACCTAAATGCCACTAATCCCTTTAGTTTATCTTAAAACAATAAATTCGACTTTAAGTCAACCCTCAATACTATCTACCCCTGGGGCGACCCCACCGCAAGCCAAAAGATAGGGTTCAAAATTCATGACGACACAACATTGTTTTAGCATTCCTTAATTGTTTTTCCATGTTTAACGCTAACCAGGGTCTGATTTTAATCTCCTAATCGAATTTTAGGGGGTTGATACTTCGTCCAGAAGACTGGATAAGTCTTTAGGCCTCTCATCACTAAAAGTTTAATTATATTAAAAGATAATTCACATGATATGGTATACAACTATTTGATTAATATGTATATTAAGTAATTTTTAAAGAATCTGAATTATATATGCTTCGCTCTTGATTTTGATCTTCTTTTGGACATCTTAATTACAATAATAAAATTATTATACATAAGTAGGCATTTCTAAGATAATACGAATAATCTCCTGTGCCAATAATATAATAATAATTACTAACGTTCCATAACGTCCAACTGATAGGCATCACGTTTGTTTGAGGCTAATTTTGTCAATTGTGATCACATAATCATATCGGTTTCCTCACTATATGCTTTTCTCCTTTGTATATACATATAAGATGAGATAACTATTTAAGAGGAGAGGCTTTGAGCTACCTATACTATAAATATAGTCAATGTAAAATAGGGGAAACTGCATAATAGTCTGCTATACGTCTGTTAGATGGATAGGATAATTAGAGGGAACTGCACGTTAATATGTTAATTTCATTATAGCCCTGTGGTTTTAGCCAATTCTTAACCAAATTCCTTGTAGATTTATGGACCCTGTTTACTTTTGTCTATGTTATATAAAATATTTTTATCGGTCACTTGTATTGTAAGGTTACGTTTTATTTAATCACAAATAAATTGTTTATTTATTTATTTTTAAATAATGATTAATATGTTTGATTTACAATTTTTTCCCTTTTTCAAATCAGTTGTCTGGACTACAGTTGTGTTGGATGAGAATGTAGTTTAGCGAGGCAGAGCCATTGCCCTTTCTCTCCGTAGTAAGGCAACACATCTGCTCTCATGAGTCTTCTGAACTGATTTGGCTGCAAGAGCAAATTAGGCAACGGGTTTTGGTGAATTGTCAAACGGTTTTTGCAGTTCTCTGAGTAGCGTTTCTCTTTGTCGAAAATGGTTGGGATTTCCAGGTACTCAAGGATTTCTGACTTGCGAGCATAATACTAACACAAGTACTGTTGGATTCGTTGATATACATATATGACCTCTTCATCTCTTCTTAGTCGTATCACTCTTTACAGAGCGGTCGTGATCAACTGGTAGTACTATTAGAGGCAGATATTGTTTGCTGTATGATTTTACGCCATTTCTCGCGATTCAGATACATTCTGGTGCACTCATGCAAAGGCCCGCCCACAGCCGATTTGATCTGATCGGTCCATCGCATGGGTGATCTTCCACGTGATCTGGTCCCCTCCACTTTGCCCTGGACAACGAGACGCTCTATGGAGTTATTGTTTCGCCTTGAAACGTGGCCGAAAAATTTGAGAATACGTGACTGGACCAAAGCGGAGAGATGCTGCTTAATGCCGAGTTCTTCACGGATGGAGGCATTGGTCCGAAATTCTGTCCATGATATTCCCAGCATTCGTCTCCAACACCACATTTCTAAAGCATCTATCTTTTTCTTCTCAATGTCTCGAAGCGTCCACGTCTCTGCAGCGTATAAAAATATGGGGAATATAAGGGTTTGCACGAGCTGGATTTTCGTGGCCCTTGTGATGTGTCGGTTCCTCCATACTTTCTTCAGCTTGTCCATTGCCGTTCTAGTTATCCCATATGACCTAAAAATGCAATATAATAATTTTACCCTTATTATTCCGCTAAAAATTTTTTTTTATTGTAGATAGGCGTACGTTTGACCGCGATCTCACCTGATGTAAAGCGACGATGCGGTCTACGGTGTAGCACGCTTGCCTATAAGAAACCTGTTCACTCTCCTCTTGAAGACCCCTTAATTATAATGTTCGGGAAACACAGACGCCGGCAAAGAATTTCACTCCTAAATAAAAAAATCAAAAAATAGAATTAAAAAAATCATTGTCTTACTTCCATAGAATAGAAGGTACAAAGGGGTGCCTAGTTTTCCAAACTCAAAAAACTGAGAATGAACTGAACAAGCGTTAGTTTTTCACCTTTCGTAGTTGGAATGTTAGGTAACACAGCTTGTTTGCGTTAGAAAAAATGAAGCGGATGGACACGAACACATCAATATTAAAAATTTCATTACAGTAAGAATAAATAAGGCTTTAACGTATATACTTTGGAAAAAAAACTGAGATGAAGTTCTTGGACGAAAACACCCACATTCAACTATTTTCTTATGCAGAAGAGAAGGTACTCAACAGTACGCAATAGCATACCTAAAGGGTTGAGAAGTTACGGCTTTAGATAAGCGAAAAGAGAAGAAAGAGAAATGATTTTAATATGAAGTACCTCTTCAAATCGGTACTCTTATAATCACAACACAAGCGAACCCTTGACCTCATCGGTAATTGAGTTATTAACCACTAATACTCCGTTCAATTTGTGAATAACAATAGAAATGGACCAATAACAAAAGAAGGTCTTGATTCTTAATTAGAAAAGGTAAGTTGTTAGAACACAAGTCCGACTCGAGGCCCATTCTGACCGACTTGGTAAAAATAGGAACACTCGACGCTACTACCTCTTACACTGTTAAGAATATTCCTTTCACATTGTTTCAATATATTAATTTTTTTCTGGGATATTGAAGACTGACCTCAGTAAGTAATTTATAATAGACACAATGGTATTATTTAAAAATAAAGATATTAACTCACATTACCAGTAAGAGAAGGTTCGATATGAAGTGTGAAGTCTTTATCCGAGCAGGGGCGGAGAAAGAATACTAACCTCTGCGGCCGGGTTCGGTCTGTCGTAAAAGGCTACAAAACAATCCACTCTAGCTACCCTAGCCCCAAGCCCATCTGGATGGTAACCACCTTTGGTTTTAAGTATGCCGCCATAATAACCTTGTGTTGTGTTCTGGCATTAGTGACCTCTGGCGTTGCAAATACCCATAGGCGACGGTAACTGCTAAATTCTAAGTAGGCTGTCAGCCTGTCTGCTGTCCTACATCAATAAAAAAATGAAGACATCGAACATTTTACTACCGGTAATTAGACTACTGGTAACTGATTATGTTCAAGAATGTATATACTTAAAATATAGGTATTGAAAAATTTTATTTATAATTTTTATTATTCCTATATTATACCTGAATTGAATAACTGCATGCAAGTGACATAACTTTTCTAAAAACTATATTACATTTAGTTTAATAAAAAATACTAAAAATTACTCTAACAACTGACCAAAGTTGTAGGATAGTTAAAATTCATTATTTTGAAAAGATTACATCTACTGCTAAGCAGTTTGTTTAATTTCATTCAAATCCACTTTTTTAGTGTATGACATTCGTTAAACAATTTTAGGGATTTTATGATAAAATAATGATTATGACTGAATCAAAAATGAGAATCCAATCCTGATCCTTATCAACCTCGAGGTACTTCGATTAACCGTAAGAACTTTGGAACAATCTTTTCAGTATTCTCTCTGGTTTACATTTTCTATAATTCGCACCCAGACATTAAGAATTGCATATTACTCATATTATAAGTATAATTTTCTTAGTCTAGGGATGTTAAATACAATATGGCGTGAGTATATTATTATTATTGGTTTAGTCAAGATGAGAATGATAAGTTATGATAATGATCACATGTTGATAGGATGATACATATGCCAATAGTCTTATAAAGAATCATAAATTAACCTTCAAATTTCAAAGAATAAGTTTGTAATGCATCAGGAATTTATCGCGTAGTTAATTCCAGTATTAGAGTATTATACTAACAAATTAGCAGTCTGTAACTCGTGTTAATATAATTTTCTCCATAATTCACTTTTGCGTTACAATTTGGTGTAACAGCGCCCCTTTCTAGTGTTTCCTCCGACCATACCGGCAACTTCAAACGTTCCGGTCGGGTTCAAAGCGCATTCGGCCGGCGGCTATCGAAAGCGGATCGTATCAAGTGTACTGGCATGTGTGATTGTGCCCACGATATTATAACATTTAAACTCATATTAACAGATCTGGACACGAGATTTGTGCTTCGGATGTAGATGTTGAGGGTATTTCCTGGATTTATTGCTATAAAGAGGGATAATGAGTGTATATCTCGTAATAAAATCCCAGTATTTCTAGAATAATATATACCCGGGTATAATTCTAAGAAATAATGTGAATAAACTGAACCTGGCAGTATGTATGACATTTTAAATTCATGACTTTCTAATGTTTTTTTTTATTGCTGTAGGACAGCAGACAGGCTGACGGCCTGCTTAAAATTTAGCAGTTACCTCGCCTATGGGTGTTTACAACGCCAGTGCCATCGCGAACACGCTGCTGTCCCATAAGAGTACAGGAACTTGGGTCACTAATGCCGGAATACAACACAAGGTTATTATGGCAGCATACTTAAGACCACAGGTAGGCGCCATCCAGACGGGCATTTGCGACAGGCTGACCCCGGCCGCAGAGGTTAGTATTCTTTCTCCGCCTCTGCACTGATAATAACGTATTATAATAATAACAGCTCATCGTGTCACCTAGCAGGGCTTCAGCCCTCTCCTGGAGGGGATGGACAGTCTGCCACGCTTATC
Organism: Malacosoma neustria; assembly: GCA_963693495.1. Lineage (NCBI taxonomy): Eukaryota > Metazoa > Arthropoda > Insecta > Lepidoptera > Lasiocampidae > Malacosoma > Malacosoma neustria. The sequence goes on from OY856372.1 coordinate 1,887,835, forward strand.
CAAGGCCGCTCATTGCGTTACAACGGTTGATCTCAGTACGCAGGTGTACTTACAATATTTTCCTTCATCGTCGGTACATGGCAATTATGCTATAATCAGTGGAGGATTTGCAGTCTTGGCCGCCCTAGGCCCCAGGCATGTAGTAAGTACCAGCCACCCCTTTCTCAGCAACCATCATATTGAGTACATAATGAATTTACTTTTTTGCCAACTTTTATCGTAATCGATTCAGAAATTTAGTTAACTATATCTATACTATATCTGCTAGTTTGTAACATTTTCCGAGGTTTCAGGGATAATTGCACATTTAAATAAAACATTTAAAATGGTTTTATTTATTTAATTACAGGTTTATTCTCATACAAGATAAAATTTAATAAGTGATTTAGGGAGATTATTGTTATACGATGCGGTGCAGTGCGGCCCACCATAATGTGTGGCGAGCCTTTAGAATATTTACGTACTTTGAGTTATTTCTATCATTAGTGAATTTTTTGTCACCATTGGCCGCCCCTAATATCTGACCGCCTAGGCCCGGGCCTTCTGGACCTTAGGGCAAATCCGCCACTGGCTATAATACTCGATGCATATTTAGTGAAAGAATTTGCCTGTGGTGCATACCATCGTGGAATTCCAATCCGTGACCTCTGTATTGCGATACCACTAAGCGTTCGCATATTACTAAGCTATCAGGTTCCTCTCTAATTTGTTATTTTCTAATTAATTCAAAAATTGCATTTTGAAATCCAGAGTATAATGAAATGGCAATACAGAGCGTCCTTTTTGTATCTTTCCCTCTTTTCTTGACCAATAAGGCACAGGGAAAAGGAGAATAGATATGGCTAGATTTAGTTTATAAGAGAACTCCAGTCACTGTTCCCCAACCTCGAAAACAGGAACTGAATACTGTTTATTCTTTACTAAATAATTCATTAGTATTTGACGATTTTCTAGTAAAATATTGAGGTAGCCTTGTTTTTATTGCGGACCGGGACTATTCGATCATCATGATTTTTTTACATGATATTTGTAGTTTCTTTTTACGATTATATCTATTTGTATTTATGTTTAAATATTATCAAAAATATATGAAATTTGCCAATACTTTTCTTCTTTAAGTCGTTCTTTGAACTAAAATTGGCTTAGAAATCTCTCATAATTGTGAAATTATTTCACGGCTTTTAGTACAAAGTATAAGTCTTCAGCCTGTCCCATTGTTTAAAAAAAATAATGGCTGAAATTCATACAATATTTTTCTCATTTTACTAAAAGGTTGATTTTAAAATATCAAAATAAGTTAATTGATTAAAAATATGATCAATATATTCAACTGGTTCAAGTTTTAAAGAAAAACCTATGTCACAGAATGTCACTAGGTCAGAAAGTCAAATAGGCACACAGGAGCTTTGCCCTATGGCATCTGAGTTGGTAAATACTACGAACATTAGTAAGTAAATTTAAAGCACAATAACTCAAAAATAATGTTGTATTTGTAATATATTTTAATTTGACAACGCCTGCATTCTCAAGCGATTTACAGACCGTTGGCACTCACTGATGCTGCAAAAATGAATTCAGTATCATACTCAGCTTAATTCATAGTAAAGATATCTGAATATATTTCTGTAGTACGTTTTATTTTAGTGTTGTTATTATTCTTGCTGCATGCAATCATTATATTCATTTTATTTAGTTTAGTTATGTAATTTAAAGATTTTGTATTTTGTGACTATGCAACTTGGTTTTCGAAACAAATTATTATTATTGTAACATGTATTCATATACAAAAAGTATATTAATCGTATAGTATCCATAACACAAATATTCTGTTGGTTACTTTGGACCTTGTGTGAATCACTTGTGAGAATAAAAATATTATCTCGAAAAGTGCCTCAACGCATAATTACCTTGTGTTGTGTTCCGACATAAGAGACCCAGGTTCCATCTCCCTAACGTGGACGGCAGCATTGTATGCTAACTGCTGACTATTAAGTAACTGCTTGACTGACAGCAAAAAAAAACAACTCTACAAATATTTATACTCAACAGCAAATTTCTGACAGTTTTATCTTTTTCCCAATAAAAAAAACGTGTGGCACTCGGGGACTGCCGCGGTAAAAAATAAAATAATAAAAAATAAATAAATAATTATAATTGCATAAGTTGATTAAAATGTTTTTCAATATCGCCCATTCCTACATACAGTCGTACCATATACATACACGTTAAGCGAACGCTCGGGCGAGCTACATGGTAGGCGGAGTGGGGGGTGTTAGGTTTTATTTTCGTTACAGAATTTCTTGATTCGGTCGCCGCGCTCAAAGCCCGCGATAAAAGCTATGCAATAGCTTAAAAAATCTATACAAATCGATAAATCTATCAAGTCTTACGAAATCGTAATTTCAGATGAGATTTGCATTAGGTTTAAAAACTTTTGTTTCGCTGAGTAAAGAGTTGTAAGAAGGGTTCCAGTTAGGATGTTTTGAACCGAGGAGGGGCGCTCTACTTTCGTAAAGAAAAGACGCGCTAAGCCTCATGGGCTTAGTGCGTAAAGTAGCGGCTTAATTATTCCTATGTAATACAATAACATAATGTGAAAGGTTTGATTATTTTATTTTTTAATTAGGTAGATTGTATTATTGCTACTGTTGTAGTAGTTATTGCTACTGTTGAAGTATATATAAGATAGGTGGATAGGCCCCATGAAAAGGTCTCATCTATTATACAAATACGTAATAAGTACGAATACGTACGAATTGGTGGCATTTCAGTAATATTGATGACACCGTTCATACATGTAAGAAGTAATATCATTTTCTCGAAACGTATTTTTGAAATTCAATGTTTTCAATTTGAACCTTGAACCAAGAACAAACAATAGGTAAAGTAATATTTTTTTTAAAAAACTAATAAACATAAAATAAGAAATTGTGACTACGGATTATGTAAGACCGTGTCATTAACCGCATGATCCCGAAAAACAAGAATAGGGGGAAATAAAAATATGCTTGTATATATAACACATTTCTTATATATTAATTAGCATTTAATAGTTTGTAATTGCAAGGAAAGAACGCCGTTTACTTTTTATTTTGATTTGGATCCGTTGTTAGGCAACGGAAAACGTCTTGAAAACTATTACATTGCAATTTATACTCTAAAGTTAATTTCACAGTTAATTTTAGATTACGGAGATTTTATATTTTAAAAATGTTGACTAGCTTACTTCAGGGTGTCGGTATTTTGTGACGGTGTGCGCGCGTATCTTAAAAATTTACTCTCATCATTTTTCCCTAACACGCCAAATATGTATAACTTAAAAATATAGGAATAATTTATACGTATAACAATTATAAAATTAAATGTTAATATGTATATAAGATTTCGAAAATTAGTTATTAGCTGTTAGTGTAACAAATCGCTTCCGCTTATATACTACGTTCGTACTCAATGTTGCTCGCTCGCTGCACCTCGCAACTTAGACAAACTTTGCCCGCGCAAGAATACATTTTCGTCCGTCGAACGCAAGTTTTGTACCACCACCGATTCTACTTTTGTAAATAAATACCAACAGTTAGTTTAATATACGGGCGCGCTTTTGTTTTAAAAATTTGCATGCGCAGGTTCCGCCAAGTTTGTGTCTGTAATTTTCGTAGCTGCACACCGCACTGCGGCTTAAATTATTCCTTTATAATTTATGTACGATTCAACGCGCATATAATAAATTTACTCATCGATTCATTTACCTTTGCACATGGATTCTTTATTAAACCTATTTAATAGCCGCCCAAGATCTTTGTCTTGTTATGTAACCTACATTAATTTTACATGGTTCACTTTTCACGACATTTGACTATTTGTCGTGTAATTTTATTTCTTATTATATATTTTATTTCTTAATTCTCCTCGTGTGACCTTTTATATGACATTTTGGTTTCACTTGCTCCTACGTTGCAAACAATTTGTGACAATATTTAATGTTATATGAATATAAGGTTATCCTAGATGAAAGAGGAGTTCCAAAAATGCCTATTCTACGATGGCTTCTACGTAACAGTGATGACCGAAGTTTGATTGGATATTCCGTTACAGCTACCGCTGGGCTTCACATCTCCGCTAGCATCACAAAGGCGGCTGCCGTAGAGTTAGAACGCTGAGGCCAAAATAACGTTAGTTTACCCCCAGAGTCCGTATTAATGATACGAGTAATGCTGAGATATTAAGAAAAAGTGAAAGAGTTCCAAACGGGACTTCCCATATCTGACATCCCAATCGTCTCTTTTTGAATTTCCATTTTAAACGCCTGGTTCAGGATGTACTTAAATAGATCGTTGGTCGGGTCTCTTCCACTCCCGCGCAGAACATATTTGTATGTCTGTCAATTGCATATCAGGAAACAAGCATTTAAGTAGATCAAATTATCATCTTTACTGTCATATTCTGTACGACGTCTCTAAATGACTTAACACTATAACGAATGAATTATCCGTGCCGGGGCGGAGTAAGAATGCTACGACTGGGGTCAGTCTGTCGTAAAAGGCGACAAAACAGTGCCGCCATAATAATCTTGTGTTGTATTCTGGCATTAGTGACCCAAGTTCCTGTACCCTTATGGGACAGCAGCATGTTCGCGGTGCCCCTAGCGTCACAAAACATCCTTAGGCGACGGTAACTGTTTACTATTAAGTGAGCCGTCAGCCTGTCTGCTGTTCTTCAGCAACAAAAAATTACGAATCTGTTCCTAAGAAGTAGTGAAATTTACTAAAGAAGTACATGGGAATCAGAAAGTGGAAGCGGAAGCTCAAACTCAATACAAATTTTGATATTTTGGATTGTATTTTGACTTAAACATTAAATAAACTTTTGTTTATATGACATTTAGATAACATTTTAATAATAAATCAAGAAATAAACCAATCAAATAATATTGCGTTTGGCTGTAAGAGAATCTAAATAATTCTTGTACTCTAGAACGGGGCCGTCTCAAATATACGCGCTGTAGTTTTCCTATACTTCTCAGCAGATTTGTCCTTCTAAAGTGTAAGAGACACAACAAGATTAAATATTTGCATGATGGCGATAAGATGAACAAATCTATAAATTTTTAAACAAACAATACTCTATTCAATATCGAAGATAAATGATACGGAAGTAGGTCAAAGTGTAGTTTGCACGGAACGGTCTTCCTTGCACGGAACTTAGGCCATAATTTTAATGAGTTCCAGTTTGTTCTAGTTAGTTCTTCGATAGATAATTTGTTAACATACCTACTTATAAAGTCTTCACTGTCTCTGTTATGAGTGGATTTAGAAATCCCTATGCTTGATAAACGTGATAAAATAACATTCAAAACCTTTATAAAAATATTTTCGTAAAAGGAAGAAGTAAAACTCAGTAAATGAGTCTATACGTAATAAAAATAATTATAATTTTAATATTGATATAAATACGTATCGATAAGATTGTGTTCACCCGAAAATAAATAAAAATAATGCTACCATTCTCTTATGAGGATTATTTTTTAGCTTAATCACAGTTAGAAAATCTTTATTATCTCTTTATAAAAGCCAAATATAATATATATTTTATTTTTACGTAATCGAAGAAAATGTTCTTAAATGTCTAAGCCGTGGAACGCGACGGGTTAGTTAGACCGCGGCCCCGACGGGCGCCGGCTCGGTTTTGCGGGCCTCTTCAAATCCGAGGGGGTGACGAGCCCCGGCATCTTCTTCCTCACACAAGTGTGAGCTGGGCGCACGGAACACCCGCGCGCGCCCCTCTTTCCGTCATATGTATGAGGACTGCGGCCCTTTCCCCGGCGGCTGGAGGTCTGTCGCCAACCTCGGGCGACGAGTGGCCCTGCGTGAGCAAGAGGGAAGCTTAGCGCGATTCCTCTTCCTCTTCGCCGCCTCCTTCGCGGACATGACTGCCTCGTACGGATGACCTCCTGGCGTAACAGCTAACGTACACCGGTAGACTCGCGGAGGTCACGGGATCGATTCCTCTTCGGCGTCTGGGTGTTTACATATAATATGTATTTATTTACAAAAGAAAAGTATATATACTTATAGTATATAGTGTGCAGTGGTAGTCTACTACCTATACAAGTACTATGCAACTTAGTTTGAGACTAAATGGCGTTGTGTGGAATGTCCCACTATGTTTATCTATTTATTATTCTAATAATTTATTTGTTTCATTACAGGTACTTGGTGATACTTTTGATACTGCCTCATTCCGTAAGTAAACAAGTCCTACTTTTAGTAGAAGTTCCAAGATACATTTAATACTTTTCTATTCAAATCTGATATCTTCACGCCTCAGGAGATTTTTAATGACGAAACTCCTTTTGACGGATTTGTTTTCAAATTTCAATTTGACATTTTCACGTTTCACTGTATCATTCTGAAAAAAATATTTAAACATACGTTGTCCAGTTCACTTTTGCATTTTGATTCTGTTATCCTTGCGTAACCTATATTTTGACGTCTGTGACTATATTTCACAGTATGACAGATCAATATAATATTTTTGACGTTTACGATTTAGTTATATACTGTTGATCCCGTAATCTTTAATGAGTCTCGTCTGATGAAGTTTAACGTGCCCAACAATGACGGCACCTCTGTAGTTCAAATTCATTAAGGACTAACATTTATTGCCAGCACTTTGTTTTGGTCTGAGTTTAGCAGACTGCTTGAGTGCATACTACATATCAAAGACACCTAACAACATTCGAAAAGGCAAGCGAATTCGTGACCCCTCGCAAGTGTTTCGATTTGATAAAAGCCACTGCACCACAAAATTTATCAAAACTATTAAATTATTTTCAGTAAATAGTTTATCGATAATTTTACGTACCACTGGTGACTAAAACTCCAATTACTCACTAACAGAACAGAATCTCGTTCTATTATCTTAAATACATATAAAATATAACAGTTTAAACTCTATAGTACGTACGTAATCGGGGACGTTAGGTACGTAACGCATGCGTGCCCCGGACCCCCCACATTACTGCAATAAACTGAACAATAACTTAATTCCGAGCAATGAAGGGCGATTCCCTTGGGATCTTCCACCTTGCCGTGACAATAGTGCGCTCGTCTCGCTTGTAATTAGAACGATCGATCGTGTGTCCGCGCCCTAAACTAAACAGACCCGTCTCAAGAAGTTTGCTTTGATTAAAAGTCGAATGGACGTTCACTGACATTGGCCCCTCCTTCACCTGGCCAGAAACAAGTATGGTACCACCCCATCCCTTTTCTAGGTAGTCGCAAAAGACGATTAATTGATAATTCCTTTTGCTAACTCACAGATAGCAGAAGAAGAAATACGTTCGGTATCCCTTTCGGGGTTGAAAGTTGACAGTAGTTTTTCTTCCTTTTTTATCTATATATACCTAGTCAGGTCATAAGTATTGTCACACAGTAAAAACTTTTCTTTTAGAATGCTGGCCACAAAAAAGTTTATTGAATTCGAATTTCGAATTGTTCATGAAAATAAAAATGTATACTTTTAGAATTTTACTCATTTTTAAATATGGAGTGGACGCTTAAAGAAGACCGTGTTGCAGTTATTGCGTTGCATCGTTGCGGTTACGCGCCAATTCAAATTTTTAACATACTGAAAAATTTGAATATAACCAAAAGATTCGTTTATCGTACCATCAAACGATACAATGAAGACTCTAGTGTAGATGACAGGTCAAGAAGTGGTCGCCCTCGGTCTGTTAGGACTCCAGCAGTGATAAAAGCTGTGAAGGCACGAATTCAAAGAAATCCCAAACGTAAGCAGAAACTGTTGGCCCTTCAGATGGGGTTAAGCAGAACCACGGTGAAAAGGGTGTTAAATGAAGACTTAGGGCTTCGGGCATATCGAAGAAAAACAGGACATCGTTTGAATGCTCGTCTAATGGACCTGAGACTGAAGAGATGCCGCGCTTTGTTGAAGCGGTACGCGGGAAAAAAATATCGGGAAATTCTTTTTTAGGATGAAAAAATGTTTACCGTAGAAGAGAGCTACAACAAACAAAATGATAAGGTGTACGCACACAGTAGTGAAGAAGCGAGCAACCGTATTTCGCGTGTCCAACGAGGTCATTTTCCATCCTCGCTCATGGTATGGTTGGGAGTTTCTTATTGGGGCTTAACAGAGGTACATTTTTGTGAGAAAGGTGTAAAAACGAACGCTGTTGTGTATCAAAATACAGTCCTGACGAACCTTGTGGAACCTGTTTCTCATACCATGTTCAATAACAGGCACTGGGTATTCCAACAAGATTCGGCGCCAGCTCATAGAGCGAAGAGCACACAAGACTGGCTGGCGGCGCGTGAAATCGACTTCATCCGGCACGAAGACTGGCCCTCCTCCAGTCCAGAATTGAATCCGTTAGATTACAAGATATGGCAACACTTGGAGGAAAAGGCGTGCTCAAAGCCTCATCCCAATTTGGAGTCACTCAAGACATCCTTGATTAAGGCAGCCGCCGATATTGACATGGACCTCGTTCGTGCTGCGATAGACGACTGGCCGCGCAGATTGAAGGCTTGTATTAAAATCACGGAGGTCATTTTGAATAAACTTTAATGTCATAAGAATCTATGTTTTGTTAAGTTCATTTTGGTATATGAATGGTTACATAATGAATAAACTTGTTACAATAATTTTACATTAAACATGTGACAGAATTTATGACCTGACTAGGTATATATTTCTTTAATGCTGAGGGTAACTGACAGATTGAACGCCCACGTAATACTAAGCTGTTACCGTGACTTATGTGTGTTTGCGACATCCATAGGCGCATTTTGAACACGCTGCTGTCCCACAGGGGTCCCATAGGGGAATCTGTATGTATGTACTATGTCTAAAGAACCTCTGATTCAAAATAAAATTCAGAAATAGGTAAAAATAAAAATTTACATTTGAAAATGTAATATTATAAAAATGTATCAAGCACATGGGATAATACTAAAGTTATTGCAATATCAAGTTGGTACTAAGTGCTCTCTAAGTTTAACTTATGTAAGTGCTTGAAACATTTTAAGCTTAACATAACTTGCAGTGGTGTATGAATATAAAATTTCATATTTTATCATGAAATATTATTTTATTTAAAAGTAAAAATATTATTTATGGTGGAATTTGTGTCTTTGGTCCTGTTTAAATAGGACCACAATATTTTCTTCCTCGTATGTCGTAAAAGGCGATAAATATATGACATCGTTTACTGCGTTCATTTCCTGTTCAAAAATGCGTTATTGGTAACAGAAAGGTTTTGCAATAATTCAGCTGCCAGCTGAAATAAGCAGTCGTCCCAACTTACTATAGTCACTACCGCCATTTGTCACTTCTATCATGACTAATACTGTTTGAAGGGTAGATTGCAGCTTTCGAATTGGGAGTAGTGGTTAAATGATTTTTGTACTTCAGACAGCCTTAATCCGCAATTCGATTCTGATTCCGAAGTTTATACCTTCCTTTAACCCATCACGTACCTATGTTCCCATTTGGGATGTCTCAAAGCATGTATTTCACTTTTTTAATTCTTCTTCTCTATCACAACTCACTTTTATATTGTTTAAAAAAATTGTCTTAAAATATAGAAAACAAATTGATACTTATTAATGGTTTAAGAATAGCCATAAGCTGATATCAGACAGACAATATTGTTAATATTAAAATTGTCATAATATGCAGCGAAAAGCGGATTCGATATACATTTAATTATTATTACGACATAGTAAACGTTAGTCAGCTATTCGTGACGGATCTATTACAAAAAAGTTGTAAGATTGTACAAGTGCTGCCATCTACGTTCCATTGCTGGCAATCATTCTTTATTATAAAAACATTTATTTATTCATAGTTTGATTTTTTTATTGCTGTAGGACAGCAGACAGGCTGACGGCCCGCTTAGAATTTAGCAGTTACCGTCGCCTATAGGTGTTTGTAACGCCAGTGGCATCGCAAACACGCTCATATGGATACAGGAACTTGGGTCACTAATGCCGGAACACAACGCAAGGTTATTATGGCGGCATACTTAAGAACAAAGATCGTCGCCATCCAGGTGGGCTTGAAGCCCTACCACGTAGCTAGACAGGCCGACGCCAGGCCGCAGAGGTTAGTATTCTTTCTCCCCCTGCACGGATAAAACAACAATGTACAAGGTGTCTTATTTTTTTAATACTGATATACCATAGCATTGCACCATAATGATGTTTCTACGATGATCTCAACACGAACCCACATCGATATAGATCTATGCCCTTTATTCACTTGCTCTGCCGTTCTTACGCGACCATTAGAATTCTAGTCGTGAGTGCGTTACTCATTAAACCTATAAATAATGCAATGAATCAACATCCAGGGACACATTCGTAGTGATTAAGGAGTTCACTTGCCCCTGCGGAGTAATCGTGGCAGATCTCAACTTGCCAGATTCGAATCTTGATTGAGAAATATCGTATGGTAATTTTAACTTTAAAAGTCCCTCTTATACATTATTAAACATGCTTATTATAAGCGCATGTTTACTTTAACCGTCGTTTTATTTTCATGGGTTTGTATATCTATATAAATAAAATGATAGAGGTCTGCAGCTGTGCACGCATCATCTTAAAACTACTGGATAGATTTCAATTAAATTTTATAAGTTTTATTATTTAATCCCTTGGCCCTTATCTAAAAAAAGTTATTGTCATATCTTTATTTAATTTATAGTTATTAAAGTTTTAAGAAACAACGATTTTTGTTTTCTTGCCACGGAGAAGTGGAGCAAGCGGTGTAGCGCACACGCGTACGAAAACTTCTCATATTTTTTGATCTTTTTTTATTCGACCAGCGATTCAGGTCGGATCGGCCAGTTATTAATATAAATACAACTCAATACACATAAAAGATTGCTTATTATATTTAGGACTATATATTTTAATATTATAGGCCAGTTATTTTTCGGAAGCACAAAGTCCCTGGTTGACTCATTCATAAGACTACTACCATTTGTCTCTTATTTTCTTTACCTTTGTGGTAATTGTGTATGTATGGTTGAGCTTAATTTAAGTATCACATTCGGAAAGTAACCCGGCATGACATGCATCGCTTAAGAACATTTTCTCATCTAATTATATAGGTAAGTTGCATATTAAAACAAAATTGCCACTTACCGACGGTGAAAGAGAACCACGACGACATCTACATACCGATATTACCAGTGTATGTAACCCGCCAATCTATCTGGACAAGAGTATTGGATATACTGTCTGTTTAGTCTAGAAGGAGGATTGAGAGTCTAGAATTTAGAATGAGGATACTTTATTCCCCTTTATTATTATACTAGAACCCACATTATCTAATACTAAAAATAACATCTAAAGTAGGTACTTAGAAACGAAACGGAGGCTCACAAAGTTGTCCGGAACTACACAATCTTGTCTTGTTCCATTTATATATTGTAAGATAAGGAAAGGATAAAGAGCATTTAAATTGATTGCATCTCCATAAATCAAGCGATCTCTTACTAACGAACCGTGAAAACTAAAAACCCTTTCTAAAACTTGAAAATAAAATTAACCCTTACTAAAGCTTCAATCATCGAGTCCCATTTAAAAATATAAAACGAAGATTCTCGTAAAACTGCTTGATGAGAGACATGACGATAACGTGGACGGGACCACCGAAATAGATGTAAAAATGCAATAAGTACCCCACGTCGGCTACATTCGACGCGTGATAGACTGTAATTTATTTTTTTTAATTATTCAAATATTCAATTTACATTTTTGATTAATATTTGAAAATTTCATTCATTTTAGCCAGTAAATATGGACCCAAATTCGAAACACCCAATTCAAACATGCACAAAAAAGTGGAGCACACAGGAATGCCATGTGTCCCCCAATTTGTAGAAAATATATAATGCAGCCTGCAACCTATGCTGACTGTAAGCTTCTTACTCAATTTCCGCGCCTCTTTTCAAACTCTATGAATCATAAGGCTCAAAATATTTTATATTCATCCAAAACTAAGCTTGGTTGCCAAGGTATCAAAACTATTCCCAAATGCTTAAAAAATGAGTTAGTTACACGCACTACTTATCGTGTATTATTAGCCCGAATGCATATAAGGGTGAAGGCACACGAAAAAGCGTATCGATGCGTTTAGCTTTTAAGCTTACCCATCCAGCGAGAGGGAGACGAAATACCGAGCACGTGGGAAGTGAATTCCGAACGCACGCAACCCCCTGCCCCCACCTCACATCCGCTGTACCGCGCACGTCAGTCGCGCGCCGACCTCCAAGGAGGCGATACATTCTAACGAAACTCTATACAAAAAATACACATAAAACCCGCCCAGACGTTGTGTATATGCAAATACTGTGATTTAATTTTTGTGTTGTGTGTTAATAGGAGGAAATAAAAAATTGGAATATATAGTGATTTGTTTGTGCACTATGAGTTTTAGTACGTTATGAATGGCCTGGATCGATGTTTCTTTGATCAACGTAAGTCATTATTTGCGATTTTTCGTTAGTTGAGGTTTGAGACGGAAATCGCAGCTTTCACCTTTCAGCGAATTTCAGTGTTGTGAAACGGGCAACGGTTTCGTACCGATGGTTTTTTTTATTAATAACGTGTTTGTGGATTGCTTTTGAGGATTCTGATTTGAACTTTGTAAGTCTAAATAGATTTTCTTAAACGTATTATATTAGGTTTCGAAATTTAAATGCGATTTTTATGTAGCAAATCGATTACGCCGTATTTTTGTTTTTGGCTTCCAAATATTATCAACTGTTTTTTTTTCATACCAAATATTGGTACGTAATTTTAAATTATGTGTTTGTCGTAATCTATTATTAAATAAGGAAATAAAAATGTTTTTTACACAACAATTTTAGTTAATACATATAATTACCGTTTTGATTCTGGAATTTTCGATTTTTTAATAATCAGTTCCATGTTTCGTATGGTTTTCAAAAGTAAAATACTATTTAAATGGTTGGTTATAATATAAGATAATTATATTTGAACTTAAATGTGTTTTGACTGAACAATTAATGATTTTCATAAGTAATAAATATTTTGTTAATATCTCATCATCATATAGTTTATATTTTTCATAAATATTGTAATTTATTATTAAATGAATTATCTTTCAATGGATTTTGATTAGAATTAAATATATTTATTTGTAATCGATTGCTGTGGGTATATCAAATTTTGTAACATATAAACAGATTAATTTAAAAAGAAAATTTTATTATTTCTAGTTTAAGGCAATGTAAATTGGGATTCGGATTTCTTGTTAAGTTTCGAAATAGGAAAAATAGTGTTATTTCTGTTGTCCAAGGGACATTTACGCTTTTATTATAAAATTTTTTTAAACGTTATTTTAAAGTTAATAAGTAATATAAAAATCTGAAATCAATTTTACAACCCTATAATGTAAAGCAATACCGGTTGGGCTTAGAATAGAAAAATACCGGAGCAGTTGTTTGCAAGATTCAAATAAGAAATTGTACAAAGAACAGAATGTGCGTTTATCCATCATTTTTACAATGCGCCTACACAATAAAAACATCTATGAATCAAATTAAAATGTCTAAACTTTTGATTGCTTTCGGTTTTCCATTTACCTACTTTTTTTTTATTGCTGTGGCACAACAGACTGACGGCCAAATTATAGTTAGCAATTACCGTCGCCTATGGAGGTTTGCGACGCTAGAGGCACTGGGCATGGGGAAAACGGAACCTGGGTCATTAATGCCGGAACACTACGCAAAGCTATTATAGCGGCATACATATAGACCAAGGGTGGTTGCCATTCTGATGGGCTTGGGGCCCTACCACCTAAAAATGATTTATCTCATTATCTTACAAAAAGTTAAATTATTATGTAGTTAACCTTTACTAAGGATTTGAACTTTTTATTCGTTTTTAAATTACCTTCATTTTTACTTTAATTCGATTACTCGATGAATGTTTATAGAACAAATGTAACCAACACGGAAGAAACAATTGTTTCTCGAGAAATACATTGATCCTCCAATAATACGATTCATTGAACATGACAGCGAAGCTAATACGTCTATAATGGGAGATGAAATAATACATTGGTAAGAAGTCTTACATGTTGTTTACTTGACGTAATGCGGCTAGGGCGCGTTTTAAATGTGGAATTTTAGAAATAGTTTGGCTTAAAGGTCTCTTTGCCAAGCCATAAAATCTTAATATAAAAATTTGAAATAGTTGGCGTGGCCATTGAGATTTGTTTTTAAACCGTATTCAGAGTTTGTTGTTTTCTCTTTCAATTACTTAGTCTAAGTTAGGAGGAGTTGTCTCTAATTTTGGAGCGCATTTTGGCAAAGGCCTCCTCCAGCTCATGCCACAGTGCTTTTTTAGCTCACCCTGAAAAAAAGAAGCAGGTGTTGTCAAAAAAATAAGCGTTGGTAGATTTCATTTACTCTAATCTGTATTTAATAACTTTAAATCAAAATTAAATAATTAATCATATTCAAATTAATTTATGTGTTCAAATAAATTTGTGTTGATGACTTCGTTGGTCTATTAGGCTTCATAAATCACTTAAATCTAATATTATATTGTAAAAACTATAAAGCTACTATCTAAAAATATAAATAGTTTGAAACAAAAAAGTTTATGTAGCCATTTCTATTGATTTATTTTGAATCCGAATATAAAAACAAATTTCAATACTCTATTATTGTGGTTTTTTTTTTCAAGTTTATATACTAGCGTTGTTCTGTCATATAACTTCAAAAAACAATTTTATTATTTTCACCCCTATTTTACCCTCTTCAAGTTTCATTCTCGCGACAAAAGGCAAAAAAATCTATGTTCTTTTCAAAGTTCCAATCAATATCTATACCGAAATTCATCCGAGTAATAAATAATATGAATGAATAATAATAACTGCTTACGATGGGCATCCCAACATCCCACTCCTGGGTTCGCGCCTCCTATTAAGGTGACCTTTGTATACGAACTATGTAACTATAGGTATAGGTACTTACTGGAGGCGTGTAGTTGCAAAACCCGTTATAATAATATTTTCTGGGAACTCGTAAATTGAACAAAACCTGTACTGATTTAATGGGATTTTATTCGAAACGCAAAATAAAAAGTTAAATATAACGCTGGGTAAATAGAATATAGAGGCATTTGTGCAATAAAAAGTTGATAGCTATGAAGATAGTTTAAAAGTTATTTTTTTTACAACTTACCGTCATTTTGTCAAAAAATGTTTTAGCGGATTTTGCAACTACATGCCTCATTTACTGGTGTCCATTAGCGAAAATATTATTTAAAAATCAGCAATAAAAATACTGCTATTAGGGTATCGGGTAGCTCAATGGTATTTCTTTTTTTTTTAATAAATCCTTTTTTTCAATACGTTTTTACCTTTCTTTTTTTGAGAATCTTATCATCTTTTATCCGTGCAGGGGCGGAGAAAGAATACTAACCTCTGCGGCCGTGGTCGGCCTGTCGTAAAAACCGACAAAACAACCCACCCTAGCTACGTGGTAGGGCCTCAAGCCCGTCTGGATGGCGACCACCTTTGGTCTTAAGTATGCCGCCATAATAACCTTATGTTGTGTTCCGGCATTAGTGACCCAAATTCCTGTACCTTTATGGGACAGCAGCGTGTTCGCGATGCCACTGGCGTTGCAAACACCCATAGGCGACGGTAACTGCTAAATTCCAAGCGGACCGTCAGCCTGTCTGCTGTCCTACAGTACTAAAAAAAATCTAGCACATTTATGTATACTTAATGCTACTTACATAAAGTTCTTACATAATTAAATGTTAGTAATTATATACTAAAATATAGTACTAATAGTATTCCACTCAAAGACCAATCTAAAGGTCCCGGGTTCGAATCCCACGGTAGTATACTCCGCTTAGGCAGTTTTTCTCCCCTAATAAGCATATTATAGCATAACTGCTAGGTACCGATGGTGAAGGTTACTGTCCGGTCCTTCTTGGTGGAGGTGGAGGCCCAGCAGGGACGTTTGAGCTGTTATTTTTTTTTATTGCTGTAGGACAGCTAGGGTGGGTTGTTTTGTTGGCTTTTACGACACGTTTACGTTAGTATTCTTTCTCCGCCCTTGCACGGATAATTCATCATCATCATCATCTAAGCGTTATCCCGGTTGCATCCTAAACTTTCGTTTCGGTGCCCGGGGTCCGCTTTCCGACTTTTTCTACTCCACTTCGCACGGTCTTCAGCATCCCTGGTATTGAGCCCATTGGCACGCATATCACCCCTTACGACGTCAAGCCAGCACTTTTTGGGTCTACCCCTCCTGCCGGGGCCCGGCGGAGGCGGCATGGCCAGACATTTGTTTCCCACGTAATCATCCGGTTGCCGTAAAACGTGGCCGTACCAACGGAGCCGACACTCCTGCAGTTTATCTGCAATGTCACGGACATGAAGACTGCCGCGAATGCGGGAGTTCCTAACGCGGTCCTTCCGCGTCACTCCACACATCCACCGCAGCATACTCATCTCCGTGACACGCAGTTCTTGCCTGTGTCGCTCTAGCACCGGCCACGCTTCACATCCGTATAAAAGGACAGGCCTAATGATGGTCTTATAGACCTGTCCCTTCAACTTTACCGGCATCTTGGGGTCACAAATGACACCAGTTACCTCACGCCATTTGGCCCACGCGGCAGCAATGCGTGCCTTGACGTCACAATCGATGTCACCAGACGCATGAAACACAGATCCCAGGTATTTCACTTGGTCCGTGCGCTCGACCGTGTCGCCGCCTATGCGTACGGGTGTGGGATCTGTGGAGTTACAGGCCAAGTACTCGGTCTTCGCCACATTGAGCTTCAGACCACCGTTCTCAAGCGACTCCTTCCACGCCTTCACACGTCGCACCAGCCTACCCCTGTCCGAGTCTGCCAGCGCGATATCATCAGCATACATAAGCAGCCACGGGGGCTGCTCATGTGAGTGTTATGAATGATGGTGAAGGTTACTGTCCGGTCCTTCTTGGTGGAGGTGGAGGCCCAGCAGGGACGTTTGAGCTGTTATTTTTTTTTATTGCTGTAGGACAGCTAGGGTGGGTTGTTTTGTTGGCTTTTACGACACGTTTACGT
The DNA here is from genome assembly GCA_963693495.1 of Malacosoma neustria. NCBI lineage: Eukaryota > Metazoa > Arthropoda > Insecta > Lepidoptera > Lasiocampidae > Malacosoma > Malacosoma neustria. The sequence goes on from OY856372.1 coordinate 1,904,970, forward strand.
TAGTATTCTTTCTCCGCCCTTGCACGGATAATTATAACATAAAATAACTGCAATCCATTATCTGAGCTAGATCACTAATTTTACTGCAGTCATACACACTTGTTGTGTAAATCATTGTACGTACACATTCAACAAATTTGGGTGCTATCTATAGAAAATAAACATGTTGGTGTGGAACGGTCATTAGTAGCTATTTGCTTATCTTAAGAGCATGTTTGGATTAAGGGAGGCACTTTGTAAGTATATGGATGTAAAGCACTTATTGTTATCTTGGAAATGTTTTTGTTGTGACGTCCGCTTCTGGTTACACTCTAATTTTAGACCTGTTATCTTAGAATGAGTTTGAGTGGAGAAAGAGTAGGTATCGCTAACACGCTCCCGTCAGCGTAGGGTAACTGGACCCTGGGTCACTAATGGCGGAACACAACATCAGCTTATTATAGTGATATTTTTACAGACCAGGGTAGTTGTAATCCAGACGGGTTTGGAACCTTACCAGCTAACTTGGGTTGTTTCGCCCGCACTATTACCGCAAGGGTGAGGGCTGCGTGCTGTTCCGTGGCCCCCCTCAACTCCTAGAGTTATTACAGGAGAGCGCCAGGGGGACGAAAGCCTGACCCCCTGGCGCCAACTCTTAAGAAGGGGCCCGCCTAAAGACAAAGGGCGGGCCGGCGCCGGCCCGGGCCACGAGATCGGCAGGCCATATATCCGTAGGCCCGGGCGTAGGCGATAGGAGAACAGCGTGGTTTTTTAGTGGGTAGTCGGATGTTCGAACATCTTTCCCGGAGTCCCACATATCCCTCGGTCCCCCGGGTCCGGGGGAACCCGTCAAGAGTGGTTTTTCCCCAAGACCAAAAAAAAAGGGTCAGTATTCATACTCCGCCCATGCACGGGGGAAAATTACGGAAGAATATTTTACATATTATTGCCTAAAGATCTATTATTAAAATGAATTTTAAAACAATATTTAACTATCAATTTTGTTTCCTAAAAATACTTTTCAAATTCAAGAAATTCCTTAAAATTTAGTATGTAATATAATAGTAATGTCGTAATTATCTAGTCTTTAAAAGATAATCTTGAAAAATAAATCTATTCAAATTGTATTGTAATTGTACCTATATTCATAATATTAGTTTATAGATCTTATCTCCATACATCAAATAGCTAAATACTCTTTAGAACGTTCTATTTAATAGTTACCTTCAAAGAGTTGGGACATAAACTTCGGGTACATCTACCTGTCAACGGATAAGGGTCTGATTTCTCCTCTTTTAAGGATAGAAATTGAAGAAGAACTCAAAAGTAATTCCTACCATACCTACTCACGAGTTTATTGAAAATCGTACTTCTATGATATGTTAAATAAAACTGGGGTTCAATGCATTATTTATCAAGAATTAATGATAATAATAAACTTCAAATAAATTATTATTCATTCCAAACGATGTAGACGTAATGAGTCATATGAATAGAAATTAAAAATGACTCGAACGTAGGCTTATCTAAAAAAGACTAGCGGACGCAGTTAAACATTTAATACCCATGACTTGACTGTCGTGGGCTCAAATTGACAATGATTTGTCCAATCAAAGGGCCAGCGTTAAACCGAAGTGTTCGGATACCGTAATTTGTTAAATCATTGATTGTAACGATGTTTTGAATAGACCATTGAAATATGGCATTATTGAGAGAAGCTCTTAATTTGACTCAGTGATTGTGTGTGGTACGTATAGTCTTTCTGATTGACTTCTTTCAAGCTGACAGATGAAATGATTTTTACACAGTTATATTCTAGATTGTTCTAAGGCACGTAACTATTTATAATAAATCGTCATTTAATTCCTTCTTTAAATATTCTCTGTATTTTCTTTATTTGGCGTAAATTTTTCGTGATTTGAATTTGAAGTTTTCGTAAAAAGTTTGAACCGGTTAATATTGCTTCCTATTTTTGTATTCCTGTGGTAAAGTAGACAGGGTGACGACTTACTTAAATATTAGTTACTGTCGCCTCTGGATGTTTGCGACGTGTATGGGGACTGGAACTTGGCTCACTTATGCCATACACAAGGTTATTCTGCTGGCATATTTAGATACCAGGACGTCGTAAAGGGTGATATGCGTGCCAATGGGCTCACAGGGATGCTGAAGACCGTGCGAAGTGGAGTAGAAAAAGTCGGAAAGCGGACCCCGGGCACCGAAACAAAAGTTTGGGTTGCAACCAGGATATAACGCTAGGATGATGATGATATTTAGATACCAGGGTTGGTGGCAATCCGAACTGGCTTGGATCCTTACCACCTAGCTAGGATTGTTTTTTGTTTTCTTTTACGACAACCCTTGTACGGAAGAAAATAAACACTTATGACCCCAGCCGATAAAATTTATTTAAAATTAAGAATTTACTGATAAAGTATGTTTATTGTGTACTAGAGTAAGGATAAAGTTGACATTTACAGGGCAAGGGATACATATATCTTTTATTCTCTTTTTGTTATCTTTTACGAGTAGTAAAAAAACAGATATACGCTTCCTGTTACTTACAACGTTTTATGTCAAAGAAGTAAACGACCGATCAACTGAGCGTAACACTTAATTAACATTAAGTGGTTGCTTATTAGATAATTTAAACTATAACCGTATATATAAAAACCATTGTACCGATTTCGATGTAATTAGGTCTATCACCTCTTTCTTCTTTGAAGCATTTACTTCCGAACTGTTATTTTAAATTTAGTACTTTAGTGCTGCAGGCATGCTGGGAACAGAACCGACTACTACTGCTGGGTAGTAATTAAACTTTTCAACTCTAAAAGGAAAATACTACCTTTCCTGTGTTGTGTATTATTTAAAGGTGTAATCGACTTGTCACCCTTTTGAAACTTGACTTTGAAAGTTAGACTTTAAAATTATTGGAGAATTTTATTGTTTTGATTAGATGTTAGAACTGTACGAGTGAACGAGTTGTTATAAATAAGTAACAGAGTTTATTATACATATGAAATGGTAGAGGAGCGATATCATAGGAAAGCTCTGGACCAGGAATGATGTTTTCAATCAAAATCGCTTCGATCCAAAAACCGGTAGTCGTTTCATAATAATCAATAAACAACCGTAAAATGATGCACAGGAGTTTGTTTTAAAACGCGATACGTTTCAAACCGGTTCCTTAAAAGCGCTTTTGTAAAGCGTTATAGTGAAATACTGTAGCTTTTTACGTGGTAAGGTGTGGCTGGTTCAGACTGTAAGATCGTGTCTGTTGATACCAACAGTTCGATTCATCATCATCATCATCTCAGCGTTCATCCCGGTTGCAACCCAAACTTCCGTTTCGGTGCCCGGGGTCCGCTTTCCGACTTTTTCTACTCCACTTCGCACGGTCTTCAGCATCCCTGGTAGTGAGCCCATTAGCACGCATATCACCCTTTACGACGTCAAGCCAGCACTTTTTGGGTCTACCCCTTCTGCCGGGGCCCGGCGGAGGCGGCATAGCCAGACATTTGTTTCCCACGTAATCATCCGTTTGCCGTAAAACGTGGCCGTACCAACGGAGCCGACACTCCTGCAATTTATCCGCAATGTCACGGACATGAAGACTGCCGCGAATGCGGGAGTTCCTAACGCAGTCCTTACACGTCACTCCACACATCCACCGCAGCATATTCATCTCCGTGACACGCAGTTCTTGCTTGTGTCGCTCTAACACCGGCCACGCTTCACAGCCGTATAAAAGGACAGGCCTAATGATGGTCTTATAGACCTGTCCCTTCAACTTTACCGGCATCTTGGGGTCACAAATGACACCAGTTACCTCACCAACAGTTCGATTCCCAGCAATTTTTAATATTTGTATGATCTGTGAGTTTTTCTTATTTAACGTCCCACTACTGTTCTAAGTTAATAGCCGGATAAAATGGACAATACACCCGCCATTTCAAGGTTATGGCGTCGGCCATCTTGAATATAGGTTTCCTTACGATATTTTCCCTCGCCGTGAATGTAATTATGATTTATGCCCATTAGACGATAAAAATCGCCTAAGCGATGCATGGCACGGTGAGAACACGTGGCCTGTAGGTTGGTCTCCGATTGTCATATCTCTTAGCTACATTGTAAGGAAAACCATGAGTTACACTTCACGCTACACAAAGAGCTGCTTCAAAAAATAATGTTTATTTTAATTGATATAGGATAGCAGACAGGCTGACGGCCCGCTTAGAGTTTAGCAGTTACCGTCGCCTATGGATGTTTGCAACGCCAGTGGCATCGCGAACACGCTTTTGTCCCATAAGAGTACAGGAACTTTGGTCACTAATCCTGGAACACAAGTTATTATGTCGCATAGTTAAGACCAAAGGTGGTCGCTATCCAGACGGGCTTGAAGCCCTATCATGTAGCTAGAGTGGGTTGTTTTGTCGCCTTTTACCACAGGCCGACCCCGGCCACAGAGGTTAGTATTCTTTCCCCGCCCTTGCACGGATAGTAGAATGGATGTACATATATAACGTACAAAATCTTCTTTTACAATCCATATTGTATCCATGCAAATAGAAAGTGCCGATTAATTAAGTCTAGTATTAATTAGTCAAATCAATTTTTTTTTTATTGCTGAGGAACATCAGATAGGCTGGCGGCTCGCTTGATACTAAGCAGTTACCGTCGCCTATGGAAGTTTGTGACACCTGTGGCGCCACGAACGCGTGCTGTCCCACGGGGTTACAGGAACCTAAGTCACTAATGCCGGAACACAACATAAGGTTATTATGGTGGCATACTTTCAGACCAAGGCTGGTTGGCTGGTGCCCAATCCCGTCTGGATACCACGTAGCTAGGCCGCAAAGGTTAGTATTCTTACTTCACCCGTGCTCGGAGAAAAGATTACATAAAATCTTATAGGTTATTTTATTGAAAGTTAAGAAAAACAAAACGCTAGAAAAGAAACGGCGAAAAAATACCCCTCTACTTGTCACAACCGTCCAGTCTTTGTGGACTTGACTACAAATAAAACTGTTTTATATAATTTTCGATACAATGTTCGTAAAATCCTAGTAACCCTTTTTATTGGCAGAATATTTTACTTCGATGGAGGTATTAATTTATACAGAATTCTTTTGTAAAAAAAAGGATCTAGCATGAAATTAAGGACAACAAAGGCAGCTGTAACATAAAAACAAGAAATTGTATTCGACTGATTTAATTAATACTTTAATAATTGATAACCAACAGTGAAAATTACACTATAAACCGGCTGTCATCTCTGCACGCACCGTCGCACGGGTGGTCTGATACTTGGCGTTTTTTACTATTTGCTATCGGTATATTTGTTGATTTATGTTTATTTTACACGAAGGTGTCGGGACATATGTGATTTGTGGGCTCTATCCCCATTTGGATGGGAAAGAGGCTGGTCATTTCGATTTAGGGTTGGGTGGAGAGATGACAAATCTGCTTCTGACAATACGAAACTCTCAGTGCTAAAATTATATGGAGCAGCAACATCCACATAAATATTTGTCATGATTATTTACCAAAAACTCACTGAGAATAAACTAGATTTAGAAATCTCTTTATTCAGAAAAGAGAGATATAAAATAAAATATAAATATTTATCTTCAAGTTAGATTTAAGTTTAAATAAATCAGAGAATTTATTTTTATTTATCGTAAGTTCTAGTAAAATGACACCTTCGGCCCGGGCCACGAGATCGGCAGGCCATATATCCGTGGGCCCGGGCGTAGGCGATAGGAGAACAGCGGGGTTTTTAGTGGGTAGTCGGATGGCCAAACATCTTTCCCGGAGTCCCACATATCCCTCGGTCCCCCCGGGCCGGGGGAACCTGTCGAGAGAGGTTTTTCCCCAAGATCAAAAAAAAAATTATTATCTAAAATCTAAAATATAACAACAACAATATAATAATTTTTTTGTTGAAATAACATCGCATAATTAATTTTGATATATAAATATATGTTTAAAATATAACCTGCTTAATTTTTTTTCTAATTAGAAACGTATTTAATAAAATATTCACTTTAGAATTTATTTATAAAATTTATATTTTATTTAGATATTGTATAGTATTTTTCATTGCTCATATTTAAAAACATACGGAACCTTCTTTATTATTTGTCAATACAGAATGGAGACAGTATAAATGTTCCTCCTTTTTACAAAACTCGATCTACTTTAAATAAAAAAAGCAATACACATATCCTCTAAAGCAAGATTGTTAATATTCTGTATTAAAACGTCTTTGTGTACTTTTTAAATTTGAATATAAAAGGGTTGTCTGTGTATTGTGTCATTGCTACGTTTTATCAAATAAAAAAGATACAATAAGTTCTCTTATACTATGTGAAGTAAACACGTAGGATGTTTTTGGATTAATGTTATTATATATTTAAAACTATTTCATGTAAAAATATTTTTTAAGAAATTGCTTTCTCTTTTAAGTACAATATTATGATGGATTTAGAAATTCAATGAAGGTAGTTATTTTTATTATAAGATTGGTGGTATAACAGAAAATATTTATTTTCAATGCTCTACTGCAATTGTAACAGCTTCTCAAAATTGTTAAATATTTAACTACTATTGTCATGAATTTAAATTTCAATGTTTTACTAATTACTGAGTACTTTAATTAGCAAATATATACCTTATACTGAGACTGCATAAATGCAAGTACATTTATATACTTCTATTATGGTAAAAAAACTAAAAATACATAGATCAGTTTAAGTGTCTTAGATATTATTCAAGTACTATTAACAGTCATCCTAATCGATATTCAACGCGTTACAGACGTATTTTGTCCCGACAAACATAAAATTGCATTATGAGCGTTTGATCGGTGTAAAATAAACATTCTGAACAAGACGTAAAAAACACATTTCCAAATTTAAACACCAAATCAAATTTCCGAAAACACTTCGAGTGTCGCGTACGATGAGAGTGCCGCGAAAAAATAAAAGCTATAAAGCTCTTAAATCCGTTCTCAAAAAGCAATTCGTATTTTTATTACACGGTCATCGAAACAATGACTCGAATCAGTTACAGTTACGTTACACACGAGATTTTTTAGTCGCGTTGGTTGCATGGGCGACTGTAGCGCCACTGTTTCTTGTTAACTATTTCCGTCAATTACTTTTAAGTTATGGTGTGCTAACTCCCTACAATATTTCTCAATATTTCCATGTATGGGATAAAGAGATATATAGTTTACAACATTTATACAACTGTTTCATGTCGTGCAGTGTTTTACCTATATGACTTTTTTTATTGCTGTTTTATTGCAGACAGGCTGACGGCCCGCTTAGAATTTAACAGTTACCGTCGCCTATGGGTGTTTGCAACGCCAGTGGCATCATGAACACGCTGCTGTCCCATAAGAGTACAGGAACTTGGGTCACTAATGCCGGAACACAACACAAAGTTATTATGGCGGCATACTTAAGACCAAAGGTGGTCGCCATCCAGACGGGCTTGGGGCCCTACCACGTAGCTAGGGTGGGTTGTTTTGTCGCCTTTTACTACAGACCGACCCCGGCCGCAGAGGTTAGTATTTTTTCTCCGCCCCTGCATGGATATATATAGGATAGGATCATTATATAATATATTAGGTATAATGATTATATCTGAAGAAGAAAAAGAGACTTACTGTTGAATCACGTGTATATTTTTTCACTCCCACATTTATTTCTGTAAGATAACACTCATTACTTTACGATTACAAGAATATGCATAACTTTTAATGATTTTCACAACTAAACAAGTCAACACAACAGTAACCAACGCATTCGCGAGAGCGCATTGTGCGAATTCAAAAGCACCTAACTACCTCGCGTTTTGGAAATAAAATATTGATATTGAAATGTACACCCGGCGAGACAAGTTTCAACTTCTCGAGTTGTTTATTCGCCGGGTGCACTCGTGCAAAATATGTATGAATAAATGAAATAATGATAATTACAATAAATATTACGACAGTGAATGAAACACAAATAGATTATAAATTTAACAAATAAATTAATGGTATTCTGTGATTCCTACATATCAGACAAATTATGGTATATATTATGATTAGACAATTTAGAATACGATTATCATAATTTCTCTTCCAGCTTCTTATAGTACAAAAAAGTCGTACTTCCACTATCATAGAAGCGCAAAAAGCACATGTTTATTAATTGCATGCTCAATTAACTGAGTTTTCAAAAATAGCCTTTTAAATCGCAACGTGTGTAACAGCCTTTAGACATCCGCATTTTACGTTAGATTCTATCATTCACCTAAACATTAACCTTTTTACTGTCTGTCGTAAAATTGTCGTTTTTTGAAAACCCTTCGGGTGTGTCCGATGCACCATTAAGTGCTTTAAATTTGTATTATTACATCAATTATGATATTCCAATAATGGATTCATGCTCACATTGAGTCGTCATACACTTTGAATGAAATTGGGTATTAAAGAACTTGAAATTATATAAATAGATGTACTGTTACAATTCACGCAATGCCATCTAGTTCTAAAGTAGCATAACACTTGTGTTACGGGTACTAGACAACTAATATATTACATATTATATACTGTTCTTTGGTAAATATTATTCCCAGACGGCAATCGAACCCGTGGCCTTCGCAAACACACAGAAGTGCGTTACTTGTTACGCCACAGAGGTCGTCTGTATGTTTCCAGATATGTTCTAATATAAGAAGAAGAAGTTTATATTATCTGAGTTAGTGTTCGAGAGCCTTGCGGCGTAACGGCTAACACTTGTCGGCACGTTTGCGGAGGTCAGGGGTTCCGAGTCCCAGTCCTGTCTGCGTCTGTGTATTTATGTATAATATTTCATATATATGTAATTATTAGTTGTCTAATACCCGTAACACAAGTGCTATAAAGTCCAAATAAAAAAAATTAAAAAATTTCTAAAATAAAGCAATCGTACAATTGCTGGGTTATTTTGTAATCTCCAGATCATGAGACTTGTTGTTTTCCAACGCAGGCCACGCCGGCGGCGCCGGAGGGCCAGTAACGACCTCCGGCCGCCGTAAAAAGCGGCCCCTCGGGGGAGGACCCGCCGCCCGCACTATTGCCGCGAGGGTGAGGGCTGCGTGCTGTTCCGCGGCCCCCTCAACTCCTAGAGTTGTTAGGAGAGCGCCGGGGGGACGAAACCCTGACCCCCTGGCGCCAACACTTTAGAAGGGGCCCGCCTCAAGACAAAGGGCGGGCCGGCGCCGGCCCGGGCCACGAGATCGGCAGGCCATATATCCGTGGGCCCGGGCGTAGGCGATAGGAGAACAGCGGGGTTTTTTAGTGGGTAGTCGGAAAAATCCCGGAGTCCCACATATCCCTCGGTCCCCCCGGGCCGGGGGAACCCGTCAAGAGAGGTTTTTCCCCGAGACCAAAAAAAAAAAAAAAAAAAAAAAAAAAAAAAAAAAAAAAAAAAGACTTGTTGTTTAGGGACCCACCTTTTACCTTGATTTCATACTGAATTGATTGAAATATGTTGTAAATAAAAATGATGACAGCAACAAAACTATAGACAAAATCAAATGACAGATTTATCGGGAAGCTCCGCGCCTCCGCGGTAACACAATACCTACCCTCACCAAAATTAGGGTGGGTGTTTTTGTCTTTCATGACATTGTTTTCTTAGAAGTTTAGTTGTTTATACAGCGTGCTGGGAAGCGACGCAGTATGGCTGCCATCGACCCTTATGTTAAATCTACCGGAAACTAAGTTTTAAGATGCGAGGGCTCTTAGTTGTTCTTAATATGGTATGAATATTTGGTATGAATACAGGAAGTGGTGCTTGAACGCGTTATACATGACACATGCAAGGTGGACTATTTTGTTATATGTGTAGATAACAGAAATGGCTGATATATATATGCTGATTAAAACCACATATTATTGTTCTCTCTAGTTATTTAAAATATACCCGGTTGATCCCCTAACCCGTCGCTTAGTAGTGCGCCTAAAAGGTCTAGGTGGTTCACCTTATATCCCGTTGCAATTAAATGTGTAACGTATACAAAATTTAATAATTATCAACATCAAAGTAGAATTGTGTTTCGTCTCTGTCATCATTTAATACTCCGTATGATATTTCATTCAATAATTGGCATCGAAAATCGGATTTGACGTATACAAAATTCAAACTAACTTATAATAACCTGTAATTAACAACCGGAGTTTAATCACTTTTAATGATAGATGTTCAATAATAATAAAATGTTTTGTTGTGGTAACTAATAATGTTTCGTTGGGTTCTGTTTTTCTTTAGAATTTTAATTTCTATATCAATATGGAACAAAAATTAAAATAGAGACGTAATAACGTCGATAAGTTTCTTCTGTATTAAAAAATAGCAACTAGATGTTTTTTCTTAACTCATTACATGTTAACGTCCTGTTTATAGAACAATACAAAAATATATTCTTTGCTTGTTATGTAATTTATATTTCGTTAAATATATAATGTATTTAATATTGCTATTTATCGTTTGGTATAAGTACCGATCGTTACTCGTTAGATTATAATCTCAATAATAATTGTAATTAATTAACATATTTGCCATTGTAATTACGAATAAAAAGTGAAAATAAATCCTTCAAGTGTATATATATCATAAAAATAAGAAATAAACTATTGAAAACTAAAATCTCAGAAATTAATTCAAAATGACAACTCACGTCAAAATGAAAATATGCTTTCGAAGTGTTGTAAAATTTAATATGTCTAAATAAAACAAGTCACATGAACAGACAAGATAGCCAGCCGTAATCGCGCACGCCTTCCACCAGCTGTACCCACTTCGCCAAGCTCCACCCGACCAACCTCTAACACAGAAGAGAATAATTTGGCCAGAGGGATGTCGAGCCATAACAGCGAGGATGGGACAGCGTCGTCTACCTCGTGTCGAAGACCTACGCGGGGACGTGGACGACCACCATCAGCACGCTTGGAGTCTGCGGGGAGCACCCCGCGCCCGACTCCCGCTACTGGTGGTGTAGTGCGCCGCATGAGATGGACTAGGGAGATGAATGAGAGTGTCATGCGCGCGTACTTTGAGGCTACAAAGATGGGAACCTACCTCACGGCGTATCGTGATCGGATGCTGTCTCTGTTTCAGGTTCTTCACCCAAATACCACTGTCACGGCACAGCGCTTGTCGGATCAGGTGCGGGCCATTCAGCGGTTAAACCTGCTGGACGAACCTGTACTTGATCGTCTACGCACTGAAGTACGGAACAGTCTTAGGATAAATGAAAAAGAACAATATCCGATTCTTGTACAACATAATGATGTTGTGATGGAAGTATCCTCAACATCACCTATATCATCAAATACGGATTTGGATATTCATAGGACTGATTCCGTAAGTAGCCAGGATTTAGAGCGTATGAGGAGGACTTTGGAGGAGGCAATTAAGGAGTATAAAGACATACCTACCCTAAATAGACCACAGCTACCTCGTCTGCCCATACATAGACATAGTTTGTCTATTATGGGTAATTTTAACCAGCTTTTAGAACCGTATATATTAACAAGTAAAGATCTGGATGAGACACATTCTATTTTGTACTGTGGGGCTGTTGCCGTGTGTCGAAATATTGGTGTGAAATTTAATAATCATCCCCAATATAAAAAAGAAACATATGACAAACCAGCCTGGCAGTACAGAATAGAACGTAGAATTAATGCAACACGAACTCTAATAGCTAAACTAATTTGTTTTCGATCGGGAAATACTCGACCAAGGGTGATGCGTTTCGTGACTCAGGCATTTGCTGGAACCGATATTGGATCTAGTGACTATATGCTTAGAGTCACGGAGCGCATAGACTTCTTGAAACAGAGAGTCTATGCCTGGGCAAACCGGATTCGCAGGTATAAAGAACGCACAGAAAGATATTTCCTTAATTGTCACTTCCAAAGAAACCAGAAAGGTGTGTATAGAGGCTGGGAACATTCGAAGGTATTAGTGGCTGACGGACAGTTGCCAAATAACGATGCAACGCTGGAATTCTGGCGTGGCATCTGGTCTGTTCCGGGAAGTCACACTGAGAACGAATGGAAAGGGGCTGTTGAACAGAGGTGTGAACTTATTCCAGAGATGGAACAAATCATAGTGGTTCCATCAGACGTAAGTTGTGCAATCCGTTCGTGCCAAAACTGGAAAAGTCCTGGACCGGACGGCTTACACAACTTTTGGATCAAATGGTTTAAGATTTCGCACTCCTGTTTGGCAACTCAATTCCAAGATGCTATAAACTCGTGCTGCCTCCCATCCTTTATGACCACGGGGGTCACGCACCTTATACACAAATCTGGTAGTACCATGGATCCTAGAAATTATAGACCCATAACTTGCTTACCTACCATCTACAAGTTGCTTACATCCATTTTGAGAACAAAATTAATGAAACATCTCTTAGACAACAAAATTTTGGCTGATACTCAAAATGGATGTAGGCCGGGGTCCCGTGGTACGAAAGAGCTCCTCCTCGTAGATATGGCTATCAATAAACAAGTCCGTCGAAATAGAAAAAACCTCTGCACTGCTTGGGTTGATTATAAAAAGGCTTATGATTCAGTGCCGCATTCATGGCTTATGAGGGTGTTGGAGTTGTATAAAATTAATGCTACTCTACGCACCTTCCTAGGTTCGTGCATGCGACAGTGGGTCACAAGACTTAGCCTCCTATTAAGAGTACGGTTTTTAGACGGACTATTAAGAATAGAGCGTGGGATTTTTCAAGGTGACAGCCTGAGCCCATTGTGGTTTTGCCTAGCATTGAACCCTTTGAGCGCACTGCTTGAGGATTCAAGACTAGGTTTTCAACTTCGCAGAGGGGGTGAAGTCATATCTCACCTACTATACATGGATGACCTCAAACTGTTCGCGTCAAAAAAAACGGACCTACTAGAACTATTAAAACTAACTGAAAGGTTCAGTAGTTCTATAGGAATGGAGTTCGGCGTGGACAAGTGTGCGGTTATGCATGTACAGCGGGGGCGAGTTGTCAATTCAAACGAATTACAACTCTCTGAAAATATGTCCTTCAGATCTCTCTCTGAAGGTGACACCTACAAATACCTTGGTATATCACAATCATTAGGTATCGATGACGTAGACATAAAACAGCTGGTAAAGGAGAAATTTTTTAGCCGCCTGAGAAAAGTGTTGAACTCCTTCCTCTCAGGTGGTAACAAGATTCGCGCCATTAACAGCTGGGTTATGCCATCGCTGACCTACTCCTTTGGTATACTAAGGTGGACTCAGACAGAGCTGGATGCCTTGGATCGAAGGGTTCGTTGCATGATGACTTCATATCGGATTCATCACCCACGATCATCGGTTATGAGATTGTATATCCCACGGAAGTGCGGAGGGCGAGGTCTGCTAAATGCCAAAAATCTGCACAACCGTGAGATATGCAAGCTCCGGGAATACTTTCTCAAAACCAACGTGGGGATGCATCGGGATATGAAGGCAGTAGACAAGGGACTCACCCCGCTCTCTCTTGCAAAAGAGAGCTGGAGCAGGCCTGAAGTAATGAGTACTGCTGAGCGTATGGATGTGTGGAAGAGCAAGGAGCTGCACGGTAGATTTTATCGAGCACTATATGGGCCCGATATAGATCTGCTGGCATCGGTGAACTGGCTTCGATTCGGTGACCTATTTGGGGAAACCGAAGGTTTTGTCTGTGCAATTATGGACGAGGTTATTAAGACGAACAACTACCGGAGGTACATCCTAAAAGACGGCACGATCGACACGTGTAGAGCCTGTCACTGTCCTGGTGAGTCGATTAGGCATGTTACTTCTGGTTGTTCTCGTCTTGCTAACTCTGAGTATTTGCACAGACACAACTTAGTGGCCAGAATCATCCATCAGCAACTTGCCCTTCGATACAAGCTTATATCTTCAGAAGTGCCCTATTATAAATACACGCCTGAGTCAGTTCTTGATAGTGGCCATATCACGCTCTACTGGGATCGATCTATTATCACAGACAGGACTATTGTTGCCAATAAGCCTGATATTGTGATAATAGATCGATCTGCGAGACATACGATGATCATTGATATTAGTGTCCCACATGATGGTAACCTCGTGAAAGCAGAAACTGACAAGATTACAAAATATTTAGATCTCGCTCACGAGGTTGCCGCCATGTGGCACATGGAATCAACGAGCATCGTACCGATAGTGGTGTCAGTGAACGGGCTTATAGCGAAAAGCTTCGATAAACACCTAGAGAGGCTTTCGCTAGGTAAATGGGTGAAGGGTCGGATACAGAAGGCGGTTCTCCTAAGCACGGCACGCATAGTGAGGAGATTCCTGTCTCTGGAGCCCTAACCACCGGTAGCTTGGGCCCTAGGCCTCGCTCCCAGCGACGGACAGTTTTTATATTTTTTAATTTAATTTCTTTGTAAATAACGTTTTATAAAATAAATTATTTTTTTAATATTAATAAGTATTTTATAAAATGAAATGTAAATTATTTTGAAAAATGTAAATAACTAGAAAAGAAAATTGTAATTAAAATTTTATTTTTATATTATTTACTCTATTTAAAAGCGTTTCACAAAAAAACTTTTTTTTCTTAATTATTAAAAGTTGACCAGTAATGAGTTAAACAAGAAAAAAAATAGATACGTAAAAGCGCGGTGGAATTTGGTCAGTTGCTAATTCGGAGGAGAAGTACTCGAAAGTATCAGAGAGAAAACTCCAAAAGAAAAATATGCAGAAACGGATACATAATGTTATTTTTTTTTATTAGCACTAGAGTTTACCTAGTTGGAAAACCTATGCGGAGAGTTTATTTAGTGTACTTAGTTACCTAATGGGAAAATTAACATACATTTACTGCTGTTAGATTGTTGTCGTCTTCGACTCATTTTATATCAGCCAACTGTTTTAGAAATATCCTACAATTATAATTTTTGCATACTTGAAAGCTACGTACTAAAATCAACAGGATAATAATACACTAAATAGTTTTTGTATCCAAGTGAATTTTGGCGCTCACGATTCTTTAATAAAATACACGCGACCTATTGGAACTCGGCAACCTATATCGCGTCAGCAGAAGTAGATCGCAGCCGCGTTGGTGCTTCCCATGTGTCGTAATACAACATTATGTTCACATTATTAAAGTTATCGTGATGATTGATGCGTGACCCAATTTCGAACGCCGATCCGTGCACATGACGCCCACTGGCCACTCGTAATAATGGCGGTACTTGGGGGTCATTGTTTATTATTTAAATATGTAATCACACACCTACTGTTGTGTTGAAATCAGTAACTTTTGTTGCATAAGTTAAACGCGATTACTGGCGCTTATTTCCAACTTGGTAACTGCTAAATCATAACGTTCACCGTGCTGGGGCAGATTGAGAACATTGACCCCAGCGTCCGGGGGCGGCCTCTCATAAAAGGCGACAAAGCAACCCTAGCTACGTGGTAGGGCTCCAAGCCAAAAAAAAAATCACCAAAAGCATCCCACGGAATTCGCATGAGGCTCACAGTGGCCGAGTTTTAAGTCAGTATACCGTTGCTATTGCCTCTGGCCATCCATCCAATCCATCTCTACCAGCAGCATAAAATCTGCTACCGTAGGTTAGAACGATGTGGCCTATATAACCACGTCGGCTTCCCTCCTGGGGGATATGGGTAATTCGGTACACAGAGTATAAAAAGAGGAGTTCTGTGACTGCGTGTTTATTATTATGTTTATAGAATATATCGGGTGATATGATCAAATGACATGAATTTGGGTTAAAAATTGACATTTTCAACCGAGAAAAAATTAATGATACAAACAGAACTCGACTAATGTTTTGTTGTGGTTATATTGACAGATGTATACAAGCTTACTGTATGATATTTTGATCGGCTTATTTTGACCAGACCAGACCTCTACAGACAATTATTGAAAAACGGTGGAAAAGTTGTACACCCAATATCAATATACTATTTCATAAAGAGTTAAGTATATAGTATCACGCTATATTGAGACGCTCATAAGCTCACTCAGTGAACCGATGAACTAAGCAGCTTACTAAACCAATCCCGATCAATCAGTAGGGACTATCATTCGAATCAATCAACGGGGACCACAAGCTTCGCTGTGTTAATGAGCAGCCTCCGTGCTTGCTTATTCTCGTGGAAAATTCACGAGCAATATTAAAACGTTTCAAACTTTAGGTTACTGGTAGGTGGTAGGGCACAAAGCCCTGGTTTCTAAATGCCGCCATAATAACCTTGTGTTGTGATAAGTGATCAGGTTCCGGTACCCCCTATGCAGACATGCGTGTTCATGTTCACGGTGTCCCTGCTTACTAACTTCGTAACTGCTTACTATTTATTATTGCTTTCTTTATAATATTATACGAACATTTCATATCGGCAACGTTCGGTTTCTTTAGAAAAATGGCTATTTGTTATATGAATGATTTTTGATCACATAATTCTTGAAATTTTTTCTGGAACAATAGCATTAAAGTAAGATAGAATTTATGAAAACCAATTGTTCATCCTGAAAATGGCGCGCAGAAAGAACCCTTTATATACGTCATCAATAACCGCTCAAATTTCATATAACATTATTTCAATGATAAGAAAACTGTTAGTAAAAAAGTGTTTTGTTAAAGTTTCATCGTCTCACATTTTAAAAGCACGTTTTATAAAAACTTATATAATCCGTTGTAAACCTATGAAATAGCTGTAAAACGATTTTTTTCGATATTAACACGAAATAAGATTTTTCTTAACATCACGGTTTCTTTGACGATTATATACGGATATAAGAATTGAATTGGGTGTTAGAACAAAAAATAATAATAAACGCCTTATAAGCTGGAGTCAGTCGTTTCAACATAAGGGTTCTCTAGGTTAATTTTTGTATTTTCTGGAAGGAGCATAATTTTGGTATGTAAACAAATATTAGAGAAACACTTCTTGTGTTACCCATTAGTGAAATCCTGGTTAATAATTTACCCATTAATACAAATTTGTGACTTTATCTGTGTTAAAATACTAATGAGAATGTTATATACACTTAAAAGTTTTTTAAAAGATAGTTCCCGAAATGACTATTATCACTATGATTGCAAAATACATTTTTTTTTATTGCTGTAAGACAGCAGACAGGTGACGGCCCGCTTATAATTTAGCAGTTACCGCTGCCTATGGGTGTTTGCAACGCCAGTGGCATCGCGAACACGCTGCTATCACATAAGGGTACAGGAACTTGGATCACTAATGCCGGAACACAACACAAGGTTATTAATGGCGGTATATTTAAGACCAAAGGTGGTCGCCATTCAAACGGGCTTAGGGCCCTACCATGTAGCTAGGATGGGTTGTTTTGTCGCCTTTTACGACAGGCCGACCCCAGCCGCAGAGGTCAGTATTCTTTCTCCGCCCCTACACGGATAACATGTAAAATGAAACTTATTGAGTATGATGTTTAATTGCTAAACATTCTGACTGGTTTTTTCTTACAAATTTTTATATGTACGAAAGTTTAAGTTGCATAATTAAATATCTACTCCACGTGTAATATTAAAATTAATACATGCATAAAATTTTATAAACTAAACAACGGTTTGACTGTCACTGAAATATTGAGATGAAACCCTAAACACGAAAAGACTGTTTCGTTTATGAATGGACGTTTAGTCACGGTTACAGCGGAGCCGGCGCACTCGGAACTTTCGAATTTAGAATCGAATAAGCAACGCCATCTGTTAACAATTTAGAATCATCATCATCATCATCATCATCATCCTAGCGTTAGTCCCGGTTGCCACCCAAACTTTCGTTTCGGTGCCCGGGGTCCGCTTTCCGACTTTTTCTACTCCACTTCGCGCGATCTTCAGCATCCCTGGTAGTGAGCCCATTGGCACGCATATCACCCTTTACGACGTCAAGCCAGCACTTTTTGGGTCTACCCCTCCTGCCGGGGCCCGGCGGAGGCGGCATGGCCAGTTAACAATTTAGAATATTAAACATAATTGTTTGAGCACTTTATTTTTATATGCTATGCATTGAATGTGATTATTACACGTTTCAAAGTTACTTTTATGAGTTTTTGTAATTAAAAGTCATAAAGAGACTTAAAAAAAAATTTAAAAATCGATTTACTATTGAGGTTTTATAGTCAAACGGGCATTATTTAACTATTATTGTTATTATGGATCTGAATTAAAATCTAATTCGAACTCTTTTTAGTTAGCATCTGTTTACATTAATTAATGAACGATTAAAAATAGGATTTATATTCATGTCAAAAACTAGATGGAATACATTTGACTGCCTTTGTAGAGTGGTTAATGTCTATTCCGAGCCATTCAAGTTTCGAGGTCTCGGTTACGATTTCCGGCTGGGAAGATACGGAGTGGTTCCTTGTATTTTCTTCAGAATTCCTACTATACCTATCCCTCTATTTACACGGTACCTGTTTACTTCATCATCATCATCATCTCAGCGTTCATCCCGGTTGCAACCCAATTCCGTTTTAGTGCCCGGGGTCCGCTAAGTGGGCTAACGTCTTATGCTCGCCATGCTCGCCCACGGCACGGCAGCCCTTGTCCACTTGTCACATAAGTCGGGCGAAGCTTCTGCGCGTCGTTTTGCGGCGACTCCCTATCCGTGACTAGACCTTTTCCCGTACGTACCATACGTTGTTTTGGCTAGTTTTGGCTTTTACGGGAGCGACTGCCGTCCGACCTCCCAACCCCTAGAGGAAAACCGAGAGGTGTACTTCCTTTGCCGCATGCAAGCTGGCAGAGGAGTAGTCCATCAGTCGCCTTTTACGACTCCCTTGTAATGACCTGGGGTGACCCTATTCTTTTCAATGGCCAGGGCCACACGGCCTGTGAACCTGTTTTGCTTGATTTTGCTTTTACGGTTTGTACATTTTGTTTTATTTAAATAAGTGTTTGAACTGAGCACACATTAGAATATTAATTAGTTTCACACATCTTTACACAGCAAAATTGAAGATTTTATCTAACACAGTTTTGTCAGAAACTTTAGTATAACTCGAGGGATAGGTGTACTAATAAAAGTATGCATCAAATTTTGTTATTAATTTTAGTAAGAAATCTGCAACGATTTATTTAAAATAATTTATACGTACAATTGAAAATTGTTTATATTTAACAAGTAATAAACAGCAGGGCATTTTCAGATTGATGAATAGGTAGATACGAAGTGCGGTTTCAATCTCACGACAAAGGGTATCCTGATTGATGTTGCCCTATTTGCGTTACTTTATCTCAGGATAGATTTAAAGTGTCCACGAATAGGTCTTTTACCCCCTTGTCTTGCGGTGCGGTAATAAATGTGTTGAGATTAGGATTGTTTGCGTTGAGCCCCCAAAGTAAAGGCGCTCTTTATTCGTAACTTGACACAATTCTTTCTTGATGGATTTGTAATTTTATTGGTGAAGAACAGCAGGCAGGCTCACTTTATAGTGAACAATTACCGTCAGCTATGAATGTTTGCAACGCTAGAAACACCGCGGATATGCTGTTGTCTACTAGACGGGGTACCGGTACCTGGGTTACTAATGTCGGATGTATTGTTGTGGTATCCTTGTTGACCAGGGATGATTGCCATACAGGTGGGCTTGGGGCCCTACTAACTAGCTAGAGTTGTTTTGTCGCCTTTTACGAGAGTCCGACCTAGGTCGCATGCGACTATCCTTACTCCGCCCCGACAGGGAAAATGAAAAGTTCTTGTTGCATCCGATATCGACCGCAATCTGTAGTCCATTTTTGTTTACCGGCAAAATTAATGCATGTCATTTTAGTTGGAATCCATCATTAAAATATCCTTTTGTAAATTATCTGATACCTATACCTTGAAAAGAGAACGAGCGACGAAGTCTAGGATGCGCCGACCAATGGTTTGACAGGACTCACGGACCTGGCATTTCACGGGACATGACACTAGCAGTATTTGTGTCACATCGCTCAGAACAAGCCAATAAAAGATTTTCACTTTCTGTGGCTGCCGGCGTGAATACGGCGCCCCACACCCTCCAAGTAAGATAAGAATGAAGTTGCCGAGTAGTTATCACCTCCACCTAGCTTGAAAGTGGCCGGCACCAGTGGCATCCTGGTAAGGCTAACTTATAAATCTATTTAGATTCGCTTTCGCTAAAAATTACTAAGAAGGCGCTTTTTTTACAAGAGTGACACAATACTTAACGAATTAGAAAAAGCTTTAAACAGAGCCCAATATATCCATAAAATAGTTTTATAAAATAACTAGTTGTAACGGCAAACGTTTTTCTGCCATATGAATTAAAAAAAAAAAAGTTGCCTATGTGCCTCCAAGGTCCTCTTTATGACTATACTTAAATGCATCAAAATAAGTTCAGCGACTTAGACGTGAAAGCGTAACAAACAAACTCACTAGTTAGGATTATACTTATCTAATAAAAATGGTTTATGAGAAACCTTTTCGAAGTCCGCTTTCCTACTTATTTACTAATTATTGTTTCTGTGATCTAATTAATATGTAACAGTCCATATATCAACTACTAATATTGGCAAAATCTGCGTAAACTCGTAGAACATGTCAAACACAGTTCTCAACTCGAGACACTAGCCCATTTAACATCGACCTCTCGGAAACAACTCTATTCCCTTGAACGACCAAATTCCTGAAGAACGAAGGAGGGAGGGATGTTCTTGATATACTGGTCGCAGACTGGGGTAAGCCGCATCGTCGTGGGTGACATTACGGATTAGTCGACACAACGCCTGTGCCGTCAATCACTGACGTTGTTACCCTAATGTTGGATGCGTTCACACAGAAAGTTTGTAGGGCAAGGAATTTGAATTTGGAATTAAATAGAAACAATGGCGGGTGGCACGTGTTGTTTCCTATTCCACATAGTTTTATTAATGTCCCGTATTATTATACGCTATGGTCTCCACGCTGCTGAATCAAATCTTTGACCTTTTGCAACCACTTGGTCGCTGGCATTCCAAGCTACATTTTTTAAAACGACTTACTCTTAAATACCCTTTTACTCTTAAAGCTTAAGTTTCGATACTATTGAGCAATTAGCTTAATTTTGAGGATTGCAATTGTTTTTGTTATTGCGTGAGATCATCAGACAAGCAAACGACTCTTCTGATGGCAAGTTATCATGGCACCAAACTCCTTACACACCGTTACTCTCGAAAAAATTGAGGATGATTAATACTGTAATGAGAAATCTCAGCTATAAACTAGTTCAGAATAAAAGTAAATCTATACATATATAAGGAAAATGGGGTTCCATTGATGCACCATCACAACAAAACTACTGAACACATCGGGATGGGCCTGCTACTACGCGGAATTTTTCGTAGATGGTTATAGGCTATTTATTTTTTGAATTGCATCGACCCTGTCTAATTTTTTATTGATTTACTTTTGCCTGTTAGTCGCCCAGCGGAGCGGCCGTGATCAGCTAGTATTCTATTAGACGCTACTTACAAGATTTGACAGGTTTGAGCGGTCGATGAATAATAATATTAATTTTTTTTTTCTGGTGGTGCAAACGTCCATAGGCAACGGTGATCACCTACCAGGGTGGGCCGTTTGCCTGTCTGCTGAACTCTAGCTATAAAAAAATATGAATTTTTGGTAGTAGAACAGAGAAACGAGAATATTCTAGACAATTCCTCGACACGCGCACTATGAATTGAAAACATTGTAATATTTTGGGGAATATGGACATATGGAGAAAACATAATGAGTATTGAAACCTACTATTTTACTTCGTCAAGCCGTTTCATAAATTTTTATTAATAAATTTTCGAATAAGGTTTCCAACCATATGGTGTACCATGTTTTTTGACTGATTTTTTAATACCATATATTATTGTTCTTTATTGACAAGTAACCAAATAAAGACGCGTGTACATTTATTCCTGTTCACCATATTTGGTCAGCCATCATATTCGGTTGTGTTGTATACTTTCTTTAGTCGGTTCCATATACGAGTATAGCCGCCAGTGCAGTGTTGAAACTGTCTGTGAAGGATTATCGTTGACTTGTATGTAGCATTATGTTAGTTTAGGTTTAAGCTACACTAGGCTATTGTCTGATGGAAATATGTCTGAAAGATTGTGACTGCTTTACTCTCCAATCATTAAAAAACCTTTTCCGCTCCTTCTCTTACGTAACACTTCCACTTCTTGAACAAAAATATGAAATAGATTTGGCTTAATTTAATTCTTACTACACCATGTGTAGATCGGCTCCTTTGTCCCGATATTTTTCCATCAAGATTCTAATGGTATGAATGGCGTCAGTGGTAGACTTTCCTGCGACAAAGCCGCATTGGTTCTCTGTGACTTCGGTAAGTTGAAGCAATCTCCTATTTATTACTCGTTCCCATATTTTGAAGGTATGAGATATTAGTTTAATGGCGCGATAATTTCCGCATAGTCTTATATCTCCCTTATTTCTAAAGAATGGGACTAGGTAGCTTCTTTCCCACGCCTTTGGTATACCTTGGATCAGTATCTCGTTGAACATATTGGTAAGAAACACTATACCATCCAGGTCTAATTTCTTCCAGAGTTCCGCGGGGATATTATCGGGCCCCATGGCTTTATGGTTCGCCATCGCCTTTACAGCTGCTTTCACCTCGTCAGGTCTTATACACGGTATCGGGCCCGCTGTTTTAGGCGCAGATTCAGCTGACTGTTTACGGGAGTATGTTTCATTTAGGAGCTTGGAGTAGTATTCCCTCCATCTTAATTTAATTCTTACTAGATGAACTTAAAAACACTGAAATGAAAAAGTGAACTATCAAAAAGTTTTGAACGACTACCTAGATTATTAAATTGATTTAATAAATATTTCATATATAATGATATGAAATACTTATAAGAATTAAAGCTTTCCGTTCTTATTTTTGCCTTTGCTTTTTATGTCAATTACTACCAAAAAATTTTGTTACACACATATCATATTTAAACGATTATACCATTAGGGACATTAACATGTGAAATAAAGAATTAGAAACGATCAACAGAGTAGGAGGCAATTGGGATTTAAACAAGACCCTAAAACTAGTTTCCATTGAACAATACAAAATGATGTCACGAACAACCAAATCTTTATTCGTTGTCCGAACTGATTGAGACAAATGACTTCGAGCAAGAAATATGACTTCAACCATTGACATGTCACAGTATTATTTACTTAAGTTGACTGCATTTTTTACTTACACACTAAGTTGATGCTTAATAGCTTTTTTTTTATTGCTGTTGGACAGCAGACGGCCCACTTAGAATTTAGCAGTTACCGTTGCCTATGTGTGTTAGCATCGCCAGTGGCATCGCGAACACGCTGCTGTTCCCTAAGGGTACAGGAACTTGGGTCACTAATGCCGGAACACAACACAAAGTTATTATCGCGGCATACTTAAGACCAAAGGTGGTCGCAAAACAGACGGGCTTGAGGACCTACCACATAGCCAGGGTGGGTGGTGTTGTCGGCTTTTACGACAGGCCGACCCCGGCCGTAGAAGTTAGTATTCTTTCTCCGCCCCTGCACGTATAATAGTCATGTCATGTTACAACTGTATAATTGGAGAAATTATTGTGTCATCATATTTTGTTTGCGACGATTTTTTTAGGAAGAACCAAATTTTGCATCGATGACAATTTAATTGCGAGATATTTGTAATGACAAATTACATTATAAACAGTTTACTTTGAAGGGTTACTTACATAAGTACCTGACAAAAATGTGTCAATTCAATGAGTGCCATTCAAAACCTGTTGGGTGCCGTGTATCATCAACGGAATGCATAATTTAAAAAAAAAGCAAAGCTTGATGTCTATTATATTAATTGATATTTGTACAACAAATAATTAAATTAAACACGTTGTTTTTGAATTAATGTGTCATTCGGATGAATAATAATTTTGCGAGTACCGACACGAAAGTCTAATATTTTTTTTATTGCACGTATGGTCATAGCCGCTTCGACTGTTGGTCCGCTATTGGCTCGATTTATTTATTGAGATTTAGTGATATGTCACAAATCCTAGGCTTCAAAAATAAAGCTGTACCGCTTGTAATGACGATTTTTCATTTCGTTGCTCATGATCTCTTTTATTAATTTCTCTATATACTTCTTGAAATACTATTGCAGGGTAGTTAACGCTGACCCATTTACCATTAGGTGGACTTACTTCCTTACTTCTTTTGTTTACTATAATCCAGTGTTTTTCAATCCTTTTGAATACGCGATCCCTTTAAGGGTTGAAAAATTCGACCCCCTTGGGCCATAAAAAGACAAAAAGTTAGTAAGTAATTCATAAGACTACGTTAATAATTTTCTCTATTTTGGTACCTATATTCAGACTATTAAGACCTACACTCTGTAAGAAGCCGCAACAGCTTCGAAAGTACGAGATAAGTTGGTAAGGCTGCGTGCGGCTTTGATTTGGACGCCAGTTTACGCGGATCTAACTTCGCAGCGTTGCCACACCGCATTGTCGTCGCGGGCGAAAGTATTTTCCTTTTGCTGGTGACCCCCTGAGTAAGGCTTCGCAACCCCTAAGGATCGCGACCCACACATTGAAAAACACTGCTATAATCTATTAATTAATAATTTTGAATTTCGTGGTTGTATTATTTTTTGTAGTGCTAAAACCATATTTTTCTTCGAAGTCACGAAAATATTATTTCAAATAATGTTCCACTTTGGCTTTTTTTTGGATGCAACAGCTTTCTTTTGTATAAAATTAGAGCTTATATAAGGAACATACCAGGGCCCTGAAATTTCGTTTATTTTAGTGCACTGTCGATTTACCTCATAAGAAAGAGAACCGTATAGTGCTGGCTGTGAGCGAAAGCAATAATCCATTTGTAGGCTTTTACGACACCTTCAAAAAGAGGTGCTCTTATACACTGAGACCACAATACCCGCAAAAGCTTTATTATTGTAAAATATTTATTTCAAACAAACAAAACAGTATTATTCTGAATGTAAAGGTATGTACATATTTGTTGTTATACGGTATATCAAGCTAAACGCCTGAAGCGCATTTTTAATTCGGACACATGTCGCGTTCGTATCGGACGATGCTTTCGAGTAAAAAATTCTGAATAAATGGGGTAACGAGGTAGATTTACACCGTACGATTATTAGTTTTGCAAGACTTATGTTCTTTTTTATTTTCTACTTAAGATTTAAATCTTAAAATGATAGCCCATAACGCCCTACTGCTTGGCTTGGTTTTCTGTTTAGTGGGAACAAATAGTATACCCGTCACGCTTGTCCAACTCGGATTGGCGGGTTGTACATTCTGATATTCTTGGTATGCAGGTTTCTAGTGATATTCTCCTCTATCGTCAGTACGTAGCAATTATATTATAATTTCCATAGGCGAGAAACTATCTAAATGGTGTGAGCCATCGTGGAATTTGAATTCGGGACTGAGGTCTTTGAGTTTAATATCACTTGGCTACTACGTGCCGTTAAAAATCTCAGTTGCAACTCAAATGTCAAAGTGAATATCCAGACTTTGCTTTCCAACTTTTATCTCTCTTTCACACAGTGTTTTGTATCTCTGATATTGTATTCATATATTAATTATTAATAGGTCATTGTTTTCCTTATTACAGAATACGGTAAGTTTGATTTTATTTTTATCAAGCAACATCTACTTTGATGATTCACCTTCGAATCTGTTTGTATAATAAATCGGACTGAATATAAAGATTTATTTTAAGGAATTACATTCATTCATTCATTCATAATCTATTAGATGCTTTCATAGCAAATCAGTTACAAGTTCTAAGATTAATCGAATGTTATGAATCGTCCTAGGACACTTCGTGCAGCCCAGTCCGCATGTCCGGCAGTCGCGCGACGTGTCCGGCGACTCTCTACGATAAATACCCGCGGGAGCAGCCCCGCTTGTGCTCGACAATGTCACTGTTAAAACTTTGGACGGATTTAAAATTACAATAAATTCGCATTCGTGTTTGTTTAATATAGTTATACGATCCTCGCTTATAACAAGTATCTCCTGCGAAAAAATTAATTAAATAAAGCTTAGATTTATTCAATAATTATACCTAAATAAATATTATAAGATCTGCGATCAATTACGAAAGCTTTATTTGAGGTGAAGTATTGCTTGGTAGCAAAACCCCTAAGTGGGGTTTTATACAGCAGGTGGGGTGGGCCACACATATCCCGGCTAACAGGCAGAAGAGGCTGGCCTAAGCTACCCAGCCGTTTGGACGCGAAAGCATATCCTTTCACCCTTCATCCGTGGGTGCGTACGAGCATATCGCACGCGAATCCCAAACTACCCCGCCGTGAGCTCACAAACAGTGGAATGTTCATACAGCATTTCCACCTTAAAAAATAAAGGTTAATAGTTTCTGTGAAACTACTTAATAGGGGACCCAGGTAGGGTTCCTATGGATGACCACACTGGCTCGCCAATGTCTACATATATTAATATGTATGTATCAACAATAAATTTTTTATCCGTGCGGGGGCGGCGTTAGAATACTGATCCCTCTAGCCGGGATCGCGTCGGCCTGTCTGCCGACCGACCGGTCTGTCGTAAAAAGGTGAATAAACAACCATAGCTAAGTAGGGCCCCAAATCCGCCTGGAGGGTCTATGGCTGATGGTTAGTCACCAAGGTTCTAGTACCATATGCGGATAGCTCCTAGCGTCGAAAAATCTATAGGCCATGGGTAACTGCTTACAATTAAGTGTGCTGTCAGCCTTTGGCAAAGTACTGCTCTTTTGCAAAAGAAGTATACCCTTGTATATCGGCTCACAGTCGCTCGTGGCTGTCATGTCTTCTCAGCTACAATGACAGTGGCATCTTGCCAACTATACGAGTACATAGACACACAAGATAGCGTAGATATGCGCTAAACCAAAGATTCGCATATGCTACATCCGGGCTATTACTAACATGCTACTTATGGTAATGATACTTTTTCATTAGATTCCCTAGATATCGTTTACAAAAATAATAAAATTCACACAATAAATGTATACTTACTTTAAAATAGTAGATAGCTCAATATAACCCATATGTCCAAACAGCAACACATGCGTCGGGCCATTTCAGAACTACCGCCGGTGATTATTTAGTACGGTATTAAGTGGTATCCTGAACACGGACGCAGCTGTCTCCCGCTGTCAAGAATTCACCGTACCGACGGAATTCACAATGGGATGGATCGTGCTTAGTATTTTTATAATGAGATGCCATGTTTCTATGTGATACTAATGGATGAAGGCGACTATAATAGAATGAACAATATCTATGGAGAGATTAAAATAAATACACCTTCTAACTTACACATTTTAGGTTTACACAGATTTTAATATTTATACGTAATATAATTTGGTAATTTTCACGACTAATATTAGTCATTATAATTATGTTTTATGGGTTTTTAGTGAAATTTTGTTGAAAACAACTGCTGCAAAGAAACGTCAATGATCAAAATAAACAGATTGTTAATGTAAAAATTAATTTAAAAACTTGTGTTTTAGTAATTGGTTTTTATTCTTTTATTCTTAAAAATATAGAGAATGGAACGAGAGAACATGCTGTGCCGATCCCATATAACGTGGGATAAGGGCAGACAAGAAGATTCTTAACAACATGCTAGTCTCGTTAACCCTTTTCAGTTATCTCAAGAACATGTGTATTCATGCGTACTTTATAACTATAATCGAGACCAAAAATGTCTGTGGATAAAATTATAAATTATTAGAGGAAGTGTCAAAGTAGCGCCGCGTAAATAAACCAAAAAAGTAAAAACATGGTATGGTCATATAACACGAAGAAAAGAATGCCATGCTACTAGAAAAATGTTAGAAAAGAGAATGGATACAGAAAAGGGTAAATCAAAAGTACAAATGTATGGATTGCGTAAAAGATGACAAGGCGGTATGAATTTTGAGACGAAGGCTAACAAAAATAAGGCTAATAAAAATATAACAAAAATAAGAAGGCTGACAAAAATATCGATTGAGTCGATCAATTACTCGCTAAATATTTATGAACCTTAGAAATCAATTACTTATAAATGCAATGCATCGTACTATAATTGATATAGCTCTCAAACATCGAGGAGCACTTCAGCTCAAACGAGTTTTTAATTTTAATCTTCTTAATCATTAAGTATATTTTGGTTAACAGTTAACAGATGTCGTTTTATATGTGGGAAAGTTTTAAATGGGCCAAAGCGGTATCATTGAATACAAGCAACGGTAAATTTTTAATGTTCCTGCTTTCAGGACTATTGTACGTAAAAGAGAAAATACGTAGTTTGACGTTTTCCATTTCTCTTATTTTGATCACTTGACGATGCAACCAGCTTGTTTGCTTCCGAAACGAAAATATGCTATTTTTTGTCTTTATTGCTGAGGAACAGCGGACATGGTGGCGGTCCACTTAATAGTAAGCAGCTACCGTCGTCTATGGATATTTACGAAGCTAGGGGCACCGTGAACACGCTGCTGTTCCATATGGGTACAGGAACCTGGGTCACTTATGTCGGAACACAACACAAGGTTATTATGGCGACATATTTATAGATCAAGGGATTGCCATCCGGTCAAGCTTGGGGCCCTACCACTTAGCTAGAGTTGTTTTGTCGCCTTTTACAACAGGCCGACCCCGGCCGCAGTTATTAGTATTCTAACTCCGCCCCTGCATGGTAAAGGTGATTCTCCGTTTTACACAACTGACCTCGTGTATTAAGAAAGTTTAAAAGCCAGTATACTAGTATTTTTTATTGTTATTCAAACGTATCACATGTCTTTGATGCTGATAATTCAAATGTCGTAAATTTTACGCAGAATTTTCATTTCCCTAATCTGTTTGAAATAAAACCTCTTAGGTTGTATATGAAATGCAAATTAACCATCTAAATAACTAGGTCGGATGCCTAAATGGATATTCAAATACGTAGAAAACGAGAATCATTGGAATATTTCAGCATTATTAAAGGGACAGGGTCGTAGTCAGAAATTCATTTTAGGGGGTCGAGTTCTGGATGTTAGCAGTAGGGTAATATCGGGAACAGGTTTTAGATTATTTGCTGATCAATATCATTAGCATTACGAGATTATATTGTATGTTAGGCAAATGTACTACTGGAAATATGGCTCACAAATTTGTACATTGCAAACCTTGTGCATGTCATCGGTCCAACGGAATTCCTACACTTATATTACAAACCAAAGTTAATCTACGTGGCAACCACTCTGGGTTGATAAGTATGCCGCCATAATGACGTTGTGTTGTGTTCCGGCATTAGTGACCCAGGTTGCTGTACTCCTATGGGACAGCAGCGTGTTCGCTGTGCCTCTAGCGTCGCAAAAATTCATAAGCGACAGTAACTGCCTATTAAGTAGGACGTGTTAACTGTCTTCTGTTTCTCGGTAGTAAAAAAGACGATGTATATTTATTATTACCGCCTTAAAGTATAAATTAGTAAATATGGGAGTCCGTTCAAGGACATCACCCCCTCACCAACAACGGCCCTGTTACAGGTACGGGATCGTAAACCATTTCGGAGGATCGCGTTACGCATTATACGAATGGAACACGATATTTAATAAAATCCAAAAGGTATATTTTCTGAATATTATTTATTCATGTTCTGTAAATCTTTTCTAGTTGGTCTTTATTTCCTTCCATTCGCGAGAAAATTACTTTCAATTTTACTTTTTTTGTTCTGAGTTTATTAAGCTTGGTTTCGTGGAAATTAAATTTAAATACATTTTATAGTTCGATTTTATTATTATAATATGTATTTATTTACAAAAGAAAAGTATATATGTAGTGTATAAGTTGTGTAGTGCCCAATGCCAACTTAGTTAGGGACTAAATGGCGTTGTGTATATAATAAAAAATATGACTAAATATCCAAGGTATTGTGAGTAAATAGATACAAGAGGAGAGGTAGACCAAAGAAGGTGGAAGGAAAATGTTGTGCCGACCCCATATTATGTGGGTTATCCCACTTCTTCTTGCCTTTATGGGCAGGAAGAAGGAGGTCACGAGTTCGATTCCCGTGCAGCGTCTGGGACGTTGGACGGAAATCGAACCCGTGACTTCCGCAAGCGTACCGAGGTACGTTAGCCGTTACGCCAGGAAGTCGTCAAAATCTATTCAAATATATTAGTCAAAATACAGTCATATACGTGTATGTATAGTTAAAATGTTGCTAAAACAGCAAAACATGATTAAAATCTGTTCGATAATTAAAATAAAAAGAACTTTAGTGAAAGCTATTAATACTATGTTTACAATTTAAGACAGATCATATAGCCAAAGGAGAGATGGACTCTAAAAAGGCCTGCGATGCAGAATTTTCTTCTTCTAAGAAACGTATGACAAGGAAAGTATATGAATTTATATATATATATATATATATATATATATATATATATATATATATATATATATATATATATATATATATATATATATATATATATATATATATGCTAGCAGCCCGTCCCAGCTTCGCATGGGTATTTAACAAAAAATTAAACCCTTCTATTTTTTTTCGGTTTCGGGGAAAAACCTCTCTTGACGGGTTCCCCCGGCCCGGGGGGACCGAGGGATATAAGGGACTCCGGAAAAGATGTTCGACCATCCGACTACCCACTAAAAAACCCCGCTGTTCTCCTATCGCCTACGCCCGGGCCCACGGATATATGGCCTGCCGATCTCGTGGCCCGGGCCGGCGCCGGCCCACGCTTTGTCTTAAATCGGGCCCCTTCTAAAGTGCTGGCGCCAGGGGGTCAGGCTTTCGTCCCCCCGGCGCTCTCTTGTAACAACTCTATGAGTTGAGGGGGGCTGCGGAACAGCACGCGGCCTTTTCCCTCACGGCAATAGTGCGGGCGGCGGATCCTCCCCCGAGGGGCTTCTACGGCGGCCGGAGATCGTTGCCCGCCCTCCGGCGCCGATGACGCGGCCTACGTTGGCGGGAGGGGAGTGCGGTGGCGGAGTCCCGCTCCCGTTCCGCCGCCTCCCTTGCAGATACTACTGCCTCGCAAAAGGAGGCGACAGCTGTCCATCCAGGATCGCCCCCGACCATGGACAGAACCAGGGCCGGGAGCGACAGGTCCGCGGCCAATTCCGGACGGGACTCGCATCCCCGTTGCGTGCTAGTCAGGCGTGTGTACGACTACCAGACGACACTCCAGAAAAAGCAGAGTCGCTTGACGTCGTAGCCGGCCCAGCAAGACCAACCGACAGCGAGGATGCAATTCCCGCCCCGGGAACACTCTCTGTGCAGGCGCAGTCGAAATAGGCATGGTTTTGACTACCAAATCAGGTCCCATGGTAGAACCCGGGACCCCAATCAGTATTCGCAACCATCCCATCGGGAACCATGCCACGAACAGAGAGCTAAGTTGGAAAGGATGTAAGAGGTAGACGGAAAGAAAGGTAGGACTCTGTCGTCTCGAACGGAGAGGGTAGTGAAGCGACGGATGCTCGGGCACCTCGGGTACGCACACCCGTGCACTCCTCGGACAGAGGAGCGCCCCTGGGGGCAAACCCTTCTATTTGCGTCAGGTTACTAAAAAAATAAAATTGTAAAGAAAGTTTGAATATTATTATTTCTATGAGCTTTTATTTTAATGATTTTTTTGCTATTCCTTTTTATTTATTTTTCGTTATTTTTTAATAAGTATTCTAATTTTTGTAAAAACCCCAGTGACGCACGCCTACATTGCATAAGGTGCTGCCTAGCTAGCCGAACAGGTTGAGCGGCTACCACGCAACATTTTTCTAATACTTACATTTTTAAACTCGTGATATCTTTCGAATGGAATATCCGAATTGAATAATTCAAAAAGTTATATAAAGGTATTGAAACAGTTTTGAATATGATGTAATTTATTTTGATAAGGATTAATACCAAGATCCAAATAAAGAGCCTTTTCTAGGGGCGGCATTTCAATTAATTTTTTAAAATAAAAGAACACTTATTGTGGCATAACTATAATAGTTAGACATAATGCTGTCGCGACACTTTTTGTAAATAATGATGTGTTCTGCAAAGTTGTAGTACATTATTTTATTCTATCATCAATAGTTTTCGCAACGCACGCGATTTAAATAATATTTTAGGTAATTTTTTTACACTTCGGGTTACATTATTAGAGTTTTAGTAAGGATCCCTAATTTTTTTGAAAATATAATATAGCCTATGTCACCCGGGGATAGTGTAGCTTCCCAACAATGAAAGAATTTTTTAAATCGGGTCAGTAGTTTCGGAGCCTATTCAAAGCAAACAAACAAACAAACAAACAAACAATCAAATCTTTCCTCTTTATAATAGTAGTATAGATATATATATATATATATATATATATATATATATATATATATATATATATATATATATATATATATATATATATATATATATATACCTAGTCAGGTCATAAATTCTGTCACATGTTTAATGTAAAATAATTGTAACAAGTTTATTAATTATGTAACCATTCATATACCAAAATGAACTTAACAAAACATAGATTCTTATGACATTAAAGTTTATTCAAAATGACCTCCGTGATTTTGAAAACAAGCCTTCAATCTGCGCGGCCAGTTGTCTATCGCAGCACGAACGAGGTCCATGTCAATATCGGCGGCTGCCTTAATCAAGGATGTCTTGAGTGACTCCAAATTGGGATGAGGCTTTGAGCACGCCTTTTCCTCCAAGTGTTGCCATATCTTGTAATCTA
Source organism: Malacosoma neustria (assembly GCA_963693495.1). Lineage (NCBI taxonomy): Eukaryota > Metazoa > Arthropoda > Insecta > Lepidoptera > Lasiocampidae > Malacosoma > Malacosoma neustria. The sequence continues at coordinate 1,937,780 of OY856372.1, forward strand.
ACGGATTCAAATCTGGACTGGAGGAGGGCCAGTCTTCGTGCCGGATGAAGTCGATTTCACGCGCCGCCAGCCAGTCTTGTGTGCTCTTCGCTCTATGAGCTGGCGCCGAATCTTGTTGGAATACCCAGTGCCTGTTATTGAACATGGTATGAGAAACAGGTTCCACAAGGTTCGTCAGGACTGTATTTTGATACACAACAGCATTCGTTTTTACACCTTTCTCACAAAAATGTACCTCTGTTAAGCCCCAATAAGAAACTCCCAACCATACCATGAGCGAGGATGGAAAATGACCTCGTTGGACACGCGGAATACGGTTGCTCGCTTCTTCACTACTGTGTGCGTACACCTTATCATTTTGTTTGTTGTAGCTCTCTTCTACGGTAAACATTTTTTCATCCGAAAAAAGAATTTCCCGATATTTTTTTCCCGCGTACCGCTTCAACAAAGCGCGGCATGTCTCAGGTCCATTAGACGAGCATTCAAACGATGTCCTGTTTTTCTTCGATATGCCCGAAGCCCTAAGTCTTCATTTAACACCCTTTTCACCGTGGTTCTGCTTAACCCCATCTGAAGGGCCAACAGTTTCTGCTTACGTTTGGGATTTCTTTGAATTCGTGCCTTCACAGCTTTTATCACTGCTGGAGTCCTAACAGACCGAGGGCGACCACTTCTTGACCTGTCATCTACACTAGAGTCTTCATTGTATCGTTTGATGGTACGATAAACGAATCTTTTGGTAATATTCAAATTTTTCAGTATGTTAAAATTTTGAATTGGCGCGTAACCGCAACGATGCAATGCAATAACTGCAACACGGTCTTCTTTAAGCGTCCACTCCATATTTAAAAATGAGTAAAATTCTAAAAGTTATACATTTTTATTTTCATGAACAATTCGAAATTCTAATTCAATAAACTTTTTTGTGGCCAGCATTCTAAAAGAAAAGTTTTTACTGTGTGACAATAGTTATGACCTGACTAGGTATATTCCTGCATTATTATGGCGGTTCAGTTATTATGGCGGCATACTTAAAACCAAAGGTGGTCGCCATCGTCTAGGCTGGGCCCTACCATGTAGCTAAGGTGAGTTGTTTTATCGCCTTTTACGACAGCCCGACCCTGGCCGCAGAGGTCAGTATACTTTCTCTGCCCCCGCACGGATAAAAACAAAACTCTTAGATAGAAAACAAACACCGAGAGGATGTTGGAGGTCATGTGTCACTCGAGTCGAGTGCGACCCCAAGAGGGATCCGGCAACTGGATACAAGCACTCGACATTTACTCAGCGCTTCAATGTTGTATCGTGTAATATCTAGAATTTTCGAGTAAAATCTGCTATTGAGTCAAGTTTACAACTAATAATACATTATATATATATTCAAAATGTTTAAAGTATTGTAAGCTTCATTTTAAAAGAATTAAACTACATTCAACGAATGTCTTATTTAGGTACATTACGAGTACTATAACAATTGCAATGTCGTATCCTAATTGAATAGATACATGCATGACTTGCGGGTTACTCACCCTAGTAATCTCGATATGTATGTTTCACTGTCATTAATTGACTTTATAAAACTGCTGAAGATGATAATTATATGAGAAGCATCGGCATCGAATTTATTATCGCTAATATCTTAATTTATAATAACATAATAAATTTACAAATATTCAAAACACAAAATTATGTCCTCTACTAGTTTAAGTTTAAAACATAACTTCGGTATGAAAAAACATTTGAAATTGCACTTATATAACGCTAATACGTAACGTAACGGTAACGTGTAACGCTTAGCACGGATAGACTGGCCGCGCGGCCAGCGCCTATATGCGAGAGGCCCGTACGTCCGTATAAAAGCTTCGCTTCAAAACCTGAAAAGATACATACTTGCTTGATAATCTACTTTTATGAAATTGTGAGCTAGTTCTACTCCAAGTGAGGGTGCTATCTGCAAGGTCAGTGCTGTAACTAACTAAGTGGTTTCTTATTTTAGTCATGTTACAGGTAAATTGAATGAATTGTACCATCGTGATATAGGGTGTATAGAGACTCATTACTAACTGTTGTAACACAGTTTAATTTACTTGTATACTAGTACACGCATTAGCTTGTTTCGTGCTGCTGTACGGTAATATACTAATTAACGTTGAAATATCTATACATTTCACGAATTTTTCAAGTCTCTTTTTCTCTGTGCCGGGGAGGAGTAAGAATGCTGACTCTTCCAGCCAAAGGCGGGGAGTTGTGAAAAAACCCTAGGTGGTCGGGTTTTAAGCCCGTCTGAATAGTAACTGTTAAAACCTGCGTGTTTTGTATATTTATATAATCAAAGCACTGGCATGTTTTAAAAGTATAGTTTAAAATATTCTAGTGACTTTTACATCGTAACTTGTTTTTTTTTTTCATTCTTACTTCTGTCTTATTAAATACATTCTTGTTAATCGGCATCTTACAAATTTATTTATTTTAAAGGATTGCTTCTTAAACAGCAATTCTTTTCGGGACTCTGCCTCTATAGTAACTACCCTTAGTGTCTATATGCCGCCATTATAACCTTGTGTTGTGTTCCGATATAAATGACCAGGTTCCATTTCTATGCGAACGGCGGCATTCCTAGCCAATGGTGACTGCCTACAATTAAGTAGGCCGTCTGCCTGGCTGCTGTTCCAGAGCGAAAAAACTACCTTGAAGTTACTACGAGGTAAACGACGCGTTGGCTTCTATAGCGTATTGTATTGCATATTGTAAATGTACACAAGAAAAAGTTGCTTAACTTTTTTATTAACCATGTAATGTATTCATATAAAATATTAATCAGAACAACATTTTTTTATTGCTGTACGACAGCAGACAGGCTGACGGCCCGCTTAGAATTTAGCAGTTACCCTCGCCTGTGGGTGTTCGCGACGCCAGTGGCATCGCGAACACGCTGCTGTCCCATAAGAGTATAGGAACTTGGGTCACTAATGCCGAAAGACAACACAAAGTTATTATGGCGGCATCCATAAGACCGAAGGTGGTCGCCTTCCAGACGGGCTTGGGGCCCTACTACGTAGCTAGAGTGGGTTATTTTGCCGCCTTTTACGACAGGCCGACCCCGGCCGCAGAGGTTAGTATTCTTTCTCCGCCCAACAACAACATACTCACTATACCAGTAAAATTTAAATATTATTAAAAAAATCAAGATACAATCACGCTGTATAATATTGTTTACAATAATGACTTAATAAGATGTTTTTTCATATTTTCGAAACAAATCTTGCCTCAAAATCAAAGTGTACGAAAAAGATTTCTAAAGACTCCATCCGAAGCATTACATCGCAATCGATACCTAACTAATATTTAAAGAGTGTCGTTGCCTTTTTACATTCTTGATATCGGAAGTGGGTCACGGTCGAGCATTACATCGAGGAGGGGAGAACAGTTCTGAGTTCTACCCCTAAAGCGTCGCGAAATTAAAATGTTACTGTGAATGATGGCTGTGCGACTGTGTCGAGCGGGGCGGGTGCTTCTGACACTTTACTCAGTGTGGCAACACGAATAATCCCCTTCTTCTACCATCTTACGTCTGTAGAGAATTTAACTCATATTAATAAACGCAGCAAGCGTTCTATAGACAGTGTTTTAACATTTTAATTTTTACGATACATTATTGTTTTATTTGATTGGGTTCAAGACCACAAAAAGTGTATGTGCAGGTATAATTTTTATAACTGAGTTCAGCAGACAGACGTGTGGTCCAACCTTTAGTAGTTGGTCACCGCTGCTTATAGATTTTTGCAATATTACTGCATCTAATGCTCTCACTATCATGCTCTCGGGTTCGAAATGAAACTGGAACCTGGTTTATTAGGGCCGGAACACAACACGAGATCACTATGGTGGCTTGTTTTACCAGTTTCTCTTTTTTTATTGCTGTAGGTTATAAACAGGTTGTAGACAGGCTGATGGCCACTTAGAATTGATCAGTTACAGTCGCCTACGGTTGTTTGCAACGCCAGTGGCATCGCGAACACACTACTGTCCCGTAAGGGTACAGGAACTTGGGTCACTAATGCCGGAGCACAACACAAAGTTATTATGGCGGCATCCTTGAGACCAAAGGTGGTCGCTATCCAGACGGGCTTGGGGTCCTACCACGTAGCTAGGGTGGGTTGTTTTGTCGCCTTTTACGACAGGCCGACCCCGGCTGCAGAGAATAAATTTTCATGGCCCTACCATAGCTAGGGTTGTTTTGTCGCCTTTTATGATAATAAGTTGTTCCCGGTTGCAGAGATCAATTTTCTTACGCGCATTGAGAAACATTTTTATTCGTATATAATACAGAACCATACTTTTGTATTTTTTTCGTATTTAGTTTGCAGTGTTATAATGCTTGTTGAGCATTTAAATCACACATAAAAGTATCAATTTATTTTATTATTATATACGTTTATGTTACAAAAACAAGCGATCTACTTAAATAACTAAAGAAATACATCCGTTAACGCCATTACAAGGTACAGGGTGAACAAGGATAAATATTTATTTGTTAACATTCAATTTATAAATCGTACTTAACGGATTATAAAATGCGTATTTCTAATGAGACATCTCTAAATTAAAATTACGTTATACTTCATAAAATATGGTAAAAAATGTTGTACGGAAATTTCCAGCTAATTTGAAGTTGTATCCCTTTCGTCCATAGCTATCTGTAAAAAAAAATATTAACTATCAATAAAATTATGGGAAGAATACTTATAATTATAACTCGATTTTATTCAAGCACGTTTTTATTGCGTAACTGATGACCCACTCAATAGTAAGGGGTTACTGTCGCTGATTGCGGCGCAAGAGGCACCGTGAACTCTGCTATCGGCATAAAGCTATGTGAACATAGGTCACAAATGCCGAAACACTACACAAGGTTATTATGGCGGCATACTTATTTACCAGGGTTGCTCACCATCCAGTCAGGCTTGGGGCCCTACCACGTAGCTAGCATAATTTGGTCGCCTTTTTCAACAGGCGCAGGGGTCAGAATTCTCACGTAAACGGTCACGGTAAACGTTTGCCCACTCCTTCGCCTATAAGTAAAACGCGCTGCCGCTATCGCTTATCCGCTAGTACAGCAACATGGTCCGACCCTGATAAGCAAATGAGAGCGGGTAGATGGCAAAACGGAATAGGCATTTCTACCGTTGTTTGCGAAAAATTGGACATTTTTCCAGGGAAAATATTTCTTAAAGTGCGAAAGCGTGAATTAAACGAAATGAATTGAAATATTCCTTTTATATTCCCTTGGATATTAAGTGCAGGAATGGTTTGCTTTGGAATTTTCCAAATAAAAATAGGTTTCTAAATTTCTTATATTTCATCATAATCGTTTATCATTATAAGAATTAGACTATTCTATAACATATCCTAAAGTTCTTCGGGCACATCACCCGTAACGAGGACTCGATGGAACGGCTGGTTGTGCAAGGGAAAGTCGAGGGCAAAAGATCTCGTGGGCGCTCTCCGACACGGTGGACACACCTCATCAATTCTGTGACGCACTCCGGCATCAATAATTGACCAACGCATGACCACGACCACTCTGTCAAGAGTGTACGAATAAGAAGGATTCTATAACATACTTAGAGAGTCATAAAGGACGACTTATGTATACAATTTACTAAAAAAAATTCTAATCTACTTTCTCTTCCCGAGTAAAGTGTTGATTAAAAGAAAATATATGAAATATGATTAAAAATATTGTTATTCCTAAGAACGGTTTCATTTTCATCCCAAGTTTGGATGCTTCTGTGTATTTATTTACAAAATACACGTTTATAGGTAGTCTATGAGTCGTCAAGTACCCTTAATGCTCCTGCTGCTTACTTGAGGGCTAGATGGCGTTATGGGAACTGTCCCAGTTTATTTATTCATTATATCACTTACTTAAAGAGTTGTAAAAGGCGAATAATATAACAGTTAACAGTTTGTAGAAATGTGTTGGGTTCCCGCTTTGGGTTTGGAGAGATCCGACGGCGGTCGCTGTAAAAACCAATTGCTGCGGTTCCTGCAGGGCCTTAATTTCTGAGAAGATACTGATCCTTCCTTAACTTAGCTTATCTTATTACTTATTATTCTCTATAGAAAAATGTACCTGGTAGCTGAATTGAATACCACTCGGACACCATTCTAAAGCTCCTGCGTTCAAAATTCAAGGTGACATATATATGGCATAGCATAATATCCATATACTGATGGTGATAGGGGGAGGGCCTAGTCCAGTAGTGGGACGTTATGAGCTGTTATTTTTTATTCTATAGAATTATTACGCACTGTGTTCCGTTTGAAAATATTAACAATTGAATACTTTTAAAATGTTAATAAAGTACATCAAAAAGCAACATTATCATAACAAACTTACCGGTTAAACATCGCTTAATAACGCACTAAGTTAAGTATGATAGTGGATTAAATGGGGCTTAAGTTAACTTTAAGTTAGATTATGTCATATTTGAAATGGAGTTAAGGATTTAACTTAATAATGTTGTTTTAGATTATAGTTGTCATTTCATTAACTCATTAAGCTATTAATATCATATATTAATATCATTTTTTTCAATGTCGTCATTCTGACATTAACACTGGTTTGGTGGTTAAGTTAGTGTTCATGTTCGGCTGTAAGTGAAGAGAAATCCCCATGAAGATAAAATATTTGTATGAAACACATGCTATCTCAGGGCGTATTTAATATTATTTATTAACATTTGAAATGACTTTTATTTAAAAGCAATATTTCTAATGTTATTTATTTATTTATATTATATTGTTATTTATATTTAAATTTTTTTTTTCTAGTAAATTTTTACTACTAATAAATTTTTTTTATTGCTGTAGGACAGCAGATAGACTGACGGCCCGCTTGGGATTTAGCAGTTACCATCGCCTATGGGTGTATGTAACGCCAGTGGCATCGTGAACACGCTGCTGTCCCATAAAGGTACAGGAACTTAGGTCATTAATGCCGGAACACAACACAAGGTTATTATGGCGGCATACTTAAGACCAAAGGTGGTCGCCATCCAGACGGGCTTGAGGCCCTACTACGTAGCTAGGGTGGGTTGTTTTGTTACGACAGGCCGACCCCGGCCGCAGATGTTAGTATTCTTTCTCCGCCCCTACACGGATAAATCATATATTGGTTTAAAAAATGCGTGAGAGAATCTCTACGCTACCATTCTGAAGGGTTGAAAAAACAAATTTACGTAACGCGTAGTTCTAAATCCCTCCTCCCCTGTAATGCGTCGTAACGTTTTACAAGCACCGACGGCGCCTTTCACTTGGTCCGTCCACCTCATCAATGATCTCCCGCGTGGTCGGGTGCCCTCAACCTTGCCCTGCACTACCAGGCATTCGATGGATTCGCCTCCGCGCCGTGATACGTGTCCAAAGAAAGTGAGGATGCGATAAAACCTTATAAACATAAAAATTAAAACTAAAATCAAAAATGCTTACACAATTTACAAACAGCTGAAGTGGTGATGGACATGAGATATAATTAGAGAGAAGAAATAAAAAAATGGTCAAGAATTATAATCAAATGGTACTCATTATATAGTAAAAGGAACAGAAGTAGACAGACTAAGAGACGGGAAGATGACCTCAGAAAAGTAGCTGGACCAACATGGACTGATACAGCAAGAAACAAGAATGGAGATCTTAGAGGAGGCGTTTGTCGGAAGACAAGTTGTACCTAATTAACTACGGTTGGCAGATATTATCAAAAATTTGAAATACTTAACAAAAACAACAATAAGCAAGAAAAAAAATGTTATTTAGGAACTAAGTACAATAATAAAGGCTTTTTATTTTATTATTTATTATTAGACACAATTAATGTTTTCAAGTTAATAGTCAACTTATTTTTTGAGAAAAATATTTGTTTGTGATCATTAAAAATAATAATGGATCAATTTTAATATATTTTATTAATCAGTAAAAATTCAGACTAATATTATAAATGTGAAAGTAACTCTATATCAGTGAAAATGTTACAGCATTTTCACGCCTAATCCGCTGAACCAATTTTGATGAATTTTGGTATAGAGATAGATTGGATCCTAGATAAGGACCTGGGCTACTTTTATTTTAAATTTATATGACAAAACAACGTTTGCCGGGTCAGTTAGTATAGGCATACTACCTGATAGATAGCATAGATAGGCATCTATCGTAGTATATCTCCGCCATGAACGGAACCGTCCACCTTCTTTGCCGCTCGTCCCCTTGCGGTATTATACGCGTAATATTATTATTATATTCAATCACAGTATCCTAAAATTAAGTATCTGTTCGAAACTACAGGCAAGGCTACTTTCAATTAATTTAAATATGGTAGATATTTAAGTTATTGAAATCAAATTTTATATCATCAAAATGTCGGTGTTTTCTTTTATAATACGAGTACGCTTCTGGAGGCAAATGAATTCGAAGCCGTTAAAATAAAAAAAGGTTCGATACAAAAGTTTGTTAGTACAACTGGCCATTATTCAAAGTGCAAAAAAGAAAACGAACCTATTGCGTTCGTAATCCAAACAAAAAAGAAAGCAACTAACAATTCAATGTTCGAATAATCGGATTTAAATTTGAAATTCGAATTTCGTTCGTGCTATTTTAACGGTCGTGCGTAAAAAGGTTATGTTTTATACATTACGTTCTAACGCTCTTTGAGAAAAATCTGTATTTTTAATGTGTTATCAATTTATAATTGAAAAAAAAATCTATTCCTTGTAGCTGGCACCTTCAAATAATATGTCCACGTTACTTTATAAAGCATAAACTTTGACATATCCGGCATTCGATTCTAAGATGACATTTCCAAATGCCGCTGTGTGTACTTTACACAACCCGCTGTGCGAAAACCTTGCGGTGAAGAATTTTATAATAACTGCTGTATAAGCAGCATAAAGAGATGCATTCCTCGAATCTCTATCCAAACCAGAATTGTCTACGCTACATGAAGAATATGATGGTTATCTGAGCTGATGGGGTCTCCATCCAGGCCTGGAAGGCGATGGGCTCACGTGGATCATCTTAACCAGTACACATAAATTACAAGCAAACAGGATTTAACGCTAAGATACGTATAATTTAAGTATTTTTTTCATAAATGTGACGAAGAAACCAGAATCATGAAATATATTTTATCTATGTATAGTTAGCATCAATAAGATTCAATTCTATTGATTCACTAACGTAAACATAAACTTTACCGATATCGGTATATTAGATATTGTGTTTATATTACGTAAGATCGATGTAAACATCTTTGTACACAATGAGAGGCGAAGATAAAGTTGTCGAGATCTCCTTTTATAGGGTCTTCCAACAGGGACCTTCGAACTTTAACAGTTGATAACGGCCATCTTGTTGAAGCTACATCTGTCAAATTAGTTGTCATTTATTCAGTCTGTTTTGCTAAATCACCATGGACGGATATAGCATTCAACAACACGTACAAATAATAAAATTGTTTTATTAAAATGGGTGTTCTGTCTGGGCAACGTACCGTGCGCTTCGTCCATTTTACGGTCGCCATAATCGTCCTACCGAGAGGGCTGTTCGCAATATGGTGGATAAATTTGAGTCCACTGAGTCAGTAAACGATCGACCAACACCCGTACGTTGACGAAACGCAAGCTCTGCCGAAAACATCGCCGATGTCTGTGAGAGTGTGCAAGAGAACCCGAGGCGGTCGATTTCGCGTCGCTCACAAGAACTCGGGCTTCCGCAGACCACAACTTAGCGAATTTTGTGTCATGACTCCGGCTTGCACCCGTACAAAATTCAACTGACCCAGGAACTGAAGATAAACGACCATAGACAACGATGTGTGTTCGCTGAATGAGCTCTGGAACAGTTGGCTACTGACCCTAATTTTCATCAAAATCTTCAAAGATGAGGCCCATTTCTGGATGAATGGGTTCGCGAACAAACAAAATCGACAAATTTGGGACGATACCAATTCACATGAGATCCAAGAGCGTCTAATCCATTACGAAAGAGTCACTGTTTGGTGTCGATTTTGGGCTGGCAGCGTTATCGGTCCATATTTCTTTGAGAACGACGTTGGCCAGACCATCACTGTCAACGGCGAGCGCTATAGGTCGATGATTACCAGTAATAAAAAAAGTATTTAAAAGTATAGCGTAGGGATATTCAAGGGCAAAAAACAAGTGTTTGAAGTTCGATGTTATTATTAAATACAAACATTCTGTTTGTATTTAATAATAACAATCCAAAATAATAAAAATAAAAAAATAAACTGCGACTGTAATAAATACAGCGCGGTTGGTTGCAAACTGTTTATTCCAAATTGACATTTCATTTATATACGAGTATAATTAACTACCCTCTACTCATAATTATAATTATACATAAGACACCCACATATTATTATAGCGACGATTCACACAGCGCCATCTAGTCCCAAATTAAAAGCAGAGTGCTTGTGTTGTGGGTACTAGACAATTGATACACTTTTTTATAATATTTTTTTTTATAAATAAATACATACTTCTTCAATACTTCAGACACCTAATCCGTGCGGGATTTAACGCTAGAATGATAATGACACATACTTAAACATCTAAACTCGGGAGTCGAATTCGTGACCTCTGAAAATGTACCGACATGTATTAGCTGTTGAGACATGGAGATAGTATGTGCGTTAGATGATGATCAGTATACCAAGCTTGTCCAAAACGAAACCGCTCATTTGTGTTGTAATGTACACATTAGACGTGAAATAGTGCCTAAGAAGCCTTAAGAGGATTGAAGTCGGGTCTTCCTGGTTATATTTGGTTAAGTTGGTGCGAATAATTTCATTCAGCGTCTTTGCAAACTTAGTACTTTAGGGGCATAGAACGAGGACTAAATAAATACAGTTGACAGGAAGTCGATATATTGCGCCAAAGCTGCGCCAATCTCAATGTTCAGTGATGAATTTCTGTTGACTGAATAGTGTCTTGTGTTATTTCGACTTCTTCATGGTTCTCTTGTTTTCATTATATACAAATTAATTTGTAAGTTAACCAATAATAATAAGTAATATGACTTTAAGCGGATTAGTTTTAATGAATGTTATCCTTATGATTACCGTAGTTTTCGGTTATTTGGTTAACTGTTTTTATAGGTCATTGAAATAGGTATTACATACATCAATACATCTATTGCAGAGAATTGTCTTTAAAAATAATGATAGTTTAGCCCGCTTTAGCATTTGATGCTTGAATCGCTTCCTTGTGAATTGCTTGTAAAGGTTTTTTTTTTTGGATAACAACTACACTACTTTTAAAAGCCTTATTTGGTATATGTAAAAGGAATATATAAATAAAACGGGAAAATATACATAAATCATTTAAAATACAGCGTGCTTACTGCCCGCTGAAAACTAAAACGGCCTTCCTACCGTCCGTTCAAGTTTAAAATTTAAGTAACGAAGAGACGTGGAATCATTACCCCGTTCTCGCAACACGTACTCAATCGGGGCCCGTCCGAAATCAACGGCTATCCCATAAGCGTGACTTTTGCCCCCGGAACTGAAGGGAGGGGGTATTGATCGCGGGTGCCCGACTTCGGGCACCCTCGGGCGCGTTCGGCTTACTTCGGCATCAGGCTGCACCGTCTGTTTGGTCAACTTAGTACAGTTCATTGCAAGTTTAATTGGGACAAGGTTAGGTTTGGACACCAGTCTCAGTTTCCAGTCTGGAATAGTTCGATCTAATTCTAAATTTGATTTTCTAATTAGTTTTGGATATTGTTTGTTTTGGATTTTTTGCGCTCAATTATTATAACTCGAATACTCGAATTAAAAATAAAATATCCGGATGACCGAGCTTAGCTCGGTATTTTTTTTTTATAAATTGTGTTTTAAATTACAGTTTAGTGATCTTCCCATGAACTTATATATTATCACATAACGACTTGTGATCTAATTGGCAAGACCTCCTTACCTTAGAGGGTTTAATCCTAATCAAACTACCTACCCTTTTCAAACCTTATTTTTTTTTAGGCTGACGGCTCACTTATTAGTAAGCAGTTAAACCAGAGTTCCCCAAACTTTTTTGTGTCGTAGACCCCTTGCCATGTTTTTCCGTGTTGGGTAGACCCCCTACTTACCTGATATTGATTTCCTGTAAATTTCTAACTGTAGTGAAATTTAGTGTTAAAAACTTAAAGTAAAAACACATGTTAATTTATACATTTATTAATTGAATTTAAATTAAAACTACTCAAAATAAAATTTTGTATCTGTTATGTAAAATATACACGTAACATTAAATAAACATAAAATAAATTTTTTACTTAATAGGTACTTTTATAAATAATGTATATGTTTTGATATTATAAGATAGTATGATGTAAGTAAATATGTACTATCAGTGTATGTGTTGAGATCCACTATCGTGGACTCCCATTTTCATTTCATGGACCCCCAAATTTTTTTTCGCTGACGTAGACCCCTTGCAGGTTGTCATAGACCCCTAGGGGTTGATATAGACCACTTTGGGAATCACTGAGTTAAACCATTGCTTAAAGACGTGTGCGACGCCCAGGGCACCGCTAACGCGCTACCGTCTGCGTGTGGGAACCTGGAACTTGGCTCAGTTATGGCGGCATATTAAGAGAGGTGATTGCCATCCCGACGGTATTGGAGCCCAACTACCTAGACACCTGCGCACAGCTTGTAGCTCATTATAATTCCGACACCCCGCTTTGGTCCTCGGGGTTAGTTTGCCTACAGTAAAAGCACTATGTTTGAAGGTGTTCAATTATATAACAAACTGCCACAGGACTTACAAAACTGTAAAACATGTTTAAACAGAAACTCAAACAATTTGTAATTAACAACATTTAATACTAGAAAACTAAAACTATTATATTGTAAAGACATGTCAGATCTAATGTAGCACATGGTGTTTTAATGTTAACCTCATTTCAAGCGAGCTATAAGGTTCTTGTGAGAAATAAAGATCTTTAAACCTTATATTAAGATCTTTACTGCAAATAAAGTCATATCTATAATGTGAGTAAATAAAATAAAGTTATATTGAGTTTATGATCGTATTTACTTAACTTTATGCATATATTCGGCTTTTGTAGTAGAAAATGTACAACGCAAAAGTATGTTTGCACGTGTGTACGAGTATATAATACGGGTGTTTGCGTAAACAGGGTACGATCAAAAACGGATCCAAAATGACGTTTGCCTTCGACCTTTTTTATTGCAGTAAAGAAAATTTGTTTGCCGTATCAAAGTTGGGAGCGATTTCTTACGACGCTCTGTATTCATTCCGAAGGGTACGGAAGTATTGTAGGTACATAAAACTCCTTTCTTTTTTCTAGGGTTCCAGCTACGTGTTTTTTAAATTCCTGCTCTTTAAGAATATATTGACCGTAACACATTGACTGTCAACTACGAGATAACTCGTAGATTACGTTCTTTTCTAGGACGCCGACTACGAGTTACCTCGTCCTTGTTTACTTGCCATTTTTGTGCAGCTACGATTAAACTCAGAATATATCAGTGCTAATATCGATAGATGGCTTCTGGGAAAAGAACAAAAATCAAAGCTGGCTTGCATGAATAGAAAATTTATTAAAAAACGAACATAAATATAATTATAACTAGAATTAATTTGAGGCCAGATTTCTGAAAATTGCCGTGGCAGTCAACGTGTTAATGTGAAAATCTAAAATTAAAGATAGAAATTTAACAGTATTTAACAGTGCATTATATTATACTTAGACAAACAAACGTAGTGTAAAACACTTCCTAGCAATGATCTACGAATTGCCGGTCAGAGCCGAATGGGAAAAGCAAGGAACCAAGATTTGTTGCACAGACGTAGGGAAACTACGTCCAGCAGTGATCAATAATTGGCAAGAAAATGAGGAGAAGCTCACACATCAATATCTAAAAGGCCTAATACGAGCCCAAAGATCGCAGTAATATGGCAGTAAAATAAAATAGAACTCCCATAGTCTTATTGACGTCATCATCTTCTGTATATATTCGAGTAAAAATCCTGAACGTGTCAACAGTTATCAATTTAGTAAAACAATAACTTCAATAGTGTTGTTACGGCCCAATGAGTGCAATCAAAAACGATTTCAATTTCGGCAACGCATCGCCGAATATACGGATGAAAATCAACACGAGTCGGTCGGAATCGGTTCTGACCGGATTTAGGTCAAAATGGAACAACAAATCAACAATAAATCACAAGATTTAGATTATTGTTCACAACACAAGTTTAAGAAATTCTAGGACGCAAGTAGCTTAGGAATTATTCTAGATTTTCATTACAATTTAAAGAAATATTTTAAGAATAGTCTAAATGACTAAAGCTACAAAAATAATTCCTAAAAACGCATAACAGATTAAAGTAAAGAATTTAAATTATAAAGTTTATAATCTGTATCTCAAAATGTGCTTGGCCCAAAATAGCTCAGTATTTGCTGGTCATTATTTTTCAAATTATGACGCTGTTGACAATTAATATTATTCTGAATTAAAATATCCGAATACTATTGTTTAATCTGACTCCACTCGTATTCATTGCAGTTTGAATAATAGAAAACGTTAAATCAACCAATGCCGTGATTGTCGATTTTATTAATTTCGGAACGAAAAAAAATTCGATTCACTATTTTTGTTCGAAATTCTAATAGTGTTTTGATTTTTGTATCTAAACTAGTTGAGCCGGCAAACGTTGTTCTGCCATATTAATTTAAAAAAAGTAGTTAAGGCCGTTCTCTACGGTCCAATATATGACTATATCGAAATTCATCAAAATTGGTTCAGCGGTTTAGATGTGAAAGCATAACAAACAAACAAACTCACTTTCGCATATATAATATTAGTTAGGATTTCGGTTTTGAAAACAAAACCCAACTTGAGCCCTTTTGTTTTGTTTTTGAGCCCTTTTTGTTTTGGTTTTTAGTGCTTTTCATTCACTTCAATGAATCTGATAAATATACTTCAGTACAGCATTTTATAAAATCGAATTGAATCCTTATCTTACGTTGTTTTGATAATTATTAACATTTTGTCTACTTTCAGCAGGCATTTTTTATTATTGCACACCTGAACTTGAATAGTAAGTAACCGGGATTTAACGTTGCAATATTCACAAAATTATTTAAAGATTAAAGATATGTAGGCAGTAAACTAAAAGCTATTGACAACACTATTAATACGATCAAAACTTGATTTGTTTTATGACATTCCTGTGTGACCAGCAAACAACTCATAAATTACACGACGACCTCGTTAATAGAGCGGACTTTGTAAACAAACAGACAAACAACATGAAACAAAATATATGTAGTTGATTGATCGACGAGTTTACACCCTTTATATTCGGTATTATATTACTAAGGTTAATTAAAAAGTAAAAATATATAGGCAATATCTATAATTTTACAGAATTGGCGTTACAGAAAAATTTAAAGTAAAAATTACAATAATAACATAGATAGATAAATCTTGGGTTACCTGGAAGAAATCGCTTTAAGCGATAAGGTCGCCCATTGTCATACAGCATTATATTTTTGGAGTTTAGGAAGGAAAGAATCGATTTTCATATATAAGTCGCCCGGTGTGAGAAAAATGTGAGAGTAAAATCTACTAATGAATGACCTCGTTATGTTTTTCGTGCGTAAGGCAAAAATTACTTTATTTGTTACAATTTAAGGTTGATTTCACATTAAATATTGTTTAACATATGTCTTTTCATTTATAATTACGTTTTTGGTGCGCAAGGCAAAAATTACTTTATTTGTTACAACTTAAGGTTGATTTCACATTAAATGTTGTTTAACATATGTCTTTTAATTTGTAAGTGACAAGAGTAATTTATTGCTTTGCTCATTTTATATGACGAATGATCGTAAGTATTAGATAATGTTTTGGAGATTTGTGACTTTATTACTAGGTGCCATAGTTGTAATTAGGTTGAACTTAAAACTGTTTTAAAACTTTTTTTATATATGTATATTAATTTCATTAATTTGTTAATTTACCCTTTCATATGGTATTAATCTTTTTTCAGTTAAATAAACTCTTTTTGCGTATGTTTAGACAATCGTACTTAAGTAGTAAACTCCAGTCGTGCGTCGGAGCTGACACACACAGTTTTTGTATATTTTAAGTTAGTTTTAAGTATCTGTATGCAGTAAAAAGTTTCTCATTCATTTAATCTTTATTGTACATCACAGTAAGACATTGTAGTATAATAATATTACGTGTATATCTATGTACAAAGAGTGGTCTTATCGCTAACAAACGATCTCTTCCTGACAACTCTGTAATAGTAATAGTTTAGACCACAAATTTTAGTCCTATTGTCTTGTGCTATCCAGCAGAAGCTGAAGACAGAAGTCTTGCGTAGATTAGTCTATTGTATATATAGTATGTTCCCTAATGGTCCTGCAACTAACTTTCTTGAGATCACTTTCTTTCTCTTACAAGTGATGTCGCATACAAATATAATCTCGCATTAAAGCGAGACATTACATTTAGCCGTGGCAGTTACATCCTTCGCCAACAAATACAAAATATGACAAACACGCGAGCACAAGCAAAGAACTTGTCTGAGACAAAACATATTTTTTTTATAACTGAAGTTCAGCAGAAAGGCAAACAGCCCACTCACCGTCGCCTATGGTCGCTTCCAACAGCAGAGGCATTGCCAACGCGACCGATGGAATTTTATAACGCCTTTTTTATAAATCCCGTATCATACTGCGAGGGGAAACCGTAGGTAGCCTGACGCTAATTCCAAATCTGAATACTACGTGACATGAACTTTCTAGAAAACCGTTTTGCTCAAGAAAAAAGATACTCCAGTGGGGATGAATGCTGATGGCGGCCAGCTGATGTTGGGCGGTGGTTGAAAGTCGATGAAAGCTCACACTAAAAACCTTTATCACAATAATACAAACACACAATTGACGCTTCTGATGTGTACTGGAACAGAAGTACTCTTTTAAGTGGACAAATACAATATACAACTTGCTGTGTAAATAAAAACAAAAAAAACTAATTACAAACCTTGTGTTGTAGACCATACATTTAAGAACAAAACTGTAGGTACCTGCATGGATTTACTTTTTTGTTTAAATATAGATGCCAATATTGCGAGTAGTCCGACCCTCCTACACGCCGATGTAATTTTACAACATCGTAAAGCAATCGCCAGACCATAAATCGCTTGTTTATGTAACTGCACTTTAGTCAAAGGTCAGATTAAGTTGTAAAATAAATAACCTACTGTTACTTTTAAATCGACAATTTGTAAAATAACGTATTTTATACAGAAATATTAATGACGCTATTAAAACACCTCTGTGCAGGGGTGTAGTAAGAATCCTAACCCTAGCGGCTAGGGGTGGCCTGTCGTAAAAGCAGACAAAACAACCTATCCCTGGTCTCTAAATACGTCGCCATTATAATATTTGTGTTGTGTTCCCGCATATATGGTCCAGGTTCCATTTCCCCTACGCGGACAGTAGCATGTTAGCCTTTCCCCTGGCCTTGCAAACATCGCAGTCAACGGTTCTGTTAGTGTACATGTACACCCAATAACGTCACCATTTCTTTTTCCTTTCGGAATTGTTCAGACCACTATATGAAAGAAAGAAAGAAAGAAAACATTTTATTTAGGACACCATAATACACATACATACATTAATAATCCACTTAGAAAACTGTCCTAAATTGGGACTAGCTCAGCATATGCTGATTTTAGATATAAAATCAGCGCTGGTCTTCCGCTAGCCCCGTGGAGTAATGTCACGAACAAACGTGAAACTTATAAAAGTTCATTAACAAAATGGCATAGAAAAGTCAACATAACATATGATTAAACAGAAATAATATTATAGATATTAATTGCAGTTTAAACTTCACTCCAAAAATAACTATTGAAACATATATCTTGAAAAATTATAGTTAATAAAGAACTAAAAAAAAACATGCTTTTACAAAAAATCAAACTAAAAGGAAAAAATAATTTTCAATAAATTTAAATTAAGGATAGTGGGATTAACAAAAAAAATGAATTTTATTGTAAAAAAGTGTGGGGTGCCAATTGCTATTTTGAAAATATATTAAAAATCGCCCCCAAAGGAATCGGTTAATAACAAATAATTACAAACATACAAGTGAAGCCAATATAAAGCGTGAAAAAAAAACACATATTTTTATTTCATTAATAAGACAAGAGATTCACTTAAAATTAATATAAAAAAAGAAAGTATATTATTATAGTATATAAAAAAATTATATTTTAGATCAGATTTTAAAATAAACAAGAAAATACAATAATAAATATGCAAGCTTATATCTAAAATGAAAATGGAAATGTCTAATCAATACCTACCTTTTTTTATTGTTGAGGAGCAGCAGACAGGCCACTGACGGCACACTTAATAATCAGTTACCGTCGCCTAAGATGTTTGCTAGGGCCATCACGAAAACACTACTATCCCATAGGAGTACAAGAACCTGGGTTACTAACGCCGGAACTCAACACAAGGTTAATATGGCGGCAATACACCATGCATGCATGTTTATAGGCTTGAGGCCCTACCACGTCGCTAGTGTTGTTTTGTCGCCTTTTACGACAGGCCGACCCCGGCCGCAGAGGTTAGTATTCTTACAACGCCCCTGCGAGGAGAGAAAGAGGACACTACCTAAGAAGAAGTATGTGTTGTAATAATACTTGGCAACATATTTCGCGTAGTAGAAGAAAGGTCAAAAATTTATTTATGTTGAAGTTCTTAAAGTTGTTTTTTGTTTATCACAGAACTTATATATTCCCTAAACACGATTACGTTTTAAGTCGATTTTAATATTACAGAAAATTATATTCTAATCAATATTTAATTAATAAAGTTGTAACAAGAGTACATTAGATCGCCATAAAAATGGTTTTCCGCGTTCCCATCCATACACCAGGACAAACTCTATGACAATAATGCCCGGGATATTTCGGGCGATGGGCCAGATTGGTCCCGGAATGTTTTCACAAAGGCGGATTTTAATTTAGTCCCACATCGGAGACAATGGACGGACGACGGTTTGGAAATTCCTTTGATTTCGTCATCTGACGTAATGACAAAGTTATCTTTGTGATTATAAAAAGACGGAAATGGCTTCTGGGTATTGCGTCACGGATTGGAAATCTTCTAATGGAGGTTAGAGATAGGCATACTCAGAATGTAGGTCGAACTGTTGATTGTAAAAGTGTTGATTCTTGATTTTCAGTCTTTGTAATCCTGTTTTACTATACGTTAAGTTTTAAACCTTTAAATCATATCAAAGTCCGCACCAGACCCTTACCAATTGTACTGCATATATACAATTTTTTTTACTAAAGATTTCAGTGGAATCCTATATAATCCTAGTTTTTATATCTTAATGTTTCATCGAACGAAAACGAAATGAAAAAATGGCGAGTTTATAAGCATAAATGTAATAGTATGGCTCGAAAAAGAAATCCCTGGATCCAGACCACACAAGAATTTGCGACGCTGCTTGGTTACTGAAATGGATTTGGACTCCAAAAATATTGGTGAAACTCTTTCCATCATTCGTGAGATATCTTTTAATATAAAGACGCATAAAATGCTTATTAATTGGAACATTTTCCATAATTTCAAGCAGCTCAACTAACCGGCCAATGGGAATGAGAATGAATGGATCAGCGCTGCATGGAATAATAAGTGGGACTTAAAGGACAATTAGTTTGGAGGCCACTTCGAATAGGCAGCTCAGAGGTTAGGGCAACGTGATTTGGGAGATTGTGCGCCACCATTTCGTTGGTATAATTAAAATTAATTTGTAAGTACATCGGTTCTTATTATATATACTTGAATTAGAACATATAACAATTATTTACGTTCAAAAATTTCTTCTAAAATACAAAAAAGTAATTATATTTTACGTAACAAAAGCCTTCGTAATCGTATTAATACCAATATGCGTACTTTTCCGTTAGCCGGGCGCAAAGGGTAAGTTAGGTTAACGTTTCGGTACACAAGTTTCTTGTAGGTTATGGTTGTTTTTTTTATGATCATCCATATCTCTGTGGCTAATTGCGCGAATAGCCACACAGATACGAGTGGTCATAAAAAAAATAACCGTAATCTATATCAGCCTGTATTGGAACGCACAGACGCGCTTTTCGGAACATTTTGTACGGTTAAAAAAAATCAACCCTCCCTCACACTCAGATATGCTCCCTTATTTTGTCTCCGGTGCGGCCCAGAAATATTTATTAATAGTAAGCAAATAATATTCTAACTTAACCTACCCTTTGCACCCGGCTAACGGAAAAGTACCCTAATATGTTATTATTTTCATCGTAAAAACCCATTTTATAAAGTGAATGTGTTTAAAATAAGACATAAAAGATATACAAACCAAAAACTGCAATGCGCTATTACACTTATTGACAGCAGTCCAATGATGGTATCAAATTAATTGATAAACTTGATATTATCATTGAATTGATGCAATGCAATGAAATTGCAGCTTTCGAACACTTCAATTCAACATTTAAATTCACACTTCAACATCACATCACAATCAATGTTTAATTTACATACCAAGTGAGAAGTATTAGGTATCAAGAAACTGTTGTATTTGTAATAAGTGCAGATATTCTCGATATCTTTTGAAAGTAACAGTGATCATAAGCTGAAAAAGACAAGCCCGGTCCGGCCACGAGCGGACACCCTTAATTCTTTTTTATGATCTTTTTATTGGAGTTCGGAAAGCGGTTGAATGGCCCTCGTTAAAACTCCCAGTACTTTTACTTAAAGGAGCTCATAAAAGGTATTTTGTACTGAACGCGCTTCATTTATTTGTTCCCTTCATTGCTTAATATTTGGATTTATTTTCATCAAATGCCGGGGTTTTATAGGGAATTGTTAAAGAATTTCATCAATAATCGAGTTGTTATTAAAGAAAAGGTTTAAGGGTAGAAAATATTTTTTCTATAATCATTTTTTTTTATTACTGAGAAAGAGCAAACAGCTTACTTCATAGTAATAAGTTACCGTCGTTTATGGCTGTTTGCGACGCTAGTCCTAGTGTACTGGAACCTGAGTCACTAATTCCGGAACGCAACTCAAGTTTATTTTGGCGGCACACGTATAGTGTTTATACCTTATCCGTTTTACCAAAAAATAAAATGTAAACAAATCGTAAAAAGGGTTTTTTGGATGTCGATTTTACAATAATCAACGTGATATAAAAATTATCATAGCAACTTTTAATTATTTATTACAAATATCTCCTATATTCTTATTTTTTATATTAATATTTCTTACTTTTAGAAAAAAAACATAAAATTATTTTTATAATTATGAATAATAAATATAATGCATATAAAATTTACATATTAATTGTAATAACTAACTTACATTATAAAGAAATTAAAAAACAGTGTTTCCAAATCTCTTACTGGTTTTATCTGCTGGTAGCTGGTAATTATAAGTGTACTGTTCAACGTACTATTGTCGACTGGAAGGAGTGTTTTATTATTACGGTCGGATTATACCCGCCATATTATTATTAACTAATATTTTCAAGTAATAACCTCATAAAACGTCTTTGAATGTGCAGTCGGTTGACAAAAAAGTTTGAGAAACATTGGTTTCTTTGTTTACATTTTATTTTTTGGTAAAGGGGATAGAGTATAGACGGACTTAGAAACCTACGACGTGACGTAACAATTATGTCGTCTATTGCTTAAAATTAAACAAAACTCACGTATGGCTTGACGAAACAGCTGCCTTAATGACTATGCAAGTAATATATATGATATTTGTATGATACAAATAGTTTGTTTTGTTCTTGTATATGAGTCCGTCAATCATATGTAAATAAGCCATGAAAGATATAGCAACATTACTGCGGAAACTATTTAAAAATGTTTTTATAACAATCATTTCATAAGAATACTGTAGCGGTGAAGTTTTTGATTTGTTTAAATCTAAGATCATAATAAAGGAGCTATCAATTATCTATCAAAAATCACGGAGATTTTAGATAGCTAACAGAAACTGTATCATACTAAGAACACGAGAAAAGCTACAAATAGCACATATACAAAATTTCTCAAGTTAAATTATACAGACGATACTCAAGAATATATTGTTCAATAAAAACACAACTGCACTAGTCTGTGATTGAAGAAACAGGAACGAGTGTATAGAATTGTCACACTTTTTAACTCTTCTATAGAAATAAGTTTAGCTTCCGATCGTATTCTTAACATATAAAAATGGTATTTCTTTAATACTTTCGTATCACGAGAATTCGTACTCAATATGTGTTTAGTATAAAAAATGAACTTCCAAAGTGGAAAAATAGGTTGCTCGATGCCTGTCGAACGCAGAACAAACAATTTATTCGGCCCTTTATCTATTAGTTTTTTTGCTAAGAAATCTATTTGTTATCCTATTTCGGAGTGTTCTGTTCTGCTAGCGTAGAAATGGTTGTGATCCAATAAAGAACGCTTTATAGCTTGTCAAGTCCTACGTTCATTCAAATATAGCGTATTACTAGAAATAAAATCTTTATTGTATATAATATTGATTTTAAAATACATTAAAATTTAAATTTTTGAAAATCTGTGTTTATACGATAGCTTCGTTCACTATTCGTGATTCCATATATAAAACTTTTACACAAAGCTTTCGCTGAAGTAATAACAAAAAACATTTATTATCGCACAATTTATCGACTAAATGTCAAAAATCATCATAAGGCAAATCTTTAACACCATTTTTGCATCGATGACTTCCGGTGACTCCTCTTTTGTTTGACCAAGAAGGTACACAAAAAAGTTAGGAAAGATGTCGCTGAAGTTGAGTTGTCGACATTGACATGGAAGCGACGGCTTTCTGACTCTTAACTCCCAGAGGATAAACCATCCATTAGTCTCCAAGTTTAAAATAAATAGTCTTTTTATCCGTGCAGGGGCGGAGAAAGAATACTAACCTCTGCAGCCGGGGTCGGCTTGTCGTAAAAAGCGACAAAACAACCCACCCTAGCTACGTGGTAGGGCCTCAAGCCCGTCTGGATGGCGACCACCTTTGATCTTAAGAATACCGCCATAATACATAATAACTGATAAATTCTAAGCGGGCCATCAGCCTGTCTGCTGCCCTACAGCATTAAAAAAAATATATAAAATGTTTTTCTTAACTGTTTTACTTAGATTATTATACGTGTTTTTGTAACTTCATCGCCTTAGTATATTGTCTTATAGACAGCGGTGAATGCATCATCTAATAAAAAACTGAGTACGTTATCATTAAAATATTAGCTTTATTATAATACAAATAGACATAAAATTTTACATATTTTAAATGTGTGCATAATATAAAAATATATATAATTCTATATATATATATATATATATATATATATATATATATATATATATATATATATATATATATATATATATATATATATATATATATATATATATATATATATATATATATATATATATATATATATATATATATATATACTTTTTATTTTACATCTTATACATAGAAACACATCTTTTAATAATACACTCTTCCTTCTTACTTATGTACGTTCCGCCATCTTATATATCTCTTTTTTTTTCTGTCACAAATGTATCCACAGCATACATCCTCTTTCTTGCCATATGTAATTTTCACAATCCCACACTCGGCCATCCTGCTCTTATGTCTGTCCTCAGACATACCACATACCTATATAATCTTTACTTGCATACTTCCTAACACACCTTAATATCTTATTAATTAATAACTCATTTATATGAAAAACAACTTATACTAAAAGCTTAAAAATACACATATTTTAATAAGAAAAATAACTATGTAATAATCTTCACACTAAAACCTTCCAGATAATCATCTCACAACCCACCTCATTAATTATATTATACTTCATCTCTACAATCTGGCCACCTCTTCATTTGGTCGGCAGAACTTGAGGTACAATTGGGTCCCTCAGATGAATTTTTGACTTTCTGAATTTCATAACGGTCATTGTAAATCAATTTAGTTACTTTGTAAGGTCCTAAATATTTGGGTTTCAGCTTAAGTCCTTTTCCAAATTGAGTTCTTTTTATAGCAACCAAGTCACCTATGTTGTACTTTTGGCTCTCCTTTCTGTTTCTATTAAAATATTTTTTATTTTCATCTTGTACAGCCAATATTTGCTCTTTCGCCTTTTGTCGTAGTTCTTCTCTGTTTATGTCATATTCCTTTGCAATTTCCTCTTGAAGTAATTCCTGGATTTGAATATCTTCTTTACACCTCATCTTTGTACCAATTAATAAATTAAACGGTGTAGTATTTATACTCCTTTGAAATGTGCTGTTTAATGCTCTTTGCACTCTACTAATGTGTTTGTACCACACACCAGGATTTTCAACACAGAGTTTAGTCAGCATAGGAATTATTATTTTATGGACCCTCTCAACTTGTCCATTTCCCCTTGGCATACCTGTGGTAATAGTAACATGTTGAATATTTTCCTCCTTACAATAGTCCTCAAAATCATGGCTAGTAAATGCTGTTCCTTTATCTGTTATTATTCTCCGTGGGTTACCAAATGTTTGCTGATGTATTTTTAACTTAATCAAGGTCTCTGAACTAGAAGTATTCTTTGTTGGAAATAACCATACAAATTTTGTAAAAGAGTCTATCACTGTAAGTATATAGTTATATTGTTTTCTAGTTTCCGTCAAGGGTCCAACATGGTCCAAGTGCAGAGTATCTAATGGAATACTTTCTTTACTAATAGGGTTAAGAAATCCTTCCTGCTTTCCTTCTTTCCTGGTAGCTAGCAAACATGGTATACAAGAAATTACAAATTCTTCTAGCTTTCTATCTAAATCTTTTATGTAATAATTTTGACATAATAGCTCTCTCATCTTCTTCTTAGAAAAATGTCCATTACTGTGAATTCTTCTTATTAATTCCTTTTCCAAACTTTTTGGTATCACCAGTAATTTGTTCATACCCCTGTATAATATATCATTATCTATGAAATAGTCTTTGTATGCTTTTTCTTTTAGTATCTCTTTAATAGCCTTAATCCCGTCGTCTTGATCCTGCGCTTGCTTAACCTGCTCACAAAATGATGTTATTGTACCCACATATGGGTTACTACTGAGAGCATCGACATGACACATTCTTTCTTTGGATCTGTGTTCAACTTCGAAGTCATACTCGTCCAACATAATTACCCATCTTGCTACTTTAGCTGTCAGATCTTTCTTCTTAAGAGTTTGCTGAAACGCTTTACAATCGGTTACTAACTTGAAATGTTTGCCATACAAATAATGACGAAACTTTTTAACTCCCTCTATAATGGCTAGTGCCTCAAGTTCATAACTCGAGTATTTACTTTGAGCATCATTAGTTTTCCTGCTCATATAATAAACTGGATGTAAACCTGTATTAGGATGATATTGCATCAAAACAGCTGCTATTGCAATATGTGAAGCATCCGTATGTAATTCTATTTCTAGATCAAAATCAAATATTTTCAAAACAGGTCTATTCGACAACTTCTCCTTTAAAATATTAAAAGCTTCTTTCTGTTCTTTATCAAAAACAAATTCTACATTTTTCCTTAATAAGTCGTTAAGTGGCTTAGCTATAACAGCGTAGTGCTCTATATATTTTCTGAAGTAAGATGTTAAACCCAAAAAAACTTTTAAGTTGCTTACTTGTCCGCGGTTCTGGAAATTTTGTGACTGCATCTGTTTTCTCTGTTGTAGGACGCACTTCACCATTCTTTATAACATGTCCCAAGTACTCTATTTCAGACTGTATTAATTTAGCCTTCTTCCAATTGATCCTTAGCCCATATTGTGATGCTACCTCCAGAACTTGTTTTAGTCTACTTAAAGCCTGCAATTCATTATCAGCTGGTATAATTATGTCATCAATAAATATCATCATTATTTTCTGAGCTATGAGCTCTCGGAAAATTGCATTTACAAACCTCATAAAATACTTTGGACAAATCGAAAGCCCAAAAGGTGCTCGCAAAAATTCAAACTGCCCACAATGGGTAACAAATGAAGTATACCTAATAGATTCTTCACTTATTCGTAGATGAAAAAAACCATTTTTTAAATCAAGTACACTGAATACTCTTGCCCGAGATAACTGATCAATCAAGTCTTCTATAATCGGTAAAGGATATTCATCTTTTATCATCTTAGCATTGAGTTGCCTATAGTCTACACATACACGAGTTGAGCCATCTTTCTTCTTCACCAACACGAGTGGACTAGAATATTCTGAAAAACTTACCCTAATAATGCCATCTTTTAACCATTCATCTATTTGTTTTTCTACAATATCCTGCTCTATACGTGATAATCGACGAGGTCTTTGAGTTATGGGCACGTCATCTTTTAAAATTATCTTAAGCTCCAAGGGCGCATCCTTCATCTGAAGCGGACGATAATTTTGTATGCAACGAGAGGTTTCCTCCTTCATAAACGGATCATGGATATGTTCCACTAAAGATTCAACTTCATCTCTAATACAATTTACATTATTCAACCATTCACTCTCACTCTTGTATATGGTCACACATCCCTCGCTCATTAACACTGTCACGTCTTTCAAAAATTCATGTCCTATTATAACATCATAAGGCATACAATTTCTAGGTATAATATGAAATTTAACATCTTCGTAACATTGTCCATCAATACTAATAGTCGTCGTAAACATACCTAGAGATTTTACCTGCGATCGTCCAAGACCGATTAATGATAAGCCTCCGTTATTTAATTTTACATTAAAGAATTTACCACATAATTCTGCTGAAATCAAATTCACATCACTACCGGAGTCTATCAACGCACTAAAACTATGACTTTTCCCTATTATTACAGTTTTTACCGGTTTTCCGACACTTTTAATGAACTTTTTATCTTTGTTTACAATTTGCATAACCTCTGAATTATTTGTATTTGACATAAAAGTCATCGAACCTTCGTTGACATTTTCACTATCATGGCTCCAATCATTCTGACTGGTCGTTGACATTGTCCCAAACATTGTCGAATGCTGCTGTACCGACTGCGATGTTACATCACTCGTACGAAGATTTGAAGATTGTCTTTGTCTCAATGCGGGCTGTTTTATCGACTCTGTCACAGCATTGTTCCGAGACAAATTTACACTGCGTTTTCCTGCACCAATTGCAGGACATTGCGTTGCAATATGGCCGTACTCATTGCACTTGAAACATTTAATACCATTTCGACAATATGCCGACATGTGAGATCTTTCACCACATTTATAACAACGACGAGCCATATCTGCATTACTGGAATTGGATGCTTCGTTTTTTTTTCTTATTTCTTTACCTTTCTTCATGTCATCTTTAATTTTTTCAAATACTTCTAATTTCTTCTTGAGAGCGCTATATGAAGTAGCTTCATACAAAATAGCTTTATTCCCGTTTAAATCTTCAATGCCATCTATAATATATTGTATTGCGACATAATCAGGGAATTTGGCTCTCTTCCCCAACTCTTTCATAACTAACATATATTGATAATAGCTTTCATCTTTGCGTTTCTTTCTGGCGGCCATGAACTCATGCATCTCTTTTACATTTATTGCTTCTGGAAATTCTTTTATTAAGGCAGCCTTAAGATCTTCGTAGGTACGAAATACTTTCTCAGATCTAAGCCATAGGGCAGCGTTACCGCACAAGGATCGGCGTGCGATGATTAGTTTCTGTTGTTCCGTCCAATTAAATACCTCAGCGTTATCCTCTAAGTCTTGTGCCCACTTTGTTGATGACTTGTCCTCACCGCTGAATGGATCTATATTCCCTTCGAGATAATGCAACATGGCCGAAGTTTGTGAAGCGACCGCTGGGTCGTTTCTCTTATCCACCGACATATCACGTTCTCTTCTTAAACGTCTTAAAAATTAATAATATTCCGTCTTA
The DNA here is from genome assembly GCA_963693495.1 of Malacosoma neustria. Classification (NCBI taxonomy): domain Eukaryota; kingdom Metazoa; phylum Arthropoda; class Insecta; order Lepidoptera; family Lasiocampidae; genus Malacosoma; species Malacosoma neustria. The sequence continues at coordinate 1,965,837 of OY856372.1, forward strand.
ACGTCTTATTTTGATACTTTCTTCTTTTTCGGCTGGATGTCACAACCTAACCGGACAATTTTGCTTTCTTCTTTTTTTTTCTTCTTATTAAATCATCTTCAATCCGACTCTGAGCATATCCCGGACGAGCCCCCAAAATTTGTGGGATAATATAAAAGCACTGAGTCGGAGTTTAGACTTTTTATTTTACATCTTATACATAGAAACACATCTTTTAATAATACACTCTTCCTTCTTACTTATGTACGTTCCGCCATCTTATATATCTCTTTTTTTTTCTGTCACAAATGTATCCACAGCATACATCCTCTTTCTTGCCATATGTAATTTTCACAATCCCACATATATATATATATATATATATATATATATATATATATATATATATATATATATATATATATATATATATATATATATATATATATATATATATATATATATATATATATATATATATATATATATATATATTTTTATTGCTGAAGTCAGAGTCACCTAAGGATGTTTGCGACACTAAGGACACCGGAAACATACAGCTGTCCGCATAGAGTTATATACCTAGTCAGGTCATAAATATTGTCACACAGTAAAAACTTTTCTTTTAGAATGCTGGCCACAAAAAAGTTTATTGAATTCCAATTTCGAATTGTTCATGAAAATAAAAATGTATAACTTTTAGAATTTTACTCATTTTTAAATATGGAGTGGACGCTTAAAGAAGACCGTGTTGCAGTTATTGCGTTGCATCGTTACAGTTACGCGCCAATTCAAATTTTTAACATACTGAAAAATTTGAATATAACCAAAAGATTCGTTTATCGTACCATCAAACGATACAATGAAGACTCTAGTGTAGATGACAGGTCTAGAAGTGGTCGCCCTCGGTCTGTTAGGACTCCAGCAGTGATAAAAGCTGTGAAGGCACGAATTCAAAGAAATCCCAAACGTAAGCAGAAACTGTTGGCCCTTCAGATGGGGTTAAGCAGAACCACGGTGAAAAGGGTGTTAAATGAAGACTTAGGGCTTCGGGCATATCGAAGAAAAACAGGACATCGTTTGAATGCTCATCTAATGGACCTGAGACTGAAGAGATGCCGCGCTTTGTTGAAGCGGTACGCGGGAAAAAAATATCGGGAAATTCTTTTTTCGGATGAAAAAATGTTTACCGTAGAAGAGAGCTACAACAAACAAAATGATAAGGTGTACGCACACAGTAGTGAAGAAGCGAGCAACCGTATTCCGCGTGTCCAACGAGGTCATTTTCCATCCTCGCTCATGGTATGGTTGGGAGTTTCTTATTGGGGCTTAACAGAGGTACATTTTTGTGAGAAAGGTGTAAAAACGAATGCTCTTGTGTATCAAAATACAGTCCTGACGAACCTTATGGAACCTGTTTCTCATACCATGTTCAATAACAGGCACTGGGTATTCCAACAAGATTCGGCGCCAGCTCATAGAGCGAAGAGCACACAAGACTGGCTGGCGGCGCGTGAAATCGACTTCATCCGGCACTAAGACTGGCCCTCCTCCAGTCCAGATTTGAATCCGTTAGATTACAAGATATGGCAACACTTGGAGGAAAAGGCGTGCTCAAAGCCTCATCCCAATTTGGAGTCACTCAAGACATCCTTGATTAAGGCAGCCGCCGATATTGACATGGACCTCGTTCGTGCTGCGATAGACAACTGGCCGCGCAGATTGAAGGCTTGTATTCAAAATCACGGAGGTCATTTTGAATAAACTTTAATGTCATAAGAATCTATGTTTTGTTAAGTTCATTTTGGTATATGAATGGTTACATAATTAATAAACTTGTTACAATTATTTTACATTAAACATGTGACAGAATTTATGACCTGACTAGGTATAACTTTACTCGTATATTTGCATGCTTATTAGTTAATAATGCAAAAAGAGTTAAAATTACAATGTAAGCGAAAATGTACCATTATTTTTATTAAACTGTTTATTTGTATTTGAACAGGATTCTTAATTACACTGACCAAGCCGCGGGTAAATACTGGTTCAAATAAATAACTTTCACGCTGCCAAAGTATGCAACAAAATGGAAGTGAATAAAAAGAAACGGCGTCGTTTTCCTTTTTCACTGTGTATATTTTATTTAACCCGTGCACCGCTTTCTGATAAATGAAGTGGTCCGTTGCCTCCGAAGTGGGAATTGATATTTCAGTGGAATCGGGAGCATCTCGCCGGACCGCTGGCCGTGGCTGTAATTCATCCGACGTTGGATTCCTAGTATCTCTATACATATTTATAGAGATATCGGACTACTTCTTTTTAAATGGAATTTGAAGGCGATGTTTAAACTCGATTAATAGACAGCCTTCTTTTTAATTTTTTTTATTGAGGCCTATATAACTAGATGTTCCAAGGCTTCGTATGCATGGATCTTGTTTTATGGTGGCCTTATTAAGTAACTAACCGGGGGTGGGGGCTGGGAGTGGCCATTCGCAAAAATAATCCTAACTAGTAGGTATAGTTCCATATCCGTCTGGATGACAACCGTCTCTGGTTTCTAAGTATGTCGCCATAATAACCTTGTGTTTTGGATGATAAATTACTCAAGATCCAGTACCTCTACGAGACGGCAGCGTGTTAGATACCCCTGGCTTCGCAAAAGTCCATTGGCGACGGTAACTGCTTACTATTACGCGAGCCGCCAGCCTATCGGCTGTTCCACAGCAATAAAAAAATGGGAAATTCACATTGTTCTGATGTCATTTTCCAAAGTGACAGATGAAATGATGATACACACTTTAACTTATTCCTTACTAGCTGTGCCCGTGACTCAGTCCCCGTGGAATAGTGATTTTGGACAACATTTTTTTGGATTTGTGAGGTCAACATAAATTAGAAATAAAACCTACAAAGTCCAGCCTAAGCTGAACCCTATTTTATATGATTGATGATATAAATCTGAGGTCAACTTAAATTGGATTAAAAAAAATCCGAAACTGATCAGTTTTAACTAAAACCATTTTTTTTCTAAAATAAAAGTAGCCTAAGTTACTCCTTGTTACATCAGCTATCTGCCAGGGAAAGTCCCGTCAAAATCGATCCGGCCGTTTCAGAGATTAGCCGAAACAAACAGACAAAAATTATAAAAAATGTTGTTTTGGTATATGTACCGTGCATATGTCCGAATGCACTAAGTAAAAAGCGGTTATTTTAATATTACAAACATATCCTTCAATTTTATTTATTTGTATAGATGTATAGATTGTATAGATATCAGCTACCAGTCTCCCTATAGGAAATGTGAACTAATTTATTGTAAAATATTCGTGTAACTTAAATAGCCAATCTATTTAGAATATCATTGTGCACCACTTGCATTAGAGCTTTGAGCTTACCTTAACGGTGTCGTAACATCAAAAGCTCTCCAAGTTGCAATATAACAAGCTCGGTGCAAGTTGAGCTTAATAATTTTAGCCTAAAAGCTCGCACTATCACTTTCACGGCAGAAAAGCTTAAAGTTCTCTGCAGTTGCCATTGCTAATATTTGGAGATATTTTTGGATTATGAAAATATTGTTTAAATAATATTATTATGAAAGTTGGTAAGTTAAGTTTCTAGTTGTTATACTCTGTTTTCTGTAGTGGTTGAATGTTTGAGTATATTTAATTAATTCTTTTAGGCTGAAATTATTAATGTTTTGTCGGACATTGGTTGTGACGTAATGTGATGAAAAGTATATTTTATAAAATAAACAAATATTGGAGAATCAAATATAAATTGAGATGATCACTGAGAGGAGTGGGGAAAAGGGTGCTGTTCTGTATCGGGAATGCTTCTTCTCGGGAATACTTCAACAACACAAATGTACAGCCACTTACCTCGGTCTTCATGCTGCTGGGGCTCCTCGACTGTGGATATAGGAAGCACTGGCATGAACTACTTTCGACTGAGCTAGTTAGTTTTATTGAAATATTGAAATAGAATAACGTGTAATGTGTGTGTGCGTGTGTGTATGTGTCAGATATTGGACTGGATTAATTTACACGTATTCGAAATCGGAGTCCGCTATGTCGATTTTTTACCAATCAGTAAATTATCTAGCTGAAGTCGTATTTAATTGTTCATTTTATAATAACACTAATTGCCCCTGCAAACGTTGTTCTGCCTTATGAATTTTAAAAAAGTAGCCTATGTCCTGCTCCAACGTCCTATCTATGACTATATCGAAATTCTATGACTATCCGAAATCTCCTGAAGATCGCGACGCTGGTGTCAAAGCGCGCCAAGAAGAGCTGTGGCCAGAGCCAGACGAGTCCACTTACAATACTTTACGATAAGTTGGAATAGTCTGAGGGGCAGAAGCTCATCTATAAGTTGGCGCGCTCCAAGATCAAAGCAGCACAGGATATTTACTAGTGCCGCTGCGTAATAGACCCTGTGGGTAACCTGCTATGCAAGGACCTCGCGGTGAAGGAGAGAAGGCGCTCGTATTTCTACGAGCTGCTGAACACGCAGCACAAAGAAGTGCAGCCACCAGACCTTCCTCCGAATCAAGGACGAGTGCCACTGTTAACGCCTGCAGAGGTCCAGAATTGTCTTCGCCGCATGAAGAATCGGAAAGCTGTTGGATCCGATAGAGTCCCCATCGAAGCCTGGAAGGCGATGGGCTCTCGTGGTGTGGGCATCTTAACCGACCTTTTTAACTGGATACTCCTCACCAGTACTATCCCACGCCAATGGAGACTGAGTATCATTACTCCAATCTTTAAAGGCAAGGAGTCGGTGCAGGAGTGCGGTAATTACCGAGGTATTAAGGTCATGTCCCACAATATGAAGCTCTTCGAAAGGGTTATCGACTCGTATTCGACAGAAGTGCACTGTTTCGGAATGTCAATATGGGTTTCGCCCTGATCATGGAACAACGGACCCTGTTTTTGCCCTAATGACTGTCGCGGAGAAATACAGGACGAAGAATACGCCTCTGCATTGCCTGTTTCTTGATTTGCAGAAGGCCTTCGACTGTATTACTCGCGCGATAGTCTGGTGGGCATTGCGATCCAAAAGGATTCCAGAGGCCTATATTGACATCATCCGAGACATGTACCGCGATTCCGATTCCGTGGTTCGGACGGCTATTGGCGACACAAAATCCTTCCCCATCACTGTCGGAGTACACCAGGGTTCCATCCCTAGTCCGTTTCTGTTCAGCGTAGTATTAGACGTATTGTCAGACAGCATCAGAAACTCACATGAGCAGCCCCCGTGGCTGCTCATGTATGCTGATGATATCGCGCTGGCAGATTCGGACAGGGGTAGACTGGTGCGACGTGTGAAGGCGTGGAGGGAGTCGCTTGAGAACGGTGGTCTGAATCTCAATATGGCGAAGACCGTGTACTTGGCCTGTAACTCCACAGATCCCACACCCGTAGGCATAGGTGACGACACGGTCGAGCGCACGGACCAAGTGAAATACCTGGGATCTGTGTTTCATGCGTCTGGTGACATCGATTGCGACGTGTAGGCACACATTGCTGCCGCGTGGGCCAAATGGCGTGAGGTGACTGGTGTCATTTGTGACCCCAAAATACCGGTTAAATTGAAGGGACAGGGCTATAAGACCATCATTAGGAATGTCCTTTTCCATACGGATATGAAGCGTGGCCAGTGCTGAAACGACACAAGCAGGCACTGCGAGTCACGGAGATGAATATGCTGCGATTTATGTGTGGAGTAACGCGGAAGGACTGCGTTAGGAACTCTCGCATTCGCGGCAGCCTTTATGTCCGTGACATTGCGGACAAATTGCAGGAGTGTCGTCTTTTTTCAGGGCTTGTAACTTTTAGCTATTTATTTTTATACAATTTAATCAGATACTAAAAATGATGAACTCACAGGGTAAATTCGTTATCAACGAGAGCCTTCCTATTAGAGAAAAAATTATAAAATCATCCTGAACTCCACCTTATCGCAATACACTTTCAAATGTCATATTTTTTTAAAGATAAATATTTTTTGTTACATTGATAACTTGCATATTACAGATAAAGATGGTATTTTAAGAAGTCATAGGGTCTCGGGGTGTTTTTACCTGAAGTAGATTATAAAGCGAGATACTGTTGACACGGGCATGAATAAACTGAGATTTCGGTTTTCTTGTCTTTTGACGGATGTTTGAGATGACTTGAGTTTAGAGATTATTTATTTAAGAGAGTCCTCTGCATTAGCTATATATCGCGAGACTTTTTTTTACTAACATACGGATTTTTGCACCTAAGACAAAATAAATTAATTTATAATAGAAAATATTTGTTGTCCTTCATGGGTGTAACAATTCAACCGCGTTATCAATAAATCCCACCTAAATGTATATTGTTTCTTATGTAGATAGTTTCAAGTTAAGGTGTTATAGAATTTCATAGAGGCTGACAGCACGTCGGATATAGTTCTGGTGTTGCAGACGTCCATAGATGACGTTGACTACCTCATATCGGCATGCACTTCATGATTATTTTTACGGATTTAATTAGAAGAATATCCCACTACTGGATTTAATCTGCATGACATGTTTGTCATGATGAATTACGCAGCGGTTATACACAACAGTGAGGATGGTTTATTTTCTAACCACAGTACGTTTCAATTATTGTTGTTCTGGATTCCACGTCTTCATTTTATGTTATTTATTCTATCTTTTTCACTTGGTATTATTATTCAAAGCATGCACATAATAATGAATGTACATTATTATTTCACCCCAATAGTAAGTACTGCCAGTATATATCAGTCACCATAAGCTATTAATTCATATAGGGTGCCTTTTGTACGCGTTTCAATGCGAAAGGAAATAGGAAATGGCAATTTACGAAACTAAATGCAGTCTTGATGAGTATGCTGAATCGTGGGGTTTGGTTCGATCAGATTTATTGGCTAGTTTTCTTTAGGGCTCGACACCTGAATAGTATCTGTTTATACATAGTTGTAGTTTTATTTATATTTCATAGTATTATTATATGGAAGAAAAAACGAATCATTGTATTCGTTGAAATGGGGTGTGTAATATTGTCGATATGTTCAAATAAAGTTGCAATTATTAATTTTTAAAAATACTTGACCTAAATTATTTATTTATTGGCTCAAAAATATAGTCAATGCACTTTGATTTTTGCCTGAGCATGGTATCAGTACAGATCCTAACCCTTATAGCCCCCCAGGCACAGACGATAGGACATTATATTTTTTCAGTGGATTAGCGCCCATTGTCCTATATACTCTACGACTCCTACGCGAACGGAGGCAAAAAGCCCCCCAGAAAAGCCACAATTAATTAGTTACAATAATATGTGAAATAATAAATATACCTTTAATATTTACTTAATGCGTTATTTGTGTATATTTTAATGGTATTTTTATTTTTTTATTAGAAGAACTATAATTTTTTTATACGCTCCAAGTAAAATACTTTACTAATTAAATTCGATTCAAACCTACCCAGTATTAATTGTTAAATGAAAACTCATTTAGTTACGGTTATCGTCTCAACGCAACTATAAACATTAAAAAGTAAACCATATTAAAACTAACTCGACCTATTTAAATATACATAATATATCTGCCCCAGAATATTTTAGGGATCCGAATGTCATCTCCGGCCTTATACTAAGCACCTCTCATAAAAAAGGCTGGAAAGTACGCTTTTCCATTTAAAACACCTGATTTAGCAGAATACGTCCTCTTTTCGCAAGATGGCGCTTACATCAGTATAATATTTTGTTATATAAGTCGTACTCATCATATTATATGAAAATTTGTGAACGTGTAAGATGTTGCCATGAAATATGTCCGTTACATTATTTTTTATTAAAGAAAAAGAGTTAAACGCAATTTAAATAATAAAGACCGTACACTTTTTGCTCGTGCTTTCTGAGAGTTGATCTCAAAATTAACGCTACGTAGTCGTCCACCGTACAAGACACGGTATGACCGAAGCTGACCGAGCCGTCTCCGACCAATTTTACGGTCTGCCGACGTCGCGTCGTCGAGCCGATTCAATTTCGCTAAAATTTTATTCGTCCGATTTCGGAATTCTATCGGATTGGAATATATACGACTTTGGACATTCGAGTGGCGTCCTCCTTTCACGAATTCAAAGGAACTCAATGACCGTACAGGGAATTCGTAGGTCGTACGTATGTTTTGACTGTTATTAAATATTCGAAGGAATGGTATGCTTGTAAATTTTTTGAATAATTCTTGATGGTGATTTTATAGTTATAATTGCAATCCAATTGACACTGATTTTGCTAATGACAGAATAAACAGATTTAGAAAGGTGTAGGTGATTTTTACTGCGAAAAAGCTCAACAGAAGTTATGACTCGTAAAATATTGGATAGTTCTAAGGGCAGTCTGATAGGCGAACAGCTTTTTATGTTTTAATTGGTAGTTTCAAGTTTTTAGTGAATAATCTCACTGCGTAGTCGTATTCGTAGTTCCACATAACCCCCGATTGCTCGGCGCTCTTGAGAACTCGGAAGTAAATTTTTTATCGTAATAAATAATTGAAAGTAGAAATCTAAATACTTTTTAACGATTCCTATCTTAAAAGAAATTACTTTCTGTTTTCCTCAACATAAAATCATAATAAGGCACTAAATTTTTCGAAAATGTGGTTCTTTTTACTTTCTTATACGACCCCCTAAAATTGAGGGAGTCTCTAATCTTAATTCTAGCTACAGGGTCAGCAGCAATTTTGAGTTGATAGCCTAAAGAAATACACACTTATAACACTTTAAGTATTTTGTACTTAAATAATGCTATGCTTAATCAAGCTAACATTAAGCTATCTTATACTTAAATCTTTCGTGCCTACTAGAAATTTGAACTCTAATTCATAATAGAGCCTTGAAAAAGTGTTGATTACACTTCAGGTCGCAAAACTTCTATAATTATCGCCTTAGATTAATTTAAAGATAACCAAGACATTTCGTCATTTTATACCTACTACAAATGTCAAATTTATTCAATTAATAATACTGTTTTCATGTGACTCATAAGATTTATAAAAATTATTTAATTTTGCAGGCAAAGCTGTGTTTGTTGAGTAATTTTTCTTTTCGATTTTCTATATCCAAATTGAATCCTGGTTCCTTTGCAGTTCAGCGACCGCTCTAGACAGTATATCTGTAAACACTGTCTCTTTACGTGGTGATAAGGACAAACGAAAATGTCCGAGTCGGAATTTATTTAGAAAAAGAAGCTCTTTGAGGACACGGTAAGCCGTCAAGGCTAGAGCATGGCAATGCTGTCAGCCTTCTGGACACGCTCGTTACATTTGTTATATTTGCATCACATGCAACCTGCTTACATATACAGGTTATTAAGGATGGGCTCCATTGCTTGTAAAGTATCACCAGCAAGTACGACTAAGAAACTCAAGTAAAGCTGTACATGTCTGAGACGACACAACTACTTTAATTACAAGTCTTCGTCAGCCTATTGTAATCTACTACTAGACGTCGGATCTATTGCATCCATTGGGACCTCTTCCAAAGCACGCCATAGATCCCTATCTCTAGCTTGTTGCATCCAGTCCTTGCCATCCATTTCACGTAAATCCTCCCCCCACCTCGCTGCTAGGCGTCCTACACTACGTTTGCCGTGAAGCGGTATCCACTCAAGAACTCGTTTACCCTATCGGTTATCGGTTCTACAAATAATATGATCGGTACCCACTGCCACTTCAGCTTGCCGATTCGAGAAGCGATGTCGGTGACTTGGTTTATAATTAATAAAATGTATTCAAATGTTGTTAAACCACAGAAGATTTTACATTACAGACTATCTTACATTCAATAAAGTTCTCACATAAGTAATCTTTAGCACCTGTGCACTGTCTTCTATTTCATTCCTAAGGCCTTAAACAAAAGCCCTCCCTTTAAATAAAGAATCATCAATATAAATCAAAAATAACTCAATTTCGTCTAAAATAGTTGTAATATGACAGCGATGTCATCGCCATTCATCATCAATATTAATAAAATCTCAATGATTGTCCGTGGGTCGTGTCATTTTTCAACGCTTAATGAATCTATTGCATATTAAAATGCTCCAACAAAAGAAAGTAAATTGAAAAGAAATGCGGTGAATGTACTAATGGACTAGTTTATTTTTATTAGAAGGTTTTTATTCGTTTCCACTGTTAAAAATGTGTGCCAAATTTTATTTTGTAATTATAGATATGATAGGAATCTGCTAGCTCAGTAGTAATACACTCGGAGACTATTCTGGAGGTCCCGAGCTCGAATCAAAGAGTGATAAGCACAGTTTAGGCAGATTTTCTCGCTTCATGAGCGTATTATAGCATAATTTGCCATGTGCCGATGGAGGAAAATTATGTGAAGAGAACTATATGAAGGGCTCCGTTCTGAGTAACTCGGCAATCTGCCTGGCGAGGCGTGGTATACTGTCCGTTCCCTTTAGGAAAAAGCCCGATTCTAACTATGCGACGCCATGCGCTATTATAATTGTACAGGTAAATACATGTATATAATAAAGTCTTGGCATTAGATGATCGTTTTTACCAATATTTATTTGTTACTTTTTTAACATAGCGGCATCTTGTCCCAAAGTAAGTAACCAGCTGAGCACATGTATACTAAATAACTGATATACTGTTTATTGCTGGTCTTTTATTTTGTAAATAAATTAGTATTATACGGAAACGGAGTCTTGGGACGGGAATCGAGCTCGTGAATCCGCAGGTGTTCCGACAAACGCAAGTCGTCACGGAGGTCGTCAATTTTTATAAACGGCTGTTTTCAAAACCGTATCAAAATTGTATATTGTGCTTGGTAATGAATTTAATTATATCACCAAATATTTATATTACGAAAAGATTCTGGTAATATATCATCAGTATCAAAATAAAATAAATAAATATAAATCTTTATATAATAAACTTTTCCATATGTTTTTTTCTATATGTTGTATTTTCCATATATTTTTACTATTATTCCATGTTACATAAAAACAATAATAACAGATCAGAATACATTTTAACGAAATAATTTAATTTCCAATCCCTAACTTATTACAGCTAAAGTTACCCCAGAATGTCGGAATACGCGCTCTTCATTACTGCCGAAGCAAGATCAGTGGAGACCAACAATTTGATATCGGTACAGATTTTAATAGTTGCTCGTGATTTAAAAATATACCTTCAGTACAAACTGAAGGTATATTTGTACATTAAAATGTACAAATATTGATTGATTTTATTTAAATTTAAAACATTATTTAATCATTATTTAGAACAATCTAAAACACATTTATTTTAGTAAGTTATAAATTCTAGTGCCATCCTTCAAGCTTCACGAAGGAGACCTTAATCATTATACACTGCATTAGACGAAAAAAGCCATTTGCTTTATGTAATTATTTAGTTTCCCACAATGATTTAATAATAAATAAATAAATATACTGGGACAATTCACACAGCGCCATCTAGTCCCAAAGTAAGTAGCATAGCACTTGTGTTATGGGTACTAAACAACTGATACACTAAATAAATATTTTTCTTTTGTAAATAAATACATATTATACATAAGCACCCAGACGTGAGACGGGAATTTATAAGACTTTTTTATAGACTTTTTTAACGCTTAGCCGTTTCGTATAAAATAAATAAATTTGGCTTTTATTAGAGTGATTTTTGCTAATAATATGAAATTATATATTTATAATACTTTTAAATAATAGTAAATAATAATAATTTTACAATATATCATTCTAAAATTTAAAATTATAAATATATTAAAAAAAATCAATTTTGTATTTATATTTAACGCGTTAAATTAATAAAAAAATAATAATTACAAATATTTATAAATGTGTGAGTAGTTGCCCAGCCCTGATAAAGATACAAAACAATTCGCGTCCCCATTCGAAAGACATTAATCAAATGTCGACCATCAGAATGGGGTGGTGAAAGATATGGCCTATACAAATCGCAACTATACTTTATTGTAGATCGTTATTATTATAAATAACTATGTGTATAGAGGGGTAGAAACATGTTTGCAGTTACCATGTCGATATATCCTGTTTTTTGTTTGTTTGAATATAGTACAAACATAAATTCTATGTAAGCTTGCATATTTTTACCCGCGTTGAATTCATTTCTTGAATATTTTTATGATAAAATTAAACCTTTATAACATATTTCAAATCACTAGTCATTAAATAATTACAGTAACACCAATTATGCTAAAAACATATAGATAGATGTAAATAAAGATTTGAAAATTCGCGGGAAGTTTGTTTCACCGTTTCTTCTCTAGCCAGTTTTGTTTTGGATATCGTGGTAGCTTCTTGATATTCAATAAATGATCTAAAAGATCTTAGAATGCAATAAATGATTTTGATTTGTTTTAACTACATATTTATATGTAATTTAATGTTAGTTTAAATTTAATTATTTTTGGTCACTAAATTATTCAAAAATCCGCATCGAATAGTAAATTCTTATAAGTTCCTTTTTCACTCCATTGATATAGCAGCGACGAATCCCAGTATTTATAAAAAAAGTGTGTTGAAGTGCCTCCAATACAAATAACTGAACCTTTCATAGCTAGCGCGCACTGAGTGTTTCACTCTGAATTAATGTGTAAATGTAATGTGTAATATATAGTATTCTATTTCTATCTAAATAATTATTTTTTGTTGCTAGATCTTAGTCATGTTAAACTTTCTTTTTATGTGTAACCTGTGACAAATGTTGATGTGTTTATATTAGTACTAACATATTAAATAAGACAATTTACTAATCCTCATATAAATACTGTTTGTTCGTCCAATAAATGAAAAAAAAGAGTTGCTTCACAAGCATCCTAAGGGAATAAATTATAGGTATAAAATATATTACCTATATATACTTTTGATTATATACAATATAATTTAATACCTGCAGCGCTTCTTTTTGCTTTATTTACTACCAATAAAAACTCAGTTCAAATTTAAATCGCTTCGAGTGTTCGATGTACGTACAATAAAATCTAAAAAGTTTCTAGAAACTTCGTATAACCATCTATATGCCGAATAAAAAGGATTTATGGTTCATATAAAGTAACAAGATGGTTTGGTTTTCCTTTCCTGTTTGTACGGGAAGTTGTTTGCTGAATACGAGGTCATAATTTTCTTTCAGCATAATTCGATACGTCTTTTGTTGTACATTTTATTTATTTGTGCCGGAAGAATATTTTAACATCGATCTTAATTCTGATACACTAATATTCACAAATCTTTTTGTTAATGTGATATTAAAACAAGCAATAGTAAATTGAAATTATACTTGAATTTTTTTTTTATTGAAGCTACCTAGGTCGTTTATTTTAAAATAGCTTCATTAAGACATTGATTCTTCAATTTTTAAAAGTAACAGTAATCTACAATATGCATACAAATATTAAACTAATAAACCTTTGGAAGCTTATATTTTCGTTTTTGTTTTTTAATTAAAAGATTACCATAAACCCGATTAATTACATCATATTTTTGATGTTTTGGTTTTGAAAATTGAATATAAACCTTATTTCGGTGTTATTCTTCCCAGTTTATCATCTCGTTTGCAACTATATCTTACTTTTCGGAATACTGAGGTCCGTGTTTGAACATTGTTAAAGAGTGACGCTTTCTAATCACCTGTTTGATCGCTGCCCTCTTCGTTTTTACAGTGTTCCATATTGTCGGATCTCGCAATTCCAACAGTGTTTGCCCTTGCAGCTTTTGAACTAGTACAAGGAATAGTTCAGCTTCATGACTGCTGAAGTAAAATATAAGGATATACTTATTTCTGACCGTGCCGAGGTATTGACACCTTGAAAGTATTGTTTTGATATACTCATACCAAATCTATTTGCTGCCTAACTGTCTATGCCTAAAATAATGAATATATTTGCATCTCACGTGCAAAATTTTATATATCCGTGACCTTATAACAGGTTATGACGCATACTTGGTATATTTTGTCTATCGTGATTATTTTTATGAACGCTCCAATGCTGTCACACGTTATTGTAGTGGTTCTACCGATAATTAAATTTCCTTTCAAACGATACACGCCTTTATAGTTTTATCTGCATTCTTTTATAACACTCGTTTTTATTTCTTAATATCCTTTCCCAATATGATTTCACTGACTCTGGAACATATGAATAAAAATTTAAATTGTTAAGGCATACTATCCCGTGCAGGGGCGGAGTAAGGATACTGACCCCTGTGGCTGGTAGCGGCCTGTCGTGAAAGGCGACTAAACAATTCGAGCTAGGCTCCAAGCTATGATGGATGGCAACCACACCTGGTAAATAATTCCCTCTAAATATGCTGCCATAATAGGTGACCCAGGTTTCAATTCCCCTACGCGGATGGTAGCGTGTTAGCGGTGCCCTTGATATTGTAAACATCCATAGACAACGGTAACTGCTTACTATTAATTGGGCAATTCTACTGTCCCAGAGCAATAAATATATTTTCACAACTCACCTTAAGCCGGCTTTTGACTATGGGATATAATATAATATATATTACATCTTGAGATATAATATTTTATCGCTCGTCATACATTTTGTACGAGACCGTTCACACTGTGCTATAATATATATTACATCCCAAACTATAAATATTTTTTCGACCAAATAAACGATATTTTGAAGGATATATTTTACCTCACGTCCCCGGCACCGCGCCTCCCCCTGCCTCGCCATCAACAATGGTGATCGAAGCTGAACTGTTCCAAAATATATATCTTACAGTGTAAACAGCAATCGCGGGATATAGCTCAAGATGTGATATATATTACATCCCATAGTCAAAAGTCGGCTTTATCCTATCACTGTATTTACAAAAAAACAGGCAATCAGTTGTCTATTAACCATAATACAAGCGCTCTTCTGTTTACTTTTCGACTAAATGGCGCTGTGTTAATTGCTACACATTTATATTCTCTTAATCTCTTTGCTTAAGAAAAACAAGAAATACTCAAGGTCATAGACGCAAATAAAAGTAAGTCTCGGACGTAACAGGGCGTTTGTTCCAAGAAGAAGCCTGATGTTACAACAATTTGCTCGACATTTTTTTAAGGCTTTTAATTAAAACCGATAAGGCTATTTACAAACACGATTAACGGATAGATACACCCTGATAGGATACTTTATTTGCAGATCGTACAAATAATTTGTCTTTCGCGTGGATCTATTCTTCAGACCGTATAAGACCTCTTACATAACCAGTGAAACATTAAATCATTTAAATGTTTAGTAATAAATGAAATTTGTTTATTCATAATAAATGTATACAGAACTTTTCACGTAGGACAAGGTTGATAGTTTCAATATCACAGACAAATTCATCCCGTCCGTTCCGCTGTATCTGAATGTGACGCAACAGGAAACTGCAATGCGGCGACACTATGACAAATGGCGTTTGGTGGCTAATCACGCCCCAAGTGGACAGTTACTGTTGGGTCACTATCGTTTCGTTTATGAATACTAAAGAATTTGTATCAAATGTTTACGTTTGTTTTTATTCGTGGTATTTTAGCCCACGCAAATAACTCGATTTATTATTATTTTTAACAGCTTCTATTTTAATTTAAAAAATAATAATATGTATGATAATAGCCTATAATACACCACTATTGGGATTGGGTCTTCTTCTAAAGTCATCATCATCCCAGCGTTATGTCCCGGTTACAACCCAAACTTTCGTTTCAGTGCCCGGGGTCCGCTTTCCGGCTTTTTCTACTCCACTTCGCGCGATCTTCAGCATCCCTGGTAGTGCGCCCATTGGCACGCATATCACCCCTTATGACGTCAATCTAGCACTTTTTGGGTCTACGCCTCCTGCCGGGACCCGGCGAAGGTGGCATGGCCAGACATTTGTTTCCCACTCAAACTCTCGAAAAGAAAAAATACGTTAGAGCTACAAATAATACAAACGAAATATAAATAAAAAACTTTAACTTAAGATTAGCCCTAGAAAGGTTCTAACTTAGCATGACTGTATCTAGATTTCCTCATACTATTACCCTTAACCGTTATCACACGTAATTATTATGATCATGGGAAAAATCCACTACATGACGTGGAATAGAAAATGAAAGTTGTAATGCTAAACAATGCGGATTTAGTTGACTAGAAATTTCCAGAAAATTCCTAAACATTATCGCGGATCGAATAATAATGTCCTAAGTACAATGGGAATGACAACGATAACATTTCAAGGCAGTTAGCGGCATCCGTCGCCGAATCAGGTGCTATTATCCATTAAGGAAAGACGGTTTTAATTAATTAATTTATTACTGTAATTGTGTTTGTTTTTATTTTTATGGTTAGCTTAAATTTTAATTGTTTTGAAATTATCACAATTCAGGTTGTACACAATATACAAAATTCATGTGCTTTACAATGTAACAAATTTATTTTAATACTTTCCTAAATTTTCACAACTATGTCATTAAGTAATTCTGTAATAATTTTTTTGTGGATTTTATTCGTGTGTTTATTTTAATCATTGTTATTGTATCGGCTAATTTTCAGCAACTTATTATCACAGGAACGATTTTAGTGTTCAAATGTATTTATTTATTTGTCGTTTTATGGTCATATCGGTATATCTCCATTCTGCGCTTAGAATTACAAGTAAGATTTAAATAAAGACATATAAATGCTTACTACACTTAGATTAAATATATCCAAGTTAATGTCGAATTAAAGACCCAAAAAGTGCTGGCTTGACGTCGTAAAGGGTGTGATATACGTGCCAATGGACTCACTACCAGGGATGCTGAAGATCGCGCGAAGTGGAGTAGAAAAAGTCGGAAAGCGGACCCCGGACACCGAAAAGAAAGTTTGGATTGCAACCGGGACATAACGCTGGGATGATGATGACGATGATGAATGTCGAATTAAAGTAAATTTAGGATATACCCTTAATTCATCATATCTGTTATGAAGCCGAACAGGTGGCTTTATTTATTTTCTATTACGTAAAAAGTCACGTCTTTTATGTTTGCAAATTTTCATTGTCAATTTATATTTAAGCTTTAATCTTCCCCTCATTAAAAACGCGGTCCAAATCACAGCCTCTCCCCAATATTTGACAAGCATACACCAGCTGCGGTATCGAACGACATCAAACCGTCACACTAAGTAACACAAACATGAACATCACAAACAAAACATTATAATCCTTGCATACACTGACAGCTAAATTAATTCAGCCGATCGTTTAATGTCTACATTTCAATTGGGATTCAAGACATACGGGTATTTCATCAATTTTATATAATTCGGATTCTCAATATTTTTCTTAAGTTATTTATCAATAAACTTCGTTTTACGTATTTTATGTGCGTATATCGCTATTTTTTTTCTCCGTGCAATGACGGAGTAAGAATACTGACCCCTACCTGGTGCAGCCTATCGTAAAAACTGACAAAACAACCCTAGCTACCTAGCTACCACCTGGTAGGGTAGCAAGCCCCCCCTCAATCAACACTTGGTCTATAAGTATGCCGCCATAATAGCCTTGTGTTTCGACGTTAGTGACCCAGTTTCCTTTACCCCTATAGAACGGTAGCGTGTTAGCGGTGCCCCTAGTGCTTGTTTCATAGGCGAGCGTAACTGCTTACTATTAAGTAGGCCGTCAGCCTGTCTGCTGTCCCACGGCAATAAAAAAAGTAATTGACATTTTGATTTCCTTTCAGTAGCCTTTTCAGCAACTATCAAGTATATCATTTACAGCAGGAGATATTAAACTATTTAAATCTACCGTCAATATAAATTATATTTTACAAAAATATATTTATGTATGTGGTCAATTATAACCATTAATGACAATGTACCTAGTTCAGTGGTTAGATAAGTGTCTACTCCGAGACATTCAGATTCGAAGCTCCTTTTTGTTCTATATTTATCTGGTTTAAGTGGCTTGAGATATTTTTCGTGGTATTTACCACCAACATTATTTATTTAGTTTCGAATAAATCGTTCTATTGTGTGCATGTTGAGTTGATAAAGCGTAAAACATTGTATCTCATTTAACCACTACAATTGTAACTCACCTTAGTTATGATAAATACAACAATTTTCGAAAATGTACTACAGTAAATCTCCCACAATCGGCCTAAAGTCGGGTTAAATGTCAGAATTTACCGATTAACCAGGGCAGATGACAAAAAACACGACGGCTGTGTTACTGATGCCGTACATTCGTCATGTGGCGCGTGATTGAACGCGGTCATTTGAAGGGACAAGCTGTGAACTATAGAGGGCAGCACCAGTAGCGTTAGCAGCGACACGCTGCGCTCAAATATTAATCTGTGTTTTTTGTGCCGTTTTAAATGTTTAACTATGTAAAAAGGTTTGCAAACTGTTCTACGTTTGAATAATAATGAAAAATATGTTCTGTACAAGAAATTAACTTTTTAACAGTGTATGTATTAATTAATGTATTCACAAGTCACATTTACTGAGTTCGTAGCACCTAATGGTATCGAATTGGAAAATTAAAACACGAGGTTCTATTACCATGACATTAATTTATCATGGTATAGCTTTCTTTAGGTGACCCAGAAGCCAGTACAATCGACGTACCAGTAAAACCAAATAAATCTAATCTAGACAGATTTAAGTTTAGTCTTCCGAAAATTTAATATGATAGATAGATAGATAGATAATACTTTATTGTCACCAACTTAACCTAATCCATACTAATATTATAAATGCGAAAGTAACTCTGTCTGTCTGTCTGTCTGTTCCTCTTTCACGCCTAAACGTCTGAACGGATTTTGATGAAATTTGGTATGGTGATAGATGATAACCTAGAAATGGTCATAGGCTATAAATAATCACGCCATCGTTCTTAGGGGGTAGGCAGTAGGCAGATAACTAAATTGAGTTAGTGATTTTTTGTGCTTATCCGGTATCTATGATCGGCCAACATCTATTTTTCATCCCCCTAAATGTTAGGGGTGACCCACCCCCAAAAATTTTTTTTTAATTTTTTGACATTTTATTATTTATATGGCAGAACAACATTTGCCGGGTCAGCTAGTGATATAATACAAGTTAAAGAGAATATTGTAAATATTGGAGACAATGGGCGGCCTTATCGCTTTAAGCGATTTCTTCCAGGCAACCCACATATTAAGTTGATACATAGTAAGTTTCGTATTCCATCAGATGTTGGATTATTTCAAAATATATCTATAATAATCAAAGTCTAAATCTTGTTGTTTCCGCTTTTTTGAATTAAGAAGTCTAAACGAAACAAAAACCCTAAACCTGAAATTCTTAACTATACAAACTTGAACCCGAATCTAAATTGTGATTGACGTCCAACGGAATTACGAGAATCTAAATAAATAAAACAATTACGTCTGTAATTTTATTTGACGCAAACGGAATACTGTTAATATTTATTTTTTAATAAAGCGGTACAAAATTTTAATTACGGTCGTCCATTGTGGAGTTTAAAACGGGCCTTTGTTTGGAAGATTTACCTAGCTAGATAAATACATATACTTCACTTACGCAATATGTGATGCCTTTTACATACAGAATTTTTTTGTTAATTTTAAAATTGGGTTCCTTTATTATATAGAAAGAATTTTTTTACTTCGGTTGTAAGTTGTATGTGATTTTCAGTATGGCATGACCATCACAGTTCTTACCTTACGGTTATTTTGTCATCAGTACGTTGGGCTTGTTTAAACTATATTATTTAATAAATTAAAATTCCCTGTAGGAATCAAGATAAATTATAATAAAAGGAGTTTCATTCCAAATGGCACTACTTTACTCCTCCTTCTGTAGTCTTATTTCAGAACTGGCAGACCGTTAACCAAATGTCCATCGCCTCATATTTGAATGAAGTTCCAGCTGAGCAACGATTGTATTCATTCCAACGAAAGTACATAGAGATTCTTACTGAACACCAGAGATAATGGACTCTTAAAGCAGAATAGAGAAATAAATATTAATGTTTTTACCTTTAATAGATTAACATTTGACGGCCACATATCACGACCCTCAGCATCAGCGGCGCCCACCCTAGGTAATCCTCGGCCATAATTCCTCACGCGGACGCCGTAAAGGGTCGGGCCAGTTATTTATAAACCAATTAAAACACGCGCCCCAGATAACGGTTAAAATAAAGCCTTTTGTTCAACTTTCGATAGCCGATCATTGGTCAGAAGTAAGTTAATTAAGTGAGCCTGTTAGTGCAGTACGCTTGTTAGCAGAACAAGATTTGTGGGATATTTCAATTTTCCGATTCGTTTTACCCTTTCGAGCAAAGATGAAAAAATGCATTATGTTACTTTGTACATACAAAATAATAATAGCAGGCCTTGAAGTCCCACTGCTAAATTCGTGCCTCAACGTAAATGGACAATATACCAAGCATGTCTAAAGCGGATTGGACGATTACACATACCGGTGATATACAGTGACCGGTCGGTATACAGGTTTCTGGCGATTAGGGTAAAATATCACTAGATGAGAGAAGCTGCTCTAGATTCATCTCCGAGTGTATTGACTTACCAGTTACTACAGGAACTACGTACAAATATTTATTTGTAAGTCAGCATCGATCGGCGAAAGATGATTCATGGCTTGACTTTACTACATAGTTAGTCATTAAACTACGTCTTTCGCACTGTAAAATTTAAATTTAAACAAATAGTGAAAATGGTTACTGATTCTTGAAAAGGTTAATGATGATGAACTTGAAGACGTGTATTTAATGATGATTAGCAACCGTGACATTTTCGGGAAATACTAGATACGTACTAACGATATTTCAAAGTTCAAACAATTATATCCGTTGACATACGTAGGCGTATTTTCATTCACTATAATAGGTATTAAATTACCTGACAAATTTATCAGTTTTGTTTTATTGTAAAATAATGAAAGAAATCTTCATTATTCTTCTCGTTCTTCGTTCGTATTGTTCGAGATCTTCGTTTTTTTATAATTCATTAATACTATTTCAATTAATTTAAAATTATTATATGTAATTTTATAGATAATCTGTGTAGAACTCTGTTTACACTTGTAAAATGTACTCTCACAGCCTTCCGGCGTAACGGGAGTTTCGTAGCCTACACACTACGAATGTGATGATTTTCATAGCTACGACACTACGCCGTAGGCAATTCGCTCCGATCGCTGTTGTTAACAAGCTTCCTAACTTTTACACCATTTTTTAGAAAATATAGCTCCACGTATATTAAGCTATTATAATACAATGAATAGAAAGCATCGAAATCCCTTTAGAAATATAGTATGAGAGGTAATTAGCGGATATCTTATATGCTAATAGAAAGAATTTATGCTATCAACAGAGACAAGACGAAAATAATGATAGTAGACCAGGCTGAGCAAAGTGAAAACAACTTAAACATCATTGCTAACTGTGAAGCGGCACAGATCTATATCTACCTCGGCTCTACTATCTCCAATACTGGAGGATGTGGCGACGAGATCATACGACGGTGTGCCATTACCAGGTCAGCAGTGGAACGGCTGGGAAAGATTTGGAGCGACGAGAGGATCACCAAAAAGTTCAGATTCATGATATGTCTTGTGTTTCCAATCTTTCTCTATGGAGCCGAAACTTGGTCTCTGAGACTGCAGGACCAAGGATAAAATCGATGCTCTGGAAATGTGATGCTGAAGAAGACTCCTTGTGGACGGCATCCTGCACCAATGCATCCATCCTCAAAGAACTCCATATCAAAGACCGACTTTCGTCAACTGTGCAACTGCGAATATTGAAGTTCTTTGGTCCCATCTCGAGAAAGGAAGTCTCGATGGAGAGACTGGTGATTCAGAGTCAGGTCGAAAGCAAGAGGTCAATCACTAACCCACTGGCAGTCCAGCGGGTTGGTTTGTTTAGTAATTAGGTCAGTACCTAATTACTAAAACAACGGAGTCCACCATGGTCCAGTGCACTCGGAATGCCTCAAACCACCAAAATTGGAAGCGCATTGCAAAGAAGTCGATCTTCGGGAATATGATTGTACGATGCCGGTCACGGACCCAGATGGCACCGTACGGGAACAAGAAGGGTTGCTCGAGAGCAGTGGACTGTATGGGAGAGGAAATGGGAAGGAGCGGTGGCAAGAGAGACACGATGTCTTGCAACGGGCAAAGAAATTCGCACTGACCTTGTTTTCACCCCTTCCCGGTTCGGTTCAGGTCGTTGAGGAACTGCTGCACGGCACCAGCTAAATACACAACACTGAACACACACAGATTTAATGGCACGGCCAATTAGAGTAACCAGGGAGGTCGAACGTCGACCGTCCCGTCCAGTTATTTTTAATTATCGCACACGGTGCAAAAAGCGGTTATCTCATGCCTAACGTTGACACAAGAACACAGTTTTTCCGTCCCACCCTCGCTTACCATTATTACCTCACCGAGAGTGAGGGTAGATTACAAAAATCAGGTGGCGGGATTTCAAATACCCTTATGCAAGGATCGAACAATGATGATGTAGCTCACTAACTCCACTCCGAGTGCCTCGTCAACGCAACCACGACCACTGACAAGAGTGTCAGACTCAGAAGATAAAATGTGTGCCTTAGTGAAAATCATCGAGTATACTGTGTCAATTCATATTAAATTAGTCCCAAATCAAGTAGCATAACGCTTGTTTTATGGATACTACACAATTGGTATATTTCTTTATTTACAATTTTAAAGATATTATATTACACATGTTTCTTATCCATGCAGGGGCGGACAAAGAATACTAACCTCTGCGGCCGGGGTCGGCCTGTCGTAAAAGGTGACAAAACAACCCACCTTAGCTATGTAGTAGGGCCTCAAGCCCGTCTAGATGTCGACCACCTTTGGTCTTAAGTATGCCGCCTTGTGTTGTGTTCCGGCATTAGTGACCCAAGTTCCTGCATCCTTATGGGACAGCAGCGTGTCCGCGATACCACTGGCGTTGCAAACACACATAGGTGATGGTAACTGTGAAATTCTAAGTAGGCCGTCACCCTGTCTGCTGTCCGACAGCAATAAAAAAAAACATTTATCTTATTATGTGCCTTGACATTTGTTGTAAGTATAACAAGCGACTGTGTATATAAATCAAATTCGTGACCTCTGCAGGCATTCCGACGTACCAAAGCTTTTGAGCCTCTTGACGACACGCAAGTACATAATAATAACAATAATGTTTAATTATAAATTTATCAACTAGCTACTTCTACTTTCCAATGCGGATATGAAGCTTTTAAGAAGAAAATTAAATATTCTCTTTAGTTGTATTTATTCTGTGTTCTACCAACCATGACTACAGGAAAGTTTAGCTATAACCAAGAATTAAATATGTTTTTTGGAAGTATCAAGGGCCACCTTACGATTCTATACATTTATAAATAAAGCGAATAACTTATTCAATGCAGTGTAAATGCCCCTCGCCTCCCTCATCCGCCGTTCCACTAACGTGGCCAAACCACAGTTGAAAGTTTAGTTTGTCAGATTTTACCGAGGATTTGTTTTCATTGGTCCAAAGGGAACGGATTAAAATCGTGACCATTTGTTGTTTTAGGACTGTTTTAGTTGTTACATAAGCACATTCAAAGCTTATTTTCTACTTAGATAAATAAGAAAAAGACGAAATACCCGAAACCCTACGAAGATTTAGGTAAAATGTTCAAGTTACATGGTATAGGAAAACCATTTTTTTTATTGCTGTAGCACAGCAGACAGGCTGATGACTCGCCTAGAAATTAGCAGTTACCGTCGCCTATGGGTGTCCGCAACACCAGTGGCATCGCGAACACGCTGCTGTCCCATAAGGGTACAGGAACTTGGATCACTAATTCCGGAACACAACACAAGCTTATTATGGCGGCATACTTAAGACCAAAGGTGGTCGCCCTACCACGTAGCTAGGGTGGGTTGTTTTGTCGCCTTTTACGACAGGCCGACCCGGCCGCAGAGGTTAGTATTCTTTCTTCGCCCCTGCACGGATAAACCATTTAATAAATACAATATTACGATTATAATAATCATTTTATTCGACACTTCATTGATAAACATGATTATCTAAAATATTTATTTTGTTCAAGAACTTGGTATGAGCTGCCTCACGCAATGCACCGAAAAGGTTCTGTAAAGTAAAAACTAGGAAACTGATTGTATCTATCGAACATAACATCAGCATTTTGTAGCTAATGGTATTTAATTTGTGATTAAAAACTTGAAGCTTAATCTCTTGAATATTTAATATATCGCTGACTTATTATTAGATGTTCGTTAATAATGTATGAATATTGTTAGCGATTAAGTATTGCATTGTTGTCAATAATAGCAGCCCTTAACGTCCGACTGCTGGGCTCGGGCCTGCCCCTAGAGGGAACGCAGAGTATGCCCGCCACGCTTGTCCAAGGTGGACCGGCACAGCCTGGTGATATTGGTATGCAATTTTCCTCACGATGTTTTCATTTATCGTGGCTACATAAAAATTCTGCTATAATATACACATTAGGCGTTCAGAACATCATCTCTCTTCTTCTTGCTGCCTCCCTAATCTCTAATGTATAGGGTCGGCACAACATGTTTTCTCTGTCCACTCTTCTCTATTAGTTATTTTTTATACAATCCATCCATCTTTTCTTTGGCCTACCCTTCCTTTTCTATCCATCCACTCAGAACAGAACATCAACTATAATACAATATAAATTTTCATTCTAAAATTGCATGGAAGATATTTACTATCTTGGTGCAAAATATAATAATTTATTTAATTCTATACAATCGATGCACGGTTGGTTACCCGTACGCAATTACTGTATTATGTCTTCTCCATCCGTGTACGTTCTTGTTTTGTCAATTTGTAGTGAATAGAGAGCAACTGAAAACAAAACTATTCCAAAAGATAACAAACAAAATGAACACTATGCTCACACGCCAACACTCACATAAAGAACTCTATTCACATACCGAGAGCTCCGTCGTTTAGGAAATTCAAGCAATTTTTTTTAAAGCACCGTAATACGGTCGACAGTCGTTTGAAATATGGCTTCGACGCGTGCAAATTTCCCGCACTACTCCTCTCTGGATATGAAAGTTTCTTTGTGTTGCGGTAATAAAGTTGGTTTTTGCACGGATGGCCTGTGAAAGCAAAGTTGAAACGTGTAAGTTACATACGCTTGCCTACACAAAAATAACGAATGTACACCGCCGAGACGGCTGTTCGTAATCACGCCGTGAATGGCCGGACTATTTTATGCGGTATATCTTCTGAGCCTTATAAAAGGTACCCGACGTTTCTAGACGGTTAATTATAAGATACCGGCTCCGAGTTTCACTTTAAAAGTGGAATTCGCGGCGTAAAGCGGTTTTGGCTTTTGAATTTGGAAGCTCCTTTAACCAAAGCCTTCGTTTTCCATGAATAGCTTTCATGGTTTTGCTTTCTTCTTTATGGATGGTCTTCATTGCTTTTTTTGATAGATTTCTTTAAACCCTGGTTGCAATCTAAACATTCGCTTCATCACTTCGCAAGGTCTTCGGTATCCCTGGTAGTGAGTATATTGGCAAACATGTCACTTTTTACTATATCAAGCCAGCATTTTTTGAGACTATCCCTCCTATCTGGTGGGACCGTTTTTTGATCGATGTAAAGAAAGAAATGTTTTATTTGGGACATAGTAACACTTATAATTATATACTTTGTTAGGAATATCGAACTCAAAATTATCTTATTGGCAACACTGACTAATATTTAAAACAACCAAAGAGAGTTTCCATCACTTCCGAAGTATAAATGACCAATGAGAATCACTTCTGGAATATAAGCAACCAATGAGAGTCGCCTTCGGAGTGTAGAGTGGAGACGAGTGAGGGACAGGCCGACGACTTCTATATAAAGCGCCGCAAGTAGGTGCCAGGGCCCTCTTTTTCGTTCAGTCGTTGTCGCGTGCGGAAGCTGTCGGTCTGCCTGCCATTTTTTTAAATCATCCACCACTGGTTCATAAAAATACATTAAGTTGATACATTGAGTATGTCCCAATCTTAGATCCAAGCTCAGCATTGTGCCAGCTAACTAGAACCTGGGATGTTCTTCCGCTGAAACCATTTGATGAAACTCACAAGGCCTATAAACTAAAATTTTCCTGATTGCAACTGTAAATCTCTAGTCAAATGTATCCTTATGAGTCATAAATCATTGTATTGTATCACAGGTTAAAAGTCCTCTCACACATTGAAGCTATTGTTGTTTCGAGCAACGCTATGCCTCAATTTCAACTTCTTAAATGAACAATATTCAACGTAAAGAAAGAAAATTTATTTCGAATAAAGCTATTTTACGAATGCATTCATATTTCCAATCATTATTAGGTTTTTAAAACGATTCAATTCGATGAATAAATATGTAAATATTATGAATTTACATCAAAACAATTAGAATATCAACAAAGATACGATTCAATATTCAATCTTCGGAGATTCGTTGATTGCTGTATATTGAATATTTATTACATATATTTACATTTTGTATACATTTACATACGCATATCATGAAGATTGTTTACAATATTTTAACAATTATATCGAAATTAATTTACTGGATTGTATAACAACGGACCACCTCATAGATATTAGCTATCGTTAATAACAGGAATCGCATCATTCCTCAAGCTTCGACGAACCTAAATGGTTAAAAGAGCGAAGCCACTAATCATCATTTTGTTTTAGAACTTCTTGAAAAAGTACAATTAAATCGAAAATTCAATTATCTTGCAGCTTCAACGTCACACAAATACGTCTGGTTATTTATACTATACTGTTTATACTTTACCCTAGATCAGTGGTCGGAAACCCGCGGCTCTTAGATTGCCCGGCTACGGCTCTTCTGCGAAATGTTTCGCCCAGGCACGGCTGTATGATGTACGAATAGATGAATGTATTTTATTAAAGCAAAGCAATGTTAAAAAATACTCTGAATAAATTTCAATTATATGTTTTATCTATATTTAGCTCTTTTGGATGATAAGGTTACCTATCACTGCAGCTAAACTAAATATGCTTTTTATAAAGACAGTTGCCTACTCTCGGTATAATTCGGGAGCCAGTTTGAATCCCATCTTACCTTGCCCCGCTTAGACAGTGTTTGTCGCCCAATGTCCATTTAGAACATAATTTCCATGTACAGACGGTAAAGATACACATGATGGTGAAACCACCGAGATTACCAATTGTGTAATCCGCCAATCCGTATTGGACAAGCGTGGCGGGTGTGCTGTATGTTGCCTCTAGGAGGGTAAGCCCGAGTCTAGCTGTAGGGCGTTACAGGCTCGTTTTTTATACAAACGGAAAGCATTGACGGTTGCATATACCCAGGGAAAAACTACTATTTTGAATTATAATATTTTGACACTACCAGATTTGATACTACCAGAATATTTGCATATCCATTGAGCCAGACGTATTGATTGTATACCGCAAATAATCTGAGAAAGTGCTGGAAGGACCTGGATTCACCCAGTTGGGAATCGCACGCTCAAGTTCAACGGTCGGATATTTAAACACACGACAGAAACGTCATTAAAATAATGTACCAAAAAATATCAAACTCTATATGTGGTTTATGTATGGTAAAAGAACATAACTGACTGCCGTCATTACAGCTCGGGCAACATTCTCATGCGAACCATGTACAATATTATACTTACGGGGTATATCGTAGAATAATAAACTTGACCGATTTACCAACTGGGTTGCCAAAAGTAATAAAAATATTTTATGACCGTTTATTCCGAAAAGCAAACAAAATATTATAATAATATTGAGTGAAATTGCGACTCTTAACCGCAGAACGGTATCTGTTTTGGTAATGGCGCCACAGTAAAATAGCTGCCTCGCGTACCGTTAAAAGTAGATTTCTGTATTGAGCCTTAGTTTTCAATGTTTCAAATAAAACTCAAAACAGGATCGCGTTGTAAATTTATAATCATTGCCCCCAAAAATTCACTGGAGAAGTATATGGCAACACAGATTTCACAGTCACTATTCCACGTCATATCCATGGATTATCGCTAATCAGAACAAAAAAATATCTGCAAATAGTTTGTTCTATTACAGATAAATGGCAATTGTATGGTTCAAAAGCTGATACAGGTTCTGAGTTGTTTAATTCAGCTATTTTTGTAAATACTAATTCACAGTGATAAATTATAGATATATAGATAATTGTTTTTTGTACAACAAAGTATGTTTCTCTTCGTGCTGGGGCGGATTAAGAATACTGACCCATGCGCCGACAAAACAACCCCAGCTCGTCTGAATGGGGCAACCTATGGTCTCTAAATATATCGCCGTAATAACCATCTGTTGTGTTGCGCCATAATTGACCCTGACACAAGTTCCCCTATGCAGATAGCAGCATAGCCGAGCCCTTGGTGTCTCAAACATCCATAGCAAACGGTAACTGTTGCCTCTTGAGGAGGCCGTAAGTTGGTATACTATTCCACATTAATAAATAAATAATTACCTATACTGTTTTATGAGAGAAAGCGAAAAGGTAAAAATATACACGACATTAACCTACTCAATTGGAAAGATAAAACAGTATTAAACCATTAACTGTTATATTGTAAAACCGCATTATAGTTCTGTTTTTACACAACGCACGCAGTGATTGTAAACAGAGATTGATCGTGCGAAAACAACCGCGAGTCCGCTATCATTCTGTTTCAGCTGTCGGATAATTGCATTATTTTGAATGATGAATTGAATGAAGATACGATTAATATATTGACCATATAATCCCATCTAGAATTAAAAAGATTCATTCAGCGCTGGACTTACTAAACTGGCATTTATGCTGAAATAAATTCAATTTATCCGTGCAGGGGCGGAGAAAGAATACTAACCTCTGTGGCCGGGGTCGGCCTGTCGTAAAAGGCGACAAAACAACCCACCCTAGCTACGTGGTAGGGCCTCAAGCCCGTCTGGATGGCGACCACCTTTGGTCTTAAGTATGCCGCCATAATAACCTTGTGTTGTGTTCCGGCATTAGTGACCCAAGTTCCTGTACCCTTATGGGACAGCAGCGTGTTCGCGATGCCACTGGCGTTGCAAACACCTATAGGCGACGGTAACTGCCAAATTCTAAGCGGGCTGTCAGCCTGTCTGCTGTCCTACGCAATAAAAAAAAATTTAGGACATCAATAACAACTTGTTTAATATGAACCGTCGTGGTCATAAATAAGTTTTCTTCTTCTCTCTAACTCAATAGCGTCACTCCATTACTTAAGTACGAAATAAAACCAACAGATTACCTTTTCATTACTAAACTAATTACCAGAAGCAAAGATAAAGTACATTAGTAGAATGTAGCTTACTATGGAAATAAAGAAAAAAAGAAGGAATAATTTATGGTACAATTAATTTACATCACAATTTTACTACAAATTACAGTTAAATTGTCCCATATAGTACCTAACAGCATAATATTGGTTCTTAAAAACAAAGCTGATCTTCCGTTAAGCCTTTAGAATGTCGTCACGGAATTAGCATAAATTTCTTATCAGCTAACGATTAATAATATCAAAAAAGATAATATAAGGTATGTTGCAACAAATTATAAATATAGCATAAATAAATAAGTATAGTAAAAACATATATAATATTATAACAGCTAACAAAGCATATTAATAATTTTTTTTTTTTATATAGATAAAGATTATGAATTCTAATTACATGACATATATCCATGTAATTATAGAAAACAATAACATATTCCTGTTATCGTTAATATATTTTAGCTTTTCTAATAATGTTAATATCAAACATGAACACAATGAAAGGAAAAATGCGCTTCATCTGTGCTGACCACAGGAAGTAAAAGAAGATCATGTCCTCTTAAATATCCAATGATATCGGCCTAAAGCCCCATTTACACCTTACAAGTTTGATCGACAACATCTCCTGTGAAGTGTCTTCGATCCTTCCCCCTCTTCCCTTTGATAGTTAATTAAACGTCAGCCAAGGAATATTCCCGTCATTAGGACTCGAGGCGCTGCAGGCGGCCGGATGTGCCGACGCCCCTCCTACAACCGCTTCCGGCCCCCCTACCACCCAGTCTGCGGTATTGTGCGAAAATTTTTTGCGCCTTAAAGCGTTATATTAAAAAACGCAGGCTGGTAAAAATAACCATTGTTTATAAAACTAGTCAAATCATTGTAGAAAGGCTATTTCCGAATTTACACTGTCGGTATTAGAGCTCAGAACCTCTAGTTTAATGGCTCAGAGACAACGCTCATCCCTTCAACCAGAAATGTTGTCAGATTGTTAATTTGTAAGTGTTAAGATTGCAAGACAATTATGTTTTGACTTAAAACATTATGTGCACGGATTGGAATGCATTATCTTGAAGAACGATGAGGCGATAAACCTCCAATATGCCCGTATCATCGCTTCCCACGCTTAATATTGTTATATCTACATTTTAGGATCTGTCAATGCACATCTTAAATCCTAAACTAAAAAACTGACTTGACAAACATTGTACTGTCAAATAAATGTAAAAAAAATAAGTTTTGTGGCGGACCAGATTATGAATCTAAATTATTCTCGATGCCACTTGACCACACAGAAATATTTTAGCAAAATCAGTCGAGCCGTTTAAGAGAAGTTTAGTCACATATACACGCATAGAACAATTATATGTATTACTACTTCTTAGTAGGTCTTCCTTAATGTCATTTATTAATTTAAGAGAAGTTTAGCCACATATACACGCATAGAACAATTATATGTATTACTGCTAAGACCTTAATGACATTTATTAATTTATCAATTCGTATTACGCGACCTCATTGGCGCAACGACTTGCGCAGATTGAAACTGCCGGGTATCACGCATTCATTCGGGACTAGATGGCGTTGTGTAAATTATCACAGCATATTTATTCCCTCTCCGTATGAACTATAACCGTATACTAATGTTTTATACACCTCCATCCACGTGATTTTCGTAAAATGGGTACAATATAATACAACAACCTCTACGTATTAATATAAAGGCGACAAAACAACCCACCCTAGCTACGTGGTAGGGCCTCAAGCTCGTCTCAATGGCGACCACCTTTGGTTTTAAGTATGCCGCCATAATAACCTTGTGTTGTGGTCCGGCATTAGTGATCCAAGTTCCTGTATCCTTATGGGACAGCAGCGTGCTAGCGATGCTACTGGCGTTGCAAACGCCCATACGCGACGGAAACTATTAAATTCTAAGCGGGCCGTCAGCCTATCTGCTGTCCTACAGCATTAAAAAAAAGGTATGTAATTTTTAACATATAGCCCGGTTACCTTAGGAGAACTTTCGATGGCATTTGGAATTTGACGCTCAGTTAATAGCCAATATACATAACTTTTAGTCTATATACTCGTAAATATCAATGACATTTGAAGTCAAAATTCGTCTAAATTTGAGTGCTGAATCAATCGATACATCTAACTTGAGAAAGCTTTTAAAACTTCAAAGACACCCATCATAACCGCTTCCGACCTCACGAATTCTAAGAGGTTCTTTTAGTATGAGTTACCAAATGCGTATATACATACAGTCACATATTTACTGTGTTGGGACATTGAATCGAGTCGTTCGGGTCATTCAGGCAGACAATTTCTAACACATAACTGGAATATCATTAAATTGCCTAATCCAGAACTCGTCTAGACGAAATCAATTTCGCTAAACCTAATGATTCAATATTTCTCTATTTAATTATATATTATTTTTTAATATACGCCTCTTTAAATATATTTCGTTAGAAAAACATTTTGAAAGAAAATATTATGGGCATAACTTCTTCGTATATAGAACATACATTAATTTAAAATTATTAGGAGACGTTCCATTTTCACCCGTTTCTATCAAATTGCATTTATAAATGTATTTTAATTATTTTTTAATCTGGAATTTATACAACTTTTTTAAAGTAATGTATTGGCAATTTGAGTTATATGAGAACATGTAATAAATCAAACTATTAATATTCGACCTATATGAAAAATGAGTAATAAATTGTAGGACTGACTCAACTTTACTAGAATAGTTTAAAACCGAACACGCGTTACATCAGTAAATGAATGAATGAATGAATGAAATGAATGAAAACTCTTTATTGTTCACCTTAAATATATATACAAGAAAATGAAATAAACTTACAAGCTACTGAACAATGGGTGGCCTTATCGCTTAGAGCAATTTCTTCCAGGAAACCCTATGACAGCGTGGTCAAAAATATAAAGGGCCAAAATTAAATTCCATACGACCCATAAAGTATAGAGTTACGTCATTATGAACGCGTAGAAATGGCCGAAATTTTCGCCTTACGCATTACAGAGGCCCTAGCCAAAAATTGTAGTAACCTTTTGATACTCGATATTTTTCCTGTGGATATTATTAAAGCGTGAGAAAGCTGATATTCGTTTTATCTTTGTACAATAACAACTCTAAAACAGTGTTACTAAAGATATTATGTTATTTTTTGTTCAGTTCGGCTGTTGAGGCATAGATTTTGTGATTTTTTTTGTCACACTCCAGATCCGAAATAAGAATAAAGCTTTCAAGAGATGGTTCTATTTCCACTAGCTCATAGGCTAAAAAGGAAAAGCATCATATTTATATGTAAATTTAGTCATGTTTTTCTTGGTATTCTTTGCACAATATAAGGAATCCTGACGGTATTTATACCGACCTAAAAGATGCGAGCATAAGTTTAGTCTTCTAACACATCGGAACGACAGATCTGTAATTTAATTCAGTATACTACCATCGTAATGATAAAGTGATGATTGTGTGACATTATATTTTAAACCTGATTTTAGTACATCTAACCAATTTCTCCATGCAGGGGCGGAGTAAGCGTACTGAGCCCCGCAGCCAGAGATGCACTGTCGTAAAACAAAATAACCCTAGCAGGTGGTAGGAGTCCAAGCGCATCTGGATGGCAACCACCCGTGGTCTCAAAATATACCCCTATAATAACGTAGTCGTGTCCGAGAATTATTCAAGAAGATAAATATTCTTACGCTACCATCATTATATATTCTCACGAACATTATGTATATTCGCAAAAGCATCTTGCTCTATTTCAAGAATAGTGACGTTCACAGCCTAAATACTCGCAATAAACACAAACTTATGGTACCGGGATTTAGACTTAGCAGAACTAGTAAAAGTTTTATTGGAAATAGTATTAGATTCTATAATAAAATCCCATCCCACATTAGTGAGTTACCCGTCAAAAAGTTTAAAGAGATAGTGAAATGCACTCTACTCTCCAAAGCATATTATAGCACGAAACAATATATGGACGATAAAAATGCTTGGTCTTCGGTCCCCTCCTGCATACGGCAATGATTTTTTTTTATATATATTTTTTTTAATGTACATTTAGGTTATTCTCAGCTGTATCCTTTTAAACGCTTGCATTTCCTCGGCCTACTGACAAATAATATATCAATTTCGTGTTCTATAATTATGTTTATATATACTTCATATTATAATAATAAATGTTTGTACAAATACATCCATGGAGTTTCTTGTCTGTTCTTCTCCATAGGATTCACTTTTGGAACAGACATCTAGCTTTTGACATTTTAAAAGTGCTTGTTACTCAGGCCTATTTGAAATAAAAAATTTTGACTTGACTTGACTTGTGTAATCCGGTATAAATGACCTAGGTTCCAGTTCGTCTACGCGGAAAGCAGCGTTTTAGCCCGCTTGGCTTAGCTGTGCCCTTGGCTTCGTAATCATGCATAGGCGATAATAACTACTTATAATTAGGCTAACATTAAGGAAACCTTATCAGCCTGCCTGTTGTCCACACGAATAAAAAACAACTTAAGCATATAAGTTAAGTTTAGTTCAAAAATTAATAATTAAACAACAGAATGAAAGTCAATTGCAACAGAAAAATGGCGCTTACTTTAAAGCGTTAAAACATTATGGATTCATTGGACGAAAACAACTCTTATTACTCTAATTTTAGGTTACACATTGTAAAATTACACACGTGACAATTCCCGAGTGTTACCCGTCACGCTGTAGGCTGTCACGCAACATTTGATTTGAATCTGGAACTCTTTAAAATGCCGTAACGGACGCTTCGCCTTCCTTATTTTTGTGTTTGATATAAGTTTTATTGTTTTTCTAATGACTGCGTCGCGTCGGGTGCTTATCATTTGTGCTCATACGTGATTTGAACTCGTAATGTGTGTTGTATTTAGTCGTACAGTTATATACACGAGCGAACGGTTGCTTGTCTACAAATCTTAATTTGGTTTTATTAGTCTTTCTATTTCTTTATTTTGAGGCTAAGGATTTTCAAAAAAGACGTTATAAAATACCTTTGAGCCCGGCAGCGCGTTAGCTATGTCTCTGATGTTGCTAACGTCCGTAGGCGACAGTGACCACCCGCTATCAGATAGACCGTTGCCTATCTGCTGAACTGCAACTATAAAAATATAACTGTCCGCTTGTAACTCTTTATCATTCATTATCGACTAAGGAAAGTTGATTCACGTTGTTGTATACAATAAACAAAATTAATACGGCTGAGGTTAGTGTTCTCACTATACCTAACCTAGTTTGCAGTTTCTACTGCAGATACATATGATTTAAAAAAAGCATCATATATGTACTAGTTCTAATAAAAAAAACACTCAATCGCCTAATTATTTTAAAACTACGTGTACCCAGGCTATGTCGGACCGGCCATCGTCTAAAGGAGTTCTAATTCTCGGCCTCTAACATTGGCTTACTGAGACCTTTTTAAATGTATTTGTGTTTCTGCTTCCAAATTAAATAGTTCATCATTAATTTATATTTATTCTGGCTTTCCAATTGCATTTTGTATACATCTCAATTAAATAATGAATTTTGTTAAACGGAAAGACCAAAAGTTTAAAAAAGTAAAAAAGAATTTTGTATAGTTGTACAAAATCACCACGAAGCTCTCCCTTTGCAATATTTTTATTTTCACCCCTGACATACTTGGAGACATTAATAATACATTAGCTTACCTTATTTCTCACTTACGCTATTATTAAATAACTAATTGATGTCGATTTACTAGAAAAACTGTGTGTGTCAGCTCCGATGCACGACTGGAGTTTACTACTTAAGTACGATTGTCTAAACATACGCAAAAAGAGTTTATTTAACTGAAAAGATATTAATACCATATGAAAGGGTAAATTAACAAATTAATGAAAATAATATGTAACAAATAAAGTAATTTTTGCCTTGCGCACCAAAAACGTAACGAGGTCATTCATTAGTAAATCTCACATTTTTTCTCATACCGGGCGCCTTATATATGAAAAACGATTCTTAAGGAGTAAACTCCAAAAATAGTGGAATTGAAATTAACGCTTGTTATATTTTTTTATTGCTTAAGAGCAACAGACAGGGTGACGGGCCACATAATAACTATTACCGTCGCCTATGGATGTTTGCGACGCTAGGGGCTCTGCAAATACACTGATGTCCCATAGCGAACAGAAACCATACAGAAACCTGGGTCACAAATGCCGGAATACAAGAGAAGGTTATTATGGCATGCCGCCATAATATAGAGACCAAGGGTGGTTGACACCCAGACGGGTGGTATTATTAATCCGCCCCTATACGAAAAAATCTATTACATGTACCTATACATCATCATCATCATTTCAGCCGGAAGACGCCCACTGCTGGACAAAGGCCTCCCCCAAAGATCTCCACGATGATCGGTCCTGCGCTGCCCTCATCCAACCTATCCCGGCGATCTTGACCAGATCATCGGTCCATCTTGTGGGGGGCCTACCAACACTGCGTCTTCCGGTACGCGGTCGCCATTCGAGGACTTTTCTGCCCCAACGGCCATCAGTCCTTCGAGCTATGTGCCCAGCCCACTGCCACTTCAGTTTTGCAATCATCCGGGCTATGTCGGTTACTTTGGTTCTCCTGCGAATCTCCTCATTTCTGATTCGATCTCGCAGGGAAACTCCGAGCATAGCCCTCTCCATTGCTCTCTGAGCGACCATGAGCTTTCTCATAAGGCCCATAGTTAGCGACCACGTCTGCGTTCCGTATGTCATCACTGGCAACACACATTGGTTAAAAACCTTCGTCTTGAGACACTGCGGTATTTGGGACGAAAAGATTTTACGGAGCTTCCCGAACGCTGCCCATCCGAGTTGGATTCGACGAGTGACCTCTTTCGCGAAATTGGACCTGCCTAACTGGATCGTTTGACCCAAGTAGACGTATTCGTCAACAATTTCGAAAGTACAGTTCCCAACTGTTACGGGGGTAGGTGCGACATGGACATTAGACATGATCTTCGTCTTGTCCATGTTCATTTTGAGACCTACTCCTTGGGAAGCTGTATTGAGGCCATCAAGCATATGGCTTAAGTCTTCCATGGTTTCAGCCATGATTACGATATCATCTGCGAATCTAAGGTGAGTGATGTACTCACCGTTAATGTTGATGCCCAGTCCGTTCCAGTCCAGAAGCTTGAAGACATCTTCCAACGCAGCAGTGAACAGCATCGGCGATATGACATCGCCTTGTCTGACTCCCCGCTGCAGTCGGATAGGCTTCGAGTTCTGATCCTGGAGACGGACTGACATGGTGGCGTTTTCATACAAACACTTCAACGCTTTGATGTATCGATAATCAATGTGGCACCTCTGGAGAGACTGAAGCACCGCCCAGGTCTCGATCGAATCAAAGGCTTTCTCATAGTCCACGAACGCCAAGCATAGTGGCTGGTTATACTCCTCCGTCTTCTGTATAACCTGCCGCAGCGTATGTATGTGGTCTATGGTGCTAAAACCTTTTCGGAATCCGGCTTGTTCGGGAGGCTGGAAGTCGTCAAATCTGCGCGCGAGACGATTCGTGATGACCCTTGAAAACAGCTTGTAAACATGGCTCAGAAGTGATATCGGTCTAAAGTTCTTCAAAAGGGTTTTGTCGCCCTTTTTGAAGAACAGCACCACTATACTTCCGTGCCAGGCCTGCGGCGTTTTGCCATCGAGGATGACGGAATTAAATAGCTTCTGGAGGATTTTAAGCACAGGAGTACCACCAGCTCTCAGAAGCTCGGCTGTAATTCCATCATCACCCGGCGCCTTGTTGTTTTTAAGCTGTTTAAGGGCCACACTAATCTCGTACAGACTGACGTCTGGGATATCTACGGTGTAGTGTCGGGTTAATTTGGCTCTTGGGTCTTTAGCCTTGTTGTTAACAGGTGCCCGTGTGGTCGTGTATAGCTGTCCGTAGAACTTCTCGACTTCCCTCAAAAGTTCGGGTTTAGACGAAACGACCCTGCCGTCGTCGGTCTTCAGCTTCGTCAGTTGGCTCTGCCCAATAGACAATTCTCGTGCGAATACTTTAGAGCCCTTGTTACGCTCTATAGCCGCCTTTACACAGTCTGTGTTATGGCGGCGGATATCGCGAGTCATATATATACCTATACATACGTACATAAAATTCTTACGACATGAAATTCACATTTTAAATATAAAAATAAACTATAATGCCACGTACACCGTCTCTATTATGTACATAAATCGAAAGTGACGTGACACAACAATGTGCCGGCGTGACACATGAATGGAAGTGTTTACTCATGACGTGATAGCCGTGACAGACAATCGTGGATTGCGAACATGTTATTTTTAGTTATTACTTGTATTACACTAGCGTGTTAATACTGTGTTATTATTCTAATTTCCAAATGGTTGTAATTTTAAAATTGCTTTATTAACTAATTTAATGATAACACGGTGAACAAGGACTATTGTAGTAAAAACTCAAACGATTTTTGCAGTGAAAACTTCTTTAGCATCGCTGTGATTTGAAACTCGATGAAACGGAAAACTCACAGTAAAAAGAGACATCTATATATATCTTTAGAATATAACATGGAGAATGAGATAAAAGACAGTGTGTTTCATATATTTGTGGTCTCTTCTTTGTGTTGTGGTTATATTGAAGTTTACATTTTTCAAGGTTTCACTTCTATTACATGTGAACTGCACATATGTGTTTTTTTTAAATCAAGTTCTTATACTGTACACGGTAAAGATAAAGTGTAAGGAGAAGGAGCGGCAAAACATTTTTAACTGTAATACAACTACCACTCTTTATTTTTGCAATTACCACTAATATCTGAATATGATGCCTTGATAAAGAGATCTAGGTTCTAGTTACTCTATGCTGACGACATATATAGTATTTTGTATTCAATTGTGTTATATAATAACTAAGCTGTTCGAAATTCAAAAACCAAATAGGTCTTAATCTAGGGTGCCATGGGTAATGTGAAATACCCTGTATACAGTACCTAGTCTAATGCTTGTATACAGTACCCACAAATTATGTATCTACTGAGACAAATAAGTTTATATTATTAAAGTGGAAACTTCTCTAGCATCATTGTGATCTGAATCTTAATAAAACCGAAAAATTCACATAATTTTTTTTTGTTTCGCTAATACCAACCTTATTAATTATAGTTTATTATTTTGTTTTATTGCATAAGGCTTAATAAATAATGTAATTTTTAAATGATTGCATTGTATTACTCATGTATCTATTTGAATTGCCACTTTATTACAATGAGATACAGTTGAGTTTTATATTTTTTTTCTCTCTTTATATGGAATCTACTTTGAGGAATGGTTTGATTTAATATAGTTTTGAAAGTTTTTTGGAAAAATTCGAAATTTGTAAACTTTAGTTAACTTTAACACTGATAATTTCACCTCAAAGTTCGAGCGATTTGTAGCTCTAAGTTGCATAACTCCATAAACTTTTACTTTTCTGTTTATGTTTTTTATTACGTTGAGGTTTACATTTTTCAGGATTTCACATGTATCATGTGTAAACTGCACACGTGTTATTGTGGTTATTGTGTATATAATGTTAGTGGTGTCACTTAATGGCCCCAGCGGAAGATCAGCGCTGGTAAATTCCATCAGCAAATGCTGAGCTGGGACCAATTTGGGACAAATATCTATATCTATACTACTATTATAAAGAGGAAAGATTTGATTGTTTGTTTGTTTGTTTGTTTGTTTGTTTGTTTGCTTTGAATAGGCTCCGAAACTACTGACCCGATTTAAAAAATTCTTTCATTGTTGGGAAGCTACACTATCCCCGGGTGACATAGGCTATATTATATTTTCAAAAAAATTAGGGATCCTTACTAAAACTCCAATAATGTAACCCAAAGTGTAAAAAAATTACCTAAAATATTATTTAAATCGCGTGCGTTGCGAAAACTATTGATGATAGAATAAAATATTGTACTACAACTTTGCAGAACACATCATTATTTACAAAAAGTGTCGCGACAGCATATGTCTAACTATTATAGTTATGCCACAATAAGTGTTCTTTTATTTTAAAAATTTAATTGAAATGCCGCCCCTAGAAAAGACTCTTTATTTGGATCTTGGTATTAATCCTTATCAAAATAAATTACTTCATATTCAAAACTATTTCAATACCTTTATATAACTTTTTGAATTATTCAATTCGGATATTCCATTCGAAAGATATCACGAGTTTAAAAATGTAAGTATTAGAAAAATGTTGCGTGGTAGCCGCTCACCCT
Organism: Malacosoma neustria; assembly: GCA_963693495.1. Taxonomy (NCBI): domain Eukaryota; kingdom Metazoa; phylum Arthropoda; class Insecta; order Lepidoptera; family Lasiocampidae; genus Malacosoma; species Malacosoma neustria. Next base: position 2,005,526 of record OY856372.1, read on the forward strand.
GTTCGGCTAGCTAAGCAGCACCTTATGCAATGTAGGCGTGCGTCACTGGGGTTTTTACAAAAATTAGAATACTTATTAAAAAATAACGAAAAATAAATAAAAAGTAATAACAAAAAAAATCATTAAAATAAAAGCTCATAGAAATAATAATATTCAAACTTTCTTTATAATTTTATTTTTTTAGTAACCTGACGCAAATAGAAGGGTTTGCCCTCAGGGGCGCTCCTCTGTCCGAGGAGTGCACGGGTGTGCGTACCCGAGGTGCCCGAGCATCCGTCGCTTCACTCCCCTCTCCGTTCGAGGCGACAGAGTCCTACCTTTCTTTCCGTCTACCTCTTCATCCTTTCCAACTTAGCTCTCTGTTCGTGGCGTGGTCCCCGGTGGGATGATTGCAAATACTGATTGGGGTCCCGGGTTCTACCCTGGGATCTGATTTGGTAGTCGAAACCATGCCTATTTCGACTGCGCCTGCACAGAGTGTTCCCGGGGCGGGAATTGCATCCTCGCTGTCGGTTGGTCTTGCTGGGCCGGCTACGACGTCAGGCGACTCTGCTTTTTCTGGAGTGTCGTCTGGTAGTCGTACCCACGCCTGACTAGCACGCGACGGGGATGCGAGTCCCGTCCGGAATTGGCCGCGGACCTGTCACTCCCGGCCCTGATTTTGTCCATGGTCGGGGGCGATCCTGGATGGACGGCCGTCGCCTCCTTTTGCGAGGCAGTAGTGTCTGCAAGGGAGGCGGCGGAACGGGAGCGGGAGTCCGCCACCGCACTCCCCTCCCGCCAACGTAGGCCGCGTCGTCGGCGCCGGAGGGCGGGCAACGATCTCCGGCCGACGTAGAAAACCGCCGCGGGCGGCCCCTCGGGGGAGGATCCGCCGCCCGCACTATTGCCGCGAGGGAAAAGGCCGCGTGCTGTTCCACAGCCTCCCTCAACTCCTAGAGTTGTTACAAGAGAGCGCCGGGGGTACGAAACCCTGACCCCCTGGCGCCAGCACTTTAGAAGGGGCCCGCTTTAAGACAAAGCGTGGGCCGGCGCCGGCCCGGGCCACGAGATCGGCAGGCCATATATCCGTGGGCCCGGGCGTAGACGATAGGAGAACAGCGGGGTTTTTTAGTGGGTCGAACATCTTTTCCGGAGTCCCTTATATCCCTCGGTCCCCCCGGGCCGGGATAACCCGTCAAGAGAGGTTTTTCCCCGAGACCGAAAAAAAATAGAAGGGTTTAATTTTTAATTTTTTGTTAAATACCCGTGCGAAGCTGGGACGGGCTGCTAGTATAGTATATAATTATAAATTGTAAATAATAACTTTAAGTCCTAAATAATTATATTTTCTTTCTTTCTTCTATATTTCCTAGATATTGTATACAATGTCTAAATGTTATGTGATCTTAGGATATATTTTTTAATAAAACTCTCCAACTTATATATCATCCATTAAGGATCTGTGTCCTAAATTAGCTCACGTTATAAAAATGTTAAATTGGCAAAGGCCTGTCCGACACTTGCCCGTAGGAGCATAAAATACTGATGAAAGAACACATTGTGGATATAAAGATAGCGAGACACGAAGTCTACAATTTGTTGATATAAGCATGAATTCAACAACAACGCTATTTGACAAACCAATTATTAGCTCAAACATGTATTTGAGAGTTTCCGTTTCTTTGTAGCTACTACTATAAAATTCTTTATTTTTTTTTTAAATTCCCATGCAGCAAATATACCAACCAAATTTTGGTTACACACATTAGTGTCAGCAGCAGGTATTCTCAACATGCCTACCTTTTCTGCCAGTATCTATAGACATTTAATAAAAGGCGCTTAAAGCGTGAGAACTTCCTAACACTTTCACGCTCTTAGTAGAAAATCAGCCAATGTCATTTTCGGATCCATTCCACTGCTTACGCCTCAAGTTTTCGCCACGTATGCCTTTTCATTGAAAAAGAAGACATTTGTAATTTTACTCGCATAAGAGAGAGAGAAAGAGTGAGATGTGTAATAATATATTAATTTTGTTTCATTATTGTCAACAGGTGAGTCACAGCAACATGGAGAGGACTGCAGTTATAGTTATATAAGTAAGTAAATATTTAATTATTAATTCTGTGGTTTCATGGCCTATTAGAGAATAAGCGCAACTACCCTCTGATAGGACCGGAGAATTAATTACCATCATACACAGATGTCATTTATACTTTCATGCATATATTATATTTAATAAAAAATAAATTAAAAGAACATTAAATTTTGTTTACATATAATACGAGGGGCTGATAAGTTCGCGGCCTAAGAAAGAAAAATTGAGATGTATATTTTTAATTTTTCAACATAGTCACCCTCAAATGAAATATGCTTCTCACATCTGGCATAGAATGCCTTTAAACTACTCTGAATATATTCTTTGAATTTGTCCTCTAAATGACGATTTACGGCAGCTTTCATTTCGTTCTCATCCGAAAATTTCCAGCCCCGTAAGTCCTTTTTCAATTTGGAAAACAGTAAAAAATTGCTAGGTAGCAAGGCCAAGGTTCAATGCCTGCCTCGCAACAGGCGCAGTGTGAACGGGTGCGTCGTTTTGCAAAAACAACACTCCGTGCGCTTGCTTTCCACGTCGTTTCTGCACAACAGCCTCACGAACCTGACTCACCAAATTTGCATAATATTGATCGCTTATTGTAGTCACTTTCGGTAGGTAATCTATTAATAAAATTCTCTCACTATCCCAGAAGGTAGTCGCCATTAGCTTAGCCGACTTTTCCACCTTGAATTTCTTCGGCGGCCTTTTTCCTTTTTTAATCCATTACGTCAACTCTTGTTTGGACTCCGAATCAGACTGGCAAATTCACGTGTCATCTACGGTGAAGATCCAATCACATATATCGTGAATTTTATTGTCAACTAGCGCCAAAAAATCCTTGCAGCTCTCGAGTCGTTGCTTATCGAGCGTTGTGAGCATTTTCGGTACCCAGCGCGCGAAAATTTTTTTCCATGTGTAAATTTTTATGTAAAATTTATCCAACTCATTCTTTGCTAATCTGAAGTTCTTCACCTATCTGCCACAATTTAATTCTTCTGTCGGCCAGTACCTACTAATTTTTCTACTTTTGAACATTCACTTCGGTCACTACCGTGACAGGGCGAGCGGCACGCGCGGGGATCACATTCGCAGCTCTCTCGTCCTTGTTGAAATAAGCGGCCCTATTTTCTAACCCTTACATATGATGGCATAGAATCTTGAAGAACCGATGACATATTTCTTTAAAAATGTTTTTCGCCGTATTTTTTTTTTACGAGGTACTTTATCACGGCGCGGTGTTCAAAATTCCGTGAATTTTCGGATTCTGCTGACATGGTGATGTTCGTTATTCGACAGGCAATTCAATTATGACCTCAAATTTGATTACAGGTTATTTTTATACTACCACCGAGTCTCGTAATTAGTGATAGGATAATGATATAATTAGTCTTTAGGCCGCGAACTTATCAGCTGCCTTTCATATGTAGCTAACGAGAAATGATTCATCATACATCGACGCACATATAAGCGTAAAACGTGATCGATTTGAATCAAGCCATCAATGTATAACTGACGTAACGATACATCCCAAGAGATATCATCAATCAGCTGTCGTTGCGCATTGTGGTAGCCGTAATTAAATTAACATTGTTTCCCGTAAATATTAAATGATTTAATTAATGTAACGTTTGTTCGCCCGCATTGGTTTCGAAACACGCGAGTCTTAGCACGTAAGTACTATTGATCTAGTACATATTACATTCTAACGCCATTCTGAAGAAGAATTGAGAACGGCTGACATAGCGGCGGCCGTTTGTGGCTTTGAACATCATCATCATCATCATCATCATTTCAGCCGGAAGACGCCCACTGCTGGACAAAGGCCTCCCCCAAAGATCTCCACGATGATCGGTCCTGCGCTGCCCTCATCCAACCTATCCCGGCGATCTTGACCAGATCATCGGTCCATCTTGTGGGGGGCCTACCAACACTGCGTCTTCCGGTACGCGGTCGCCATTCGAGGACTTTTCTGCCCCAACGGCCATCAGTCCTTCGAGCTATGTGCCCAGCCCACTGCCACTTCAGTTTTGCAATCATCCGGGCTATGTCGGTTACTTTGGTTCTCCTGCGAATCTCCTCATTTCTGATTCGATCTCGCAGGGAAACTCCGAGCATAGCCCTCTCCATTGCTCTCTGAGCGACCATGAGCTTTCTCATAAGGCCCATAGTTAGCGACCACGTCTGCGTTCCGTATGTCATCACTGGCAACACACATTGGTTAAAAACCTTCGTCTTGAGACATTGCGGTATTTGGGACGAAAAGATTTTACGGAGCTTCCCGAACGCTGCCCATCCGAGTTGGATTCGACGAGTGACCTCTTTCGCGAAATTGGACCTGCCTAACTGGATCGTTTGACCCAAGTAGACGTATTCGTCAACAATTTCGAAAGTACAGTTCCCAACTGTTACGGGGGTAGGTGCGACATGGACATTAGACATGATCTTCGTCTTGTCCATGTTCATTTTGAGACCTACTCCTTGGGAAGCTGTATTGAGGCCATCAAGCATATGGCTTAAGTCTTCCATGGTTTCAGCCATGATTACGATATCATCTGCGAATCTAAGGTGAGTGATGTACTCACCGTTAATGTTGATGCCCAGTCCGTTCCAGTCCAGAAGCTTGAAGACATCTTCCAACGCAGCAGTGAACAGCATCGGCGATATGACATCGCCTTGTCTGACTCCCCGCTGCAGTCGGATAGGCTTCGAGTTCTGATCCTGGAGACGGACTGACATGGTGGCGTTTTCATACAAACACTTCAACGCTTTGATGTATCGATAATCAATGTGGCACCTCTGGAGAGACTGAAGCACCGCCCAGGTCTCGATCGAATCAAAGGCTTTCTCATAGTCCACGAACGCCAAGCAATTAAATATTTGTATAATCTGAAAATAATTATTCTAAGTTAGGATATCCATCGGTTTGATGTAAAAACGCCCTACGAAACTTATTATCGCTAAATCTTCAAACTGTCTTTTGTAAATAAATGTTTTATCGTTTGTTGTTTTGTACCACCATTTGTACAAAATCTTACATAATCCAAGAAATTTCTAGAAACAAACAATTTTTTCTTTATCTTTTATAAAGAAAAAATTGTCAAATGTAACGCTAAATCAAATTTCCACAGAATACTGGTGTGATCTGGATATATTTGAATAATTTGTTTTTCGTACGATAAGTGGCCCGGTTACATTTTTTCGTCTATACTTTTTTCATTTCTTTTTCCTCTCATTTAAAATAAAATTTAAAATCACCATTAGTTAATAAACATCAAAAGCAAAATCTACGAGATTTTGAAAACAAACCCGTCTTAACCCTAATAAGATTTCACGCGAGGAAAAGCTTACGAAATATGCTTTAAAAAATGTGTAAAATAATTTTACTGCTATTGGAAACGATAAAATCAGGATTTTTTATTGCTGTAAAGCAGCAGACAGGCTGATGGCCCACTTATAATTTAGCAGTTACCGTCCCCTATGGGTTTTTTCAACGCCAGTAGCATCGCGAACACGCAGCTGTCCTACATGGGTACAGGAACTTGGGTCACTAATGCCGGAACACAACACAAAGTTTTTAGTTAGTTTGTCGCCCTTTACTTCAAGCCGACCCCGGCCGCAGAGGTCAGTATTCTTTCTCCGCCCCTGCACGGACAGGATTCTTTATTTATATTGAAATTTGAGTATAATTAACTTTTATGATTATCTGCACTAATATAATAACTATGATAATAAAGCGCTTATTGCAGTTGGAAAACTATTCTTGTATGACTTGAGAGCTAAGAGCTCTACAAGGTCAAATCAGCCCTGGTCTCTAAATATGCTGCCATAATAACCTTGTGTTGTACCCAGGGTATAAGTGCCCTAGGTTCCAGTTCCCCTACGTAAACATGCATAGGCGACGGTAACTACTTATTATTAGCCCATCAAACGTCTTATGTTCATGCGGCTGTACATAGGAGAAAACGCTCCAAATGTTTTACGTACCGCATAGGTATATAACAGCCATGAACAGTGACGGTCGCTATTGGTGATGATGTTTATCTATATGATATTTATGTATCTATGACCAATGGCGACTGTTACTGTTGATGGCTGTTATGTACGTACGTGGTACGTACGACATTTAATTTTGGAGCGTTTTCTCTTATGGACATAAGACGTTTAAGGGGTTAAGTGGATCATCAGCCTGTCAGCTGATCCACAGGAATAAAAAAGGAATTCAGATCGCTCTCTGCCTTTGACTCCTATTACAGTCAGTATGTGCTGGACTACTTTAGTTTTATCAGACGATATAGATATATAGATAGGTCGAAACAAATTTTCTCACCAATGTAAGTTAGAAGAAGGTAAAAAGTGCACACGTAGCAAATAGGGCTGGCGCGCACGGATTATAGGGGAATCTCATTGCTCGAGAATACCAAACCAGTACAGAACTGGGGGTGGAACAAAACTTAACGAGATTAGGGCTGTCTAGCTAAAATTCTTGACTACCAGAAACTTTTTAATAATATACAAAGTTGTAAGATAATTAAAACGTTACTCACATCATCTCACTTATGTTAATAAGCCGGAGATCCATTATACATACTTTCTAATTATAGTTGTATAGAAATAATTTTACTATGACGATCCAAACAGCGACATCTTATTTCAAAGTTAGCAACACATCTCTTATGTTATGAGTACTAGATAATTAATACACTACATATACACTTTTCTTTTATTATACTACTTACTTTTACTCTTTAAATAAACGAACATCCAGATGCGAGACAGGATTCGAACCCTTGACCTCTGCAAGCGTATCGAAGTGAGTTACCCGTTACGCCACTCTAAGATAAACTTAGTATTCTGGGGTCCAAAAAGTGATTCTAAAGGACGACTTCCATGTGACCTTAAATCCAAAAAAAGAAAACCTACTATTCACCGTCAAAACCTCGTCCGTTAGTTACTGTGTCTCAAAAAGTTTTGATAGATTTGATTTAAGAAAGTATATTATATTAGGTTAGTACATATAGCATTCATGAAATAATATTACTATTTTTTAGAAAATGATATCATATTACACATATTGTATTTATTATTTACTAGCTGAGCCGGCAAACTTTCTGCCATATAAATAAAAAAGTAGCCGATGTCCTTTCCCGAGATCAAAACTATTTCTATCCCGAAATTCATCGAAATTGGTTCAGCGGTTGAAACGTTACAGATCGACAGATTTATCGGATTCGGGTGTTATTAATAACAGCACAAAACTTTGAATACTATTATGTCATATCATTAGGGAGACCACAGGGGATGGATATGAGAGGGACGCGGGGTTGAATGAGTATAGTGGATTTTTTTTAAATTACCTTCCATGCAGACATTTATCCGAGCGGATATCCGGAGAAAGAATACTGACCTCTGCGACCAGGGTCGGCCTATCGTAAAAGGCGACAAAACAACCTACCATAGCTACGTGGTAGGGCCTCAAGCCCGTCTGGATGGCGACCACCTTTGTTCTTAAGTATGCCGCCATAATAACCTTATGTTGTGTACCGGCATTAGTGACCCAAGTTCCTGCACCCTTATGGGACAGCAGCGTGTTTGCGATGCCACTGGTGTTGCAAAGACACATTGGCTACGGTAACTGTTAAATTTTAAGTGAGCCATCAGGCTGTCTGCTGTCCTACAGCAATAAAAAAAAATATTTACTAAAAAAACTACATATGTAGTGTATCAGTAATGTAGGAACCATAACACAGCTCTTCTTCAATTGCATTGCTTCGAAGATTCTGAACGCGTCTTGCGTCGCGCGTGTGACGGCCCATATTTTGACGCCTCACTGCTGACATTTTCTTATCGATAATAATGAATATCACTATGATAAAACTCTAAATACACGAAACATTTCGAAGCATTGATGTATCAGTTTGAAGTCACTTGTCACAGTTTGAAGTCAACTGTCACTTGATCTGCTATCATGAGTATGACTATGTTGTATAATAATAACATTAAAATAATTAATATAAAACACTTTTTTTTATAATTTTCATGTTATACAAACCTTGTCCTAACAATAACAAATACATAAAAAAATAATCATCCAATTTGGTGCAGTCGTTCGAACGTGATGAGCGTACATACATTTCGAAGGTCTATTTTTATTTATATAAAATAATAAGATATAAGTTAGTATGTACGTACAACCCTATACAAAAGTACGTAAAATCGGTTCTCTGCAATCGAATATGCTATGAGGGGCATGCAATAAGCGAAGGCTAATGCACAAAAGAGATGCACACAATGCGGAATTGCAAGTGAACCGAATTTTCAATGTATCAAATTAAAAATATTTGATCTCGTATATATTTAAAATAATATGTATATTTTTAATAACACGTTGAATGCCAGACTATGATTATTAGCCCAGTGGGCCGCGACGGATATTTTTCTCTATCCATGCCATATCCTCTAGGCGGCCGAGGGAGTTTTTCGTGTGTGATTTTACTACGGCAAAGGCTTTTTTCCTGATATGTATGCAAAAAAGACCAACGACTTCTAGACGGTTCTAGATATATGAAACGGGCGGGAGTATACTTTAGGACACAGAGTATCCATCATAGCGTTCAACGTGTTAAGAAGGAAATAAGGAGAAGTTGAGTTTGAAGAAACCAATTAGCGTAAACAAGGCTAAAGACCTAAGAGCCAAATTAACCCGACACTATACCGAAGATATCCCAGACGTCAATCTGTACGAGATTAGTATGACCCTCAAACAGCTTAAAAACAACAAGGCGCTGGGTGATGATGGATTTACAGCCGAGCTTCTGAGAGCTGATACTCCTGTGTTAAAAATCCTCCAGAAGCTATTCAATTCCGTCATCCTCGAGGGCAAAACGCCGCAAACATGGCACGGGAGTATAGTGGTGCTGTTCTTCAAAAAGGGCGACTAAACCCTTTTGAAGAACTTTAGACCAATATCACTTCTGACCCATGTCTACAAGCTATTTTTAAGGGTCAGCACGAATCGTCTCGCGTGCAAGTTTGAGGACTTCCAGCCTCCCGAACAAGGCGGATTCCGAAAAGGCTTTAGCACCATAGACCACATACATACGCTGCGACAGGTTATACAGAAGACGGAGGAGTATAACCAGCCACTATGCTTGGCATTCGTGAACTATGAGAAAGCCTTTGATTCGATCGAGACCTGGGCGGCGCTTCAGTCTCTCCAGAGGTGCCACATTGATTATCGATATATCAAAGCGTTGAAGTGTTTGTATGAAAACGCCACCATGTAAGTCCGTCTCCACGATCAGAAGTCGAGGCCTATCCGACTGCAGCGGGGAGTCAGACAAAGCGATGTCATATCGCCGAAGCTGTTCACCGCTGCGTTGGAAGATGTCTTCAAGCTTCTGAACTGGAATGGACTGGACATAAACATCAACGGCGAGTATATGACTCACCTTCAATTCGCAGATGATGTTGTAATTATGGCTGAGACCATGGAAGACTTAAGCCAATATGCTCGATAGCCTCAATACAGCTTCCCAAGGAATAGGTCTCAAAATGAACATGGACAAGACGAAGATCATGTCTAATATCCATGTCGCACCTACACCCGTAACAGTTGGGAACTGTACTCGCGAAATGTTTGACGAGTACGTCTACTTGGATCAAATGATCCAGTTAGGCAGGTCCAATTTCGCGAAAGAGGTCACTCGTCGAATCCAACTCGGATGGACAGTATTCGGGAAACTCCGTATTATCTTTTCGTCCCAAATACCGCAGTGTCTCAAGACTAAGGCTTTTAACCAATGTGTGTTGCCAGTGATGATTTACGGAACGCAGACGTGGTCGCTAACTATGGGCCTTATGAGAAAGCTCATGGTCGCTCAGAGGGCAATGGAGAGGGCTATGCTCGGAGTTTCCCTGCGAGATCGAATCATAAATGAGGAGATTTGCAGGAGAACCAAAGTCACCGACATAGCCCGGATGATTGCAAAACTGAAGTGGCAGTGGGCTGGGCATATGCCCAGCCCACTGCCACTATAGCGCGAAGGACAGATGGCCATTGGGACAGAAAAGTCCTCGAATGGCGACCGCGTACTAGAAGACGCAATATTGGTAGGCGCCCCACAAGATGGACCGATGATCTTGTCAAGATCGCCGGAATAGGTTGGATGAGGGCAGCTCAGGACCGATCGTCGTGGAGATCTTTAAGGGAGGCCTCTGTCCAGCAGTGGGCGTCTTCCGGCTGAGATGATGATGATGAATTAGCGTATTTTAGGCTCGAGTCTTTTATTTATACAACATGACAGGCAGCTTTTATCCATGCAGGGGCGGGCCCCCTGCGGCTGGGCCGGCCTGTTGTATAAGGCGACAGGCAACTTTAGCCAGTTGGTAGGCCTCTAAACCAGATTGGCTAGCAATCAACCATAGTCTTTAAATATACCACCATAATAACCTTGTGTTTTGTTCCGGCACTATTAAAACAAATTCCACATCCTCCTCGAGGTGCTAATGCGTTTACCTATCTGCCGATCTTTGCTATTTTAATAATATTTTTATTGCTGTAGGACAACAGACAGGCTGATGGTCCACTTAGAATTTAGCAGTTACCGTTGCCTATGGGTGTTTGCAACGCCAGTGGCATCGCGAACACGCTGCTGTCCCATAAGGGTACAGGAACTTGGGTCACTAATGTCGGAACACAACAAATGGTTATTATGGCGGCATACTTAAGACCAAAGGTGGTCGCCATCCAGAGGGACTTGGGGTCTTTAAAGAAAGGCCGACCCGAGCCACAGAGGTTAGTATTCTTTCTCCGCCCCTGCACGGATAAAAAACATAAAAGTTAACTGCATATATTATACATATACTTGTCAGCTATTCATCCCTAAAAGAGTTCTTTTTCAGCAAACCTGTTATGAATCAAAATAAATAAAAATATAAATATTATGGTACTATTCACATTGCCCCATGTAGTCCTAAAGTAAGCAACAGTGCTTGTATTATGAATACTTCTCTGGCGTTACACTCTTGCCAGAGTGGTCGTGGCCGTCACGTTGAGGTTTTTGTAGCCTGTTTTATAATACGACGCCACTCTTCGCGAATTGCCGCACTCCTTGTGCATTCGTGCAGAGGAACGTCGACGGCGCCTTTCACTTGGTCCGTCCACCTCATCAATGATCTCCCGCGTGGTCGGGTGCCCTCAACCTTGCCCTGCACTACCAGGCATTCGATGGATTCGCCTCCGCGCCGTGATACGTGTCCAAAGAAAGTGAGAATGCGAGCCTGCATTATGAATACTAGACAATGGATATATTTACATGTTTTTTTTTTTTGTTAAGGTATATATTGTAAACAAATATTAAACATTAAAACCCAGACTCGGGGTGAGAAATCCGAATTATTCGCCAGCATCGAAGTACAAAGGCTGTTGCGCCACAGTGATTAGATAAAGATTTTTTTGTTAAATTAAAAGCAAAGCTAATTAATTAAGTTGCATAATTATGAAATAAATTTAGTAAAATATATTTCAGAAGTAAGCAAAATGTATGCGGATTTATGAATATTTAAAAACTATTTCCAAAGTCCGCTCACCATCTCGTCGTGATCGTAGAATAACGTCGGATTTGAAAAAAATCCAAAATTCACTTTTTACCATAATTGGATACTACATTGTCTAAATATTATTGCTACATTAAAAAAAAATTACATGTATTTTAGATTTCAAATTATGCGGTCGGTAAAGTGACGGAAATGATAGATTTTCATAGTAAAATGACGCTTGTGTATTTTTAAAATGGCTGTCCTGTAAAGTTTAATATATGTCAGATCCGTCACTATTCTACGACTATGACGATCTGGATGTAACGCCCCAATAAACACTAGGTTACCACACAATGAGCAGCGGTTCGAAGGACGTACCATCGAGATGAGGTCATAGGTTCCATTATTATTCGTTGTTGTAACCGAGACGAATTGTAATGTATAATTTACGACCGCGTTCAGGTTTTAAAAACATCGTGACATGTTTATCGATAGCTCTATTTATCTTTAGTTTGAGAAGTGACCGATGTTTTTTGAGTTTTGTACGAAGTGTATTTATTCACCGCTTAAGTCTTGCAAATACATTTACGGTGAGTTTGATCATTTTTATTGTTATATTTACTTTATATTGTAGTTACGTATAACATAACTTAATTGCCACGTATCGTCTCTTAAGGAAAACATCATTAAGAAATCTAGATAAGGAAGTCGCCGTTACGTGTAACGTCAGTCCGGTTTAGACAGGCGTGGGGGGTATACTGCCCGTTCACTTTATGGAGAGGATATATTCTATTCTCTAATAATAATATTCATTTGTTTCGGAAACCAAGTCCCATACATAGTCACAAAATACAAAATCATTAAATCACTAACCTAACTAAACATTAATGTGTTCCCAAGCCTGAGGCATTCTCAAATTCTAAGTTTCTAATTGAAATAAATTCCTAGCTAGAACATTTTTTGTAAGTCAAATATCTTCTTCCTGCCCTTATTCCAAGCTATATGGAGTTGACACATGTTCTCTCCTTCCGTTCTCCTCTATTAGCTGTCAGCTCAACATTCAAATATTTTTTCACTGTATCTTTTACGCAATCCATCATCTGTTTTTTGGTCTACCCCTTCTTTTGTATTAATTCACTCTTATTTTTTAGCATTTTTCAAGAAAAATTTTATGTGACGAGTCACGTGACATATTTCTTTACGCAATTTATGACCAAACCATGCTAATTTGCTACTTTACTATTATATATTATTAAATTAAAAAACAACGTGTATACTCTGTGTTAAATATAAGTAAAAGCCGAGCACATAACTCTTGTCTAAATCCGCATTCTACCTAGATAGCACAATAAAAAGGAGAGGCCTACATAAAGCATAAATAATTATACTATTTTTTTTCACGCCTCTCGGAGCCGAAAGTCGTTCCCATTCCGGGCACCATCGGAAAATATGGTCGCTCATAATTTGCACAAAAATCCGCTTGAATGGGTCGTAGACTACGCGCTTTGTTATATTAATGTTCGGGATGGCATACGTGAGGCCTTGTTATATATTCTACATTCAAAATAGATGGCATGAGTTATGTACTAACAAAATTTATTTTTCTCACTTACTTTTATAAGTCACCAAACTCTAACTGTAATAGGTTGATAAAATCTCACTTCCTATTTCTCTCTTACTTATCCAAAAATGGAAGTTGGAGATTTGAATTAAGAAAGAGAGTGGACAAATATTTTAAGATTTGTTAGCTATCTCCGTAACATAAATTTTATATAAAATATAACAAAATCATGTTTAAATATTCAAAACGAGATTGTGTATACTGAACAATTATTTTTAATATACCAGAACAATAATATGTTATTATTTTGAAGAAATTAAATATATCCGTATTAGTCCAGTGTTATCACACTTACCACGAGCCTAAAGGCCCCGGGTTCAATTTCGATGAAGGCGTATACTGCTTAGGCCGTTTTCTCCCTTTATGTGCATAGTATAACATAATAGTCACGTAACAACGGGGAAGAAAATATCATGATGAATGTGATATGCGACTCGTCTATTTAACTTGGACAAGCGGGTATTTAGGTACTATCCGTTCCGCCCAAAAAGAGGACCGAGCCCAGATGTGGCACATCATGAACTGTAATTCATAATGTAAGTTTATGTATTGTAGTAAATGAAGACACTCATTTGTTCCTACCTTCTTTATTCGAGAAAGAGTCGTCGATATCACGCGTGTCGTCTGCGTTTCCCTTAATTGAATGTTCCCCCTTGGAATATAATATGTAAAAATACGCGGGCCTATCTACTTTGGGCTATTTGGGCCAGTTTCGGCCGTTACCGCCGCGTTTTCGGCAGTTATCTGCCCCGCTTCATATAAATCACGATATTATTTTTCTCCCGGACATATTATATGCCATATCTAATCTGTAAGCTAAGAAATATGGATGCGGTAGATGCTCTTATTACATATCATTTTTTTTATAACGTTTGTTATTTTCAACACAATTATAAATGACCATTGCGCTGGACATAATAAATAGTATGATATTAGTTTTGTAGCGTATTTTTTCTTGCGTGGAGTATTACAAACACAGCTAAAATAAAACAGTTTTGCTCGGTGAAACCGTCCACCATCATATAAAGTGACGGCGACACTAGTTCGCTTAGCTTAAGTAATTTAACATGTTGCGGGCGACGTTAGGTATTATTATACGTATACATATATACGTTTCATCTAGTAAGCGTATAGTTAAAGAACGATTTGTCTTCGGATCTTTACTCTTATGATTTGTAGCTATCGACATTAGCACAGCTTATCAGGAGGCGCGTCAAGGGGAGAAAGCATATCCCTCTCCCCCAAGCGTTGGGTAACAGAAACAGAGAAACACTAGGGTGATTTTACGATACCAGCAACGTGCGGACCCATACAGGACAAGGAGATGTCCTTGTCTTGTTTGGAGCCGCACGGGCCTATTACACGGGAGTCCTACACTACCTCAGCGCTAGTCCCCAGACGGTCCATCAAGAATCTTCACCTCAAGAACAAGAAAAGTACTCATATAGTTGAGTTACAGCCAATTTATATGAAATTTTGTAAAGAAGACTACCATCTGAATCCTCCTTCTCGGAAAAAGGTGGTCAGAGACATGTCCCTTGGTAATCATGAAGGTTTGTTGTTAATTTGGATTCTTAAAGTCTGTGGAATCCTTCACTTTAATGAAATCTTAACATCCAGCTACAAAATAAAAATAAAAAAACAATGAAAATACAGTTTTAAAATAACATAACCGAAAACCGTACAAAACGGAATTCAGTAGCATTATCGATTCTACACCAATACTTATAATCGAATAGACTGAAATCGATTCTATCGTGTTACATTTGCGGTCACGCCGCGTCCGAGTGCGGTTTTATGCAATTTACAAACGTATAACGCTACTTACAGACCGTGACGTGCTTCCAGCTTTGCTTGTAGAGCTGGTGACCATTTTTGTGTCGATTACAAACATGACTAATGTGAAATATACAATGTCTTGTTTCGTTCAACTACTCTGATCTTATTGATTTCATACTTCCGTTTATCTACAGTGAAAGTAATAGATATTGGGTTGTGTGGCTATTTTAAGTTTATATTATTAGTAGCTCCTTCATTTTTAAATAAAAATTTACGTATACTATTATAATTCATGCATATTATATAATAGATAAACAAGAGAAGTGATTTTATTTCAAATAAACAAAAGCTACGGTTATTTTTTTACACTAGTAAAAAACTATTCAAATATCCAGCAAAACAGGGTGTAACATCTAACCGAGCGTAGCCACGTGGATTGCTCTTGTTAATATCATATACAACTAGAACAAAATGTGCTTGGCCTAAAATAGAGTCAAGCTCAGCATTTGCTGGTCAATAAGGCCAGCGCCGATCTTCCGCTTGAACCTTATTTAAATGATGTCACGGCAGACAATACACAGAGAGTATATGTAAAAATAAATTTTAATACAAACATACACATATGTACACACACACGTACATTAATTATGAATAAATAAATACAGATTACTTATCGAAGTTTTTGGAAGAAAGTCGGGTCAGACTTGTGTCTGAAGTAGAGAACTCTCTAGAGAGAGTCTCTGAATGGGGACGATAAAACCTTGTCCAGTTCAACCCCTCGAAGACGCAAGTCTGCGTATTCTCTGCCAAGAAAACCCCGTTCGCACCTGCGCCACAGTTTCAAGGAACCTCTCTTTCCATCGCAAGCAGTATTGGGATCCTTGCCATCGGCATCACGAATGATGTGCAATTTAGGGGACAATTGGAGGGTAAAGTTAAGCTTGCCTCCAAAAAGCTTGGTGTGCTAAACCGGTCCAAGCGGTACTTCAGTCCAAGGCAACGACTTGTGCTATATAAAGCACAGATCAGACCGCATATGGAGTACTGCTCACATTTATGGGCTGGAGCACCCGCCTGTCAACTCAATCCCCTAGACTCGATCCAACGGCGCGCAGTTCGTGTTGTCGGCGATCTCATACTCACAGACGGTCTAGACACGCTTGGACTTCGGAGAGACTTTGCGTCCCTTTGCGTATTCTACCATCTGTACAACGGGGAGTGTTCTGAAGAACTATTTAGAATGGTGCCCTCGTCGTCTTTCTACCACCGCACTGCCCGCCATCGGCTGGGTGTTCATCCCCATTTCTTGGAACCTCTTCTTTCTTGTACGAAACAGTTCTCCAGAACGTTCATGTTGCGTACTCTCAGGACCTGGAATGAGCTTCCGGCTGAGATTTATCTCAGCGCGGTACGATATGGGGTTCTTCAAAAAAGGCGTTATAAAATTTATTCGAGCCCGGCAGCGCGTTGGCAGTGCCTCTGGTGCTGCAAACGTCCAGGCGACGGTGACCACCTGCCAGGGTGCCACCTGTCTGCTGAACTCTAGCTATAAAAAAAATCGAAAATAAAATACAAAAAAAAAACAAAAAAAATTCAAGATGCTGAAATTAAATAAAACTGAAATGGATTTGTATAAAGTTGTTGATTAATAACATATAAGATTAAAAACTATGTCCTTCTTCAAGGTCCATCTACCTCTATACTGAAATTCGTCGAAATTGGTTCAGCGGTTTATGGGTGAAAAGGTAACTGACAGACAGAATTACTTTTACATTTAATATTAATATATCGATTCAAGGCAATATATAAAATATAATTCGCGTGAAACGGTGAATAAAAAATGTGAAAGATGTCGTCAAGGTAGTAAGGGGAAATTATAAATGAAACAAGAATCAAAGACAATAATGATATTAATACATTAATTTCTATAATATGGCAGCAGTAGTACTAAAGAGTTTTAACCACTAAGCTGAAGATTGTTCGATCTAAAATTCAAAAACCGTGCAAAATTCCATATATATAGATTCAATATCACCCACCTAGCCCATAAAGTAGGTGATTTAATACCATTACATCCGGTTTGCTCCCATAAAAAGCGATAAGTAACGCGGACCACCATAAAATCATGGGTTCATCCCGCGGGACCGGTCACGGGCTTAAACTAGTTTAGATATCGATCGTGACACCTTCGAGATGTTTCCAAAACACGAAGAAACAAATGTAATAAATTGTATAAAAATATGATATCAACACACTTTTGTTCGTCTTGTTGATCTAAGATATATCCAAAGGCCGCCGCAAAAATACACGCTGAGCCACGTGCAATAACGTACCTTGGGAATGTAGGTTATGGGTATATCGCGTGACCTATTTTTTAAATGTTTTACACCCGACCCCTTTGTACGATCAGTAGTTTTTTTTTTATAGCTGGAGTTCTGCAAACAGGCAAACACAGGTGGTCGGCGTTGCTTACGGACATCTTCATCACCAGAGGCACTGCCGACGCGCTGCCGGTCTCTAAGAAATTCTATACTGCCTTTTTTGAAAAACCCCATATCGTACTGCGACAGGAAAACCTTAGCCGGAAGTTCATTCCAAATCTGGAAAGTACGCAACATGAACGTTCTTGAGAACCATTTCGCATAAGACTTCTTTCGTACAAGGCTCCAGAAAAAAATATTATTTATTATTATAAATTCCAGTATATGAAAAGATGTCTCCCACCCTCTCCATGTAGTAACACGGTTTTGTACGAGTGTACAAATACGGTTCTCAATCATTTTTTGAAAACTGAAAGTGTTAAAAAAACGTGAGGCAGTCTTTGGGGACTGCTGATAGAAGTGAAAACTAAGTAACTTGTGAATTGTATCGTCGAGCTATTAGATTATTTTCGGTTTATAAAGAAGTGTTTATGATCAAGTATTAAAGTTTAAATTGGTCATTAAAACTTCTTTACAAACCAAAAATTGTTCACCCAAAAAGTGCTCAACGCGCCTAAAGAAGTTTTCACTTCAAAAACTCAACTGTATTTCATTGTAATAAAGTCGCAATTCGAATAGATATGTACAAGTAATGCAATGCAATCATTTAAAAGTTACACTATGAAATAAACATTAAGTCATCTATACTACTATTATAAAGAGGAAAGATTTGATTGTTTGTTTGTTTGTTTGTTTGTTTGTTTGCTTTGAATAGGCTCCGAAACTACTGACCCGATTTAAAAAATTCTTTCATTGTTGGGAAGCTACACTATCCCCGGGTGACATAGGCTATATTATATTTTCAAAAAAATTAGGGATCCTTACTAAAACTCTATTAATGTAACCCAAAGTGTAAAAAAATTACCTAAAATATTATTTAAATCGCGTGCGTTGCGAAAACTATTGATGATAGAATAAAATAATGTACTACAACTTTGCAGAACACATCATTGTTTACAAAAAGTGTCGCGATAGCATATGTCTAACTATTATAGTTATGCCACAATAAGTGTTCTTTTATTTTAAAAATTTAATTGAAATGCCGCCCCTAGAAAAGGCTCTTTATTTGGATCTTGGTATTAATCCTTATCAAAATAAATTACTTAATATTCAAAACTGTTTCAATACCTTTATATAACTTTTTGAATTATTCAATTCGGATATTCCATTCGAAAGATATCACGAGTTTAAAAATGTAAGTTTTAGAAAAATGTTGCGTGGTAGCCGCTCACCCTGTTCGGCTAGCTAGGCAGCACCTTATGCAATGTAGGCGTGCGTCACTGGGGTTTTTACAAAAATTAGAATACTTATTAAAAAATAACGAAAAATAAATAAAAAGTAATAGCAAAAAAAATCATTAAAATAAAAGCTCATAGAAATAATAATATTCAAACTTTCTTTATAATTTTATTTTTTTAGTAACCTGACGCAAATAGAAGGGTTTGCCTCCAGGGGCGCTCCTCTGTCCGAGGAGTGCACGGGTGTGCGTACCCGAGGTGCCCGAGCATCCGTCGCTTCACTCCCCTCTCCGTTCGAGGCGACAGAGTCCTACCTTTCTTTCAGTTTACCTCTTACATTCTTTCCAACTTAGCTCTCTGTCCGTGGCGTGGTCCCCGATGGGATGGTTGCGAATACTGATTGGGGTCCCACGTACCCACGCCTGACTAGCACGCGACGGGGATGCGAGTCCCGTCCGGAATTGGCCATGGACCTGTCGCTCCCGACCCTGATTCTGTCCATGGTCGGGGGCGATCCTGGATGGACGGCCGTCGCCTCCTTTTGCGAGGCAGTAGTGTCTGCAAGAGAGGCGGCGGAACAGGAGCGAGAGTCCGCCAGCGCACTCCCCTCTCGCCAACGTAGGCCGAGTCGTCGGCGCCGGAGGGCGGGCAACGATCTCCGGCCGCCGTAGAAAGAGGCCGCGGGCGGCACCTCGGGGGAGGATCCACTGCCCGCACTATTGCGCGAGGGAGAAGGCCGCGTGCTGTTCCGCAGCCCCCCTCAACTCCTAGAGTTGCGCCCCCTGGCGCCAGCACTTTAGAAGGGGCCCGCTTTAAGACAAAGCGTGGGCCGGCGCCGGCCCGGGCCACGAGATCGGCAGGCCATATATCCGTGGGCCCGGGCGTAGATGATAGGAGAACAGCGGGGTTTTTTAGTGGGTCGAACATCTTTTCCGGAGTCCCTTATAACCCTCGGTCCCCCCGGGCCGGGGGAACCCGTCAAGAGAGGTTTTTCCCCGAGACCGAAAAAAAATAGAAGGGTTTAATTTTTTGTTAAATACCCGTGCGAAGCTGGGACGGGCTGCTAGTTATTAATAAGTTTGGTATTATTGGAGCAAACCTCCGTCTTACGAATCTTACGAATTTTCGATCAGGACACGTGACCTGCCGCGAGTTTACACTTTTTACCCATCACAAAAAATGTGCACAACGCCACTAAAGAAGTTTTCATTTCAAAAATAATACCTCATATTTGTCTTTATCAGTACAGCGCTAAACACAGAGCGCCATGTTTGAATTTAGCTAAAAAAAGTTAGATTTCCTTTAGTGGATATGGATTACTTGACGTAAAACCAAGCCCCACCACATCCCCCTTGTGAACAAGCGTGGTCATTTCTATACACCTCTCTGCAACCCAACAGATCACATAATATGGGTACGTGCCACTAGATTCCAAATGAAAGCTTTAGATGCACAAAATATGATAATATGAAGGCTCACTTTACTCAGGTTTGACTCCTTAACTTGTATAGTAATCAATCAAGAAGTTATTTTCCTTTAGTAGAACAATGAGAATATTTATGCCATGTTTTTGCCAGCTCATCCTGAAAGGTCACAAATGCATTACTTCTTGTATAGATAGCAAGCAGATAGCACCATAAATTATAGGAAAAAAAAACGAGCTTTCACCAAACTGAACCACATCTGAATAGAAAAAAATTTATATCTTAATAATGACATAATATTATGACTTACACAATAAATATTATGACATATTTGTATTTATACACTTATTTAGAACTTAAATAAGGTATATATTAAATATAAAACTATATCTGAAAATAACCCATCTAATAAACAATTTTCACAATTACTTTTTGTTCAATTTTATATTTAGACAACAAATGACGGTTTTTAGTGTCACTTAAGACCAAAATGGCCGCCGTCAAAAATTCTAATGCAACGTAAAAGTCGTAAATATTAAATGATGTGAGTGTGACGCTAGTAAAAGCGCACTAAAAAACCTTTGTCTAAAGCTAAACAATAAACCGCTGCATATCGGTTTCCAACGTTGGTTAATACGATTCTCCATATGTGTGAAGAGCTTATTTGTATTTTGTAACTATTCTTTCTTTTTAATATTGTTTTATAGCATTGGGTCCCAGCTCTTCATGTGTGTGCCCATTGACTAATATCTTGATACTGAGAGAGTGAAAGCCACTTAAGGGGTTGTGTAACTACGATTTCAGCCGGTGTGTCGTTACGTCCGTCACTGCCGAGCATTGTTACTGACCAGCAACATGGAAGGGTGACGGCCGTATGCTTAACACTGTAAGTCCAACAGAATCAAGTCGGATTCTGTACGGAGCCCTAACGTGATGGGGTTAATTATATAATTACTAGTTGACCCAGCAAACGTTGTTCTGCCATATGATTTTTTCTTCAAAGTAGCCTATGTCCTTCTCCAAGGTCCAGTCTATGACTATACCGAAATTCATCAAAATTGATTCAGCGGTTTAGGCGTGTAAGCGTAACAAACAAATAAACTTACTTTCGAATTTATAATATTAGTAAAGATGATATGATCGTTTGATAACCCCGAAAGGAAAAATAGAATAACCCCCTATCCTTCCTGGACTACTAAAAGTAATACAATTGATGCCTTTTACGACTAGCTAGGAAATTGACAAGCGTTATTATTATTTCTGCAGTGTATAATTAATTCTCTCTCAATTGTATTGTAAACATGTTTAGCAAATAAAATTATTATTATTATCAGAGTCCTCTTCATTGTATATTTATATTGATGTTCCTGTTTTTTAGAATTTTCTTAAAAGATCATCGCTTTACATACATCTATTACGACCTCAAATCTATCGTCATCTACTAAATAAGTGTTTCAGTTGGTATTAAATAATGGACCTAGAAAATACATATTCATTGGTGTTTATATTTATTTGTGTCCTATCCTACTATAACATTAAGTTATACTTTACATTGCATTTGTTTAAAATACTTTTTTTACAATATGATATAGAATAATTGAGTGCTATATATGATATATATAATATTAAATTTTTTAAATAAAACGAAAGATGTTAGTAAGAAACATTAAATAACGTACAGGTCCAAAATTGACATATATTTCGGCATACTGTTTAAGAATAATAATAGGTAATTTACTTTGTCTTAAACAATGGATAGCCGCACTTAGGGGACAAATATTTCGTGTGCTCTAAACTTTATCTTTATGTCTCTATTTAGTTGGTTTAAAATAGACGAGCATGTGTGACTTGTTATAGGGGTGTCATTTATTTTTATTGATCTTTTTTATTTTTATTGAATAAATAATAAAAATTTTAACGTTACTAAGAAATAGTTTTAAAAAGTCACTCAAAAATTAGCAATTTTATATATGTTAGGGATTCCAGAGCCCAATCACTTACTCGATTCAAGCTACACTCTTGTACTAGGTTTTGTATTCTTTTATTTCACTGCTTAAACGTCAGACGGTAGGTCAACACAAGTGCTATGTGCTCTGGAACTAAATGGCAATGACCCAATTTAAAAAAGCAAAATGTTATACTACGATCGCAGATTCTGAAAGGCAATTGTAGATTCTGGAGTCAAACCATACTAATGTAATAATAAAAGTCAATAATGTCCCACAGCTAGGTGGTTGGCGGATTAACGTTGTTTCGGTACTCACTCCTCAATGTTCTCCTTCACTGTCGAGACGTGGCAATGATATTCATCTTAGACGAAAGAATAACCTAAGCGCTGCAGGGCATTGTGGCTTTAAACTCAGGACCACGAGGTCCGTACCATATTATTCACAAACGTACGTTTTATATTATAGTACACAAATATTAACTATAATTTTTTTTATTGTTGTAGGACAGCAGACGGGCTTAGAATTTAGCAGTTACCGTCGCCTATGGGTGTTTGCAATGACAGTGGCATCGCGAATACGCTGCTATCGCATAAGGGTACAGGAACTTGGGTCACTAATGCCGGAACACAACACAAGGTTATTATGGCGGCATACTTAAGACTAAAGGTGGTCGCCATCCAGACGGGCTTGGGGCCCTACCACGTATCTAGGATGGATTGTTTTGTCGCCTTTTACGACAGGCCAACCGCGGCCGCAGAGGTTAGTATTCTTTTTCCGCCTCTGCACGGATATAATACAAAAATAAAATATAAAATATTTCATCGGCGTTAAAATCTGCTTCAATATTTTCTCCCTGATGAGGGTGCAATTAAGTTAAAAATACATAAACATCGCTTATACCGCTCGAAGGTATTGGTGGCGCGTGGTACAAAGTAATAACTGCAACAATAAGAAGCTTATGATATTATCACACGACTGCGTTGTTGTTGAAGACTGAAAATGACGAGTGGCAACTAAGTACCCTTCTATAAACATTCCGTACCATTTTCGAATCTTTGGAACCTATTTCCAGGTGTTAACAAGATTAACAGACGACAAAACTACTTTAACTAGGTGGTAGGGTCCCAAGCCTATCTGAATAACAACGACCCATGATCCATAAATATGTCGCCATACCTTTTGTTATGATTTTATCCTATATCTTTAAACGGGCAATTCTTGTATATATATACTTATATAATTGGAATCTCGGAATCGGCTCCAACTATTTTCATGAAATTTAGTATACGGGGGGTTTCGGGGGCGATAAATCGATCTAGCTAGGAATCATTTCTAGAAAATGTCATTTTATTCGCTTTTTTTTTATTGGAAGAAAAATAACAAAAATGTGACTCTTCCTGACATCTATCGGCGAATAATAATACTATATTTTTAAATTGCTTTAACGACACAACACTAAAGCTATTCCAGCAGATGGCGTTGTTAAGTAACAAGAAGTCAATGAGTGTTTGCTTTGAGGTTAGACTAAGAAAATCAATTGTTAATTTCCAAAAAACACAATTTATAAAAAAAATACCGAGCAAAGTTCGGTCATCCGGATATAACATTTCTATGTGCAGGTGCGGAGTAAGATTACTAACCTCTGCGGCCGGGGTCGGCCTGTGTAAAAGGCGACAAAACAACCCTAGCTAGGTAGTAGGCCTCAAGCTCGTCTGGTTGGCGACCACCGTTGGTGTATAAGTATGCCGACATAATAATCTTGTGTTGTGTTCCGGCATTAGTAACCCAGGTTCTTGTACCCCTATGCGACAGCAGCGTAGTTTGCAATGCCAGCCATCGTGAAGCGATGCCACTGGCATTGCAAACACCCATAGGCGACGGTAACTGCTAAATTCTAAGCGGGCCGTTAGCCTGTCTGCTGCTCCACAGCAATAAAAAAAATGTTCTGACATTAGTGACTCAGGTGTCAGTACGCCTATGCGGATAGTAGCGTGGTCGCAGTGCCCCTAGTGTCGCAAATATCCACAGGCGACAGTAAATGCTTAAACGGCCAACACCTTGTCTGCAATAAAAGTTTCACAGGAATAAAAAAAGACTAAACTTTTCCACCTATATTTGTAACACTTAGCAACTATATTTAAATTTTGTAGTAAGTAATAGTTTTATTTGGTAATTTATTCACATCATAAAAACGGCTTGGATGATTAGTTTTATAAAAACTAAATTGTGCGTACATCTTCTTTCTGCCCGTATCCTACATTGCTTAGGGTCGGCACAATATATCCTCTTCTTTTAATCTTCTCTGTTAGCTTTCATCTTAACATTCACATCGTTTTTTGCACAATACATCCATATTTTCTTAGGACAACCCCTCCTTCTATATCCGTCTACTGGTGCTACTTCCCCTCATATAGTAATTTCTAATTTTATGAATTTTCGTAACTCCATGTCCATTTCAACATTCGCATCTCCGCAGTATGAAAATCCTTCCCATTCTGCCCTTCATTGTGGTAATGATACTCCAACCTCCCCCTGCAAAAGGAGTAAAAGATTCCAGATCGAATAAAGAAAGCATGGAATACCCGAATTCGGGTCTAATTTTCATTGGGAAAATGCAAAATAACGTACAAAAAGGCAAAATATAGTTATAGTTGAAACCCTTGGTAGTTTAAAAAAAATCACTACTTTTTTTACAAATTTGATTCACAGAAAACATGATTTGTCTTTCCCCTAATTAATTAACCGGCCAGCCCTGCCAGTATCAACACAATACCTCGCCTTGTACTCAACAGTATGTAAAACATGTGTTACTAACGATCCTTGAACGCTTTTTAATTTTTTTCATTCGTGAACGATATGGTTCTCAGAATTCCTATTGTCTAATGCATTTGAATGAATGACGCTTTGTCCGTTTTTGTAGTAAATATATTATTTATCTGCGATGAATATAATGATGTAATGTTCTATTTATCAGTTTTGATTAATGTTTTCCTTCATATATAAATATTACTATCCGATCCCGCCCACTTCACTGGTCGAATAAGAGAGAAAAGTAAATTGAAAAGTAAAATGAGAAAGGGTCAATAGAATTTAAAAAGTAACTAATCCGATATGTTTACGTATTAGTTTTGAAATGATGGTGCGTCAAAAGTATCCCATTTTCCTTATATATTTATAAATATAATTTCTACTTTGTAATAAATATGTTTCCGTATCTCGTTTATAGTGTGCTGTAAGAGTTGAATAAACTTCTGATAACTCTAATCATCAACTAACAAAAGTAACCGTTCAGTTTTACTTTCGGGTTTGATGGTTGAGAAAGTGGGATGATGCAGATGTTTTGTCCTGTACTAGTGGACAACAGTCGATCTAGAAATGAAATGGGTTATAACCGAGACATAACACCCTTGTAATAATAATTTGTTTAACGTCTTTACTTTCTTTATTATTGTAACCCAGTTAAGCATGTACAGGGATGTATTTGTGTACATAACTATGTACACGAATGAAATAATGCATTTAGAACTTTGATAAATACTATAATAACATACAAATAACAACAACAGCCATAAATCTGTCATCACGTTAAAAATGGCCGCTGAATAATTTTGAATTTGGAACACACCCGGCCGTATAAGGAGGTGATTCAGCGGGAATGGCTCCCCGGATAGCAGTTAGCAGCTACGCGCAAGGGCATATTCTAACATTACCCGTGGCATTTTGATTAGGTGACGGTACGCCGTTTTATTGTTGAGGTGCTCCCGAAGAAATAGGGCCATCACTTTCTCTCTCACGTCTTTATTATATTTATGTTTAATATTAAAGAAATCTAAAATATGTTAAATGAATGTTCTATCCTTTTGAGAAGTATGTAACTTGAACCGTATATACTATTTTCCTTCTGATAAACTTTTGTATAATATTTGTTGATTCATTACACCAGTTGCATATTTAAAAGAACCTACAGGTTCTGTGTATTCTCACTGCAAGGGCTAAGTAAGAATAATGACCCCAACCCGAAGGCGGTCTGTTGTAAAAGGCAACAAAGCAATCCTAACTAGTTGGAAGGACTTGAAGTCCATCTGGATCCCCCTCATCTTTAAATATACCTCAATAATAACCTTGTGTTGTATTCCGACATTAATGACCTAGGTTCCAGTTCCCCTATGCACTACGCAAACGGCAGCGTATTAGCGCTGACCCTGACGTCGCAAACATTCATAGGCAACGGTAACTGCTTGCTACTAAGTGGTCCGTCAGCTTGTCTGCTGTTCTAAAGAAATAAAAGAAGTATATTGTTAGTGTTCAATGAAACAACAAAAATAAGAGCATTTTTCGAAACAATCTGTGATTTTTACATTATATCATACTTGCATCAAGCGCTTAGTTTAGAAACCATTTTGTAGTAATAAATCATTTTTGTTGTACTTTAAATTAATGTAAACGGATTTCGAACAGAAAAAAATGCAAGCAACTCGCACACGTGGTCGCCGTCAGTCGGGAACAAACAAAGCTATTAACTCAATCTATCAGTTTCGGATAAAAGATGGCGCTTGGTTTGGATTCTATATTTGAATGATTATTACGCCATCATGTTAAGGGTAAACAATTGTCAACGAAATAAACAATTCCAAGTCTTGTCATATCTTCAAATGGAAAAATATTAATTATTGCTCATTATTTATAAACGATAAGTTTACTTGGCTTGTCTTAGTTTTAATTTATTTATGAATCTCTTTTAATTGTTTATTTAAGTTGTGATGGTCAGATGTAATCAACAATTTTAAGAGATCGAAACAAGATAAGGTAAGAAACATCTTCTTCCTGCCTTTATCCCAACTATGTGGAGCGGCACAACATGTTCCCTCCTTCCACTCTCCTGTAGTAGTCATCTGGATATTCACTCCTTTTTTCATATCATCTTTTACACAATCCATCCATCTTTTCGTTAGTCTACCCTCCTTTTGTATCCATGCACTCATTTTATTCATCCAAATAGTTATGTGTCTTATCAAGATAAAGTAAGAATCAGTATTTTTATATCAATTAGGCACATTAAACTATTTTTAGTTATGATTACATGGAAAATTTTGTTGCTAAATATTTAAGCAATTTCCAGAAGAAATGCCTACTATGATAAACGCTGTAAAATCAGTAAAACGTAGTTTGAATAATGAGCATAGATGCTATTTCCTTTCAAGCTTAAAAATATTTTCGTAGAATAAATGTAATACAAAAGGAAGACGTAACAAGTTTTGCTGAAACACAAGCGTTAAACTACGTAAAAAGAGGCAACGTTCGCGTGACGTCCGCACAAAGCCTATCCGATCCTATGTGACTGCGACGTCGTCCTATAAAATATTTTCAATACCGAGGGAAATTGGTCAAAAATGACTCCTCAACAAGATTATCTCTGATGCTTCGGGAGTTTTGAAAGGAATTGAAACTTGACTATCTTGTTATAAAGTTGATATTTGTTTGATGACTTTTGAGTATTTTATTTCAAGTCTACTGTTTTCAGTTTAATGTAAAACGCTACAGGGAACCCTTGAGGAAATTATTTTTTGCGTCATATCGTTTAGTTTCCGTAAAATGTTGCATTTTATGTAATAAATGTAAAGTTATTGGAGGGAATTCATAATGCTTATTCT
Source organism: Malacosoma neustria (assembly GCA_963693495.1). NCBI lineage: Eukaryota > Metazoa > Arthropoda > Insecta > Lepidoptera > Lasiocampidae > Malacosoma > Malacosoma neustria. Next base: position 2,033,282 of record OY856372.1, read on the forward strand.
TTTTATTTATTTCTCTCACAATTCTAAAGTTGTTAACTATATATACATTTTTAATAACACGTCATAATAAAAACAAACGGCCAACGTCCATAGGCGATAATATCTCTATAGAGGAGATTATATGGTTATTTTTTGTTTGGGTAATAGTAGTGTATTATTATTATTATTAAATATTTATCATGTTTTTTTATAATTTTATCATCACAAATGTTAAAATGTGTGTTGCATGGCTATCCATGCGTGAGTAGAGCTTCTGCAAGTATGAAATCGTCGATCAAAATTCACTGCCGTGCGTGCATTGCGATCACTTCCGACAGTTCCGACCCAAGCTGTTATCTTAAATCTATCTATACTATTATATATTACATATAGATATGTAAAGAAACTGTGTCTCTTTAATTTGTACTGTCAATAAAACAGTATTTTAGATAGATGGTGTTAGGAGTAATGACGACAAACGTCGGTAAAGCAGATATATTGACAGTTGTCAAAATGTGATTTTTATTTTATGTTTGTATTTTTAGTTAATTATATAAATTGTAAATATTAGGAAGATGGAATTGACAAATTGAAAAATGAAATGCTATTAAAGAAATGTGATAGTATTGTGTGTAGTGTAACAGAATTGCTTAAAGATCTACTACTGTTAACTTTACTGTGGCGATAGGATATGCCGTAAGACAGGCTTACCTAACTTTTTCCATCTAAAACTTATACTATAAATCGCCACGGACCATCGCACAAACCTCCCAAATAACCCCCCTTTATTGACAATTTATGGGAGATTTGCATTACGACTGACTAGATTACTTCGGATTGAGCAAGTTTTAGGGTTATGCCCTTTTCATTTTGATTGCTTTGTAGCATTTGCGTGGCGTGCCGTCCAATTTACCTGAAAGGCTCTTCTCGGTTTCTTTAGCTAATTCCATATGATTAATATAGTTAACATTATTATCTACATATGAAGTTATTCTTATTACTAAGGATCAGCAGTAGGCAGACGACCTATGGCGCGTATAGATGTGTGCGACGTGATGAACTGTTAGATCACTGGTAGACACTAAAATAAAAAAATAAAAATCTTCACAACAGTTGAGATTGGTGGGGCACCTTACACCCAATAACCGCACTTCCGTATGTACACAGGAAGCATTAATGTGTAGCGAACGAAGATACTCTGTGTAATATATTTTTCTCTTATGAAACGTCGCAATAATGTATTTGCTCTCCGTTCTAACATATAATTTCCTGGAAAATTATGATATTTTTTCACGTCTTATAAAACGGAATGATAAATATTTTTTATTGATAACTTATGTTTTCTACGATCTTTCAGATTTAATAGTGCTACCATCGATGAAGATATTTTTATTATTAAGAGAAATTATTTGATAACTAACATAACTATGCTTTTTAATGCTTTCGTAATGAAAATTCGTATATTCGTAATTCTTATCCGTGCAGGGGCGGAGAAAGAATACTAACCTCTGTGGCCGGGGTCGGCCTGTCGTAAAAGGCGACAAAATAACCCACCCTAGCTACGTGGTAGGGCATTAAGCCCGTCTGGATGGCGACCACCTTTGGTCTTAAGTTTGCCGCCATAATAACCTTGTGTTGTGTTCCGGCATTAGTGACCCAAGTTCCTGTACCCTTATGGGACAGCAGCGTGTTCGCGATGCTACTGGCGTTGCAAACACCTATAGGCGACCATAACTGCTAAATTCTAAGCGGGCTGTCAGCCTGTCTGCTGTCCTACGCAATAAAAAAAAAATAATAGATAGTAAAATGTAATTCTTAAGCATTTAATATTTATGAACGAATATTTTATTGTTATCAGATATTTGAAAATGACTCGAATGAGTGATTTTAGTTTATCTTTAAGTGAATGATTTACGAGTATTTAATAGTCATATATATGTATTTACCTAACTTTTCTTCCTGCCCATATCCCAGACTATGTGGGTCGACACAAAATGTTCTCTCCTTTCATAATCCTCTATTAGTTGTCATCTACAGTCACACCTTTTTTGCCATATCATTTTTTATAATGTATTTACTTAGCTAAGGAAAAATATTGCTGAGGTGTTTTTTTTATTTAGGGGAAAAACCTCTCTCGACGGGTTCCCCCGGTCCGGGGGGACCGAGGGATATGAGGGACTCCGGGATTTTTCCGACTACCCACTAAAAAACCCCGCTGTTCTCCTATTGCCTACGCCCGGGCCTGCCGATCTTGTGGCCCGGGCCGGCGCCGGCCCGCCCTTTGTCTTAAGGCGGGCCCCTTCTTAAGTGTTAGCGCCAGGCGGTCAGGGTTTCGTCCCCCCGGCGCTCTCCTGTAACAACTCTAGGAGTTGAGGGGGGCCGCGGAACAGCACGCAGCCCTCACCCTCGCGGCAATAGTGCGGGCGGCGGGTCCTCCCCCGAGGGGCCGCCCGCGGCCGCTTTCTAAAACCTAAGTATAATTAACCTATGAGGTAATGAGGTTTGAGAACAGATTTTTTTTATAAAAATATTATTAGTGTTTTAAAAAAGCTGACATTTATATATTACTCTGAGTTTTTGAAGTCATGATTGATACCATTAATTTCCTGTACCACGTTAATAAATCGATTAATTTCTGAACTCCGTAATTATCAATAAGCCCAATCAGTGAACTGCTTAAATCAATAGAGCATCAGTCAATGAATTAGGAGATTAGTCGTTGGTTGCCGAACAGCGAACGAGGATATGATTATGGCCTAATTAGACTTCGGCGTGTTTACCTTTGTGATTGAATACATCAAAGGTGTTTTCTTAGTTGATGATTACATATTGATTAATTTTAAATGTAATGTAGGGTAGCTCAAAGCGACTGTTAAATCTGTGAGTATATAATTTGAGACTCTTACCTTGTTAACGGTATATTTCTGTTTGTTTCTTTTTAAATGTATGATAACTAAATATGTGTGTTGTTTGCATTAATAGTAGTTTTTAGTAGTCAATATTTTCCGAATGTAATAAAATTATTCTAACAGATATGTAAAAATGTGAATAAATGAATAAACTTTATTGCATTAATAAATGAAAACAAATAAACACACAAAAGTAGAAAATAAAACAGGTGGCCTTATTGCTAAAAGTAATTTCTACCAGGCAGACTTTGGATGGATAAGAGATATCAACTTAGAAATTAGGTAGTTATGTAATACATATTATTAATTAATAAACGTAAACACATACATAATAATATATAAACATATACACACGTGCAGTACAAATATACTAAAATACATACACATGATCATGGAAAAATATAGATACATAGTGATCTCTCACAAGTGTATTAAACACCTGTAGAGTAGCAAAATACTAGATATTATATATATATATATATATATATATATATATATATATATATATATATATATATATATATATATATATATATATATATATATATATATATATATATATATATATATTCATAGCAATTCAAATATATTAATGTTTGTTAGGATGAGTTATAAAGAAAAATAGTAATTCCTGTCAATGAAATCTAGTCATATTTGATTTGTTTAAAACGATGTTAATGGTTTTCTTATGAATAACCTTGCCAGCAGATGGTCATTACTAGATTTTCTTTCAGCTTCCTCTAGATTCTAGATTTATCCCGTCTATTTTCTTATGCATATTATCTAGGCACATAAAATTGTAACAGATAATAACCGACGCTTACACGCCCTTAACGGTGAACCAGCTTCAGATGAAATAGTGATGAACCACTCAATGACGACTGGATTTTCCTTAGGGAATGGATAAATAAAATAATAAGTATCTAAATATTTAAACAACTTCAGTTAGTTACATATATAAGACAAATACGACTCGTCTATCGATGCCATCATTTCCGACATCCCTTTCCCAAAGTTGGAGTCAAACTCGTGGATTTATTTACGTTGTCCTTTATTGATCGACTCTGTATAGAGCTGAATTCCCGAATGAAATCGGGATCAGATGTATTGACAAGTGTTGCCAAAAAATTTCATTACAAAAACCTTGCTTTCCAAAATAATTAATTTTGATTCTGCCAGAATCTTGAAAAGCTTTTGAGTTTCTAGTATATGCAATCGAAATATATATCTTTTTTTTATTAGAGCTAATTATGAAAACCTGTCCGTTATATCTATTACAGATTACTTTATTACGACAATACTAAAAATATGAACACTAGTGCAAAATATCAGCTAAAAACTAAACGATTTACATACAGTATTATGATTAATAAAATTATTAGTAATGTGTATATTGAATAACAATCTAAAAATTCCCACTACTTGACTTGAATCTCCCTATAAAGTAAACGCATCTCCGCTCCGCCGCGATTGTCCAAGCTATGTGTTTTACTTCACCGTCAATATGCGATAATTACAATTAGATTAAGTGAGAAAAGCTGCCCAAGAGATACTTATCTTCTCTATCTCTTATCTATACTACTGTATATAAGTTCTGTTTTTATTTTAATTTGTATTTTAATTTCTAGTATTATTATATCATTTTGTACATTGGCTACACTGGTAGAGTTGTCCCGTTTTGTTTGTTTTAACACAGCTCTTAGCAATTTTGAGCGTTTCATTTTGACGGATTTGGATTGAGTATACTTCGGTTAATTTGAAGGATTTTCTGGAGATATTTGAAATACTCTAATTGAGTATCATGTGTCATTGAACTCGTGTGGGGGTGAAATTCGTTTGGAATATTTTCAATCGAGCTATGTCTAATATATAAAATTCTCGTGTCACAGTTTTCGTTGCCATACTCCTCCGAAACGGCTGGACCGATTTTGATGAAATTTTTGTGCTTATCCGGTATCTATGAGAATCGGCCAACATCTATTTTTCATCCCCCTAAATGTTAGGGGTGACCCACCCCCAAAATTTATTTTTTTATTTTTTGACATTTTATTATTTATATGGCAGAACAACGTTTGCCGGGTCAGCTAGTATTTTGTATATTTTATTGTTATAAAATATACAAAATACATAGCTCGATTGTTATCAATAATACTAAATTGTACTGTTTCATGTATAATATAGGTAAACGGTGGTCATGAGGATTATTTTATTTATTTATTTATTTTATTTATTTATTTAATTATTTATACATGACATACAAATTTTAAATATAAAAGATTCATATCACAGCAGTTCATGTACAACAACTAATTTGACTTAGAAAAAATCACACTGGCCCCTGAACTAGTCAATACTGTATCTCAGTGGGCCAGTATTTTTAAAATAAGTACTAATATATAATAATTACCATTATATTAATAATTAAATAATATATAGTAGTTAAATGAGATATAGTAGTAAAAATAAATAATAAATTAAAATAAAATATTAATGAAAGAAGAAGGGAAAGAAAAATATAGATACATATATTAACTGAAACAATGATTGTATGTGAACATAATGTATGTAAGTTTATATATAAGTAAAATGTAATATTATATTTAAATAATTGCTTTGATAATCTCTTCTGACTGTTGATAATTCAGCTCACACAAATAATCACTCAAAACTTTCTTACACCTACCAATGGGAAGTTTGTTTAATTTAATTACTTTGCTAATTTCGTTATATAATTTAGGGCCCAGATAATCCGCGAATTTCTGCGCAAATGATGTTTTGCAGCGTGGAATGTTATAAACAAGGTCTTGCCGTCGCTTAAATATAAGATTAGGTGGTTTGACGTGGATATTCAAAATTACTGATTTTATAAACATTTTTCTCACCGACAAGACTTTATTTTCTTTATAGAGCAAAGTAGTAGGATATAAGAAGCCTTTATAGGTCATCACTTTTAGTAAAGATCTTTGAGCTCTTTCGATAACTAACATTGAGGTTTTTGATGTACCACCCCAAGATAATATTCCATAGTTAAGTAGTGACTGACATAGGGCATAATAAATACTGAACAATAGCTTAGGGGGACAAACATTTCTTAGTGTTTTAAATATGAATATAAATTTTCTTATTCTATTACTAGTTTTACTGATATGTTTTTTCCAATTTAAATTTTTGTCTATTACAACGCCAAGATATTTAATACTATTGACACAATCAATAGAGTAGCAATTACAATTTAAATTTGTAGGTCTTCCACATATGTGGGATTTTATATTAATTTCATTAAAAAGAGGTTGGGAATTTTCATTAATACTGAAAGTCATTACTTTTGTTTTTTCTAAGTTTAATGTCAGAAGGTTAACATCAAGCCAAGTAGTTACTGCAGCAAACCCTTCGTTGGCTGTTTTGTTCACATCGAACCAAGTTTTTGCAGTAAATAGTAAAACAGTGTCATCCGCGAATGTAATGATTTTGCCATTGTTCAATTTTAGGTTGCACAAATCATTAATGTAAATTAAAAATAATGTTGGACCAAGAACGCTACCCTGTGGTACGCCATATTTGATAAATTCAGGTTGACTTTCATACCCCATGATTTTAACTACTTGTGTCCTGTTTGTTAAATAACTTTTCAATAATTGTAATGGTAAACCACGAACGCCAATTAATTCTAATTTTTTTTCCAGCAGGGGCAAGGAAACCGTATCAAAGGCCTTAGCAAGGTCCAAAAAAATTCCTAAAGTTTTGTTACCATCATCTAATGAATTTACAATAAATGTGGTCAAATCCTGAATTGCATTACTAGTTGATCTTTTATTTCTGAAACCAAATTGATTAACTGACAACATATTATTTTTTTCTAAATACTGTTTTAACCTACTGTTAATTATTTTTTCAAACACTTTTGAAATAACTGATAGTAAAGATATTGGTCTATAATTATGAATTGAATTTGGGTTACCGGACTTATATATAGGGATGACAATAGAAATTTTAAGTGCGTCAGGAAAAACTCCTTCTTCGATACATTTATTGATAATGAGTTTAATAGGGGACACAAAAATATTTACATTACTCTTTAAGAGAGTATTAGAAATATCATCCCACCCACAAGATCTTGTGGATTTAAGACTCAAAATATGTTCTTTAATATCAACTTCATCAACCGGCAATAAGACAAAAGAATTCGCAGGGACGCTTGAGTTTTTTGAATGGAGTTGCAATTTTAAGAAGTGTTCATCTTTCTGTATTCTTGTAAGAATACTAGTGGCCAAATTTTTACCAACATTACTGAAATATTTATTTATATAATCAAGTGAAGCTAATTCAGTGTTTTTAATTTGTAAGAGATTCAAGGAAGATTGGTTTTTATTAGCATTTAAGTTACAAACTTCTTTTACCAATTTCCATTGCTTTTTTGCATTATTTTTATTTTTACTTATTTCTGACGTATAATAATTATGTTTTAGTGTCTTTAGAAGCTTATTACAAGTATTTCGATACCGTTTGTATGTAATTTTTAACACCTCATTTTCCGGATCATGTCGTAATTTTTGATGAATTTTATCTCTGTTTCTCATACAACGACATAACCCAGGAGTAATCCAAGGCTTGAGGTTATGTTTACGCCTAGATAGAACACGTTTATTGGAATGTTTATTAATAGTCTTTGTAACAGTATTTAAAAATATGTTGGTCATAGAATTAGAATCCATTTCCGATAATATATTAGTCCAGTTTATTACTTTTAATTCCTTTATTAATGCATCAAAGTCCGTTACTTTATAATTTGAGACGTTATTTTTGTATGATCGGTTCTTAGAATTAGAGATGTTTAGTAAAACACAATAATGATCTGTTAGCGTAGTATTACAAACCAACGTTTTCAACAATAAATTTGTACGAGCAAAACAGTGGTCTAAGCAGCTTTCCTGTCTTGTAGGTAAAGTATGTGTGGGAAGAAGTCCATAAGATGCCATTAAGTTTAAATAGTCTGATGTAATACTGCTTTCAAAGTCTTCGTTTAGATTAATATTAATATCACCTATCAAAATAGTAGTTTTAAATTTCCTACAATCAAATAATACTTTATCTAGTGATTCCAAGAAAGGGCCTAAAGCTTTAAAAGATGGTGGCCGATATAGGCAAATAAAAGCTATATCATCAGTAATAGATAGTATTAGACAATTAACTTCCTTGCAGTAACTTGGTTCGACGACGTTTACATTATAATCATTCTTTACATAGATGACTAATCCATCATTTTGATTAAGTTGCTTGTTTGTACAATAACCCTCATAATCGGACATAACTGGAATAGTGGTATTTTCAGAGAGCCAGCTTTCTGTTAGTACTATTATACTGAATTCAACATTTAATCTATTTAATAGTACTAGTAGCCCATCATAATTGCACTGCAAGCTTCTAATATTTTGGCACAATAGATTAATTGAATGTTCAGATAGGTTAAGTAAGTATTTGCAATTTTCTGGGATGTCAACATTTAGAGCTTCATATACATTGACTATATCGTCAATGTCATCGGAAATTATTTCTAAATTAGCCATTATCTAAAGTACTAAATTGACTTAAATAGTGCTTACTAAGTCTAAAGCGACAATTCCCTGCAGAAGCAATATTGTTAATGAGCTGAATTGATTTGATCAGAATTATTAAGTAATAAATAAGGATGTATATAATTACATTTTGCAAACTAATTAATGTAAATTTATAATAAATAGAGTTAAATAGTTTATATAAATATTGTGTTATAGATAAAGTATGAAAGTACATATATATATTTTTAGCAATTAAATGGCAGATAAAAAAAATTAAAAAGACACTTTTTGTTACATATAGTCACATACATGTTCCTAGTGTTTGAGTTGAGAAGGTATCAGCATTTTTTAGTGCGTTGATCTGATCAGCATTTTGAATCCAAATTGCCGGAGATCCTTCTGTTTTCTTTAAAAATATCTTTCCATTAGATACCCAACAGAACTTATATCCATTGTTTTTTTTAAACTGTTTAGCTTGATAAAAAAGTTTGCTTGCTAATGGTGTAAGTAGTTCAGATATATAAACTAAATCTTTATCTCCAGGAAGTAGACATGTTTTGGTACTAAACTTATCTTCTTTATTTTCTTTATTGAAACGTTTAATAGCATTGATTATATTTTCTCGATTCTTTTGACTGTTAAATTCTACAATTACAGTTTTCTTTGAATTTTTTTTAATAGTACGAATACTACGAATTTCGTTATTATCAAGTGGAACGTTTAGAACCTTATGTATATTATTTACAACTTTATGGATGTCAACTGTATAATTTAATGGTATGTTTGTAATTTGAACACTCGTCGATAGTTGTTTCCTATGTAAATCTTCCACTTGTTTTTCTAGCTCCTGAAGATTTTGATGCGTTTTACTATTCGATATAAGTAAAGATTCGTGCTGTATTTTCAATTCTTTGTACTTTGACATAGTATTTTCAAGTGCTAATTGCATCATGGAATTAACTTTCAATATTTCTTCATTTTGTTTTTTTAAGTCCGACATCATTTCATTTAATGAATTGAATTTAGAATCTTGATCCTTTTTAAAACTTGTTAACAATGCAATTATGTCCGTTTTAGAGCTAAAAGTTAAACTTTCCATGCCTCGAGCTTTTGCTTTTCTAGTAGTGACGTGATTTTCGTGTTCATCAGTCAGATAGCTCATAAGATTAGAACGGGATGAAGACTTCAATTTTGGAGGAGACCTTGTTGTAGACATGTTTTCTCTGTATCAGAGTTTATACTGTGCTCACCTGAATGTCCGTAAAGATGATGTGATTAATTTTCTTCTTTATATTATGTACAACACTTATTGAAAAAACCAACTGTATATAATATAAATCATCACCAACACCAAAAGATATGAAATAAGACCAAGGATCACAGAAAATATTTAAAATTTAAATTGAATTTCGCGGACACGTGCGTGACATTACAAGACATTTGTCATTATGTACCCGAATAGCAGCTATATGTACTAGGTTCAGTTCACTTTATACCATGTACCATTTTATATAGAGTTTTACAGTTTCTCAGTAAATGATTATACATATATATGTAATAAAATTATTATAAATGAAAATATCTTGAAGGAGCTTATTTACTAAGATCAAGTTTGTGTGTAAACTGAGTTTGATTATCGAGGCAGTTATCCTGTCCGTTCGCTCTAAAGTGAGGCTTCACCCCAACAATGGTTTACGGACGTGTTAATTTCATTATCTAGTCTACTTTTTGAGCTTTTGGAGATTACACAAAATCCAAGTTCTTTAAATTAACACTCAATTTAAATTTAAATTAACAACAAAGAAAGAACACAAGTTTTTAAATACTCAGCTAATAGAAAGTTTTAGATCAATTACACATTAAAATTTCAATTCCGTATTCATTGAAGAGAAGAGACTAATCTAAGATCATTCGATTCCATCTTATTAATAAGGGAATCCCTAATAAGATATATTCCTCCAATCACTTCGTACGTACAACGAGTGCTTGCCATGTTTAATATATTCTCTGAAATGATTTGTTTGAACCGACATCATTTTTAATTAACCATTTGACAGCAATTTGTGGTTAAATTAATGACGTAACGACTCTTTGAATTTATACTGACCTGATAACTAGCAAAACAATGATGTTTAAGCATAGGTTTCATATTCTCGGTTACATGGTTTTAGAGGGGAAGACCAAGTCATTTGTATGATATTGTAAAAGGCAATAGTTTTTTTTTTTATTGCTGAGGAACAGTAGATAGGCTGACGGCCCGTAGGGGTACTACTTTACTACTTTTGATATCCGGATCGTTCTCCACATTTAATTACTACATGTAATATTTTACCTCAAAATGTAATCATCGTTTGTTTTGTGTCCATGGATTTAAGACAAAATATCGTATGAATCATGTTATTCGTATTTTATGCTGATAGCTGTTCACTTCCATATTTCATTCAATCTTTACAAATGAAAGTTCTCGGAAAGCGACAAATATTTGTTACTGTCGTATGTTGCAAGTCCGACTATTTCGGGTTTTCGTAGAATTTATTTATTTATCTGGCAACACTGGATAGAGTAAGTACATTGAATTATTTATTCTTTATTGTCTTATTATAAGCGGTACGTTTAAAAGAAGGTTTTCAGGGTGCAATATTTTACGGCCGTTCGGAATTGGTGCCTCGATATATCAGTAAGTCGATCACGTGAGCCAGTAGTTTTATGTTTATGATATTTCGGTCGTTGATCTATTGAATGAATAAATGAATTAATTATTTATGTATATTTACTTAAACCCGGCCGTCATGTCTGTGAACGAGGCGGTGGAGAGTGCGCAGGAATACACTAGGTTCCCCTTCCGATTGCGCAGTGCCAATCGTCGCTGTAGGTTAGCGATCGACCTCTGGCAGCTGGAGGTCGACGAACAGATCACTAGGTCTGTTCGTGCGCGGCCTCTGATACCATAATAACGAAAAATCTTATGCTGATATAACCAGCAGTTAAACGTTAAGCCAAATTTGGACACTAGAGAAGCATTGGCTGTTTGAACGTCGAACTCAAAAGCAAAACCTTACTATTTGCCGAAAATTAATACAATAAGTCTAGATATGGCTGCCAACTATAAATTTCATATAAGATTTGGTAAATTTCTATAAAACTGTTGTAAACATCACAAAAATTACAAAGTAAACCGTTTAACCTGCAACACGTTGCTTTAATCATGAACTAGTATTTAAAAGGTAGCGATGGCAACACCATATCGGCAAAATTATAACAACTACAAAATAAAAACAATACAAAGCTTAATTGAAATTGTATTTTAAATACCGAACCTGTCTAATAGTCGTCTATTACGGGTTGCCGATACAAGCCCTTAGATATCAATTACGGTGTCGTTTCGATAAATATTTAATCACGTTCAATAAATATCATTTAAATACGGCTTTCATTTACGGCACCCATCAAATTATATTGTATTTGTAACTGTGATTTCGTCTGCTGTTGAAGAATTTTAGAAGAATTCGTGAGTTCATTCAAATAACAGCGGAAAAACAGCGCTGGCCATAGTTGGCTAGCACTATGCCAAGTCTGGATCCAGTTTAGTACAATTATGCTTTTTTTGTTATTTTTATTTTTGTTCCAGAGGCTCTTGTTAATTAGCTTTAAATAAAAAAAAAACATTTGCTTGAAGATATAGAAATCGAAGATATTTTGTCTTAATAAACTCAGATTCGCATTTATAATATAAGATTATGCAGTGCCTAGTGCCAGTATTTCCCATCATGGGCTTCCTTACATGTAGATGAGGTTATTTACTACTATGTGTATTTCATATCTCTTACTAAAATAAAATTAAAGATTAAACAAAATTGCCCTGACCGTCAAGGCGAGGAGGGCGTCTTTTGCTTAACAGTGCGCTTCTGCTGACTGCTAAGGTTAACGTAAGCTTGATTTGATAATGGAATCCACCGCTTAAGAACATAACATTTTTTTGCGGTAGCAGAAAGGCTGACGGCTCATTTAGAATTTAGCAGTTACCGTCGCCTATGGGTGTTTGCAACACCAGCAGCATCGCGAACACGCTGCTGACCTATAGTATACAGGAACTTGGGTCACTAATGCCGGAATACAACACCAAGTTATTATAGCGGCATACTTAGGATTAAAGGTGGTCGGCATCCAGACGGGTTCGGGATCCTACCACGTGACCAGGGTGGGTTGTGGCCTTTTACAACAGGCCGACCCCGGCCGCAGAGGTTTATATTCTTACTCCGCCCCTGCACCGCTACTGGGATCGGCCTCCGCCTCAAAGGAACGGATAGTATACCGGCGGGTATACAAGCGGATTGGTGGGTTACACATACTCTTTTCGCTATGCAGGCTTCGTCGCGGTGTTTTCCCTGCTTAAACCATGCCGAAAATTATTTCATACTGTAGCCTATGAACGAAGCAACAAAACGCCAGTTGTAAATAATTGAAGTAATTGTCGGGTCAGATCTGGTCAATTAATCATCGGACGCGTACCGGACGTCAAATTAACAATTTATAGGTGCTGCGAACCGGAATACGGGGTATTGAGTTCCTATATAAACCGGCGGCCTGGTTCTCGTTATATGACCCAGAATTCAAAGGGTATATATTCAGGCATTGGTTACAATATGTGGTTCCGATTAAGTACTTGTGCTCTGTTGATAGCTTAATAGAACGGTCGCCAAATGTTTGCGATGATATGCGGAGATTGTAAAATGATAATCTTTGGTACTTTACATCATTATATTCTTATTTTACATAAAATTATCGGTGCGCCGATTCACCTACTTGGTTTTCGTTGATCAAGAGAGATATGTCAAAATTACGTCAGCCCGCCGCGTCGGGTGACGGCAGTGTAGCTGTCAATGTCAGTCTTGTATTTTTAATTTTATTGCAGGCGTAGACATGCTCTATTTGTTATGTACTAAGAGAACGAAGAGTATTTAATCATTACATATAAATATTTTATGAAATTAATTATTGTTAAAAATTTCTTCAAATAATAATACATTTAGATTGACTTATTTTTTGCGAATTGGACTTTCTTTTTGCACACCCCACCGTTTAAAAAATGTGCATGCAGGGTATTGTCAAACTCCCGTACAATGCGCGCGTACGTTTCCATCTCTTGGCTCGGACACTAGTCGCTGGTATACCAGTCAAGTATTTCTTTATACATCTGTAACGCTGATGCTACTCAGATTGTTTTCTTAGACATTCGTAAAATATTTATATTTTATAATGTTCCCCTTTCTCTCTTACTCTCTTTCTCTGTCCTTCTTTCTCTTATATTCCTTTTATGCATCGGCAGTAGCGTCCGGTTATTCTTGCCAAGTTAGGGAATTCTGAAACCTGGCAGTCGGCTTTATAGAAAACTTTTAAATTGTTCAGATCATTAGAAAGATATGTACAGTCATTAATACTAGACCGTAAGCTAATAAGCAGTATTGAAAAGGAAATTGAAATGTAACAGATCATAACGTCTCACTGCTGTCGGGTTAGAGAGTTACACATGCCGATAAATTATCATGTATCAATATACGTGTTTCTTCATGATTTTTTTCCTTTCACCGCGGACGTGAATCGTCTTATAATAGGAGATAAAAATCCATACTAACATTATGAATGTAAGACTAACTTTGTCTGTCACGTTTTCACGCCTAAACTGCTGTAATAATTTTGATGAATTTCAGTATAGATTACACCTTGGACATAGGCTACTTTTTATATATAGTAGAAAAGCGTTTAGCGGGTCAGCTAGTAGTACATTAATAAATGTATCAAAAAAATTAAACGTCATATAAGTACCTACTATAGTTGTGTGTTATTTTTAAAATAATCGACAAGAAAGGATCTCAATTACACTTTGAACACTAATCACAAACATTATTTTCAATGTTATATAATCGATTACTTAGGTTGGAATGAAGTGTGTGAAAACTCAATAGGCACGCATGGTTGGCGTTGCAAACAATGTTTTCCCTGGTTGACCAGTCAGAGGTGTGACGGACGTAATCGACCTTGACTTCTAATGTGAACAAACCATTAATTCATTTAATGGGAACCCTTATTAACGATGTGTTCGTATTAATACTCGTATATTAACTTGGCGTAGTTGATATGGCGTTAAATTCAGATTGTAACCCAAACTGTCGCTTCGGCGATCGATGACTGCTTCTCATTATTTCTCCATTGATTTATTATGACACGGCTTAGTAGCTACGTAAGTGGCTGGGTTCCGATCCCACAGGATAACATATTTGTAGGGTCAATAGCTTGGCCTTTTTCGGCTGTGCGATACAGGGATTCAAGTGCAGCGAAAAGTCTTTAAAAAAATATTCTTACGACGAAGCCGCGGCTCATTACCTTTCGAAGTTTTCTCTTAGCCCTGTTTCCTTGAATATGCTCTCACTGCCCTCTGTCATCAACGTTTCGGCACCACGTTGGTTTTTGGCGGTATCTGTACTTACCATTGTGACCATTATTACCATGTTTAATGTATTTTGTTAACAAAACATGTATATATTAAAAAAAAAATCATGCAGGGGCGAGGTAAGAATACTGACCTCCGCGGTCGGGGTCGGCCTGTCGTAAAAGGCGACAAAACAACTTAAGTATGCCGCCATAATAACCTTGCGTTATGTACCGTCATTAGGGACGCAGGTTTCAGTACCTCTATGCGGGTAAAAGCATTTTCTGGTGTCGCAAACATTCGTAGGCGACGGTAACTGCTTACTATTAAGTGGGCCTGTATGCTGTTGCTCAGCGATAAAAATAAATTAATAACGTCTATTTAAATATCAAAACATGTAATTAAATACAGAGTTCCACACCAGCTGCGGCTATATTACATCGACGTTGTGGACATTACTCCCAACGGTGCAATCGGAAAGAATAGAAATACAATCATCGCGAATCATTCCGAAAACTTCGAAAATCCCTGCATACGGTGTTTGTTTTTGATTTTTGTTTAACGAGACAATGGGGAAATGATGAGCATTGCGACGCACCTCACCTCTGGGACTTCACCCCTCTAACAACCCTCAAACTACTTCGTATATTTAATTTTCGATCTAAATTACCTCTATTTAAAGTTTCTATTGCTTTGTAGGGTTTAGCAGCAATAATGCGTTCTGGTACTGGTGCTGCTACACATGAAAAATGATTTCCTCAACCATAATTTACAATCTTAAAACTAATGGCTTAGAGTTGAAATTTCTGTGTAACAAGTATGTTAGTAACATCGCATATGGCGACAAACTGCGATGGTGAGTGACGGCATGCCACTCCGGGAACCCGGATTGGCCTCCACCTCTCTATGGAACACTACATGTCACTGGACAGTCGTATTTTTGAGATTTAAAAAATCAGAACTCTACTGTATTTTTAAAGTTCGTTTTCGTTCGTCTTAGATTTTATGCCCTGCTTTTTAAAACGCTATACAAAATATATTGACGACCGCCATGGCGTAACTGCTAATGCACGTTGGCATGCTTGCGAAGGCCACGGGTTCGATTCCCGTCTCGCGTATGGGTGTTTATGTATAATATGTATTTAGTTACGAAAGTAAAGCAATATACATATCAGCTCTCTATTATTACCCATAACATAAGTGCTAATCTAGTTACTTTAGACTAGATGGTGCTGTGTGAATTAGGCCAATATATTTATTTATTGATAAATATACTGGTCGGTCTTTACTCCGTTTTTGCCAGGGATATGTGGGACTCCGGGAAAGATGTTCGACCAACCGACTACCCACTAAAAAACCCTACTGTTCTCCTATCGCCTACGCTCGGGCCCACGGATATATGGCGTACCGATCTCGTGGCCCGGGCCGGCGCCGGCCCGCCCTTTGTCTTAAGGCGGGCCCCTTCTAAATTGTTGGCGTCGGGGGTCAGGATTTCGTCCCCCGGCGCTCTCCTGGATCAACAGTTGAGGGGGCCGCAGAACACCACGCGGCCCTCTCTCTCGCGGCAATAGTGCGGGCGGCGGGCCCTCCCCCGAGGGGCCGCCCGCGGCCGCTTTTTACGGCGGCCGGAGGTCGTTACTGGGCCAATAATTTCTCTTTGATATAACCTGTTTTAAAACGGTATCAATTTTAGGTAGGTTCCTATATGTTATATATAATATTCCATATTTGTTATATTTTTTTAAAGTGAAGTGAAATCTATATTTAAGTCATTTAATACATCTCAATCATGATAGTCGATGCCTACTGAAATTGAAAGTTCCTATACATTTTATAAGATTATTTATTTTTTTACAGGACGGTCTAGTTCTTCTTCTTTGTCCAACCCATGTTCCCAGTTTATCTGGGGTCGGGTCTCCCTGTACATTTCCGCCAGAGAACTCTGTTCTGGGTTGTCTGTGTTGTAAGGCTGCCCTGGTCTATCTCTTTCTTAACGTTGTTCCACCAAGTAGCGGGGGGCCTGCCTCTTCCCCTGGTCGAATCCGGTATATTGAGTACTTTCTTAACCACGTAACCTTCCTCGCGTCTTTGAATGTGGCCATACCACCGTAAGCGACTTTCTCTCACTTTTTCTACGATAGGAGCTACTCTGAAGGAACCTCTTATGTACTCGTTTCGGACTTTATCCAGGCGTGTCACACCACCAGCCCATCTCAGCATTTTCATTTCGTTAGTGTGCAGTAGTTGTTCGTGGGCTTTTTTCGTAGTCCAGCATTCCGCTCCGTAGGTTAAGGCTGGTCGCACCACTGTCTTGTATACTTTTCCCTTGATCTTGAATATTCCCAATAGACAAAAGCCCTATCCAAGGTATTACTATTTCATACGTCACTTAAGACAATATGAACAATTTCAATAAAATAAGGTGACACGTCTGTCATATTGAAAATATAATATTCCCTTACAGTAAAAATTTCTGGCACATTTTTTTCGATAGATTGCGAGATGTTACTAAACGACTCAATAGTTTGTTCGCGTATGTGCCTGAAGTCGAATTTAAATTGGTTTCAGAGACTTTAATATTATTCTTAGGTTTTAACATTATTTATATGCATAAAAATACTTATATGTGTATAAAATACATATTTTTTATTGCCGTAGGCCAGCAGACAGGCAGACGGCCGGCTTAACATTTAGCAGTTACCGTCGCCTATGGGTGTTTGCAACGCCAGTGGCATCGCGAAGACGCTGCTGTCCCATAAGGGTACAGGAACTTGGATCACTAATGCCGGAACACAACACAAGGTTACTATGACGACATACTTAAGACAAAGGTAGTCGCCATCCAGACGGGCTTGAGATCCTACCACGTATCCAGGGTTGTTTTGTCGCCTTTTACGACAGTCCGATCCAGTCAGTCAGTATTCTTTTTCCGCCTCTGCACGGATAGAAATTCGGAAAAGAAATAAAATTTCCAAAAAAATACTTGGGGTTGTTCAAGTAGTTTTGTCCGTATAAATACACAAATAGGGATGTATGTAAGAATAGATGCCTGGTAGCTCAGTGGTAGTACACTCGGAGACCAATCTGGAGGACGCGGATTGAATCCCACAATTGCTATATACAGATAGTAAAGGAAAACATCATGAGGAAACCTGCATAGCGAGACCACCGGTATATATATAACCCGCCTTGGACAAGCGTAGTGGTATACCACAGACAGTATGCTGTCTATTTCTCCTGGGGAGAAGCTCGAGCCCAACAATGGCCCGCTTTGTCAGTTATTATAAGGATATGTACCTATCAGTTAATATGGTTTTATAAAAGACGAGAAACGGATTATGTTTTAAAACCATTAGCCAGTTAACAATTGCATATAACAAATATTTAAAAAACTACCCACAACCATAGCAGAGAAACCACTAGATTTGAGAGTCACACGGCAGTGGTTTCTATGAAAACCTAATCTAAAAAAATATATATTATTTATTTTCTTGTGACTCTTGAAAGAGAAGGGCATCGACGTAAATAAGCGTGCAGTTTAAGCTTTGGATGCAACCGTTATGAAAGCGTTGCGTGCCATAAATAGTCTGCAAAACATCTACAGTAAAATAAATTCAATTTTCGAATCAGCTGACAACTACCCGAAATCCACTTTGAATAACAATTTGTTTCGCTTCGACACAAATTCTCTTTCATTCTTAGATGTATCATTCAATGAGAAATATAAATATATGAGATATACTGAATAAGTCGTCAAAGAAAGATGTAATATTTTTTTCTTACATTTTCACGAACTAGGGTGTTCTCTCAGATTTCTCAGACGAAGATTATATTTTGGGGAACAATATTTATAAGTTGGTTTCGACGGGTGAAGTATATTTCAATGCCAACGATACGGAAAATTCAATCACTTATTATTTTCAAACCTTAACTCCACAGCTACCTCACCTCAAGGAAACAGTTTAGTATCGTCACCCGGTGTTCTTTACTGCAATCACTCTTGGACATTTTGCAGATTTTAACTTTGTCTGGCAGTTGAATCTTAACTTTAATTGGAGCTCTATGCCTTTACGCACACACAGTGCACCTATACATGATTCATCAAAAATGATAAGTACAGCTGCATTATCATCAAATTTTCCCGCTATTATGCTAGACAAGATACTTATATGAAACAATATAATTCAAATCAGAAATATCGCCATATGAACTGAATTATTCGTGGTTCTTCCATGCTTTCGATAAATGTAATTCTTTCACCGAAGATTGTGCCAGTCGCTACTGGAACCCGGTTAGACGTGACCGGAATATCTAAACATTCGTTGTATCTGGCACTTTACCTCTTTTATTCCTTCAATACGAGATGTCAGGCATTGACAATAACTTTTCACTAGTTAGTACAATCTTACTATTCCGAAAACAGGACTTAGTCTGAACATACTAGTTTCTGAAGACGAATCTAAAGAATTTTTTTTGAAAGTGCAAGGTTATCATAAATTAATATTTACTATCTGGATAATATCATCATCATCAACCTATATAGGTCTACTGCTGGACATAGACCTCTTTCATCATTTTCATAGACATCTTGAGCTTCTCGCATCCAGCCCTTGCCACTCATCACTCACTCAGCCAGCCATTTTTCGCAAGTCGTCGCCCCACCTTGCCGCTGGTCGAGATATAGATTTTCATCGAGATATAAAATACTGATATATATTATATAAAAAAAAAGATTTGAGCTTCAAGCGGTACGACAATTAAATTGGTGATGATCGATATGGCAAAATTATTACGTTACAAAAAGAACCACTAATTTAAAACATTACTTATTTTATCATGAAAGTTTAATCTGCAGGAGAGTAAAATTGCTGTAATAAAAATCGCTTCATGCTAAAGTAAAAGAGGTTCCAATAAATGCTGATGTAGATCCGGGGCTCAAACATGATCGATTCCTTCAAGGTTAGCTTGAAAAAGAACTCTACCGACTTTGAAAAATATAAAATCGAAATATATTATAAGACACTATCAATCAAATCAAGTACCTCATATATTTGTTGCACTCGATTTCGGGCCGTCAAAAGAAATATTTAAATATGCGCCATTGCATTGTATGTTAAACAAATTAATTATTTAGAATGGGCGTGAATAGTTTATGGGTGGTCTGTCGATGACTTGCAATTTCTGGTCACTCGTCGGTTCATTTCATTTATTAATGCAGTTGAACAAACAACACCTAAAAGGTACGTGACAGTTAAATGATAAACTCGAGGAACCCAGATCGCAAATTTAATTCCATTAAAACATGGATATTGGGCAGATTTTCTTGCACTTTATAACTGCCACGTTTTTTTATTTACGAATTTAGCAGTTACCGTCGCCTATGGATGTTTGCAACGCCAGTGGCATCACCAACACGCTGGTGTCCCATAAGGATACAGGAACTTGGGTCACTAATGCCGGAACACAATACAAAGTTACTATGGCGGCATACTTAATACCAAAGGTACCATCCAGACGAGCTTGGTGGGGCCTTACCACTTAGCTAGGGTGGGTTGATTTTTCGCCTTTTACGACAAACTAAACCCGGGCGCAGAGTTCGGTATTCTTTCTCCGCCCCTGCACGGATAAAAGCACGTAAGGAATATACTGTGTTAAAATCGGATCACTTGATGTTGCGTGTATGACTCCCCGGGCCGCTTTGAAAATACGTAGCGAGTACACTCTAGATGTGTGACATTATATCAATAACACCACATAACCTTAACTAAGTAATTAATATTTACATGTAATTGGTAATCAATATGATGATTACTTCAATAATGCGCAACAGTGGTAAAGAGCTCTATTAAAATAAGACTTGGCTCGAGCGTTTGTTCTTAAAGATTTACTGGCAGTAATAGTCACAAAATTAGGTCGTATTTCAATTGTAGAATACTTAGTATAGCTCATATATATAATGCTCTTCTTTAGATGCTGAAAATTAATATTTTACAAACGATCTTCATCTTAAAATCGAAATATTTGGCAGGTAACTAAAATTTGCACGTGACATGATCAAGACAGATATTAAATAATACCACTACTATAGGGACGATAACATTTATATATTTATTGTTACGCTCATCTTATTTTCTTATTGGTTCCCGTTCTTATAATTTCGCGTAAGCCCAAAACGTCAGCGATTGACAAGTACAGTTCATGTCGAATAAATTGTCGGTGAAATTGTACGTGCTGTGAGTTACGGTTGTGGACGGACCCTTCGACGCCCTGAGTTGGCACTACGCTGATTTATTGCTTGCTTTGTTTTTCGGTATTTCTTCCCTAAAATAAATGTTGAATTTTCGGCTTTCGAACAAATTTATTAACCAAGAAAGGTGTTATGTAATATCAAACGTGCTGACAAGCAGTTTTAAATCAATAATATTCAAAAGGCCTCACATTCACATCACATTTTTATTATCAAATTGTTTACTTCAGCTGAATGTTCGACTCCATTCATATTACATATTTCAATGTTTTAGCTGTAAATTTTTTTATTTTTTATTTTTTTAAATTTCCTGAAGTCACAAAAAATCTTCATGGTCATAATTTATATTTCTATAACCACGTGGCGACAACCCTGATCGTTAGATCTTGCGAAAGAGTTTTCCTAAAAACTATACTAAGAACTAAACGATCTTTCTGCTCATCTCTCCACGATATAGGAAATTGTCATTGCAGCTTTCAAAAAGTCTCGCAAATATCTTACTTTATCATACTCTTAAATCGTAGACACCACATTGATATCTTGGTGTTTCATACCAGATCGAATAGATGTCCATATAAGGTATCTCAAATTCGTTATTCTTTCTTCTTTACTGTCAAATTCTTCATTTCTCAAGGTCGTCCTTGAAAATCAACCGTGGCCTAACTCGCAAGCTGTTTCCACCTTCGTCCGGTCCTCAGCTTCTCGAATAGCAGTTGCTTGGTCACACCAGCGGCTAGATGATCGGCCCCGGGGTCGTTTTCCTTCCACTTTGTCCGTCACCATCAACTTATCCAAGTTATCCAGCTGGGTAATATGATCAAAGTATCCAATAATCTTCCGATAATCTATTGTTGAGAGTCTGAATTTATTACCAAGTTCTACTGTACTATCTTTATTTCTACAATTCTCAACATGAGTTAGCTTGTTCCAGCATTAAGAATGGTTGCTTTATAAATATTTTTAGCTCCATTATGCTGACAAAAGCAAATCATCTCCAAACATAATATCGTCAAACGTACTTTCGCGAACTCCTCTGGGACGTGGAGCGTGAGGATTTATTTTATTTAACAGCAAATTTGAAAAGAAAGGGGATGACTTTTCTTTATGTAAATCAATATGAACACGAACACCCCATATATGAAATATTCTAAACACGGCGGGCCGCGTTAAGGCAAACGTAGAAATTTGTCACATGAGCGATGGCACACCTACGTGTTTCATCGTCCAAATCTCAAGTATAATCTCTCCTCGCTCAAATAAAACAAACCTTTATTACTTTAAAGACAGAACCCTATATTCAACAGTAGTCCTCGATTCAGATTTTATATTTTATACTACCCTCCACAAGGTATCACCGTGCGAAAATAAGTTTTAGTTTGGTAATCTAAAAGTACATTTTCGATTGAACACGTCTTTAGTTACATGAAGTGAGACTGTATGATTTTGTGCCAGCAAAAGTAAAGAAGGTTGACAAATAACTCACTCGTGACGATGTTCAAGTTTTATTAAAATTAAAACGTATCAGCTTGATAGTGAGTGGACGTGACGTATTTTGAAACCACTCGTGTGCGTTCCAGGACTGATGCGATGGCCTAGTATGGATTTACGTTCAGTATTATTATTTGATATCTATGTACTATTTTGAAATTTAGTTTCTAAACATACTGCCATAATATCCTTGTGTTGTGTTCCGGCATAAGTGACCCAGGTTCCCCTACGCGGACGATGTGTTAGCGGTGCCCCTGGCATCGCAAATATCCAAAGGCGACTGTAACTGCTTACTATTTAGTGGATCGTCAGCCTGTCTGCTGTTCAACAGCAATAAAACAATATTTATAACCATCATGATGTAACACTATGATGTTAGATTTGAGTTGGTTTCAAGAGGCATCGAAAACATGCTGCTGTCCGTGTAGGGATACTGAAACTCGTGTCAATTATGCCAGAACACAACACGAGTTTATTATGAAGATATATTGAGAGACCAAGGGTGTTTGCCATCCAGACTTCCGACATCCGGGCTTGGAGCCCTACAACCTAACTAGGGTTGTTTTGTCGCCTTTTACGACAGGCCATCACCGGCCGCAGGGTTCACTTTTTTACTGTGCTCCTGCTCAAAAAAATGAATATCTCTGTAAAAACTAAATTTATCTGATTTCATCTATTTTTTTTTTAGTTCTCCTTGAAAATAAAATGTCACAAAAATCTTTTGTTGCAAATAGGCGCTTCGGATACTTTCGAAACAGTGTTTGTTATAGTAATACTAGTGTTGTAACATATTGTAACTAAAAACTAATGGAACTATCGTTACTTTGAAAAATACGATTCGGACTTCAGTGGTATTTCAGTAATACCACTGACATATAACATATTATTCTTCCAACCCTTTTTCATACTAATAAACAGTATTTCTGAGGACTTCGTCAATAATATTGACAGCCGCCCCCAAGGGGCTAGGTCTGTCGGTTCGTTTATGCCATTTGTTGGGTTCAAATCCGTAGTTTCTTCTACTGTAACGAAGTGTAGACGTGCGTAAATGTTTTGTTACGCAAATTTTTTATATGTTTCGTATTTTGTCAAACGCTTTCAGCGGATTCCCAGACGTGATTTAGATTTGTAACTAGCTTGCGAATTGTATATTTATGAGCGTGTAGATTTTTCTATTGTGCTCGAATTTAACAGCTTTTTTATTATAATATCAATAGAGATATTTAGGAGTTTATTTTAAATATTTTTAAAGTATTTTTCAAATTAAATATACATTATGTACACTAATAAATAATTTGAGATATTATTGTAACGAATCTATGTAATCCATACCTATTAATATTATAAATGTGAAAGTATCTCTATCTGTTACGTTTTCATGCCTAAACAGCTGAACCAATTTTGATGAATTTCATTATAGACATAGATTGGACCTTGGAGAAGTACATAAGCCTTTTTAATGTATATACACGATAGAAAAACGTTTGCCGAGTCACCTAGAGTCCTATATTTAACAACTTATTTCAAATATTTCTAAGTATTCATTATTGTTATCTTGATAAATCTTAGTTGTAACTCAACATTCTTACTTTTTAATTCATTTATATAAAAACTAGTTTATAGTTGTGAATGGACATTTTAGTATTGAAAATTTCAGTAACGCGAGATTAACGCAACAGAAAATTATCAACTTACAATAGAGATTGGAACACGCGAACAAAATGACCGGTCAACGCATATCACCGCGGACATCCTGTGCGCCATTTATCATCACGCCTTATCACTTGGAGAGGAAACAGACAATATTTTTATTTATAATAGACGCCTACGAACAACAAGTCTAGAATACCACGAAATATATGCAAAATTAGTCTGACGCCATTTTATCTGAAGGACGAACGTTTATTTGTATATTTTAAAGAACTTGACATATAAAATTGAGAAATTACATGTAAAATTTAAATAACTCGTGAGTGTATTATGAAGTGAATTTAAAAGAAATTTCTTTTTTCTAACGTGTTTTAAAATTTAAACTTTAAAACCGTGTGTATTAATTAATGTAGTATTGAGTTATCCAATGAAAGATATTTTGATTATTTTGTGTTTGCTGATAGTTTTAGTTCGAACTGTTAGTTTTATGTGTTTCAAATAATTTGGATTGACTTTTTTGAATTTGGTATGTATTAAGATAATTTTATTATTATTATTTTTGAATATAGGCAATAGTGTTTCTCGTGTCGTTCCCGCCAGATGCTTAATGAGAAAGTGTTCTATTTCAGCTGTGATATAAGGGAACCCACCAAATCCATGAGACTATGTCAATCTCATCTGCCAATTTAACCAACTATCATCATCATCATCTTTGCGTTAAATCACGGTTGCAGCCCAAACTTTCGCTTCGGCGCCCGGGGTCTGCTTTCCGACTTTTTCTTCTCCACTTCGCACAGCCTTCAGCTTCCCCGATAGTGAGCCCATTGGCACGCATATCACCCTTTGCGACGTCAAGCCAGAACTTTTTGGGTCTACCCCTCCTGCAGGGGCCCGGCGGAGGCGGCATGGCCAGACATTTGTTTCCCACGTAAGCATCCAGTTGCCGTAAAACGTGGCCCTACCAACGGAGTCGATACTCCTGCAATTATCCGCAATTTAACCAACTATATACTACCTATTTTTATATTGCACCTTTCAAGAAAACAGACATAGATGACACGCACTAATTTCGCTCCAGTAAATCATGGAAAATCATTCCAAAGTGAAAGGGAGTGTAAGGGGCAGTGAAAGAAAAAATATTTGCCAATAATATCTAAAATTCAAATGGAAACGTTTTTATCAATATGAAATGAACCAACAACTGTCAATTTGCAAATCAATATTGTAGTTTTATCAAAACTGGCGTTCTGAAAATCTTATAATCTATAATTTTGGAAATGGAAAATAATTGAAAATGGAATGATAAATTTCAATACAACTGCATAGCATAATAAAAGAAAATTATCTCTCCAAAACTCCAATGCAAAAGCAATCTCGTCAGCATTCCTTCAGAACAAAGTTCCTGTCCAAGGAAGACCTATTCCATGCCATCTGCATATTCAATTACCGACTCCACTAATGAGGTACAGTCGAAACTAATTTTATTTCCTCTCGGCCCTTTGACTCGGTTCTATTTGTGTTGAATTAAAAAGTTTCCTTACGTTTCAAGAGCACTCTTCTTGGTCGGTTTATTTTTTACTGATACTTTTCCCTAATGATCTTGTACGATTAGGTTTTACTCGACTGAATTGAGGTCTTTGCGCTGAAAATTTAATAGCGCTAGCAATGGTCTTTACTTAATGTTATTCTCGATTATTAATGTCATGTATTTAAAATACCCCTGATATAAATCAAGGAGTATTTTCATGAATTCCATGAAGTATTGAAAGCTCTGTTAGTATTTGTGATAAGAAAATATAATAATGAACTCGAATTATTACAGAGTTACAGGGAACTTCCTCTCTTCCCTTACGGAAGACCAACGCCAGCTGCTCCAGTTAGTAATGCTGAGTTGGTGTCCTATTTCGGGTATTAATTAATATTTATAGATTTTATGTAACCTGTTATTATGTTCCTTTTGCCCTATACACCCTAAATATATTTTTTTCTTTTTTCCTCTACAGATGTCTGATTTGGTTCTCATTTTGGTCTTAATACGTATAAAACATTATTTTATGTAAAAATGTATTTAAAAATATTAGACATGTTAATTCTACTGTGATTATGTTGTGTGTATAAATGTAAGAAATCAATTTGAAATACAATCCAATGCAGCGCTAGGGATGATGACATATTTTTATCGTTCCGTTGTTTGATGAGGGTACAATAAACTAGGAAAAAAGCTGAATTCATACTGAATTCAATAACAATCTTGTCAAGTACATACAATTAAATCGTCAACCAATTAATTTTTATTTAGTCACAGATACAATATTATACATTTGAAAAAAATTACATTCCACATCATGAAGAGTCTAATACAATTATTAAATTACTAGCTGACCCGGCAAACGTTGTTCTGCCATAAAAATAATAAAATGTCAAAAAATAAAAAATAAAATTTAGGGGTGGACTACCCCTAACATTTAGGGGGATGAAAAATAGATGTTGGCCGATTCTCATAGATACCGGATAAGCACAAAAAATCACTAACTCAATTTAGTTATCTGCCTACTGCCTACCCCCTAAGAACGATGGCGTGATTATTTATAGCCTATGACCATTTCTAGGTTATCATCTATCACCATACCAAATTTCATCAAAATCAGTTCAGCCGTTTAGGCGTGAAAGAGGAACAGACAGACAGACAGACAGAGTTACTTTCGCATTTATAATATTAGTATGGATTAGTTTCGTTTATCGATTACAATCCACAGATGTTTCCTGTTTATAATATCAGTATATTACATAAATCTTTAGGCTCAATCAAACTTCAGTTAGCCCAGGTAAAACAAAAACAACGTCCCAAATAAATAGACGAGAGCGAAAACGTCACTCGCATCTCGCAAAATAAAAGGAAGTAATAAGGAAAATCAGTGTATGTCCGACTTACCTGTGCCTTGATATAGCGCCCTTTGATGTGGAACTTTCATTAAGTAATGCGGTTTATGTCTCAAGAATACACGCGTATTTTACCTTTTCGTTCATATATGATTGAGTAGGAAGAATGTTTAGTTTATTCAATGGATGTCAAATATCTATTTCATTCTGAGTTTAGTATCATTTTTGCTCGAGTAAAACTACTTGGCTCCCACAACTAATATGATTAATGAAAAGAGAGGTTAGAATAAAAAACTTCATAATAATTACTTTTTAACTACTACTAATTAAAATTAATTACTTTAAGTAATAGTTTTGCATCTCAGCACTTAGCCTTCATTAATTCTAATCTATCCTAAGGTTGCTCGGAAGAAATCGCTTCTAGCAATAAGGCCGCCATTTGTACTATATTTAATATTTGTTTCTCTCCTATACTGTTTTTTTTTTCTTGTTTGTTGTACAATAAAGATTATTTATTATTCTTATTATTATTATATTCAGCATACAAGAAATGCATTCATTTTTATTGATTTATAGTGAACTTATATCGTAATCAGTTAAATAATTACCCCTAAAATCCATTGGTACATCTGTATAAATTTACCTCCTGTCAGTGCAGTCGAAAATAACAAAGAAAGAAAGGAAGCCTTATAAAGAAGTCGGCGCGGTAAGGGCAGACATAATTAGGAATAATAGGGCTTCGAGAAATGATAAAGAACACAATACGAGTCATGTACGTACCGATTTTATCTTTCGAATTGGATGAAAGCTTTTATGCCATAGAATCGACTTTTTCTTTCGAAACTTATTGACCTTGTTAATAAGATTTGCAGTACTTTATCATTTATATTAATAATATCTAATTACTTACAGTGAACAGTAGTATAAAAGTGTAGTATAAATCTTATATATATATAAAATTCTCGTGTCACAATGTTCGTTCCCGTACTCCTCCGAAACGGCTTGACCGATTCTCATGAAATTTTGTGAGCATATTGAGTAGGTCTGAGAATCGGCCAACATCTATTTTTCATACTCCTTAGTGATAAGGTCACTATTCCACGCGGACGGAGTCGCGGGCACAGCTAGTGTAAGTCTAAAAACACTGTTAAACAGATTTTTCATTTTATTTCAACAAAGAACTTTAACTGGTCAAGTTGTTATATTTCGCTGGTTAACATATTTGTCATTATAAGTAATAAATCTAATTTTATAATTAACGTAAACTTAATATATATTTGATAATACTGAAGATTTTATTAGAAAATCACTTTTAAGCTTTTAAAAGTGTTTTTTATCTAAGATCTATCAAAGATATAACCAACTGGGTCTACAAAATTTATTTGTAATCTCCATAAAATATGTCTTAAAAAATAATGTTTATGATACAGATTGTTTTATGTTAAATACGCCAAATTATTAATTATGTAATTGTTTTAAACTTTTATGTAAAGAAACTACAAGTGGGCGATTGATATTTGTGTCGTTTGGGGACAGAACCCGAGTCAATTTAAGGTGTTAAATTAAGTTTTTTTTTTCTGTTTTTTCTAGGTCTTGGTCGACTGCACCCGTACGGCTCGGGTAGCGGATCGAGCAGCGACAGCGGGAGGCGGCGCGTGCGCCCGCGCGGTCTCTCCGACACGCCCACCGCGCCTACCACTCCGACCTCCGCCTCGGACAACGCTTCGGACGCCACACTCACCGACTCCGAGCTGCCGTTGGCCAGGGACAGCACTCTCCTCGTTCAGAACGGTATGTTTCTTAAAATTTAAAATTGGTAGAAAATACGCATGAATTTTTTGTGGAGTAACTATTCATCGCAACGCACTCCGACCGGTCGGATAATGTGGCCTTCGTCGTTACCAAAGCAAGACCCGCGTGGAGCCCCAGCCTCCTTGCAACCCAGACTTGACTCTGGTGACTTTTATCCCCGGCTAAAGTGAGAGCTGAAGGGAAACCACTGGGAGTCAATAGAGAACGTCCAAGTTCGCGTGACGAGGTTCCTGAGAGGCATGCCAGTGGAGTAGTTTCATAGCGCCTTCCAGACGTGGCAGGATCGTCTCCGCAAGTGTATTGATGCGGGAGGGTCTCCTCCCGCATAGTCTTATTTCGAAGAATTTTATCAATATGTACCGATCGGATCAATAAAACTATTTTTCTCGATATCAATCGTTATAATTTTTTTTACTAGTTTCATTCCGAAAAGCAGTTTTAAAAAAATATCGTACACCCCACGCTTTTTAGTACAGTGACATTAATTTTCTCGTCAGTAATGTTATTCTTATGTTAAGGATTATTCTTTTCTTTTTAGTTTGATTAATTATAAAAAGTGTGTCTTTTAGATTTTTAAACTATATTTTTTTCAATACATTACCTTTTCTCTCATTACGTTCAGGGATTGTGTTAAGTAGAAAACAGTCGGCTAGTCCCCCGATTTTCTATGGTAGTATCGATTTCCGTATTATAGATGATGTTCATCGACAATCGAGGCTTTATAGCCCTGGGTGAATAGGCTATGATTCAGTGCATCAGTATCTTTCCTTTAACACCTATTTAATATTTAAGATAATATCTAATTTAGCATTTGTTTCAATTGTATTTTCATTCTTCTAAGTTATAAGTATGCAATCATCCACTGCCGCTTCAAAACTTAAGTGGCAGTGGGCTGGGCACATAGCTCGAAGGACTGATGACCGTTGGGGCAGAAAAGTCCTTGAATGGCGACCGCGTACCGGAAGACGCAGTGTTGGTAGGCCCCCCACAAGATGGACCGATGATCTGGTCAAGATCGCCGGAATAGGTTGGATGAGGGCAGCGCAGGACCGATCATCGTGGAGATCTTTGGGGGAGGCCTTTGTCCAGCAGTGGGCGTCTTCCGGCTGAAATGATGAAGTTGTAAGTATTAGAGAAAATTAAAAGAAAGCTAAACAACGCTCTCGCTGCTATCGGTACGAAATCAGTTGACATACCAGTTTAATTTCATTGCATTGAAGTCTAGGACGATTACATCCAACGGGGAAATGTTTAAATTAAACGGTGTGGGAATGTTAAGTTCCAAATTCGTGCTAAATAAAAATCTATTAAACTTAGACACCTTCACAATAAATCTTAGATTTGTAACTTAAAACTGATATCAAAATATCCATTTAATAAAATGGATGCTAACAACCTCTACCGAATTAAATATTCTAAAATGACATGTATATGTTTTACAACCATATTACCCAGCTCCATTCGAAGCTCACCAAATTGTAGCTAAACGCTGATAAATAAGTAACATCTCAGAATAAAATAAATAAATAAACTAGCACAATTCACACAGCGCCATCTGGTCCCAAAGTGACATAACACTGTCTTGTGTGTGGGTACTAGACAACTGACAAACTACATACCAGTGTATAAAAACATATGCCAGCTTTTCGGTCTCATGTGATGTTGACTAACCTTTTTGCTATTTCCTTAAAAAGCCTTATAGCGCTAGGACCCCACGGACCAAGGGTCTCGACACCGAATAGGACAAAATCATATTCGGAGCCTAGACCCCCGTAGGCAGCTACCTCGGATAAAGAATTAATCTAGCTATTCAAAGGGGGAACGCTGCCAGTATCTTTGGAACCTTGCCTGAAGGGACTCCTTTTAATAATATATTTTAGTTATTTTATTATATTTATTAAAGTTTTTAATTTTAGGTTCATTGTTCTAGTATATATTTCATATTGTTAATATAAGGAGAAATGTATTAAATAAATTTTAGTAATAAAAAACATATTAAACATAACCACTCAGACGCGAGACGGGAATCGAACCCGTAACCTCTGCGAGCGTACCGAAGTGCGTTAGCCGCTACGCCGTAGAGTTCGTCGAAAAATTAAAACTTCGTGTTATCTTTTTGCATCGATTTCCTTTTTATGTTTCATGGAAATCGAATTACCAGTACACCAGAGGGAAGCCGATGTGGTTATGTCGGCCTTGCCGTTTTTAGCCTACAGTGACCGCCTTTGTACTACTGATGGCCAGAGGCGGCTGCAACAGAATACCAACTAGTCGTTATTTACTTGACCAATAAGGCCTAGAATAGATTAAATTAAATTAAATCGTAATCATGGCTGAAACCATGGAAGACTTAAGCCATATGCTTGATGGCCTCAATACAGCTTCCCAAGGAGTAGGTCTCAAAATGAACATGGACAAGACGAAAATCATGTCTAATGTCCATGTCGCACCTACCCCCGTAACAGTTGGGAAGTGTACTTTCGAAATTGTTGACGAATACATCTACTTGGGTCAAACGATCCAGTTAGGCAGGTCCAATTTCGCGAAAGAGGTCACTCGTCGAATCCAACTCGGATGGGCAGCGTTCGGGAAGCTCCGTAAAATCTTTTCGTCCCAAATACCGCAGTGTCTCAAGACGAAGGTTTTTAACCAATGTGTGTTGCCAGTGATGACATACGGAACGCAGACGTGGTCGCTAACTATGGGCCTTATGAGAAAGCTCATGGTCGCTCAGAGAGCAATGGAGAGGGCTATGCTCGGAGTTTCCCTGCGAGATCGAATCAGAAATGAGGAGATTCGCAGGAGAACCAAAGTAACCGACATAGCCCGGATGATTGCAAAACTGAAGTGGCAGTGGGCTGGGCACATAGCTCGAAGGACTGATGGCCGTTGGGGCAGAAAAGTCCTCGAATGGCGACCGCGTACCGGAAGACGCAGTGTTGGTAGGCCCCCCACAAGATGGACCGATGATCTGGTCAAGATCGCCGGGATAGGTTGGATGAGGGCAGCGCAGGACCGATCATCGTGGAGATCTTTGGGGGAGGCCTTTGTCCAGCAGTGGGCGTCTTCCGGCTGAAATGATGATGAGATTAAATTATTCTAAATTTGATTTTTACAATGGTGACTGGAATTGATTAGTTTCAAATAAACTGTTTTCCCATTTTTGATCATTATTTTGATCAGAAGTCATAAATGATGATCATTAGTCATAGATTATGATCATTGACACATTTATTTCACAGTCATTTGTTTCGACTCTTTCTGCGGCATATGGTAATCTAAAAATGCGTTCATTCATTAACCAAACATTCATAAAATTTAATGAAGCGACACCATATTCGTTAACGAATATCCGGTATTGCATTCAAAGTTGAGTTTATCTCTTTTTAGCATATCACTCATTTAAAGGGTTTGAAAGGGATAGACATTGAGTTTAGGGCTGACATTCAAAACAAAACCTATAATTATAAGAGTTACTTAATATTATTATTTACATACTTTATCTCGACGTATGTCGGTTTTTCATGAATACCCCGTCCCGTAGCCCACGGGAAGAGAGATATTCATGTCCCTCCTAACTATTTAGCACGGCGAGTGAGTGTAGTGTTCTTCTCCCTCTCCCTCTGCTTCCTTCCTGATATGCGTTTGGCGTATGTGCATCTTGGTTGGGTGTTTGTGGTGGTCTGCTGTTGTGTGATTGTGTGATTCGCGGTCTACCCCTCCCTCTGCTCCTTTTTACATGTTGTGTGTGTGATGTTATGTGGTTCTCTTGTGTTTCTTGTAAAATTTGTGTGCTCGGTACGTGCGGAATGGTTTTTGGTGTTTGTGGTTCCTGTGTGTCATTTGTGGTGCACACAAAAACTGTATCCCCTAGGACTTTGTGGAGTATGGTTGATGTGTGTATGGCTGCTTGCTTTTGTAATATGGTAATATCTATTGCTGCTTCTAGGCTGTCTATGTATTTTGTTGCGTTTCTAGCTACTACGCCTGTAGCTCCTATAACTATGGGGACGACAGTGGTTTGTGTGTTCCACAGCCGACTGATTTCCGTTTTGAGTAGGTGGTATTTGCTATGCTTTTCTATTTCTTTAGCCCCTATGTTGTAGTCAGATGGCACTGTTATATCTATTAAATATGTTTTATTGTTATTCTTATTTACGTAAATTAAATCTGGTCTGTTGTGCGTAACTGTCACGTCTGTTTGAACAGGCATTTCCCACAGAGTTACTTATATTATAAATACGTTATAAACTTATGTTAATGTTATATAGCTATTTTTCATGGATGTGGGACATCAGGGAGCTTGATGCTTCCTTTTTAGTAATCAGTTACCTTTGCCTATGGTTGTTGCGACGCCAGGGGCACCGAAAACACATTACCACCCATTTAGGGTATCTGGAACTTGGTTCACTTATGTCGAAACACAACACAAGGTTATATTGTTGATATCTAGACGGGCTTAGTGCCATATCACCTAGCTATGGTTGTTTTATTCCATTTTTACGATAGACCGGCTTCTGGCAAAGCAGTTAGTATTGTGTTACACACAGGAAAATCGGTTCAATATTTTTCATTAAACATAGCACATTCACCTGAAACTTAGTCTGGTAAATTTAAAGATTGAGTATAAATTTTTTACTCACGTATAAAATTTTAAATAGTATTGTATGAAATAATATTTCTTTTTAGTCACTGGTTTTTAAATAAATATATACTTATTTTATCCGGGGAAAACTGCACCTTAACAATGCCGCGTCACAACTCCGGAAGGACTTCGACGCTGGTATGTGGGTGTTGATGTGTGATCGAATTGCCAATCATAAGTAAGTTAAATGCTAAATATAGATAAATAATAAATAAATAAATATACTGTCAAACATCGCCATCAAGTCCCAAAATAAATAGTATAGCAATTGTGTTATGGGTAAACACCCCGACGCGTGACGAAAATCCATGACCTCCGCAAGCATACCAATGTACGTTAGCCGCTACGTCGATAGATAGATAATTTAAAATATCACATTGCTTTATTTTATCCATAAGGCTTTGTGAGCACAATTGACGATATTATTTTAAATACCTATATATGGATATTATCTTAAGCTGGTTCCATCCCTGTTAAATGCATCCATTCTTCAAACGTGCGTTTAATAGCCGCAATTAAAGCGCGACAGCGGCGTCCCCGAAATATCGCGACATAAAAACGTCGTTGTTGCCGCACATCAAATTGTTTAACACATTCGTCAGGGTTTATTACATGTCGCGCGTTTATTGCCGGCTATCTCGGCACAATTTGTGATATGATAGGTGTGAAAACGGCTTTAGTTCCGATATTTTTTTTAAATTGCTCCTTAATAGGTGGTTTTCGTTAAGTGTTAAATGATTTAAACGTTTATAATTCATATGGACTTCCTAACTTAGCTGTATAACATTAGAACATAACAATATTCTTGCAACAGAGTGTAACGGAGCTGTGTAAAATGTATGTTAAGATATTTTGTACTGTCCAATAGATATTGCTACGCCACGGGGGTCGTCAACTTGATTAGTCAATAGAATATTGTAAATGCTTTTAATTTAAATCTAGGAGTAGAATTAAACCTAAATAAATGAACTATCCTTTGGTCTAAAACCGAAAGCTAATGAACTTGCTTCATTTTGTTTCGGTTTGAAATATAAAACCAAATTGTCATACACTGTAAATATATATTGATCAAACCCGCAAGTTGATGCAGACCATTAAAACAAGAAAAGTTGCCTACCTCGGTCTTGTCTTCAGACACGAGAGATACGATTTACTGCATGTCATTATGATGGGCAAAATTGCGGGGTAACGTCGAGTAGGCCGTCGAAAAAAGTCGTGGCTTCGAAACATCCGCGAGTGGACCGGAGTCCAGAGCGCCGCGAAACTGTTTCACCTCGCCAGGGACAAAGCGAGGGTTCAGGGCTGATGTCCAACCTTCAGTAATTGGAGAGGAACACGAAGAAGAAGAAGAAGAAATAAATATATATTGTCAGACTGATCTGGAATACTTATCCACGTCTTATATAGCTTTGGATAAATTCACATTGGCATTTCCAATATATATAAATGATAGTATATAAAAAGTTAACTTAGTAAAATTAACGAGGCGTCGTGACCTCTGACGTAGGCTCAAATTAAATATAAAACGGACCACCACTAAATTGGGACGAATTGTACCAGAATTTGTCCCGGTATTTAGAGTAGCTAAACATCTAAGGTTTTTTGCGAACCAGACGTTTATTTAAGATTAAAAGAAACGTATTAATTATAGGAGAGATCCTTGTACCTTGGGACAATTTTCTTCAAACCCCCATAATTTCTGTTTCAATTGATGTGCAGCTTTGATTTTTCAGATTTGATATATTCATGATAATAGTAAAAATCAGTTATACAAGGAAATATCAAAAAAACCTTTCTTAGCATGAAAAGAAATTGATAACTAATTTTGTATTTTTGTGCCAAGATACAATCTCGGCTTGTACTTTGGGATAAAATATGTCAATAGTAATATCTCTTTATTTTTAACACACTTTTATTAGGTATGTATCTATGTCACGGAATCTTTGAACGTGATTTTCACCCCTTTCAAAAGAACGGGTTTTATTCGAGCAGAAGAAAGAATACTGATCTCTGCGGCCGGGATCGACCTTATCGGTAAAAAGTTTATTATAGTTTATAAAAACTAAAAGACCCGCTTTTATAATTAATCAAACTAAAAAGTAAAAATAATTCTTAACATAAGAATAAAATTACTGACGAGAAAATTAATATCACTGTTCTAAAAGCGTGGGGTGCTTTGTACGATATTTTTTAACTCTGCATTTCGGAATGAAACTAATAAAAAAAAAATTGTAACGATTGATATCGAGTACCCTACGCTTTTTAGAACAGTGACATTATTTTAACTTTGTTTTAGCATTAAAGAATAATTATTACAAAATTACAAAAACGTTTGGTAAAAATTCTTCATTTATTAGCATAAATATTAATACTATATATAGTGTGAGGAAACTGCCAGTAACATCGTTGGAAAAATTAATCAATCACAACTTTGCACTCAGTTTTTTCTGGACGTAACCTTAGCACCATATTTTTGCAGTAATTTTCGTAACTGGTGCAATCTTCGTGCACCCAAAAGCAATACGTTAAACGCTATACGTTGAAACCAGTATTCTTATTGTAGAGAAATAATTTTCTCTGCACTCTACGCATTTATTTTTTTCTCTAACAATAGATCTTCTTCAGTCCTAGTCTCCTCAATTTTTTCTTAAAAACTCATTTTTAACTAATTTTTTCTTTACTTTGGTTTTCTTTTTCTTGCGGACAACTCCTCTAATTCCTGATTTTCAGAAATATCATTTATAACCCTTGTTTTGCCCTTTCTGTTAAGAGACGTCTTGTTCTTTCTTTTACGGGGCCTTTGGGAAAAGTCGAATGACTTCTGGTGATAAAATAACGTCTTTTTTGACATCTTCTATTGCACCCGTAGACGTAGATGGTACCGAAGATTAGGTGATAACTTGATTTCCCTCTATATGCTGTTCAATATTTTACAGATTCGCTGTACCAGGTAAAACTTCGTAAATTACAATTGTATTATCATTATCCTTGTTTTTATTTACTTATCGGCTTATTAAAGATTTTGAATCATTAAATTCTTCAACTGCTTTTAGGATAGACCATCGTTGTTATATACCTTTTCAATGGCTTCATTGACATGATCTGTATTTGGTTTAACTCTGGTTACTTTATTCTTAATTCGCGATAACTAAAACAACAAAAATAACTATAACAATATTTACATAAAAGTTAACTTTTGAAAAGTTCAATAGCTTGTACCTTGGGTCAGTTCCAAAGTACAAAATACGAGTGAAGTTATATAATTTGATTCGGGAAACTATCGAAAAACAACCAAATAAGTAAATATACATTAACTGACAACTAAAAAAAGTATAATATGAAACCTCTTACCTCAAAATATTGCACGTGAAACACCAAACTAAATAAAGTAAAAACCACTAGCGGAATTTTAACATTTCACCACCACCTGATGTTGATGTTGTACACAAAAGACACAAAATTTTAAAAAATCTGTCTATGTCCCAAAGTACAAGGTGTCCCGAGGTACAAGAATCTCCCCTACATAATTTATTGATTTAGTGGTAATTTTTACCAAGTTTTTGGGAATTTAAAAACGGAATGTAGGAAATGAAATTAAGTTTTTCGGTAATCACTAAGAAAATAAACAGAATATCGTGAAACCTATCAACCTATATAGTCAAAAAAATATCTGTACATAAATATGTGATGTGTTACGCGATCGAACTGTTAGTTAATATGGATCTCATATTAATTGGTAACTTGAAGTGGTATTGATAGCAAGTAAAAGTTAGAAGATAATCATTTTTTATGGTCACATACATAGATAATATAAAGATTAAACAAAACATTAATTATGTTACTTATTGATAACGAAATAATCTGATATAAATGTTTATTTTGTTAGTATTAAAGAATCAAGAGTTAAACTGAAACATGCGGCGTTCGAACCGCACGCCCCGCGGCGGTGCAACGCCTGATCCAAACCGGCCCTTGTTTTAACAAATTCGACACCGCAAACAAAAGGGTTAACGAAACAAGGACCGGCAATACCACGACAAATGTCACACTAAACGACGAATAAAAGCAATAGTTTAAATTGAGGAACCCTCAAAAACTGTGGGTAAACAGATCCCGAAAATTAACCGGGAAACTTTAAGGTACGCGGAGGAATTGAAAACATAGATCGAAAACTGTTTTGTTATTCGTTAACTGAGTTATAAAGTGAACGATTTGTTTTCGGCCACGTATTCCTTTGTTTGCGGATGCCCACGCTGGGGCTGAGACACGAATTCCGGCCACAATTTTAATAGTTTAATTTGCGATGTATTTCCTCTAACTGGTCAAATGTAAATTTACATTTTGTACATTATTTCACAGTCGCAAAGTAAAGAGCTGAGTGCTTTTTATAAGGACTAGACAATTTATATCCTTGTTTTGTTAGTTAATGCATATTAACATGACTGACTCAGAACGGGTGTCGAAATTGTGACGCCCGCAAGCGTTCCGGCGAAGCCGTTGCGTTACCGGCGGACGTATATTTATTTATATGAAAAGGTATATAAGTAGTATAATAGTTATTGTGTAATATCCATAACACAAACACTCTTATACTTAATATAAAAATAGGTGGCGCTGTATTTTTTTTAATGCTGTAGGACAGCAGACAGGCTGACGGCCCGCTTAGAATTTAGCAGTTACCGTCGCCTATGGGCGTTTGCAACGCCAGTGGGATCGCGAACACGCTGTTGTCCCATAAGGGTACAGGAACTTGGGTCACTATTTTTTTTTTCTCGGGGATAAACCTCTTTTGACGGGTTCCCCCGGCCCGGGGGGACCGAGGGATATGTGGGACTCCGGGGAAGATGTTCAGCCATCCGACTAACCACTAAAAAACCCCGTTGTTCTCCTATCGCCTACGCCCGGGCCTACGGATATGTGGCCTGCCGATCTCGTGGCCCGGGCCGGCGCCGGCCCGCCCTTTGTCTCAAGGCGGGCCTCTTCTGAAGTGTTGGCGCCAGGGGGTCAGGGTTTCGTCCCCCCGGCGCTCTCCTGTATTGTAGGAGTTGAGGGGGGCCCCGAAACAGCACGTGGCCCTCTCCCACGCGGCAATAGTGCGGGCGGCGGATCCTCCCCCGAGGGGCCGCTCGCCGCCGCTTCCTACGGCGGCCGGAGGTCATTAATGCCGGAACACAGCACAAGGCCAATTTTTATAGATTGTCATTTTCATCAGTATATAAATTTTACTGTTTTTTTTTTTGTGATTATTGTTATTAATGTTTGACTTATTTGATATTGCATTTTATAGATATAATATTGAACAACTACTACGACGGCAAATGTTGTGTGCACCTATGACTGGCATACATATATGAATTTTATTATTGTAAATGTTGTGTAAATTGTATCTTATGTATGCTGTTGATGTACCGTATTAAATAAATAAAAAATAAGGTTATTATGGCGGCATACTTAAGACCAAAAGTGGTCGCCATCAAGACGAGCTTGAGGCTCTACTACGTAGCTAGGGTAGGTTGTTTTGTCGCATTTTACGACAGGTTGACCCCAGCCGCAGAGGTTAGTATTCTTTCTCCGCCCCTGCACGGGTAGCAATATGAATGTATGTAACTGTATGAATTGTCACAGTATTTATTTATTCGCGTTTGAAATTCA
This sequence comes from Malacosoma neustria, assembly GCA_963693495.1. NCBI lineage: Eukaryota > Metazoa > Arthropoda > Insecta > Lepidoptera > Lasiocampidae > Malacosoma > Malacosoma neustria. Next base: position 2,072,526 of record OY856372.1, read on the forward strand.
GTGTGGACTTCTTTTCCTCACAAGCTATGTAACTGAATAACTTCGAAACCCGACGTATCTGTTGATATAGGGCTAAACTTCTAAGCGCCATTTTGCGTCTAATGTTCTACCGTGGTCAAGCGAAGAACCACAAAGTAGATGTGGTTAAATTTGTTTAAATACACACATTAATGTGTGTAATTTTATAAAACAAATAATTTGAAGATAAGGTCAAGCTAATGATAATGATAAATATCATATATATTTAGACATTAGATACTAGATTTGTAAAATGTTGAAGCCCACAAGCAGCGAATTGTCGTCATCATACTTTTATAAGACAATCCCATAAGCGTATGAAAAATTAAGGAGCCACGGAAGCGCGAAAACGTCACGAATATGACATCATTAGCGTCACAGCCGGCGGCGTCATCACTGTCACTATTTCACTGGAATTACGGAATTAAGGCTCCGCTATGTTCATTCATCTTGGCGCTACGTGAAATTCCGCTTCAGACAAGGCCCCTTACAGTAATCCTCAAGACGAATCTTTCAAAGTTAGGGCGCGAGCGAAGCAGACGGAAAAGTATAATTCTTTACCTAATCCGCGGGGTTGTCTAACAAATTTCACGCATTAGGCGAACTTGGGAACATCTACGAAGTGAAATGCCATTTTTGGACTCAAAATCATATTATATAATAAACTACACAGTGTTATTATCTAATATCACGTATATATATATATACAGAACACAACGACAAAAGCAATTTGGAACGAGAACGGAAATGCTTTGAGTCCATCTTGCGTACAGTAAATCCGCTTGTAATTTGTGCCAATACGACAAGCTGCCGCATAAAGCTACAAAGTTCTTAGTTTGCTCGACAGCACAAAAGGATTCTATCGACCGTAGTCGGCAGACCCGAAAAAGTGCGGGCCTTTGAGAGGCCAATCCTTTAATACTAATTGAATCATAATTTGGAAGGCCCGAAGTTTCTTTTTATGTAAATCTTTTACCCTCAGAGAGGCCCCTAGACGTTCGTTGAAAGAAGTTCCATAATCGGGATTAAATTTTGTTTCGTCTCAGTTAATACTTCACTGGACGAATTTTAAAGGGAAGGAACGAAACAATAATTCTTAAGAGTATATTTTATGAGTTAAATTAAATTTGCTGGTTAGTTAGGACAGTATCGTAATTCAATTCTGAAGCGCTTGGCCGACTTGTAACTTTAATTTCTACTTATTAAAAATCCAATTGGAAATTGATGTGTTCTTGTATCCATTTCCTCATCTTCTAAGCTACGTAGTTAGTCTTGTATAAGCTCGGGTATTCAGTTCTTTGAAAAACAATTCCTTTTTTGGTTTTTATTAAGGCTATTGCCGTCATTCACTTTATATTTATAAAATAATTTACAATCTGTAATAAGTTAACTTTATCATGTAACGCATTTTTCTTACTTTATTTATTTATTTATAGCACAAATCCTTACACACAAACATAAACACACACACACATCCATGTACGCGCGCACCCCCACATTTTCATAATTTCTCCTTATGTCAACGGTAAGAGAGAAGAGGCCAGGAGATCCATAGGACGGGCTTCTGCTCAGTTTGGACTCCTGTCTCCCTCTACTTCATTGAGCTACTGATAGTACTTTTATAACACACTTTCTACCTGTTGCACTTTTATATGTATGTACTGTCTTGTAATGTTTTGGGAGAAAATAAAGAATTTTTTCATTTTCATTTCATTTCATATATTCTACGTTCACACCGTTTGTATTTTTATTAGTTGGAATCTCAGTTTTGACTATTTAGAATATAATATATAAAAATAGTTTACACTAAATTTGTTTTGGTAGGAGTACCTACCATCTAATCCAACAACCCCAAAAAGAGAAATCGTGTATTGCTTCTCCCTTCCTGCCAAGGAGTATTCAATTACTCGTCTTTACTGCTACTCCTACATAAGTGGTGTGGGGTCACCCAATTCTTATTTCTGAGAATATTATTACTTGGTAAGAATGCTCACCTCTGCGGCAGGAGTCGGCCAGTCGTAAAAGGCAACAAAACAACCCTAGCTACGTGGTAAGGCCCCAAGCCCGTCTGAATGCCAACCATCCTTGGTGAATAAGTATGCCGCCGTAATAACCTTGTGTTTCGGCGTTCGTGACCCAAGTTCCTGTACCCCTATGGGACAGCAGCGTGTTCGCGAAGCCCCTAGTGTCGTATACATCCATAGGTGACGGTTACTGCTTTCTATTAAGTGGGCAGTCAGCCTTTCTGCTATTCCTCAGCTATATAAAAAACAAATATATTGAATTTGCAAAAAAGGAATAAGAAACCACGGTTTCGAGCCGCATAGCCGTATTTTAATATTATTTTCAGTATGATCAGAATCTCCCAAAGGATATAATACGGTCATTGATTTCATTACTGTTTCAGTGAATGCCTATTCTTTCTGTTCCCCTTTTGTATTCGCGATGTGTTTTAATGTGATTATTTTGAATGACCTAATTACTCATGTTCGTGCATACACTGCTCAGAACGATAAAATGCGTTTCCTTGTCCGATATCGAACTAAATTATATTTCAACTCCATTTATGTATTTTACTGTTAATTATTTTTTATTGTTTTTTCATGATTTATAGCATGTTCTGAATTGTTAATTCTATTCAATCAGTTTGCTTTATTACAACTAAGTGGAGGCCGTATTGACCTGGAAAATATTATAGCACCACTTTCTTAGAATATCGATTGCTTATTTTTTGTTAAGTTACAAGCAGCAAATGGATGCAGAATATTCTTTTCGAGGTTGGGATATCCGATAGTAATTATTTATGTATAAAGCAAAAGTCTCCTATATATTATTTTTTTATTGTGCTGTAGGCCTTCTGATAGGCTGACGGCCCGCTTAGAATTTAGCAGTTACCGTCGCCTTTGGGTGTTTGCAACGCCAGTAGCATCGCGAACACGCTGTTCTCTCATAAGGGTACAGGAACATGGGTCACTAATGCCGGAACACAAGACAAGGTTATTATGGCGGCATACTTAAGACCAAAGGTGGTCGCCATCCAGACGGGCTTGAGGCTCGTATACCCTAGGGTGGGTTATTTTGTCGGCTTTGGCCTGCACGGATACCTTTTTATACCATATTGGTAAATATAGAAAGTCATCCGACGATGCACAAATGCATGCAAATGTAGCCTTTTGTCAATACTTGCTATTGTAGTTTAACTTGAATATCCAAAATGTTTTTTCTTTTTGCTTTAGTTACTACCAAAAGTAAAAACTCTAGGAAAAACTTAATAAAGTAAATGATACAGAATTTTATAAAAAAAAATAGTGTAGTCAGATTGAAATGATGTTACAATAGCTCACTTTTAAAATCTGAAGCAAATTGAATAAAGGAATTGTGAATTGGGGCGAAGTAAAAATACTGACTTCTGTGGCTGGGAGCGGTCTGTTCTAAAAGGTGACAAAACAAAACCTAGCTAGGTAGTAACTCCTGGTCTTTAAATATGGCGCCATTTACCCTACGCGGACGGCAGCGTGTTAGCGATGCTCCTGGCATCGCAAATATGCATAGGTGATGGTAACTACTTACTATTCAGTAGGCGGAGAGCCTGTCTGTGCCTGCTTAATTCACAACAATTAAAAAATATATTACCAACATATAAATACTTATTACCTATACCTTAAATTGTTTTCAACTAGATATACTGCTGGTTTTAAACCAGCGCCGGTTTTCCTTTAGTACCGATTGAAGTGCATCAAAGACATATCCGAAATTACTCGTGACATGTAATTCATCTGCTAATACTTCATTTTCCATATCTGTGGCCCAAAGAATGATTTCTTTTCACCCAGCCGTAACGACTGTGAAATTGGTTTTCGATTATCATTTGCATAAATTGTCGGCGGCATCACCTTCGATTTTTATGCCCTCATAAAAGGAACCTCATCTAGCTACGCAAAACTGGCAAAGACAATTTCGGAATATTTTTCCATCACCTCAAGATTTACACACGAATCATCTTGGCTAAAGAAAATTCTACCAATTCCATTATCGATCCCCTACCCCCATACAATTTGCGAGTGGAGCGCAGAGACGAGCAATTTAAAAACTTAAATGAAAATAACGGAGGATACGCGGTGCCAGGTAAGAGGTGGTTCGCAGATTTGCGTTTCTTATTTCCAACCCGACCTAAAACAGCCGATACTGTTTGCGGTCAATCCAAAAATATTTCGTTATTATATAAACAAACTAGCTGACCCGGCAAACGTTGTTCTGCCATATAAATAATAAAATGTAAAAAAATTAAAAAAAAATTTGGGGGTGGGTCGCCCCTAACATTAGGGGGATGAAAAATAGATGTTGGCCGATTCTCATAGATACCGGATAAGCACAAAAAATTTCATCAAAATCGGTCAAGCCGTTTCGGAGGAGTATGGCAACGAAAACTGTGTCACGAGAATTTTATATATTAGATAATCTGTCATTAAAATAAATCAAAAATGGGTTAACTTCAGACAGGCAGTTGGTTGTAAAAACTAAGCCACAACTATTACAACATGTAACATGTTGTGCCGACTCCATATAGTGTGGGATAGCAGGAGGAAAAAGAAGATAAAAAATAATCTACTTAAACAGTTGTATCGCTCTGGATGTTTTCATAGCAATTATTATTTGTTATTGTAACTAGGTAAAGTTACAATGTCTTTTTCTAAACAATTAGTAAGAAAATCTACGAACAACCCGTGGATTTTAGATTTCTATCATTCATCTCCATCGTAGATTTGAGTGGTACTGAATTCCAGAATATCTGTATTTTCTACTATACCATTTAGTTCTCATGGTATGATGGTATGTTAAACTTATCTGATTATTGGATATTCATTTGCAAACTTTGATTTAAACAACGTGCGTTTTATAAACGCGCGTTTGTTTTTTTAATATTGACTTGTTATGACTACTCGTCTGCGATACCCTTTTTAAGGTGGAAAACGTCTTGGCGTCTTCGGCTTCCAATATTTCCTATATACGTCGATCGCAGACAATTGCAAACCAATTGGAACTTTCATTGTCTTTTGTAAGAATTACTAATACTTTTTTATTTTTCTTTTCTAAGTTTTCTATTTAACTTATTTATTTTGTGCTGTTTGGATGACAAGTTTTCCTTCTGTTTCAATTATCTGATTGTTAATGGCGCTTTTGAATCGTGAGGTTTTGGGTTCACATTGTAACTAATGGATCAATGCTATGAACATTCTGAAATTAATTATAACGAAGTTTATAGTTCATACATTAAGGTGCATTCTGTTTTATTATATAGAGCGAAGAAGTGAATACACTTTTTATAATTACATCAGTCTTTCTACTCTTTTAGTGACATTTTTTGAGTAACAGCTTACACTGTTTTTTTTTTAATTATTGGCTTACTCATGTAACAAGATATAAATAACGGAATGTTGAGCAATTTTTTCTCATTTTATCTGCCGTAGTTACGAGTATAGAACATATGTCTTTCAATCTATCGATTCAAACTGTTATCGGCACTATAAATAATATCTTTAGTAATGTCTCCTCATAGGAGCGAACAAAGGGATGGCGCGAGATGCAACGAAAGTGGCAATTTCGGTGCTTCACGAAATATTTTTCCACTTCGTCAAAACTTTACTGCGATCTTCTTAACTTTTAATACGTCGTCATAAGAGCTATTTTCTCTTATTTTATCATGTTATAAAGTTTTTTTTCTGGAAGATAGTGTTGATGGCTACTTTTTCGCTTGGGAGAGGGTACATGAAAGTTTTGAAGTGTACATAGTGTAAGTTCGTTCATTAATTTTGGTTTTTGTTGTACATAAAAAAGTGGTTCAGAAGAGGCCTCTCGAGTTCATTACACAGGGGGTATTCTGTTAGAAATTTCGTGTTATCTTAGTTCTCTTGTAATGTATTTTTTAATGCTAAGGAACAGCAGAAAGGCTGACGGCCCACTTAACAGTAAGCAGTTACCATCGCCTATAGATATTTGTGACGTTAGGGATACCGCCACTATGCTGTCGTCCCATAGGGGTACAGGAACCTGAGCGACTAATGCCGGAACACAACACAAGGTTATTACATACTTAAGACCAAAGGTGGTCGCCATCCAGACGGGCCCTACCACGTAGCTAGGGATGTTTTGTCGCCCTTTACGACAGGCAAACCCCGGCCACAGGGGTTTGTATTCTTACTCCGCCCGTGTACAGAGAAAATATACGTATTGCGAACCACAAATCAATCACAAAATCCACAAAAGTGGAGTGGAAAAGACCCCGAGGTCGCAGCCCTACAAGATGGTCTGACCAAGTGACCAAAAAGCTGGGCACACGAATCACACACGCCCTAAACCACGCCAAAGACAGAGAGCAGTGGAAGCGGTGCTGTCGTGATATCAGTCGGGAGCATCACGACGCTCAGCAGTGAGCAAACGATTGGAGGAGGAGATCTACAAATAAAAAGAAAAGTAATGTTTAAATAAAGTGATTTATTTACCTATCTTAAATATCGCCTATACCAAAAGCTCCCTAAATTTGGAAGTTTCTATCACTTAGGATTACGTTACAAGTGTCACGGTAATTCAACATCAAACATACTTTGATTCAAAAACCGTGTCTGTAAGTCGAGTAAATTGAGTTGTAAGCGAGTTCCCAACAAATAATGACATTAAACATCTTAGTAGGTACTTCACATAAACATAAGAAGCGCCTAAAAGCAAAAGTTACTTAACTCACTTTCTACTTAAACTGATTTTGTTTGAATTTACAAATGTAGTATTAAGTTTATGTTTAAACGAATGAGTGACAATGTTTTAGATCGCTCACAGATGTAGCCATTTAATCCTGGCTAGACCAGAAATAAGAGTAGGTCTACCCCGTCGCTAGGGAATCCTGAAGGGCGAGTAATAGAAAACTCCTTTGCTAGTTTCCAGACAGCAGAGTGTACTGTTCGCTTTCTAGTTTTCGGTTTGAGAGACGATCGATGATGGTTTTTACATGATTTTAAAGTATATCTTTATTCCCTTCATGTGTCTATTTTTCAAGAAAGTCAGAGAAATTCGACAAGAAAATCACGTTAAAATTTTAACCTTTGACTGTACTGAACAGTACCCGTGGAGCCAGAATACGTAATTTGGTTAAAACCTGAATTATACAATTGTGGTGACCACAAATAAATCTGACTCAATTCACACAATACCACCTTCTTTCTCCTACCCTTATCCCACATTATATGGGGTCGGCACAACATGTTCTCTCCTTTCACTTTCCTCTGTTAGCCGTCACCCAACATTCACACCTTTTTTGCCATATCATCTTTTACGCAATCTTTTTTTGGTCTACCTCTGCTCCTGTATCCACTCTCATTTCTATCGTTTTCCTTGTCATATGGCATTCTTCCTAGCGCATTACATGGCCAAACCACGATAGTCTATAACTTTTAATTTTTTCAATAACTGGTGCTATTATCACACTTCCTCTAAGATACTCATTTCTAATTTTAACCATTTTCATAACTCCACACATCCATCTCCGTAGCATGTAACACCCTTTCGTCCCTCCTCTTTGTGGCCCAGCATTCCGATCCATACAATACGCCAGGCCTTATTACGGATTTATAAATTTTACCTTTGAGTTTAAGCGGTACTCTTGGGTCACAAATTGTTCCTGAGACCTGTCGCCATTTCGTTCATCCTGTATTCACTCTGTTTTTCACATATCGGCCTATCTCACCGTCGTTCTGGATTAATGATCCGAGGTACCGGAAGTTGGAGCAAATTGGCAGCGCCACGCTTCCTAAGGTAATCGGGGTGAAGTCGGATATTCCACCAAAATCGCAAAACAGATATTGAGTTTTGGTTCTACTTATCTTTAACCCAACACCCTCTAATCTCCTGCCATTTAGCTAGCTCTGTACCTCGTGAGCATTTTCTCCAACCACACCTCCTGTATTCCTGATGTTACTACATCTACCACCTGGAAAGACAGATAAGGGCTAAGAGCCGATCCTTGGTGTAAATACTGAACTTATCTATGATGCCAGCAAGGGACGGGATATATGTACTTGCCTGATCACAAAACACCACCTAGTCCTGAAATAAATGGGTAAGCATTTATGGGTACTAGACAATTGATATACTTTATACTTTTTTTTATTGCTGTCGGACAGCAGACAGGCTGACAGCCTACTTATAATTTAGCAGTTACCATCGCCTACGGGTGTTTGCAACGCCAGTGGCATCGCGGACACGCTGCTGTCCCATAAGGGTACAGGAATTTGGGTCACTAATGCCGAAACACAACACAAGGTTATTATGGCGGCATACTTAAGACCAATGGTACTGATCACTTCATATACTTTTATTTCGTAAATAAATACCTAGTACATATACATAAACACCCAGAATCAGGAATGTAACCCGTGTCCTCCGCAAGTCTACAAAAGTGCATTAGCCGCTATGCCATAGAGGTCGTATTGTTAAATGTTTGCTTCCTAAATAATTAAATACCCTTATTAGAAAGTTGGATAAATCCTAACTAATATTATAAATGCAAAAGTGAGTTTGTTTATTTGTTTGTTACTCTTTAACGCCTAAACCGCTGAACCAATTTTGATGAGATTCGGTATAGTCATAGATTGGACCTTGGAGAAGGATATAGGCTACTTTTTTAAAATTCATATGGCAGAACAACGTTTTCCGGGTCAACTAGTAAGGAATACCAAAAGAAATCAATTCATATGAAACAAATCAGATAACAATAGTTAAAGCATGAATCTAAATACATTTTATTAATTTCGACTGTTAATTAAGCGTCAACGTGAAAGCAATAGATATTTAATAAATATATAATATCCAAACATTATTCAGTTTACTTCCGCTCCACAAGTTTCAAATATAATTTGCGCATCACGCCCTATCTCAAAAGGAGATCTTATTCACAGTAAACCTACGTAAAGGTAAGTGAAATATACTATTTGTATTGAAAATTGTTGAAAAGAAGTTGTTAACAAAAATACGTTGGGCGATGGCTGCAGGCGTGTGATAAGGAGTAGTAGAGCCCGCTGGGAAATTGTGGATTAGTGTGCGAGTCAACGCCGGTAGCGGGTAATTCTGAAATTCTGTTTAATTTTATACATTTATAAGGATATTAAGATTTTTTTATTGCTGTAGGTCAGCAGACAGGCTGACGGCCCGCTTAGAATTTAGCAGTTACCCTCGCCTATAGGTGTTTGCAACGCCAGTGGCATCGCAAACACGCTGCTGTCCCATAAGGGTACAGGAACTTGGGTCACTAATGCCGGAACACAACACAAGGTTATTATGGCGACATACTTAAGACCAAAGGTGGTCGCCATCCAGACGGGCTTGGGGCCCTACCACGTAGCTAGGGTGGGTTGTTTTGTCGCCTTTTACGACAGGCCGACTCCGGCCGCAGAGGTTAGTATTCTTTCTCCGCCCCTGCACAGATAAAATTTAGTGGAAAGTGTAAGTTTTATTATTAAACTTCATAATATATATAGGTATTAGTATGCCAATTTTATCAGAAAAAGATGCTGTGTTTTATGCTCGTGTGTTAAATCAAAAGGTAGTAGTTGTTTATTTGGAATTTGTAGTATTGTTGATTGAATATTCATGTATTCGGTTTAGTTCCTTGTAATAAAAGAAGAAAACATTTTCTATTATATTTTTATGTACAATATATTAAAATTTTAAATAAAACGCTTGAGCACATACTTTAGACCAAACAACGCTGAAGTATTTACGTTCAACAAAATACCAAAAGATACCCCCCAAAAGTCGATGGGTGTTTTCAATGAAAACCCGTATTGATGAGTTAATTAAGCCCGAATCAGGACCGCCAAGGTAAAGTTGTTGAAAATTAATAAGTATTTCAATATAACCCTCTTTAGCACAATAGGCGCCTTTTGTTACGTTTTCCTACACCCGTTTTAGACTCAAGTACACTCGTTGGTTGGCTGGTTAGATAAAAATTTTGTTTTGAACTTTTACACGTGCTGGTTTTTAGTTGTGAACCATGTCGTAAAAAAACTCTTTTACTAAGTTCCGTGATAAAATTTAATAAAATCTAAAATTAGGACCTTGCATCTGAGCCTCGTCCTTTGCTTAGTAGCCTAACCCAAAAATCTTGGCTACCACTAAAACCTAACTGTTCTCCGTTATATACAACAAAGCTTTATCTGCCTTACTAGGTAATAAGGGTGCAAGTGGTATCACACTTGGTGACCAAGCACTAACAGTCACAGGTTGGACTTCATCTGAGGAATTTTTCTTGCCTTACGGGCACATTATTACATAATTTCCACGTGCTGACGCTGAAGGAAAACATCGCGAAGATAGCAGCACACCGAAATCACCAGTACGTGTAGCGTAGCGAGTATACTGCCCGTATCTTCCAAGTAATAGAACGTTACAGTTTGTTACTACAGTATCATTACTAAATGATGTAGTGATATGTAATTAGAATTATTAACACATCTTCTACGTCCAGGGGCGAAGTAATCGTAAAAGGCTAAACAACCTTAGCTAGGTGGTAGGGCTCCAAGCCTGTCTGAATGAAAACCAACCCTAATTTTTTTTTATTCCTGTAGGACAGCAGACAGGCCCGCTTAGAATTTAGCAGCTACCGTCGCCTATGGGTGTTTGCAATGCCAGTGGCATCGCGAACACGCTGCTGTCCTATAAGGGTACAGGAACTTGGGTCACTGATGCCGGAACACAACACAAGGTTACTATGGCGGCATATTTAAGACCAAAGGTGGTCGCCATCCAGACGGGCTTGAGGCCCTACCACGTAGATATTGATTGATGATTTCTACATATGCCACCATAATAATATAATAATTATGTAACATAAACGATGACATAGCAAAAAAAGGTGTGAATGTTCGGATGACTACTAATAGTGGAGAGAGGTAGGAAAGAACATGTACTGAACCCACATAGCTGGGATAAGGGTAGGAAGTCAAAGAATAACCGTGTGTGGTTATCAAATATATAAGTATATAAGTGATCAAGTTCCCTTACTCGGACGGCAGCTTGTTATCGGTGCCCCTAACGTCGCAAATATCCATTGGCGACAGTAACTACTATTATATAGTGGGCCGCCATCCTGTCTGGTGTCCCACAGCAATAAAAGAAACGACGAATCTGATATAAATTGTCGCATCTCCTTGAAACCTGGAAGTTCCTCTAGCTCTCCAATACATTTTTTCTTCTCTAAAGCCATCGTAAAGTTAAAAATATTGAACATTCCAAACAGGATTAAATTTAAACTTACTCACCGAAGGGTGTTTCGAGAGGGATGGTGCCAAAATGCATCATTAGATGCGTACAATGCGCCCCTATGCGACGTCAGACACATCATATACTGTCGACGACAACTGTTGTTGTCGCCTGTGAATGATTGTTGCAATTTCAAGCAACATTTTAGAATTATTTTCATGGTTGTGGTTTTGTTAATAATATACCTTAAAGCTTGTTGTAGGCTCCATACCAGTTAAACGTAATTGCTTATAATTATTTTTATCTATACATCTATATCTATACAAATAAATAAAATTGGAGGGTCTGTTTGTAATATTAAAATAACCGCTTTTTACTAAGTGCATTCGGACGTATACACGGTACATATACCAAAACAACATTTTTTACAATTTTTGTCTGTCTGTCTGTCTGTTTGTTCCGGATAATCCCTGAAATAGCTGCACCGATTTTGACGGGACTTTCACTGTCAGATAGCTGTTGTAACAAGGAGTAACTTAGGCTATTTTTATTTTAGAAAAAAAAAATAGTTTTTGTTAAAAATGATAAGTTTCGGAAATTTTATAATCTAATTTAAGTTGACCTCAGATTTATATCATCAATCATATGAAATAGGGTTTAGCTTAGGCTGGACTTCGTAGGTTCGAATGTACGTATTCCGGAGGCGCATGGCGTAACAGTTGCATTCGATAATACTGACTGTTTGTATATTTCATTTATATTTTAGGGTATACGGTTTGTAATCCAAATTAACCATAAGATAATGTATCCAAAAAATTCTGCCTAGTCACTATTCCACGCGGACGGAGTCGCGGGCACAGCTAGTGTTATATAAGGCTGAATATGTTTCTACTTCCGGTCCTTATCTCAGGTTATGTGGATGTGATGAGGCCAAACATGTTTTCTTCTTCTACAGTTTCACTGCAATAAAAAAAAAAAAACTATAATGCGTATACTTGTGTAATTATCCTTAACCTAGCTTAATGTTAACATTTTCATCGTCAAAGGAAATTTAGTTATTTATCCGTGCAGGGGCGGAGTAAGAATACAAACTCCTGTGGCCGGGGTCTGCCTGTCGTAAAAGCTGACAAAACAACCTTAGCTACATTGTAGGGCCCGTCTGGATAGCGACCACCTTTGGTCTTAAGTATGCCGCCTTAATAACCTTGTGTTGTGTTCCGGCATTGGTGATTATGGTTTAATACATAGCTCATCAAGGATAATTATAATTAAATCCTGATACCTAAATCACTGCGCATTCGTAAACTAAAAGCCAAATCTGGATCATTCTAAATTAGATATGCAGTAACGAGCAAGCAAACTCCAATAATGGGTTTCCTTTCTTGCTCGGAGAAAACCAATTTTCTCCGCTGAAACATCAAAATATCTGAGTTAAGTTTGGGATAATCCCTGAGTCGAGACGGTAAGTACCTGACGTGTTGATATTATTTTTTCTAGCGAGGCTTCCGAGGCGGAGGTTGCCTGGGAAAGTATTTTATGTGTTTACACCTTGTATTTTTCTTAATATGTATGTTACTCGAACGCTAGGATATTTTCCTAAATAATAACGGAGTAGAAACGGCTATTATCATTTATTATATTCAATATTCTTAAGATGAACAAAATAGTCTATCTGCTAATTAACATCAATAACACCTATCCTATGTGCGCATCACCGTGCCGGAACACAACAAGGTTATTATCGCGGCACACTTATACACCTGTGGTTGTTGCCATCCAGACGGGCTTGGGTACCACCTAGGTAGGGTGTGTTGTTTTGTCGCCTTTTACGACAGGCCAACGCCGGCTGCAGGGGTTAGTATTCGTACTCCGCCCCTTTTTTTTGGTATCGGGTTGGAAAATCCTCATGGAGGGCCTCCGCCCTCGGGGAAGGGCGAAGGGGACTGTCAGACTCTTACTGACTAAAAACAAAGTATATACACCGTTATAATCATATACCAATGAGATCTATGAAATATACCCTTTCATATAGTAGAGAAGGTATTTTGGCAAACGTAATATAATCTACCACCACTAGTCAAACTATTACGACTTCTGGTTTGGAACGTAACGTTACAATTTTTTTTTTTTATTGAATTTATCGCGCTCGTTTGCCGAATAATCAAGCGTTACGCTAATTGGTGGAGCTGCGCGTGTCGTAGGTCGACCATATTTCGGCACTCACACTCGCAGCCACCGCCGTTGCAACACTCTGGAGCACGTCAAAGACTCGTTCTTTTATTAATTCGTTAGTAATGATATTTTAAATCCTGATCATCCGCTTTCGACGCGCTAAAGCAATCGATCTTATTAAATATACTTTTTGGAACCCACATTTTGGGTTTTACATTGGGGCCACAGGGCCCCTATTGGAACCACTTAATTGGGAATTGTCATCCTTCGACTCTCAACGGGACATTTCTTCCCATCGAACCACCTGCGCACCGACGCTTTCTCTCTCTCTCGCTCTTCGGTGCAACTCCTGCCGTCGTCTAGCCTCCTGCAGCGACTGCGACGTCAGGGTAGTGCCTCGGCGTGAAGGGAACACAATCAGGGCTTTGAATCCAAATATTTATGTGTGCATCCTTAACAACCACGCGACAGGTTCTACTCCCGACCGTGGAAGGTAAAACTGTTCGGCGCCTGTCCTTTACTGTCTGTAGACTAGCAAATTAATCAATCTCCTTTTGCAGCTAAGTGGGTTAATACGAAATAAGGTGACCTCACATAGAAACATGTATAATAATATAAAAAAATGGCAGATAAGCCAAGTTCTCGACCGCGGAAACTCGGTCACGTAAGCTATAACTTGGAGAGGCTCCACAGACAATGTCTAAGCGAAAATGGTAAATTTATAGAATTTTTTTCGTAAGCGGTCGTAAAATCCGCCCGGATATTGCTCGAGTGTTACCGCCATTCTCGTGGCGTCAGTACTTTTGTATTGAAATAAACATTTCCTTTAGGAAATAAAAATAATCTATTTACTTCCGAAATGGATTGGTTGCTGCGTATGTGGAAATCAAATCCCTTATTTTATTCGAGAGATTCTGTGCTATTTATTAAGGAGTAATATTACCTAAGCCTTAATTTGTTAGGTCTTTTATTAAAACGTTATTTGTCTCGGAGTCTATCATGGATAAAACAATGTGATGTCATGCAATGCACCAAAATGTAAGCTGAACCGCTTTTTGTGAGCAACTAACTAAAAAAAAAAGTAAATTAAACAGTATATATTGTCCCACTATTGTGCCCGGGCCTCCCCCTGGAGAAAAGGAATAGTATACCCGCCACGCTTATCCAAGTCGGGTTGGTGGATTCCACATACGTCTGATCTCGGTATTCTCCTTCACCGTTGGTACATGGTAATTATGCTATAACACGCACATTTTAAGCCTGTCTGCTCTCCGACAGCAATAATAAAAACTTTAACCAAAATTTCAGTTCGTAAAATATTTCTACCAATCTTACCATGTTATGCTCAATTATTCAGCAAATAATCTGTTCACGAAAATATTTTTCATACAAAAATATTTGTTGGTATTGAAAGGATTCCCGAATAAAGTATTATCCATAAAAATGGACCTTCAGCTAACCGATAATTGTATTACTGCAGTATTTTTCAATATAATAAAGGCCTTAGGCGCAAGTATACTTGTTTACCTCCCTGCATCCCTCTTCCCGCCCATTTAGAAGTCACATCTGCGAGATTACAAATTTATTACAGTATTTTCGAACTACAACCTTTTTGTATTAGTAACATCCGAAAGGCGTTATTCAACGCCATTACAAAACCATTCGATTTTAGCGTCAAATCTAGGTTGTAAGCCAAACATCCGTTTTCTTCACATCCCTGGTTGACTGCTGATACGTATATCCATTTACAGCGGCAAGCCTGTCCTTATCGAGTCTGCCTTTCTTACCGGAGACCAATATAAGTGGCTTGGATGGATCGAATGATATTTTTGAAATAAAATAATGTAAATAACTCTAGATTTGAAAACACAAAGGCCTCTACGGTTTCTTGATATTCATATATCTCAAACTAACAACGATAATTTGCTTATGATTGCGTCAGCATTTTTTTTTCAAACGTGTCCAGCTATGTGAATAATAGTTTAAAAACTCGACAAAGCGCAGCGCTAGTGTAGTTACAAATAATTTGTAATTATTATGCTATGAATGTATACATACCGTCACAAATTTGGAGCGCTCGGTGAAAATAGTGGGGAGGCTTACGCAACCCGTCGCACCCTGCTCCCCTCGCCATACAAGCCCAAAAAATGGCAAGTTCGCATTAAATTCAATTCAGGCCAGCGCTCAAAATTCGTGACGGTATGTATATCTGTACGAAGAATGACGACGACGAAGCGAAATATCCTCAGTCAAAAATTATCTATCTCACTCTTATAACTATAGGCGTTTTCCTCTAAATAAATAAGAATCTCTTCAGTTGGATTAAAGTTTTTTTAAAAGACAATTCCCATACTCTGATGGATCCGTATAGCAGGACATTTTCACGGACTTACAATTACGAAACGTATAAAGCCAAAACAAACTACACACATCAAAAAAGTCTAAGCAACATGTACTAATTTAAATTTTAGGATGGTTTTTCATATTATAACGTTGTATTTTATTTTTAAAATAATATTTTTAGGGTCCTATGATGTAAAAATAACAGCTATTGTCTTTATAAGTTCTTTTAATAACATAATTGTATCCCATTGTTCTTGGGTCCATGTTCTGCGTTCTCTACACCATTCATTTCGACGAGCGCGATTCCCGTGACGTATCGGAGGGCACCTAATTGGGCGTCGAACTCGTAGGCCGTAATCATGCAGTCGATTTCGCGCAGTTTGGGGACTTACATCAACACCACTTGAATTTTGTAGCCTCAAACTTATCTCTCGAGCGGTTAACATCGGCTGGCGTCTTGTAGTCAGTTGTATGTACCGGTTTTGCCGAGTGGTTGTACTCCTTTTACGGCCTGGATGCTGTTCAGCGGGTTCCCTTGTATTATTGTAGCGCTGCCAAAGACGACAAATAACACTTCTATGAATGCCAAAATGCCGAGATACCTGAGATAGATTACTTCCCGCTTGCAACATCCCTACAGCTCTTTGCATTTCATTTGCCGTCAAATGACGTCGCTCCATGACGTAAAGAATATCTAACAATTCAATTGTGTCGCTAACTTTATTTAAATGGTTGGTAAAATTATAAAATCAAGACTAAACGTAGCAATAAAAACGCACTTAATATCAAACAAGTTCCCTTTCATTTAATTTTATGAAAAACAACTATAATCGAAATTTTTTTTACAACCAGCCAGTATGTCATCAATAACAAAAAAGTTTACATACCTTTGAGTGAGTTAAGACTTAGAAATTAATTAGTATAAATGGTAAATTTGTAATGTCATGCATGTTGCTTAGACTTTTTTGATGTGTATATTTACACTTGCGCATACACTAAGCCTCGTGTAAAAATGTTGTCTTCAAATCTCTTTGAATGAAACTTATTTGACTCACCTTGAAGCTGGGGAGTACCTTTCCGGCAACTATTACCATATTTTCCCGTTCAGACGGGGCATTACATTATTTATTGGAAAAACTTTATTATCACAACTCAACACAGATGTTCG
The DNA here is from genome assembly GCA_963693495.1 of Malacosoma neustria. Taxonomy (NCBI): domain Eukaryota; kingdom Metazoa; phylum Arthropoda; class Insecta; order Lepidoptera; family Lasiocampidae; genus Malacosoma; species Malacosoma neustria. The sequence goes on from OY856372.1 coordinate 2,089,474, forward strand.
GTTCACCTGTGGACACGATTACCATAGACAGAAAACAAGTATTAGGTACACAAAGGTTCATTCTTGTTTACGTTACAAATATTTTTGTTTTCATTGGTTTTTGTTAAACATGGTATAATATGTTTTGTTTTAGAGCAATTGACTTAAGAGGTGACTTTTGTGCTTTTTGCGATTTGTATGTGGGTTTGTGTATTTTTTTAAAGTATTTATGTTGAATATTGTTATGAATTATAACTTTACTTTTGTTTGGTGGAAGGGCTCCAACCGCATCTGGATGGCTACCACCCCTGGTCTAGTAATATATCGCCATAATAACCTTGTTTTGCGTTCTGGAATAAGTTATCCAGGCTCCAGTTCTCCTGCGCGAACATCTGGATGTTCGCTTATGAAGGCGACGGTAACTGCTTACTGTTAAGTGAGTCGTCACCCTGTATATGCTGTTCCTCAGCATACAGGGTGTATATATACTTTTCACTCTGTCTGTTTGCGTCGTTGCTTTTCTATTTTTAGCAAAAACTAGATTAAAATTAGTAAAATAGATGTGGATTATTTCTTTTCAACAGCAACTGCCGTCTGAACCCCCTAACCGAAAGAAAGACTGAATGTGATGATGAAACTGAGTGTCGTTTCTTTGCTATTTTTGAACTTATGAAAGGAGTAATCCATTTGTAACCCTTTACAACTCCCTAGATTGGTGATGCCATTCCATTTTATTATATACTAGATGACCCGCGCGGCTCCGCCTGCGATTTGTTTATCCGATCGCAACCAAACCTTACAGGATCACCCGCTAGGCCAATCTGAAGATTGCCTAAAAATTTCATCGAAATCGATCCAGCCGTTTCGGAGTCCGTAACGAACATACATATACACAGAATATGCAGGTAGTGTCTGGCATAATATATTAGTGACTTTCTGGTGGTTTGAGGGATCACCAAATTTAGTGGTTTTCTGGTGGGTTGCAACACCACAAATTGTGGTTTCGTTGAAATAAAGTTGGCAACACTGCGCACGAACTCAAGAAGCAGATAATTGGTAAGTCAAAATTAAAAGCTATAGATTGGAAGATAATTTTTTTTTTTTTAATTTTCAACGCCCCCGCACAGCCCTCTGGGGGTGGAATATCATAAAATTAGTTTTTAGTAAATTCAAACATGCCAAAAAAAATATCCTGACTACGTTTCATACCTTTCATATAAGAGCTGTAGTTTTAAAATGTGAATTTTTTTAATTAACGCCCCCGCAACCCACTTGGGGGTGGAATTTCGTAAAATCCGTACTTAGCTGACCTCTACTCGGTGAAAAGAATATTCCTACCAAATTTCAAGTCTAGCTCTAATGGTTCCAGAGATATCATGATGAGTGACTATATACGTGGAAATCTCTTATAAATATATTAGAGAGTTTTAAATAAATGTCTTAGGTACATATTTGTAAATCGTTTTCAATTAAAACATATTTCATTCATAAAATTCGTCTAATTGGCTGATCCACTTGAATTTAGGTTACTCCGAGTTATAAAATGCTCTTTGGTGTAAATAAATGTTTTAAGATATTGTTTTTGTTATTGGATCATAATTAGATTCGTGTGTACATTGCATGTTTGCCATTTTGTTTGTGCATCTCCTGAATGTTTTCATACGACAAACTTTTGAACTTGTTCGACTGTTAGGAATATTCTTGTTTTAAATTTGTTTTGGCTGCAGTTGTAATAACAAAGTCACGTTTTCGAAGGGTTCAAATGCTTTTAAACTTATGTTATTATAAGTGCCATTATCCGATCTATGAAAATATACATTCAAAGACATTTCAATTTGTTGTTTATGCTGTGTGGTCTTGAAATAATTTAAGTGTATTGAACTCCATTTCTTATTTTATGCCTTAATGCTATGTTAGCATTCTATTATAATGATTTTATATAGATGTTTTTTCTTTGTGCAGGGGCGGAGGGAGAATACTGATCCATGCGACCGGGGTAGGCCTATCGCACGAAGCGACAAAATACCCTAACTAGGTGGTAGGACTTCAAGCCCGTCTGGACCGCAATCACCTTTGATCTCAAAATGTTCCACAATAACCTTGTGCTGTGTTCCGACATAAGTGACCCAGGTTCCAGTTCCCTATGCGGACGGCACCATTAGGGTGCCCCTAGCGTCATATCATCCATAGGCGACTGTTACTGCTTACTAATAAGTCAGTCTCTCTGTCCGTTTAGTGTTAGCCACGGCAATAAAATATGCAAAAGAGAGTGTAATCAAAATACGATTTATAATAATAATGTTTGTCCAACGAAAAACTTCGATCAGCTGTAATGAAATGCTTTTATCCGGCCACTGCAGGATCATGGCCGCCGGGCGTTTGTCCCGGCCACGTGTTTGCGCCCGTAACAGGATTGCGCAAGTGCTATTCATTTATTCACACGTGCACGAGGTCATGCATGCTCCAAATTCGATTTAGGTCTTGGATAGTGACTACATTCATGTTAGTTTTATAAACTTGTTTTAGATATTATTCTGGACCATAATGGATGATTTTAATCACTTTTCAAGTTCTTATTAACAATCTTCATGAGTTGTTGGAAATGAATATGTATTGAGTCAGTTGAATTAATCTATAGCTGGCGTGTTTCATGCCGCGCCGCGTCTTTGCCACGCACGATGTGAAGCGGTGAAGATTTTAAATAACTTAATCATTATAAAAACATATCTAAATTTCATAAACTGTCTCAGCAAGAATATTTTGAATAGAAAAATTGTGTTTATTGACTACTATGATACCATAAAGCGGCTACATCAAATTGTAAAATTTAGTTTTATTCTAATGTTTTTTTTTTTTTTTTATGTAAATACAATGATTTAAAGAGGTATTTAGTATTAAGGTACACGAGTGAAAATTATCTCATCTTTCAAACCTTTAAAAGTTTCAAAGCAAACGCTAAGTTTGGTGGGAGAATGTTCACTTCGTACAGCCTACGATTTAGTTTGTTATAATATGGCAATTGTGTAACTAGACATTTCAATAGACTTTAGTCTATCTGAAAGCGTATTTTTTCTAATGTAGACTATTTTAGAATAAGAAAAATACATAAGAACGTTTATGGTACGTTTTCTCCGGATTTGGAATGAGCTTCCGTCTGAGGTTTTTTTTTTATTTCTGTAGGACAGCAGACAGGCTGACGGCCGGCTTAGAATTTAGCAGTTACCGTCGGCTATGGGTGTTTGTAACGCCAGTGGCATCCCGAACACGCTGCTATCGCATAAGGGTACAGGAACTTGGGTCACTAATGCCGCTACATAATACACGGTTATTATGGCGGCAAACTTAAGACCAAAGCTTGGGGCCCTACCACGTAGCTAGGGTGAGTTGTTTTGTCGCCTTTTACGACAGGCCGACCCCGGCCGCGGAGGTTAGTATTCTTTCTCCGCCTCTGCATGGATAAAAAGGTTTTCCCATCACAGTACGATATGGGATTTTTCGGTACGATATGGGTCGGTTTGAGGCCGGCAGTGCTTTGACAATGCCTCTGACCACTGCTATTGGATGGGACATTGGGCCGTCTGCTGAACTATAGCTAGAAATTACTAATTTTCTATAACATCACTCATTTACACTTACTCAAGACAAATAAATGCATCTATATGTGCGGAATCCTTGGTATTAAGTTTAAGTTATCTCAATTGCAGTCATTATAATATTAACCTAGATTCAGACATGTAATTAATATACATATCAATGTACTGCAGCATCTAAACAGCATGTAGCGGCAACAGCGAGGCTTACGCGGTCAATAATCGAACTGATATCCGAACGGAGTCAAACGTTAATAGCCAATAACGGGTGGATATCATAATGTATTAACACCCTCGGATCACGCATTATTGATACACGTTAACATTCTTGCATGCTTTATACATAGCAGTTATAAAATTTATCTCTCACTCTTAATATATACATATCAAAAAAGTCTAAGCAACATGCATGAAATTACAAATTTACCATTTATACTAATTAATTTCTAAGTCTTAACTCACTCAAGGTGCGTAGGTATGTAAACTTTTTTGTTATTGATGGCATACTGGCTGGTAGTAAAAAAAAAATCGATTATGTTTTGTTTTTTTCATAAAATTAAATGAAAGGGAATTTGTTTGAATTTAAGTGCATTTTTATTGCTCCGTTTAGTCTTGATTTTATAATTTTACCAAGCATTTAAATAAAGTTAGCGACAAAATTGAATTGTTACATATTTTTTACGTCATGGAGCGACGTTATTTGACGGCAAATGAAATGCAAAGAGCTGTAGGGATGTTGCAAGCGAGAAGTAATCAATCTCAGGTATCTCGGCATTTTGGCATTCATAGAAATGTTATTTGTCGTCTTTGGCAGCGCTACAATAATACAAGGGAACCCGCTGAACAGCATCCAGGCCGTAAAAGGAGTACAACCACTCGGCAAAACCGGTACATACAACTGACTGCAAGACGCCAGCCGATGTTAACCGCTCGAGAGATAAGTTTGAGGCTACAAAATTCAAGTGGTGTTGATGTAAGTCCCCAAACTGTGCGAAATCGACTGTATGAGTACGGCCTACGAGCTCGACGCCCAATTAGATGCCCACCAATACGTCACGGGAATCGCGCTCGTCGAAATGAATGGTGTAGAGAACGCAGAACATGGGCCCAGTAACAATGAAATAAAATTATGTTATTAAAAGAACTTATAAAGACAACAGCTGCTATTTTTACATCATAGGACCCTCAAAATATTATTTTAAAAATAAAATACAACGTTATAATGTGAAAAACCATCCTAAAATTTTAATTAGTAAATGTTGCTTAGACTTTTTTGATGTGTGTATATATATATGTCCGCGCAGGGACGGTGTAAGAATACTTATCCCTGCGACCGGAGTCAGTTTGTCGTAAAAGACGACTTAACAACCCTAGCTTCGCCCCAAGCCCGTCTGGATGGCAAGGCCTTTAAGTATGCCGCCATAAGAACCTTGTATAGTGTTCCGATATTAGTGACCCAAATTCCAGTACCCCTATTCGGACAGCAGCGTGTTCACGGTGGGCCTAGCGTCACAAACATCCATAGGGGACATCCCCTTTTTAACATTTAACCTAGTTAACATTAACTGCTTGCTATTAAATAAGCTGTCAGTCTGTTTACTGTTTCTATGCAAAGAAAAAGTTATAAAAATGTATACTTTTCTCATTAGTTTAAAGTAAATGAAACATTAAAGAACGCTACCTTTCATAATCGTAAGTGAAAAGGGGCTATTACTTACTAAGGGAACCGTAAAAAGGTGACAAATAAATGGAGTGTACAATATTTAATATAAAGTGTATTTTTTTTTAATTTAGAATGTCAAGCTTTTGTCTAATAAATTATATTTTGATTTCAGGTACGTGATCTGATATCTTCTTGCCGAATAGTTGTAAGTACCCACACGACTCTCAGTGATTTCAAAAAGGTGACATTAAAGTTAAAACTGTGACTTAACGCTGACTTGATGATAATCACCAATTTATTATATTCTACCAAATCATTACGTAAACTGATTATATCGATGTCTTATAAAATGTCTGTACGAGTAAAATGGGCTTGGATATTCGAGTGCTCGCGTTCTGATTAGAATTTTGATTGAATTTGTTTTCATCTGCAAGATCACATCCAGCGAAGATGAATGTGTAGGGTACGTCGTACGTGGTTACAAAGTGGTATCGAAAACCAAACTAGATGTTTTTTTTAATGCTGTAGAACAGCAGACAGGCTGACGGCCCGCTTAGAATTTAGCAGTTACCGTCGCCTATAGGTGTTTGCAACCCCAGTGGCATCGCGAACACGCTGCTATCCCATAAGGGTACAGGAACGTGGGTCACTAATGCTGGAACCCAACACAAGGTTATTATGGCGGCATACTTAAGACCAAAGGTGGTTGCCATCCAGACGGGCTTGAGGTCTTACCACGTAGCTAGGGTGGGTTGTGTTGTCGCCTTTTACGACAGGCCGACCCCGGCCACAGAGGTTAGTATTCTTTCTCAGCCCCTGCACGAATACTGAAATTACAAAACTCAATGTCTTCGATAGGCTAACAACAATACCTAATTTTGAAAGGTTATCATTATAATACCTTGCATAATTTTAGTTTCTAATTTAAGTTTATTTTTTAAGAAAATGTAACTAAAACTAGACTAGACATCAAATGTTACCGAACTGCTGACTTTTCAAAGTATTATTCCTTAAATGTATCCTCCGATATGTGATTTTTGTATAACACGTGTTTTCCATCCGTACAGGGGCGGAGAAAGAATACTAACCTCTGTGGCCGGGGTCGGCCTGTCGTAAAAGGCGACAAAACAACCCAACCTAGATACGTGGTAGGGCCTCAAGCCCGTCTGGATGGCGACCACCTTTGGTCTTAACGTCTTAAGTATGCCGCCATAATAACCTTGTGTTGTGGTTCGGCATAGTGACCCAAGTTCCTGTACCCTTATGGGACAGCAGCGTATTTGCGATGCCACTGGCGTTGCAAGCACCTATAGGCGACGGTAACTGCTAAATTCTAAGCGGGCTGTCAGCCTGTCTGCTGTCCTACGCAATAAAAAAAACGTTCATTTATTTATATATTGGCCAAGACATACACGGAAATGCCTCATTACTATGCGGAACTCAAAAACCTCGCACGTGAACACAATAAGATGCCTGAATAAAAACGCCAATTCGCTCAAATGAATCCTTTTGTCACTCCCCATTCGTTCTGTCGGTTATATCGTTCAGTCATTCGTTCATTCGAGCACGTGACCTCAGCGTTGGTTAATTTAGCAATGCTTTTGTCGTATGATAATGAGATAATTTGTATTAGCCATTTTTGTTTTGTGCCTTTTATTTGTGGAATTCGCTCCCTGAGTCGCCAATTTTCTTGATTTTACTAAATTGTTTTATTCTTATTATTTGCTAGGAACTTCATGTACACACAAGTATCCGATTCAAACCTAAAAAATAAATAAATACACTAGGATAATTCATATAGGTGCATCTACTCTCTAAGTAAGCGATAGAGCACTTGGGCTATGGGTACTGGACAACTAATATACATTTGCAAATATATAAATAAACAACCCGTCTCGGGACGGTAATCGAAACCGTAACCCTCCCGATGGCCTGCCTTCCTATTACCTTTGCGCCACGGAGCTTGTCAGGTACGTTTATCATTCAAAATACCGTCGTGTCTTGGATTCACTTCTACATTTTCTTGTGAAACTAAATACTACTAGCGACATCTATTCATTTGTTTGTGAAACTACTGGTTTTTACTCTTATATGTTTCCCAAATATAAATGTCATTACATGAAGTCTGACCGTGTGGTTCTCAGCCACTAGAACGGGCAACAGCGTTCCAATCCTTGCGTAATATGAGTAAGAGGCGAAATAATGGTACGAGATACCGAATCGAGTTTTACTAGGTGGTAGGGCTCCAAGCCCGTCTGCATGGCAACCACCCCTGATCCTTAAATATGCCGCCATAATAACCTTGTGTTGTATTCCGGCATTAATGACCCGGGTTCCAGTGCCTATACCTGAACGGCAGCATGTTAGCTGTTCCCTTGGCATCGCAAACATCCATAGGTGACGATAACTACCTTCTATTAAGTGGGCTGTCAATCTGTCTGCTGTTCCACGGAAATGAAAAAGGCATAACTGTAAAATCACTGTAATAATTCCTCAATTTCCTAGCACCACTTTTACTAAAGACTTTTTCTAATTAGAAATGTTTTGTCTTAGAAGTGAATCAACGCAGCCCAAAAGTTCTACCCTTTTTTATAGCTAGAGTTCAGCAAACAGGCAGACGGCCCACTCTGGCAGGTGGTTACCGTCGCCTATGGACATTTGCAGCACCAGAGGCAATACCAACGCACTGCCGGCCTCGAAGAAATTTTATAACGCCTTTTTTTTTTTTGAAAACTCCATATCGTACCTCGCTGAGAAAACCTCAGCCGGAAGCTCATTCCAGATCCTGAGAGTAGCATGAACGTTCTAGAGAACCGTTTCGTACAAGAAAGAAGAGGCTCCAAGATGTGGGAATGAACACCCAGCCGATGGCGGGCAGTGCGGTGGTAGAAAGACGACCAGGGCACCATTCTGAATAGTTCTTCAGAACACTCCCCGTTGTACAGACGGTAGAATACGCAACGAGACGCAAAGTCTCTCCGAAGTCCAAGCGTATCTAGACCGTCTGTGAGTATGGGATCGCCGACAACACGAACTGCGCGCCGTTGGATTGAGCCTAAGGGATTGGGCTGATAGGCGGGTGCTCCAGCCCATAAATGTGAGCAGTACTCCATATGCGGTCTGACCTGTGCTTTGTATAGCACAAGCCGTTGCCTTTTTTTTTTTTTTTTTTGGTCTCGGGGAAAAACCTCTCTTGACGGGTTCCCCCGGCCCGGGGGGACCGAGGGATATGTGGGACTCCGGAATTTTTCCGACTACCCACTAAAAAACCCCGCTGTTCTCCTATCGCCTACGCCCGGGCCCACGGATATATGGCCTGCCGATCTCGTGGCCCGGGCCGGCGCCGGCCCGCCCTTTGTCTTGAGGCGGGCCCCTTCTAAAGTGTTGGCGCCAGGGGGTCAGGGTTTCGTCCCCCCGGCGCTCTCCTAACAACTCTAGGAGTTGAGGGGGGCCGCGGAACAGCACGCAGCCCTCACCCTCGCGGTAATAGTGCGGGCGGCGGGTCCTCCCCCGAGGGGCCGCCCGCGGCCGCTTTTTACGGCGGCCGGAGGTCGTTACTGGCCCTCCGGCGCCGCCGGCGTGGCCTGCGTTGGCGGGAGGGGAGTGTGGTGGTTGACTCCCGCTCCCGCTCCGCCGCCTCCTTTGCGGACATGACTGCCTCGCAGAAGGAGGCGACGGCCGTCCATCCAGGATCGCCCCCGACCATGGACAGAACCAGGGCCGGGAGCGACAGGTCCACGCCGATTTGGGCGACGAAGGCGCGGCGCTCCTCGCGCCACGCAGGGCACACGGCGACAGTGTGGTTCACCGTGTCCTCCTCGTCGCCCGCGCCACAGTGGTGGCACCCTGACGTCATCTCCCGCCCTATGCGACACAGGTACCTCCCGAAGCAACCATGCCCCGAGAGGACCTGCGTCAGGCGGAAGGTCAGGGCGCCGTGGCGCCTTTCCAACCATTCAGCCAGGACGGGCCTCACCGCTTCGATGGTGGCGAGGCCTGCGCTGGGGTGCGCGAGGCGCTCCTTCCACTCCACCATGAGCACCACGTCGCGCAGCTCCGCCCGCTTTGCCTCAACTTCGCGAGGCGCGGGGCGAGAGCCACGCTCGGCCGCGTCCCGGCGCCACTGGTACAACAGCGCCAGGACCCGGGCCTCGAGGTCCCATGGTGGGGATCCGGCCAGCAGGGAGGCCGCTTCGAAGGACACCGTGCGGTATCCCCTTATCGCCCTGACGGCCAGGACGCGCTGCGGCCTGCGAAGCAGCGCCGTCGTTTTGGCCGTCAGGCGATCCGCCCAGATCGGGGCCCCGTAAAGGGCCATCGACCGCACGGTTCCCTCAAAGAGCCTGCGGCACACTGCGCCCGGCCCGCCGATATTCGGCAGCAGACGGGAGAGTCCCGCCGCCGCCCGAACTAGCCTCGGCGCCAGGCGCTCGAAGTGTGCCGCGAAGTCCCATCGCCCGTCGAGCACCAGTCCAAGATAATTCATGGACGACCCGACGGCGATGTGGACGCCTCCTACCGTTATGCTCAGGCCCGGTGGCGGCCTCTGATGGGGCCCGTAAAATATCACGGCCTCCGTCTTGTTTAAGGCCACCTCCAGGCCTAGTCGCCGGATTCTTGCCACTGTGTGCGCCACCCCAGCCGTGCCCAGAAGGCACGCCTGGCGGGGGTTCCTCCCGCGCGCTGTGACGAGCGTGTCGTCGGCGTAACAGATGACGCCGACGCCGGGGAGGAGTGCCCCCCTCAGGACCCAGTCGTATGCGATGTTCCACAGCAGGGGGCCCAGGACCGACCCCTGTGGAACACCGCACACGACGTCTCGCCGACTTTGCCCACCCTGGACCGGATAGACGACGGCACGATCACTCAAATATGCCCCAACTATGCGACGGAGGTAGGGAGGCACCCGATGGTACTTGAGCGCCTCCCGCACGCAGCTCCACGGCAGGGTGTTGAAGGCATTGGCGATGTCGAGTGACACCGCCAATAGCACCCTACCTCGAGCAACTGCGTCCCCCGCCTGGCTCCTCAGACGCGTGATTGCGTCAATAGTGGAGCGCCCCTGGCGGAATCCAAACTGTTCGTCTGCCAGGTTCGGCCCCTCTGTCTCTAGGTGCCGGACGAGGCGGTCTGCGAGGATCCTTTCGAAGATCTTCCCCACCTCGTCCAGCAGCACGATGGGCCGATAGGCCGACGGTGAGTCCGCCGGGCGCCCCTCCTTCGCGATAAGGACCAGCCTCCCCGTCTTCCATCTGCGGGGAAACCGGCCCGATCGCAGACACGCGTCGAAGAGCCTCAATAGTCGGGGCTCCAGGACGTCGTGGGACAGAACCCACGCACGCCCCGGTATGCCGTCGAGGCCGGGGGCCGTGTTCTTGGCCTTCAGCCGCAACATCGCTGCCCCCAGCTCTGCCCGGTCCACGTCGGGTACGGGGTCGTCGTCCGCGCTAGGGTCCCTCTCATCCCAATGAGGCGGGACCATGGCAGGAGGCGAGTGCTCAGCCCTCGTGGGGAACAGAGCGCCGACAAAACCATCCACCTGGCGCGGGGGGAGACTCTCGGTCAGCGGGGGCGCCCACGGGCGGAGCTTGCCCCGCACCGTTTTGTAGGGTCGCCCCCAAGGATCTTGATCTAAGCTGGCCAAGAGCTCCTCCCACGCCGCCGCCTTTGCCTCGCGTATAGCGAGATGGAGGTCGTTTCTGGCGCTCCGGTACTCCCCGTAGAGCTGAGCCTCCGCGGCCGCTCTGTCCGCATCGCGGCGACTCCATCTTCGGAGCCTGGTGTACCGGCGGTGGGCGTAGTTGCACGCCCTGCGGAGCCGCTCGAGCTCCGCATTCCACCAGTACACCTGGCGCGGGGGTCGGTGTGGCCCCCGCCTCGGCATCGCCGCGTCGCAGACGTCGGTCATAAGCGACCGCAGTTCTCCGCCTCCTCGTCGACGTCATCGGGAGGTACGTCGCCCGGCCTCGACCACGTAGCGACGGTCAAGGCCTCGCGGAAAACCTCCCGATTCATCTTTCCAAGTATCCAGCGCGGACAGTCACCCAACAGGGTCACCTGGGTTGGAGGCTCTCGCTGACGGGCGGAGACGCTGAACCGGATGTAGCGATGATCCGACAGCGTCTCAACGCCCGTGAGCACCCTCCAGCCTCGCACACGGCGGGCCAGGAGGGCCGACGCGAACGACACGTCGACGATCGACCCCCCCAACTGCCTCACGCACGTGTGCTCGCGACCCTGGTTGAGGATTTCCAGACCCCTCTCCACGGCCCAGTCCTCTACCAGCTCACCCCGCGCGTCGGTTCGCGGGGAACCCCAGGCCTGAGATTTGGCGTTGAGGTCCCCGAGGACGAGCACGGGGCGCGGGAGGAACCGCTGGACCGCGTTGCCCAACTCTTCCATGTACCCTTCAAAGTCGGCGAGACTCCTGTTCGGGGAGAAGTAGCCGCCCACGACCACTATCTCCCCGAATCTGGCCGCGACGTAGCCCCTGCCCCTCACCACTTCCGTGGGGAGCGGGGTACCCGCGGCGGTCCTGGCGTGTATAGCCACCATGCCGTCCAGATCCCCAACCCAATCGCCTCGGGTGGGGACGTAGTACGGCTCGGCGGCAACGGCGATACTGATGTTCCACTGCGCCAAGCTCTGAATCATTAGATTTTGAGCGTTGGCGCAGTGGTTCAGATTCGCTTGGAGGAGATGGATATCCATTATTTGGTTGAGATATCCATCTCCTCAGCCGCTGGAGCCTGCGCCTGCGGGGGGGCGATCTCCCCCGTGGCAGCTTCGGCCCTGCGTCTTGCTCTTCTAGCCTTCTCCCTGCGCTTTTTCGCCTGGCGTTTCGCTACGAAGCGGCTGGTCTTCTTTACTTCCTTTTCCTCTGTCGCCGGATTTGCCGGTCGGCCGGTGCGGCGGCAGGTGCATAGCGGCGGGCCTCCCCCAACCCTATGGTTGGCCGGTCTGCTGGCCGCCGCGCAGACCACGCAATGAGGCGTGGCTTTGCAGGTGGGTGCCGAGTGCCCTGGCTGACCGCAGCGGTAGCAGGCGTCGCTGCGGCTCGTTGGGCACTTGCAATTCACCGCAAGGTGACCCGGCGCCAAACACCTGAAGCACCTCGGCTCCCTCTTATCCAGCACCTCGACGAGTGCCGAGGCCCAGCCGACCAGAATGTGGCCCAACCTCTTCAGATCGTTGGCGGCCACCACCGGCACAAGCACGTTCGTCGTGCCCGTCCCGTCGCGCCCCATGCGGATACCCCCGGACGTCACTTTCTCCGCGGGGCAGCCGATGGCGCGAGCGATGGCAGCCGCCACATCGTTCGCCGTTGTGCAATCGTCGAGGCCCGAGATGCGCACCTTGACGCACTTCTCGGGCCTCGCTATTTTGACGTCCTCCTCCTTGAAGACGTCTTTCAGCCGCGCGGCGAGGGCATCGGCTTTCGCCCCCTGGTCAGCGCCAGAGAGCAGCATCATGCGTGCCCCCGTCCGCGCAGTTTTCATCTTGATGCCGCCCTGGATATCAAGGGCGGCGATGTCCACCTTGGTCTTGGCCTCCGCCAAGAGACCCCCGTAGGTGACCCCCCTCTCCGCCGCTTCAGGGCGGATGGTTAGGGTGATAGCGGCGGATTTCCGGGCCCTGAGTTTGCGGGGACCCCTCTTCCTCCTCTTCTTAGTAGCCGGCGGCGGCTGCTTGGGCCTAGGTGGTATGGCCGATGCTGCCGCCTGCCTGGCTGCGGGTGGTTGAGGGACGGTCGTCGCCTTCTTCTTCGTATTCTTTTTGGCCACAACCGTCCATCCTTCCTCCAGAGGAGGTGGCGGAAGCACTACCCCTCGTGTGTTGGCTGTTGGTTGCGCATTTTTCGTGGGCGCAGCCACTGTCGCTCCTCGGCCCTGTGCTCTGCCCCCTTTTTTCGAGGCGGGAAGCGGCGGGTAATCTGCCACCGATATTTCAGTCCGGGTGACCGCCGCTGCCCGCCGCACCTCGTGGGCCAGTGGTGGCCGGTAGCGAGGGGCGGGCAGCAAGCGGTCCTTCAGCCCCTCCAGCTTGGCGTCGATCATGGTCCCTACCTGAACCATGACGCCGCGCATGAAGAGCTGGTACTCTTCCGGCTCAACATGCGCTGCTGGGGGGGGCTGGCTGGTCTCCGTCCTTGTTGAGGTCGGGGCGGGGCGGCTGGGCGTACTAACCTGTGCCGTGAGGCGAGCCACCTCCTGCCGGAGATCAGCCAATTCGCCCTGCATCCGGCGATTGGCGGCTGCCAGCCGTCCCACCTCTTCCGATTCTGTGCGGGAGCTGAGTTCTGAAATTACCTCCCGCACCGTCTTCACAGACTGTTTAAGGGCCTTTTGACAGGTCCCTTTAAGGCCCTTGGAGACCCCGGCCACCTCTGTGATTGCTGACAGGGCCCCATCCAGAGCGTTTTGGAGGTCAACCGACGTTTGTGCGGTGACCTCAATCTGTTGTTCTCTATTGTCTTTCTCTCTGCCCTTCTGGGCTCGAGAGGATGTCGATGCCTCTAGGGAGAGCTTGGAGTGGACCCGGCGCGCCACCTCCTCCTTGCGGACTTGGTGGCGGAGCTCCTCCTCGTATTTCGCGAGCTCCTTCGCCTCAGCCCGGGCCACTTGGAGTTCCCTCCGAGCCCTCCCTATCCCAACGTACTGCCCAGTCGACGCTGGGCGACCTCGTCCACGCTTTGACGGACCGCCGCTTGTGGCGGCCGAAACTGCCGAAGTATCTTCCTCGGACGTTGATGCTCCAGGGTCGTTTCCCCCCCCGGAGCGATCCCGGGACCTCCTAAATCCCCTCTTGCGCTTGCCCAGGACGGAACCGGGACCAGCACAAGAGGGAGTGTTCGCTCGGGAGCTCGTGCCGTTCGGAATTGTCCGAAAAGACATCCCCGAGCGGACCGAACCGTCCGAGTCCTCTCCCTCGTTCCTCAAAACTCCGCCTTTCGCAGGCAACCGCTCCAATATCACCAAAGGTGATTGTTCTCGGGAAATGTGGGCCCCCCCAGAATACGTTGGGCCCATGCCTGCGCCCGGAGGCGCAGGGGAGGATTCTCCACCCTGTCGGGTGGTACCTCCCTGGGGTAGTGTTTTCGCATTTACCGACTTCATGTTCATTATTTTGTGGTGTAGCGCTTGGGACCGGGTTTACCCCCCGGCCATGCAGCCCATCGGCGCGCCACAGGACCTTGAGCTTCGGGAGGGCTGTTATAGGTCCCCCAGCTCCAGCCCCCAAAGCTGGGGGATTCCGGACGGGACGGGACTGGCATCTCCGCCGCGTGGCAGTCAGGCGTGGGTACGACTACCAGACGACACTCTAGAAAAACCAGGGAGTCGCCTCACGTCGTAGCCGGCCCAGCAAGACTGACGGACAGCGGAGATACCGTTCCCGCCCCAGGAACACCCTCTGTGCAGGCGCAGTCGAAATGGGCATGGTTTCGACTACCAAATCAGGGCCCGGGACAGAACCTGGGACCCCAACCAGTACTCGCAACCATCCCACCGGGGACCGTGCCACGAACAGAGAGCGAATTTGGGAAAGGATGTGGGAGGTAGACGGGAAGAAAGGTAGGACTCTGTCACCTCGGACGGAAGGGGAGTGAGGCAACGGATGCTCGGGTACCTCGGGTACGCACACCCGTGCACTCCTCGGACAGAGGAGCGCCCCTGAGGGGACAAGCCGTTGCCTTGATGAAGTACACTTCAAAAAAATTTGAAGTATGTCGATCTATTTTGTTTTTTTTATAGAATGTAAGAAATATTGACTGCTTTTTAAATATCCCGATACCTCCGGTGTAGCTATTAAAAGCGTATTTCCTCCTACATTTTATTAGAGAGAAAATATTTTCCTTTCCTCCAATCAGGCTGTGTTTCGCTAATCACATCGGAACGTCGCTAAAGGCGGCTAACTGCAAGTCAATAGCTAAAAGTTTAGCTAATTAATGAACTAAACGCGCTCGCTACAAGCACCCGCTCTTTACATTTAACGCTGTTTAAATATTAATTTAAAACTCTGTTTATACTTTAAATTATCGTTTAATGGTTGTTTGTATTTAGTTGGAATAAGTTCTTTTTTTTTATTGCGTAGGACAGCAGACAGGCTGACAGCCCGCTTAGAATTTAGCAGTTACCGTCGCCTATAGGTGTATGCAACGCCAGTGGCATCGCGAACACGCTGCTGTCCCATAAGGGTACAGGAACTTGGGTCACTAATGCCGGAACACAACACAAGGTTATTATGGGGGCATACTTAAGACCAAAGGTGGTCGCCATCCAGACGGGCTTGAGGCCCTACCACGTAGCTAGGGTGGGTTGTTTTGTCGCCTTTTACGACAGGCCGACCCCGGCCACAGAGGTTAGTATTCTTTCTCCGCCCCTGCACGGATACAAGTTCACACTGAAAAAGCATCCTAAAGAGAACTAATGATTTGTTTTGGTTACATTTTAACAAATATCTATCATATTGATTTTATTAGTATTATTTGTTTCTATAAGGGTGGAGTTAGTATACTGACCCCTGCGGCTGGGGACAGCCTGTCTCAAAAGCATCTAAAAAAGCCTTAACTAGGTGGTACCAAGATCGTCAAATGGCAATCACCTTTGATGTTTAATTATATCGCCATAATAACCCGGTAAAGACAGACAACAATTCCAGAAGTTGGTAGCCAACCTTCATTAGTTGGAGAGGCACTTGAAGAAGAAGAAGAATAACCCGGTCATGTGTTCCGGCATAAGTGACCCAGGTACTAGTTCCCCTACATAGATGGGAGCATGTTAGCGATGAATGGTGTCGTAAAAATTCATAGGCACGATAATGGCTTCCACAAAATTTATAAAAAGTGTATATAATACTCAATAGACCTATCCTCTTATATAACTGTGGCATCACAGATTAAAACGGTGCAGTAGGTGTGCAAGTCTCCACGTTAAGGCTGTCAGGCTCCACGTTCCCGTATTTATTATATGCCCTTGATATTTCCGACAAAACAAATCTAGCTAGGTAGTAAGCTAATGAATGGAAACCATCCCCAGTTTTAAAACATGCCGCTATACTGGTCTTCCGTTACGTTGTATTCCAGCACAAGTAAACCAGGTGCCAATTCTTCGAGGCCGATAGCGTGTTGGCAAAGCCTCTGGTTTTGCAAACATCTATAGACGTCGGTGACCACCTACTATTGCTATTATTTGTGGGTCGTTTGCCTGTCCGCTGATCTCAGCTATAAAAAACCGGATACTTGCGTTTGGAACAAACATTATTCCGCTACCATCGAGCCACGTTAGGAGGGGTGTCAAAAAGTGCTTTGGCTTGAAGTCATAAATAGTACTGTCAATTAGTGTGCCAATGGACTAACAATTTTGCTTCTGAAGCTCTGTTTGCTGAAGATCGTGTGAAGTGGAGAAAACCAAAGCACATCAAAACTATCGGCTCTCAAATCAGACCTAACCTTTTTATTTACACCTTTTCCAATCCTATTATGTATATTAATATATGAGTGAGTTGTGAATGAGTTTTTATAAAAAAAAAAAAAAAAAAAAAAACTCATTCATTTCCCTTTGTTTACATGAATATCAATATGTCATAATCGAATATTATTTTAACTCTTTCAAATAATAAATAACAATGTAAAATATTCACTTTTTATAATTTTACCTTCAAAGGTGACCACTTTTTAATTTTGTCTGCTTATCCATACTAATATTATAAATGCGAAAGTAACTCTGTCTGTCTGTCTGTCTGTTCCTCTTTCACGCCTAAACGGCTGAACGGATTTTGATGAAATTTGGTATGGTGATAGATGATAACCTAGAAATGGTCATAGGCTATAAATAATCACGCCATCGTTCTTAGGGGGTAGGCAGTAGGCAGATAACTAAATTGAGTTAGTGATTTTTTGTGCTTATCCGGTATCTATGAGAATCGGCCAACATCTATTTTTCATCCCCCTAAATGTTAGGGGTGACCCACCCCCAAAAAATTTTTTTTAATTTTTTGACATTTTATTATTTATATGGCAGAACAACGTTTGCCGGGTCAGCTAGTATGAAATAAACCTTTACCTATTATTAATAAAACACCTAAAGACCTAACACCTAACTATAGGATTGCAAATATAGATTTTTTATTAACTTCGCGCAGTGGACAAGCAAAGACTTCCACAGTTTAATTACTATGCCTCGGAAAGCGGTCACTGGCAGCTCCGACACCGCTTTTTAATTTCGTCCTGTAATTAGATTTATCTACGAAACCTAAGGATATTAAACTGGAAAAGATATCTATTACACGTGATATCAAAGGCTTGTGATTAAACTGTTGATTGCACTAATTGCACTAACACTACTAACTATATGTTAGTATTTTTCCTATCGCTGTACGATGTGGGATTTTTCAAAAAAGTATTATAATTTGTTCGAAGCCGGTGGCGCATTGGCCATACCCCTGATGTTAAAACAGTCCATAAGCCACGGTGACCGTTTGCTATCAGTTATCTGCTGAAAGCTAATTATATATGTAGACCCCACCCCACTGCTTCTTTCCTTGTTATAATTATTATTATTTTACAATTATTTTTATTGCTGTACGACAACAAACAGGCTGACGGCACGCTTAGAATTTAGCAGTTACCGTCGCCTATGGGTGTTTGCAACGCCCTTGGCATCGCGAACACGCTGCTGTCCCATAAGGGTACAGGAACATGAGTCACTAATGCCGGAACACAACACAAAATTATTATGGCAGCGTACTTAAAACCAAAAGTGATCGCCATTCAAACAGGCTTGGGGCCCTACCACGTAGCTAGGGTGGGTTGTTTTGTCGCCTTTTATGACAGGCCGACCACGGTCGCAGATGTCTGTGTTCTTACAAGTAAATATTATATTAATGACAAATATATAATATACTTTTATTACCACTGCTTGGTTACAGCCATCCACTAACTACAGTACGGAAAAGTACGGCTTGCTCGTGTCAGATGGGTTATAAATATATAATGGTGGGTCATACTAGCTAACTTGGTTTATAAACTTACTTAATATTTTAGTTAGATTCAAAACTAAGTTCTAATGAATGGCGAAGATGTGTCGAAGCCTTTTATCCTCTGTCAAAATGTATTCGTTACGATCTGTAACCACAATACACGGTTGAAAGAGAAGGGAATCTTTAAAGAAGTTTAAAATCAAATAAAATTGCAAATTCCACCCCTTCGGGGTGAAATATAACGCCTCAGCGAAATGTTACTTTACTTTGCAGTTTTGAAATCACAAATGTCGATTGTAGATCTAATTTATGACTGACGCATTGTTATATTATTTGCTGTAGTAAAATTATTTTAATTATTGTTAAAAATAAATAAATTTCACGCCTTTAGAACAGTGACGTTAATTTTCTAATTTTATTATGTTAGGAATTTACTTTTATAGTTTTTTTATCATACATAATTAAAACTTTGATTTTTTTTATCCATCAAAGTGCGTAAAAATCCGTTACATAGATACATATATACACAGAAACATACGGGTCAAATGAATAAAAACGTTGTAAAAAAATAAGTGTTATTTAACTTTTGTATTAACCATGTATATATAGTATTGCGATATTTGGGATTATAAAATAATTTGACTACGACGTGGTCCAACGGCTGGCACACGTCGGGTTCGATTCTGAAAACTATATTAGCATATCAGTTGTCTAATACCCCAATCACAAGCTCTTGGTTGTTTATTTTGGAACTAAATGACGCTGCGTGAATGGTCCCATTTATGTTTATAATATCAAGCTTTGTAAATCTGTTAACAAGCATACCAAGATTTATTAGAATGAAAGAGAAAAGACATAATGCGCATACCCCTATTAATCTAAGTTAAAAGGTGTAAATATAATTATTATTGCATATAAAGTGTGGATAAAATAAAATAGAAGAAAAAGGAAACAAAAAGAGTTTTTTTATGATATAACATTAAGTCGTAAATGTTTTTTCAAGTAGGCTATGTCGGTACAAAAAGGGTGTTAGAAAACCAATGCAAAACAACAATAGCATTGCAATACTCAACAGCGAGTTCATTGCACAAGCTGAGAACTAAGATAGAATGCGAGGAAAATTGTGGAAACTGACGTGACTGACGCGAGTCTCACACTAGTTAAGATGATCTGATATTCCGAAGTAACTTAAACATGACTTCACCATACCCATCACAGTTGCGTAAAAATAAAGTAGAAAAGACATGGAAGTCGTGGCCAAATTTTATGTTTACAGCAACGACAGCCAACTTATCTAGCAAAAGAATAAGTAGAAAGAAATTGGTTGCCTTTTACGACTATACGAAATTAATGGTTATTATAGTGTAATGCAATTTCGTCTATGATATGCATTTACAGCTGTCTCTTTCGTATATTATTGTCAAGATGTCACTGTCAATATTCAAGAGCCACAGATGAGTGTGGGCGACATGCAGATGTACATTGGATAGTGTACATTAGCGGACCATTGAAGGCACCGCCTTTGCCCCAATGCCTTATTTCTGTCCAAATTATGAACATAAATAAGCATATTCAGTAGTTCTTTCTTTTTTCTATTTCTGCCTACATGATCAACATAGATTAGTTCTGTATTGTGGACTCCTTAAGGTGATTTACTAAATTTCATTAACTTTTGAATTATATACATATAATTATTTTACCATATCAAAATATATAATTTACTCACTCAGGCGTACCCGATTCGAGCTGATTAAGGAAATATCATCACTCGCTTCAACCGAGTTTTCGCTGACATTTCTCTCAGAAGATTATTTTTAATAGATTCCCCGGAGTCTTTTTATATTTCTGCTGGCTTTTTATTGGGGGTGGTATGGACGTAAGCGTTTATTAGGATGATTTTATAGCCGTCGTGTAGAGGTGAGATAACGCTGAGGTGAATTTCAATTATACATTGAAATATTTCTGATTATATTCTTATCTCTTGCTCTGTTATGTTATTTTAATATAATTTATGTAAAGATAAAAGTCTAGAGCAATATAATCTTTAATATTGCCAATCGGCATACACCTCGTACCTACCTAGCAAATTGAATTTTTTGCTAGGATATACTAGGTTAATAAACATCAGGAAATCTCTGAGAGCTTATTGTAGAACAGTTAAACTGAATATCTGAATAATATTCTTAACAAAATATAAAACGGCTAGTAGATATACATTTGCTTTAAACAAATTTCTACAATAGTTTAATTTCTTGCTTAATCTATATTCGAATTCAAAATATTTATTACTAGCGGCCCGCCCCGGCTTCGCACGGGTATTCAACATAAATTTCAAAATTAGAAATTATAATACACAGATTTTTTTATTTAATTTTTGTTATTTTTAATAAGTTTCTTTTTCTAATTTTTGTAAAAACCCCAATGACGCCTACATTCCATAAAGCTACCACGCGATATTTTTCTAATACATTTTTAAACTCGTGATATATTTCGAATGGAATGTCCGAATTTAATAATTCAATAAGTTATTTAAAGGTATTGAAGCAATCTTGAATATGAAGTAATTTATTTTGCTAATGATTAATAACAAGATACAAATAAAGAGCCTTGTCTAGCGGCGACATTTCAATTAAATTTTTAAAATAAAAGAACACTTATTGTGGCATAACTATATTAATTAGATATATGCTATTGGGACACATTTTGTAAATAATGATGTATTCTGCAAAGTCGTAGTACATTATCTTATTCTATCATCAATAGATTTGGCAGTGCACGCTATGTAAATAATATTTTAGGTAATTTTTTTACACCTTTGGTTACATTATTGAATTTTTAGTAAGGATCTCTAATTTTTTTTTAAATATAATATAGCCTATGTCACCCGGGGATAGTGTAGCTTCCCAACAATGAAAGAATTTTTTAAATCCGTTCAGTAGTTTCGGAGCCTATTCAATACAAACAAACAATTAAATCTTTCCTCTATATAATATTAGTATAGACAACCAATAAATGATAGTATACATTATTTTGTATCTATTTATTATTAAATTTATGTACACAGTTTCTTATTATTTATGTTGTATCCAACTTTATTTTTTTACTAGATTTTGCTTGGTATAACATATTTTTATAATACCGGAACTGACCGCCGTGTGGAAGAAAATTTAGAAATCATAGTTAAAGGCAATTTATTCGTCGTATAATTACGATTGCTCGAAAATCTTTGGGATTTTTGAATAAATTTCGTAGATATCAGATTTATCTCAATACCATAAACATCAACGACCACCGCGGCAATAAATCCTAATGGAAATCTGATGGCAATTTTCATTCAGTTCCCTTAACATCAGATTACATACAATAACATCAATCAAACATTTTAGATAACACCTTGTATTGAAAATAATTTAATCCAGCGATAGAATAAGAAGCTATTATGGGTCTACATAATACGGTCGTGATGGTATCTCTCGCTGCCACCAACGGCTACTGACGGGAGTGCCGTTTACCGGAATAATGACAGATATGGCGTTGACTTATGAGCTCAATTTTTAAAAAAGTTCTAAAAAAATACTAGGTTTTAATATACATAATGAACCGATTTACGACTTATGTGAGGTACAAATGTTGCCATGCTCTGCCACCGGCCTGACCAGAAATGTAGTAAAAGGAGATGTAACAACATTTTTGATATTTCTTTGCAATGAACTTTTTGAACTGCATCTAGTAGTTTTTAACAAACCCTATAAAAATAACGCAAAATGTATTATTATGTAATTTTTAGAACTCGAATTCTGATTTGCAAGTGTGTAACATTCAATGTAAAAAACGGATTGGTACACACGTTTTTCTGGTGTTTTTTTATTGTTGTAGGACAGCAGACAGGCTGAATGCGCATTTAGAATTTAGCAACTACCGTCGCCTATAGGCGTTTGCAACGCCAGTGGCATCGCGAACACGCTGCTGTCCCATAAAAGTACAGGAACTTGGGTGAAAGTTATTATGGCGGCATATCTAAGACGTGGTGGTCGCCATCCAGATGGGCTTGGGGCCCTACCACGTAGCTAGAGGGTGGGTTGTTTTGTCGCCTTTTACGACAGGCCGATTCCGGCCGCAGAGGTCAGTATTCACTCTCCGCCCCTGCAAGGATAATGGTGTATAGATTTCTGCACGATGATTTACCTTCACCAACAATACATGGCGACGTTAAGCACAAAAATCCGAGGAGATACATGTCATGGTGAAAAGTATGATAACACTTGGTGTTTACGCGATCAATTAGTGGTTATTAAATTAAAATGAATTTGTTTCTTTTTATTCTATTCAAAGCAACACTCAGATTAAAAGAGCGCGTTTTTTTCTCTTATGACGAATACTCATCAAATTACAATGCTATTAAACATAATTAAAGTCCTTATCACGAACATTTCACACGTATCTACAAATAAATAATACATTTACAAAATAATTTAAAGTATAAAACTATTCCACTCCATTGGAAGCCAACCGCTCGTGATAAAAGCAAAACAAGCATTCATCTCAGCCGTGATCTAAATTCATGACGATCTAAACACTATTGTTCCGCTCCACCGCTTCCGCAGTCCTGCACCTTGCCCGCAAGCTGGCCAATCAATATAGTGCCTGCAATTACGTTAATGCTACGCCCTGGGCCAACGAGCACCTAGGCGCAATTGAAAATGTAAACTTGGCCAGCCTCTGTGCAGCTGGGAGCTACTTGTTTGTGTTCTGTAACAGCGAACGCGCGTAAACACATTTGACACATAAACATTTTTCTCCTTACAAGCATTTAATCCTGATGGGGTCCGAAGTTTGAGAATCCGTGGTATGCCTTGTGACAGTTCTCAATGAAAAACTTATTCGTGTCTCTGCGTGTGTGCTATTCTGTTAATGAAATTTTTATACTACCTCTAGCATTATTTTGCTACCTTAAACTAGAAAAGTCGTACCGATTTCAGTCTTCTCTTTGTTTAGATTTGTTTTATCTATTCTCTTATGTTGTTAAGGAAACATGAAAAAAGCTCACACAAGACTCATGTTTACGAACATAGTGAACCTTTTGCGAGTTTACTCCTTAAGAATCGATTTTCATATATCAGGTGCCCGGTATGAGAAAAATGTGAGAGTAAAATCTACTAATGAATGACCTCGTTACGTTTTTGGTGCGCGTGCACCGGAACACACTAAACAAAACAAAACGATGTATCTCTCAAGGCAAAAGTTACTTTTTTTGTTACAACTTAAGGTTAATTTCACATTAAATATTGTTTAACATATGTCTTTTCATTTGTAAGTGACAAGAGTAATTTATTGCTTTGCTCATTTTATATGACGAATGATCGTAAGTATTAGATAATGTTTTGGAGATTTGTGACTTTATTACTAGGTGCCATAGTTGTAATTAGGTTGAACTTAAAACTGTTTTAAAACTTTTTTTATATATGTATATTATTTTCATTAATTTTCGAATTTTATTTTCATGTTCCTGTTTTGAAACTTGCCAGTTGTATTCGTGTATTGATCTACCACACAAATAAAAAAAAATGTAAACTAAGTGCATCATTTATTTTGATCAACAGCAAATAGAAATAGCTCGCTTTATCGCCATGTGACCAAATTTTATAGCAAACGAAATAAGAAGAACGACATAAATTGTATTGGTACTTTAAAACAATTCTATAATTCATTGTGAAATTCTATTCTTAGACCCATAAGTTATAGTAAATCGGAACATTGTTATGTTAAAAAAATAACACATTAACTAGTTGCCTTGTCAAGATAAGCAAATGTATGCAACAAAATATGCGGACTAGTTAAAGAAACCCAAGGGTCCCCCGTCAAATGATTGATTGGTACGAGGAAAGCGAAATTAAGGCTTCACAACGCAATATTTTAAATTTATTTGCGTCTGCAATGCAAATTATGAAAGAAATATGGATGGGGGAGCGGTAGTTTTTGGGTACCGTTTGTCAAATAGGGAAACTGTAAATCTTGTTTATTGTGTTGTATATTATTTGTGCACTGAACGACTACAATGGCGCATGCACGGATAGTTATTGAATTTAATAAAGCATTGTAATACCTAAATTATAAATCGTACAACATTAATACGCGAACATGAAATATTTTCGATGATCTCCAATGTTTTTATACAGCTCATTATGTCCGACAGACAATATACTCGATATGCTTGTCTAACTTAGATTATTGACGTGCACAAAGGTAATGCTATTGTGTAGATTTATTAATTTAACGTAGTAATTAAATTACGCACATTATCAAAGAAAGCTACTTTGGCCACGGGAAGCAAGTCAATTACGTCTTGGTTGAACTTCGGGTATAATACTTCTAGGCCCTTTAGCCTTACAATTAATTAAATTAATCTATCTTTTGACTTTTAACTAACAGAAGATGACAAAATGTTTATTGTGATTTATTTAAAAAAGAGTTAAACATTGCTTTAATGCAAACAAATATTGTATTTATCCTGCAATTGTTCATAGCCAACGGTATTATTTCAACTGCTTTAATCAATAAAAGAGTTACAATCAATAGTCTTTTAATAACTCCCATACACATAAAACATGGAAATATTGAAATAATTTAAAGAAATATTCAAATTGTATCAGTATTTCTCATTTCGCCTATCAGTAAAACTTTTTACGTCAGAATTAAGTATTGGCTAAGAAACAATAAAATAAATAAAAATAAATGCGTCCTATACATTGCCAATTATAATTTGTACACGCATACCTTCGCATCAATTCCACATCAACCACCTTTGATCATAAAAGTAATATAAGGTACGGAACCCTCACCGCGACTAATCGAGTTCGCCTTAACATTTTTTTCTTTAATCGAATGGGGGAGGGATCATTGTTAATACTGCCGCTCGGAGCTGTTTGCATTGCGTCTTACCCGGGATGAATGTTGAATTAACGTAGGTTTTCCCGTTTAGTAGCTATTAAAATTTGTAATTCCTTACAAGACAGGAATATTTTAAAGGGAAGCAACGCACCCATCGAGTTTTCCTGTGGTCAAATAAAATACCCTTGTTGCTGTATTTTTATGACAATTCAATTAAAAATAATATTAGTATTATACTAACGCCTTAGGAAATTTTACGGAGGCTCTCAGTAAACTCTCCCAACAAAAGTGACAAATAAGAAACACAGTGACTAAACAGCGCCATCTTGTTCCAAAGTAAGCAGCAGAATGCTTATGTTATGGGTACTAAAACAGAAATACGCCATTGCGTCACCGACGTTTGTTAAAATGTTTTTTTATTAGTACACATACGTACAGCAGATGAAGGCAGCGTTGGGCTTTTCTTACACGTTGAAAAGATAACATAATAAATGATAAAGGTTTTAACAGATTGTTATCTGATAAAACCTTTAGCCAAATAAATTAGGGATATTAACCGCTGCGGCCAGGAGTGGCCTGTTGCAAACAACCCAAGCAAGCTATGTAGGTAGGGCTTCAAGCGCATCTGGATTGCAACCACCTCTGGACTATAAATATACATACATATAATTACGCCTCTTTCCCGTAGGGCTAGGCAGAGATCACTTCTTTCCACTTGCTACAATCCTTACATACTTGTTTCGCTTCGTCCACTTTCAATATTCCCTTCATACATGCTCTTCGGTTTAGGATACTCTTGACCTGGCCTTTCTTCAAGACGTCCCTGATTTGGTCTTGAAACATCCGCCTAGGTCTACCCCTTCCAACACTTTCATTCACACTTGCCTTATACACTTTATTCGTCAATCGTTCTTCATTCATTCTCTCGACATGGCCAAACCATCTCAGCATACCTTTCTCAATTTGTGTCACTGCATCTTCTTTCAGTATAAATATATCGCCATAATAAACCTGTGTTATGTTCCGGTGCGTGTTAGCAATGCCCTGGCGTCGCAAATATCTATAGCCGAGGGTGACTGATTAACTGCATCAAAAATACTACTTAGCTACAATAATTATTCGCGTTACTGTATTAATAAAAAAAAGGTTTCCTCAAGTCACTAACTAGTTACATACTGTGTTTAGATAAGTCTTGATGGATATGTATCTGATGTGAAGTAATATAGCAATTATGTTGTACATAAATCCAATTCAATCCCGGCCAAATAATAAACATACCCGTATAACGCCTACAATAAAATGTAACAGTCTATAATAAATAAGGGAACAAAAACTAATCTAACTAGTTAAGATAACATAGTTGTCTCTCTAGGGATTGTATGCTGAGGCGATGCTCATTTGAAATAGATCCTACCATATACTGTATTAATAAAGATATATCTATGATATTATTATATACTATTTTATTTGTATTTTATAGGGAATGGTTATTAACCACCCTTAAAGTAAAATATGGGTCACTTGTGGTATATTTATCTGTGCAGGGGCGGAGAAAGAATACTAACCTCTGTGGCCGGGGTCGGCCTGTCGTAAAAGGCGACAAAACAACCCACCCTAGCTACGTGTAGGGCCTCAAGCCCGTCTGGATGGCGACCACCTTTGGTCTTAAGTATGCCGCCATAATAACCTTGTGTTGTGTTCCGGCATTAGTGACCCAAGTTCCTGTACCCTTATGGGACAGCAGCGTGTTCGCGATGCCACTGGCGTTGCATACACCTATAGGCGACGGTAACTGCTAAATCCTAAGCGGGCCGTCAGCATGTCTGCTGTTCTAGAGCAATAAAAAAAATTGGAACACAATGTTTCATCATCATCATCTTAGCATTGAATCCCGGTTGCAACCCAAACACTTGCTACGCCTGGGGTCCGCTTTCCGACTTTTGCTTCTCCACTTTGCACGATCTTCGGCATCCCTGGTGGTCAGTCCATTGACACGCATATCAACCCTTACGACGTCAAGCCAGCACTGTTTGGGTCTCCTGCCGGGTCCCGAGGGTGTCGGCATGGCCAGATATTTGTTCCCCACGCAAGTAGCTGGTTGCCGTAAAACGTGACCATACCAGCGAAGGCGACACTCCTGCAATCATATCTACAGACTATCAGACTAGGGGTGTTTGTCATTCTGACAAGCTTGGAGCACTACCACCTAGCTAGAATTATTTTGTCGCCTTTTACGACAAACCGCCACCTGCCGCAGGGGTCAGTATTCTTACTCCGCCCCTGCACGGAGAAAATATATAATAAAAAAAAAAACTAACCAAAAGCCTATTACAGGTAATGCTGGCAGCATTTCCATGTTGAATGGCATTGCTTATCCGCTGCGTGAAGTAAAAGGCAACTTTTCTGATCACGGGTGGATTTAAGCCGGGCCTATATAATCCTACTCCCAGACAATAGACCTTACATTTATCAAAATTGGCGTGTAAACTTCCTAAGACTTTTTTCTTTCAACATAAAATTTTTTCAACAACAACATTTTTCAAATAAGGCGTTATAGAATTTCGCTTTGGTAATGCCTCTGGAGTCGCAAACATCTATAGGTGACGGTGACCACCTGCTATCAGGTGGACTCATCATCATCATCATCCTAGCGTTAGTCCCGGTTGCCACCCAAACTTTCGTTTCGGTGCCCGGGGTCCGCTTTCCGACTTTTTCTACTCCACTTCGCGCGATCTTCAGCATCCCTGGTAGTGAGCCCATTGGCACGCATATCACCCTTTATGACGTCAAGCCAGCACTTTTTGGGTCTACCCCTCCTGCCGGGGCCCGGCGGAGGCGGCATGGCCAGACATTTGTTTCCCACGTAAGCATCCGGTTGCCGTAAAACATGGCCATACCAACGGAGCCGACACTCCTGCAATTTATCTGCAATGTCACGGACACGAAGGCTACCGCGAATGCGGGAGTTCCTAACGCGGTCCTTCCGCGTCACTCCACATATCCACCGCAGCATATTCATCTCCGTGACACGCAGTTCTTGCTTGTGTCGCTCTAACACCGGCCACGCTTCACAGCCGTATAAAAGGACAGGCCTAATGATGGTCTTATAGACCTGTCCCTTCAACTTTACCGGCATCTTGGGGTCACAAATGACACCAGTTACCTCAC
Source organism: Malacosoma neustria (assembly GCA_963693495.1). NCBI lineage: Eukaryota > Metazoa > Arthropoda > Insecta > Lepidoptera > Lasiocampidae > Malacosoma > Malacosoma neustria. The sequence goes on from OY856372.1 coordinate 2,117,740, forward strand.
GCCATTTGGCCCACGCGGCAGCAATGCGTGCCTTGACGTCGCAATCGATGTCACCAGACGCATGAAACACAGATCCCAGGTATTTCACATGGTCCGTGCGCTCGACCGTGTTGCCGTCTATGCGTACGGGTGTGGGATCTGTGGAGTTACAGGCCAAGTACTCGGTCTTCGCCACATTGAGCTTCAGACCACCGTTCTCAAGCGACTCCTTCCACACCTTCACACGTCGCACCAGCCTACCCCTGTCCGAATCTGCCAGCGCGATATCATCAGCATACATGAGCAGCCACGGGGGCTGCTCATGTGAGTTTCTGATGCTGTCTGACAATACGTCTAATACCACGCTAAACAGAAACGGACTAAGGACGGATCCTTGGTGCACACCGACGGTGATGGGGAAAGGTTTTGTGTCGCCAACAGCGGTCCGAACTACGGAATCGGAATCACGGTACATGTCTCGGATGATCCCAATATAGGCCTCTGGAATCCCTTTGGACCGCAATGCCCACCAGATTATCGCGCGAGGAACACAGTCGAAGGCCTTCTGCAAGTCAAGAAACAGACAATGCAGAGGCGTATTCTTCGCCCTGTATTTCTCCGCGACAGTCCTTAGGGCGAAAATAGGGTCCATTGTCCCGTGACCAGGGCGAAACCCATATTGACATTCCGAGACAGTGCACTCCTGTCGAATCCGAGAGTCGATAACCCTCTCGAAGAGCTTCATGGTGTGGGACATGACCTTTATACCGCGGTAGCTACCGCACTCCTGCACCGATCCCTTGCCTTTGAAGACTGGAGTAATAATACTCAGCCTCCATTGGTTCGGGACCGTACCGGTGAGGAGTGTCCGGTTAAAAAGGTCGGTTAAAGTGCCCACACCACGAGAGCCCATCGCCTTCCAGGCTTCGATGGGGACTCCATCGGATCCAACAGCTTTCCGATTCTTCATGCGGCGAAGACAATTCTGGACCTCTGCAGGCGTTATCAGTGGCACTAGTCCTTGGTTCGGAGGAAGATCTGGCGGCTGCACCTCTTTATGCTGCTTGTTCAGCAGCTCGTGGAAATATGAGCGCCATCTCTCCTTCACCGCGAGGTCCTCGCATAACAAGTTGCCCCCGGGGTCTTTTACACAGCGGCACTTGGAGATATCCTGTGCCGCTTTGACCCTAGAGCGCGCCAACTTACATATATATGAGCTTCTGCCCCTCAGACGAGTCCAACTTATCGTAAAGTGGTTGTAAGTGGTCTCGTCTGGCTCTGGCTACAGCTTTCTTGGTGGCGCGTTTGGCATCTTTATATGCGTCGCGATCTTCAGGAGATCTGGACGCTTGCCACTTCTTAAAGAGGGCTTTCAGGTGGACTATTATGGTTTATTTTCTGTCTGCTGAACTTCGGCTATAAAAACATCAGTATGCGGCAATTAGGTCTAAATGTGGAAATCAAACTAGGAACATTTTCTAGGAGGTCATCCCCCAGTAAGCATGTATCATGTAACCTGTGGCTTGACCCTTCAGTTTGAGGGCTACTAAAAGACTGTCTTCTTTATAGAGTGTATGGAACCCTTACTTGTAAGTGGATGAACGTTCTTTTGGTTTAGATCTTGGGATCAATTGACAGTATTATTTGATTACAATGCTTTTACTTGTATTATACAATAGCTTTGAATAGAAAACTTAATTTAAGGTAACTTAGATTCCGAAGCTTTTAGAAATATCAAGAAATATACTTGCTATAGTCAAATCCCTAAACTTAGAATTTTATTTTTGCTTAAATTATTGAACATTTTTATACTTACACTAGCTTTAAAGTCAAACACATAACATAAATATCTTTCTTTATATTACAACGTATCATGAAATTGTTTTATAGCTTATTTAGTGCCAGTTAATTCGAGTTTCCTTTTTTATGGCCCAAGGACTTAGTTTCGAGGTCGGAAACAAATTTATTTCTTGGCACGCTCCTCAACTTTGACAGCTATGGACTCGCTTGGCTATAAAATTATATTTGAGCCCGACATAGATTTTTCTATCTGAATGTATTATGTAATATAGATTTTGATAAAAAGAGCAATACCGTGGTTTTCAATAGACACAAACGATGGTATAGCATATTTAAAGACATAATTAAACCATTCTATTACAAAAGTTTTCAATACTTTTGTGGACATTTCTAAAAATTTATTTTAAAATAAAATATGAAATGCGTTAGAATCTGACTATTGCTTACATTAAAAAAAATTCCTTTAGTTATATAATTTAGACACGTAGATCTTAGATCTATAAAAAAATTGGCAGTCATAGGGACTGCCGAGAGAAATGAAAACTTATAACTTAGAATTTTAGTATTAAAATGTGAAATTTCATCAGGATTAAATTAAAATTATCAACATCATTACATAATGCATACAATTTTACTTGTAGAGATATATACACAGCACTATTGTTGCACAATACGTCACCTGTATAGCTACAAATGTACTGCTATTACGCATGTCGGTGACAAAAACTCACAAGATTCCACCCATCCAAAAAGCATCTAACGCGCACAGCACACGGTCAGGTATGTACGATATGTTATACGTGTATACTTATATATATATATATATATATATATATATATATATATATATATATATATATATATATATATATATATATATATATATATATATATATATATATATATATATATATATATATATATATATCTGAGCAGTACGTGCTTTAGATATACATGTATACTAACTGACTGATGCGAACCCATAAGATTTTCCCCTACCAAAAAGTGCTCAACGCGCCTAAAGAAGTTTTCACTTCAATAAAGTCACAATTAGAATAGATATGTATAAGTAATGCAAATTCAATCATTTAAAAATTACATTATAGAATAAGCCTAGAGTCATTATTATTATTAATACATATTATTATTACATATTGGTATTACTGGAGCAATAACATTACCATGTCGGTGACGCGAAACCATAAAATTTTCCCCTACCAAAAAAGTGTTTAATGTGGCTAAAAAAGTTCAAACTTCAAAAATCAGCAGTTTACAACGATTCAATTATCAAGATAACTTTCATAGATTTTTGGAATGTAATTTCATCTTTTCCTATAGACTATACATATTTCCAAACAGAACGTTGACGATAAAACGTATCACCAAGAAAGCTATCTGTATAGTGCGATCGAGAAATATTTCCTCTAGCTAAGCTAAGCTTAAGCTACATTATTATTAAAGAATTTTACTATAAGTGCATATGTATATATTTAATAAACTAAGATTATAAACACATTATACTACCAAAAAATTATTAAAATAATTTACACACCATTAATAATTTTTCAACCAAAATGTTAAACACTACATCTCCATGCAGGGGTATAAGAACACTAACCCCTGCGACCCCGGGGTCGTCCTGTCGTAAAAAGCGACAAAACAACCCTAGCTACGTGGTAGGTGCCCTAAGCACGATGCCATCCACCCTTTATATAGATCGATAGATAAAAGTATGCCTCCATAATAACCTTGTGTTGTGTTCCGGCATTAGTGACCCTGATTCCAGTACCCTATGTGGACAACAGCGTGCCTCTAGCGTCGTAAATCCATAGGCGACGGTACCTGCTCTGTTCATCAGCATCAAAATTAAGTAGTGACTTAAAGTGTACATTTGAAAATGATAATCAAAATTGTTTGCACAAAACGTTGTTAACTCCACCCTCCTATGTGCTTTTCTTAACATCTCCAAATACAAGTGCGCAATATTCCTAATGTTGAAATGAAGCAATTAAGCCACCCGTCAAACACGGATTGGTACAAATGGTTACGGCATTTCGCACCTGCGTTAATTTGTGTTGTAAAGGTAAATCGCTTTTACTCTTCTTAAAGAAGAGGCTCATTTGGATATGAGGGCAAGTGTTTTAGTACCGTGCAGAAATATGTTTAAATAAGAGGAAGTACATAATTCATTATTTCTAAAATTCTAACAGTGGTTTTTAGTTAACAATGTGTTTTCTAAATTAAGCATCAAATAGAACCTTAACGTTCAACTCCTTAACAGTATACACGGGGTTCTCTGAAACTAACATATTTAAGTGATTAATTGAGAGCAAGGAGATTGGAATGTTACAGACGTGTAAAGAGAAGGGATTCCGACCACGTGACCAGAACAATATGGAGCCTGAAAGTATATTAATAAAAAGGCAGGGGTAGGCTTAAAAAGCGACGGAAAAAATGTGTGATGAATGTAGAGTGGTTTGTGAAGTGATAGATGAGAAATTCCAAGATAATATAAAATTGAAGAAACAGACTGTCGATCCCAAGTGACTATAATAAGGCCAAACTATTGTGGAACGTTCACGCTCTTGCGTCTTAAAAATGGAATACAATAAGCGTCTGTCACAATATATAATTATTACAATATCAGTGGCATCACGAAAAATCCATAGATCTATTAATTAACGTCAGCACACAATATCTAATAAGCGCCGGCCATTTTGTCCGTCCGTTCCTATTACAGCGTCGGGACGCCTTCGTGATGAATGCTGATAGATCGGCCTACCATTAATGGCCGCCATGCTAGTATAGTTCTATTTATGAAATATAAACATAAAACAATAAGCACAGTAAATTTGCGGTTTGGAATTTTTTTTTTCATTAAAATTCCGACCGATGACTGCCATATTGCATAAAATGGCATTTCTATATTCATTCTATCATTTCATATTCATTTATTTCTACGTAGTAGGGCCGCAATCTCGACTGGATGGCGACCACCTTTGATTTTAAGTATGCCGCCATAGTAACATTGTGTTGTGTTCCGGCATTATTGACCCAAGTTCCTATACCCTTATGGGACAACAGCGTGTTCGCGATGCCACTGGCGTTGCAAACACTCATAAGCGAGGGTAACTGTTAAATTCTAAATGGGCTGCATGCCTGCCTGCTGTTCTACAGCAATAAAAAAATTGGCAGTCATAGGAACTGCCGATAGAAGTGAAATCTTATAACTTAGAATTTTAGTATTAAAATTTAAAAATTCATAATGTTTAAATTTAAATTATCAACATCATTACATAATGCATTCAATTTTACTTGTAAAGATATACACAGCACTAATGTTGCACAATACGTCACCTGTATAGCTACAGATATACTCTTACTGCTCTTACGCATGTCGGTGACGCGAACTCACAAGATTTCACCCATCTAAAAAGTGTTCAACGCTACTTAAAAAGTTTTACTTAACCTACTGTATTCTGTTTTAATTAATAATTGCTTGCGGTCTTACAACGTAGCTAGGGTGGGTGGTTTTGTCGCCTTTTACGACATGCCGACCCCGGCCTCAGAGATCAGTATTCTTTCTCCACCTCTGCACGGATAAAAACGTACTTTTCTATAGGAGAGGCTTGAGCCCAGCACTAGGAAGTTTTGGGCAATTTTTTTTTATATTGATCGTCAAATGTTAGCAGGTTGTGCTAATTGTTAAATAATAGCAGCGTGTGTGAAAAATTTCATAATGATCTGTTTACAAACCGAAAATTAGACTTTCTCCACTATACTTACCTGTTATTATAATATTAAAATACGCTTAAGATTTTTAAGTTAATCTTTAAGCTATGTTCAAGGGAAAACTAGAATAAATAAATATAGATTTTGCTCTTCTCTAATTTAATTTTCAATAAATACAAAATACTGAGAAACAACAGTAAGCTTGATATTGCTCGTGAACAAATATAACGGGTTTAAGTTTAGTAGTCTCCGTTTGATCCAAAATCAGAATTGAACAATCAGGTAACAACTCCAGCAAGTGTCCATCGCTTCAAATTGAAACACTAAGAGCAATGTGAGGATACGAGTTACCTCAGTGGCGATTCCTGATTACTATGATTATCTGAAGTGATTTTTATATGACGATCTCTCAGGTTGAGTAGTTAAACCGTTAACTACTTGGGTTACTACCGGGATCTATCTTGGTCGAGAAACGATTCTCGGCAATAGAATCGAAAATAAATTTTCCAATATTTTCTCTTGATCTATGAACAGTCAAACCAGTCAAAAGCTGTTATGTATTGAGATTTTCTCGTTGTTTTGGTTTATATAGACAAAAATACCAATAACACACTCTGCTGATTAATACATTTCACGATACATTCTTGCTTAAAATGCGTTGTATTCACGAGGTAGACTTTTTGATGATGCCACAATGAAGCATTTAAGCTTTCGTCTTGTTTTACATTCCTTTTATTCTTTTTATCTATTTAGTATTGTGTAAATAATTTACGATTTCTACTGTTATTATTTCAATATTCACCATAACTCGCACATTTTCTCGTCTCTTCTTTAGCAGAGCTTTATGATCCTCTCTTAAAATAGATGTATTTATAACAATGAACCCACTGCTTTGTATATTAAAAAACTGAGCATATGATATGTAAATTAATTAGTAGAATGTAACACAATAAATACTTGTTTATACTCAGTTTGGTTGAGTACTTTCTCTAACACAGGTTAGAGAAAGTACTCAAAAAACTTTTTCCAAACATACTTTGAGATACTCCGAGCAGATAACCCTAACAACTTGACCCAAGTGGTTCTTAGATATATAAACTAAAAGGTTTGGTCGAACAAGAATCAGATCAGAGTTGCTTGGGGGTTCTGGGCCTCCAGATCCAGACCGACTAACGGTGGAGATCAGCCGCCCGCACTTAATGGTCTGGATCTCGCGGAGACGTGGGATCATATTGTATAGACTGGTGCAGATATTGGCACGGCTGCTTCGGTAAATAGCTGCACCAGATTGCTGGTTAGGAACCTACCCTGGCCTGTTGGCAATGCGATGCTCCCGTCGACAACGTAGAACACACGGTGTCAGAGTATGCGGTATGACACAGAGGCGCCACCCATCCGCAAGAGGCGGAGTGGCAGAGGTAGACGCCGATATGCACATTTTCTCCCGCTCTAGTAAGTGCTGTTGGCCTTTGCTAGCTGGAAGGGCCGGGGGGCTTAACCTGTAATGACACCAATGGGGGGGCTGTCCCAATTCCGACTTATCACTTGGTCGAGAAAATGTCACCCGGGACACCCCATTTCTAGGCGCGCGCACGAGCCGGGGCGTCGCAGAGCAGTGACCATGTCGATCCTGCGATGTTCCCATTCATGGCTCTGGGTGACGACCGGGGTTTTAGTGTATATGCCGTCGCGGCTATCACTTGCTAGCCAGTCTGGGTGGCCGTAGCAATATTAGGACGTAGAACCCCACATAACTCCGACGCGGTACTGGTAACTTTTAGTTTCCTCGGTATAGAATTAAAAATTAACGAACAAGAATACAGAAGTTATTTAACTTCTAGTAGTCCAATAATGCGACAGAATTTAAAGTATAGCCAAAGGGTATCCGCACCAAGTAAATCAACGGCACAACCTCAGACAGGGTTTCCGCGCAAACGGCACTCATGCAATTATCTAATTACGTCGCGCAGCCATCGCGTCGTGTCAAACATGGCGGACAAACAGCGCTGGCGTCGCAAGGATTACGTTGTTTGCGTAATTTGTTAAGCTCTAAGATTGTATAAGCATACAATATTCTACACGAGCGGTACATGTGTGGCGACTATGAAGTTATTATGTAAATTTATTTGCTGATTGGCTCCGTTTGTGCCGGAGACTTGATTGAAGTTTGGTGCATTAAATTTTAAATGAGATATAGAATTCTAATTTTTTTTATTAATAAATTCCCTAGCATTTAGAGTTAGGACTTTTTCCTCTTTTTTTCTTACTCATTTATTTTCTACAAACTTATTTACAAATATAATCTAAATCAAAACTTATTACAATCAAATATAATATTACTATGTTACCTTATCTTAAAATTACTATTTCTTTATTTACTTTATTATTTACTATTTCATGTTTTAGTACTTGGCTTTATACGAGTATAATGCTACTTCCCTTATTTTATTAACTAGTTAGTATACGTAATAACATTTCTTATTTCTATTCCTTACTACTTTTATTAATTTACTACAATACTTTATTAACTTTTTTGCATCAGCTGTTCTTCAATTTCTAAATTAAGCACATTTCCTATATGTTTGATATATCGGAGTTTATGTCTGAACTTTTTTTTGTAAATTTAAAATATAAGACATATTGTCTCGTGTCTTAATGTCCTATGATCCCTAAATGAGGCAGAGGGCATCCACAGTACTCTGCCATCGCGTTCTATAGTGGACTACGCATTTGGCCTCAGACCACGTAAGTCCGATTTATTTTAATTCCGCTGCCTTCAAGCGCCTCCAGATATTCTTCGGTCGGCCACGCTTCCTCTTGCCTTATGGAGTTCATTCCAGCGTCTGCTTTAGAATGTGATTTAGAACTCTTGTAAGGGTGTAACCGATCCACTTCCACTTTCGGCGCTTGATCTGTTCACCGATCTTCATTCTATATTTTGTAGACTTGTATTTGTATTTAATACAAGTCAAGATACATATTATGCACATGTTATGTTTAAGGTTCTGAATAAATGTATTTTATTGCATACCGTATTCACGTGTTAAGTGACACTAGTTATTTTTAAATCTACTATTTTTTAAACCTGGCAGTAGGTATCATTACGAACATGAACGTTTAATTAACATAATATAGTATATTCCCTCCTATAAATCAATTATAATTAATCACGTCTATTAATTTTTTATTGAAATACTATAATAATCATAAATTGGGGCGGTTTATTGGGGCGTGTATTTCCAATAAGTTCAATGCTCTTAAGTAATTGGATATTTATTCTAATTACAGAGATTATTGACCCCTGTGGTCGAGAAATCAAACTATTGTCTGCTTCTATGTCTGTCTCAATGATTTGGGATTCGATCCTGGATGTCTTTTGTTACAAGTTACATAAGCATAATTTGTACTGTTGGCTGATTAGAATTGAATGTATTTTTGAATGACTTCATAAAACAGGTTCTGTATTAGACACGTACATTTATATGATTATATTTGCTAGTTCAAAATTACATAATGTATTTGGATGGTTTGAGATCAACATATTCACATGTACGTCCTAAATTGAAGGAAACTTAAAATTACAATACGATCTGCATTAAAAATATTAATTTAATTTCAACCTCAACACCGTAAGTTTAATATGTAATATAAACCTGCTCATCACCATTATCATCATCATCATCTTGGCGTTAAGTCTCGGTTGCACACCAAACTTCCGTTTCGGTGCTCGAAGGGCGTTTTTGACATTGTTTCTTCACTTGCACGGTCTTCAGTGGGTTCATTTACATGCAACCTTTTACGATGTCAAGTCAGCAGTTTTTGGGGATATCCTTCATGCCGGGAACTGGTGGAAGTAGCTTTGGATAGACAGATAGATTTCTTCCCCACCTGTACATGCTCATCTAGGAGTATTACATAAACGTTTCAAAACCTAGAAATTCGAGTACATTTTGAAGGCGTCACAGGTTATTTGCTACTAAACTTCGTTTGGCGCTAGTAATATCTTAGAAACAACAAACGCTGTTGTATTATCATCAATCTACTCCAGATAACATAGTTTCTATAAAACAAACATTTAAAATTCACAAATTTCACCACCCTTTTAAACATCCCCTAATAATAGTTTCGTAAAAAGTGAATAAATCAAGTCATGTAAAAGCAATATTTCCAAAGTCCGTTCACCCCTTTTAAAAGCAGTTATTAAACGGAAACGGGTAGTCTGTTACGTGAAATTTATAACGCGTTGCAAGCCTCCACGGCGGGGGTGGAGATTGGTTAATGCGGGGGCTGAGTACGTATTTAGTGTGGACTGGCTAAAGGCTTAGTAATCGATACGTGCAAATCCTTTGAAGTTTCGATGGATGTGAAAAATACTCTTAATTATTTTTTGAAACAAAAAATATTAAATATTGTATTATATAAGTAAATAAAATAAACGTATTGTGGCTATTCAGGGCTATTCCGTCTCAAAGTAAACAAACAGAGCGTTTATGAGTAAAACACAACTAGTATACTATATTATATTATATACATTTATAAATAAATACATATCATACAATACACTCGGACTTCCCACTGGAATCGAACCCGTGACCTCCGCAGGCGTTCCGACGTGCTCCACGGAGGTCGTCAAATGTGTAGTACCTATCGTTTGAAATGATAAATACATTGATATTATCATTTATAATATAGTTTTTATATTTAAAGTTGGTTATCGACTACAATCGTTCGACTGCAAGAGATCTGTTTTTTATTTTGCTACCTATTATTGCTGCACTTTAAAGGCCGTGGACTCCTTTGGCATACATCCATTATTCATTCTTTAATTGATGAAATTATCACCATAAAATCAAATAATAGATTTAGCTATTTTTTTACAGAGAAGACTACGGTCTCTTCATCGCCTCGGAAAACCTTATCTTTCAGCCTCACCTATCCTTTAGCACCAGCTCAACCTCCATGACAATCTATGCAGCTAAAAATAGTCATAAACTGAAACGCCTGTGGGGTTCACGAATTCGATTCCCATCCCAAATCTGAGTGTTTAAAAAAAAGAACATAAATTTATCAGTACCTAAAACACAAGCGTTTTGCCGACCGTTTTGGGACTAGATGGAGTTCTGTAATTTAATCATAGAATATATACTTATCTTGCTCTCCCCTTACACTAACATACATACATTTAATTGAATTTTTTATTGGATTAATTATTGTTACACGAAAATACAGAAAAGACTCAATAAAATTTCTTGTGTAACTTTATATCATATTGCTAAATTCATATATATATATATATATATATATATATATATATATATATATATATATATATATATATATATATATATATATATATATATATATATATATATATATATTCAATATGAACACCTGCTAAAAATAGGTTCCATTGAGCTTTAAATGAAATGATATTAATATAGAAATATTAAAATCTTACATACATATATGCAAAAGAGCAGTCGTCGGACATATTCAAATAAAAAAGTTCGTTGCTCCATTGCTTTTTATTTGACAAAATGATTTTTAGAAATTTAATATAGCGTTCGTAATATGACTCAATTTATTAAGGCATTTAACTTTTTTCAATAGCATCTTATTACTAAAGCTCGTGGAATTTCAAATTTTCACTGGCATATATATATATATATATATATATATATATAATGCAAATACACTAAATTTATGCCACAATAGTCAAATATATAACATTGTAAATTTTCTGATTTCTTCAGAACATACCCTTAAAAACTTTCAAAGTCGAAATGTACAAGATTTTATCACGCCCACACGCTATCCCAAAATCCAGGGCAGACAAAGGCACTTCCTGTTGGCCCAACCGGAAGTAGCCACTATCACCCTCTTGTGTGTCTTATCGGAAACTAGAATTTTCGTCGTTAGGGTATCTTGTTTAAGATTTATGGGCGTTGTGTACGAGCAACTGATACAAGGCTGACCCTAAAGGGAAAATTCAAACACGTTAGAAGAAGGGCTAATAGACGCGTGTCAAAAATAAATATAACGGGACAGCTCACACAGCGTCATCTAGTAGCACAGTAAATAGCATAGCACTTGTGTTAAGGGTACTAGACCACTACTACTTAACTATGTACTTTTTTTTAAATAACATATTATACATAAACGGATCTGGAATGAGCTTCCGGCTGAGGTTTACTCAGCGCGGTACGATATGGGGTTCTTCAAAAAAGGCGTTATAAAATTACTCCGAGGCCGGCAGCGCGTTGGTAAGAGTACAGGAACTTGGGTCACTAATGCCGGAACACAACACAAGGTTATTATGGCGGCATACTTGAGACCAATTCTGCGGTGACACTCACTCGACTCCCATGATAAAATAGGTAAACTTAAAATGTAGTAACAAAAGCCCTTGGCTACCCACTGCTGTGCTTGGGCCTTGAAAAATCCGTTGGTATACTCGTGATATTTCTCTTAGTATTGGATTAAACACACCTAAGTATCACAATGTTTTCCGAGCTATACTGCCCTAGCCACCGAAACAGAAGTTTGAGTTGTAACCGGGAAGTAACGCTCAGATGATGATGATGATGATGACTGCCTCAACGATGCATGCCTTTGTAGAAACCAAACCTGTGATCTCTAAGCTACGTGACCGTACGTAAGTTGTAGAATCGATGAGAGTGAATTTATTTTTTCCAGCATAAAAATTCATCTTACCTTAGTTTTGAAACAAAAAAAAACACGCTTTTATAGTTAATGATACTAAAAAGTAAGAAATTATACTTAATACAAGAATAAAATTACTGACGAGAAAGTTAATGTCACTGTTAAAATACTAGAAAGCGTGGGGTGCTCGATATCAATCGTTGTAGTTTAAAAATATAGTACAAAGCACCCCACGCTTTAGAACAGTGACATTAGTTTTCCCGTCAGTAATTTTATTCTTACGTTAAGAATTATTTTTACTTTTTAGTTCGATTAACTAAAAATGTGTTTCTTAGTTTTATTAACTACTAGCAGCCCGTCCCAGCTTCGCACGGGTATTTACAAAAAATTAAAAATTAAACCCTTCTATTTTTTTTCGGTCTCGGGGAAAAACCTCTCTTGACGGGTTATCCCGGCCCGGGGGGACCGAGGGATATAAGGGACTCCGGAAAAGATGTTCGACCCACTAAAAAACCCCGCTGTTCTCCTATCGTCTACGCCCGGGCCCACGGATATATGGCCTGCCGATCTCGTGGCCCGGGCCGGCGCTGGCCCACGCTTTGTCTTAAAGCGGGCCCCTTCTAAAGTGCTGGCGCCAGGGGTCAGGGTTTCGTCCCCCCTGCGCTCTCTTGTAACAACTCTAGGAGTTGAGGGGGGCTGTGGAACAGCACGCGGCCTTCTCCCTCGCGGCAATAGTGCGGGCGGCGGATCCTCCCCCGAGGGGCCGCCCGCGGCCGTTTTCTACGGCGGCCGGAGATCGTTGCCCGCCCTCCGGCGCCAACGACGCGGCCTACGTTGGCGGGAGGGGAGTGCGGTGGTGGACTCCCGCTCCCGTTCCGCCGCCTCCCTTGCAGACACTACTGCCTCGCAAAAGGAGGCGACGGCCGTCCATCCAGGATCGCCTCCGACCATGGACAGAACCAGGGCCGGGAGTGACAGGTCCGCGGCCAATTCCGGACGGGACTCGCATCCCCGTCGCGTGCTAGTCAGGCGTGGGTACGACTACCAGACGACACACCAGAAAAAGCAGAGTCGCCTGACGTCGTAGCCGGCCCAGCAAGACCAACCGACAGCGAGGATGCAATTCCCGCCCCGGGAACACTCTGTGCAGGCGCAGTCGAAATAGGCATGGTTTCGACTACCAAATCAGGTCCCAGGGTAGAATCCGGGACCCCAATCAGTATTCGCAATCATCCCACCGGGGACCACGCCACGAACAGAGAGCTAAGTTGGAAAGGATGTAAGAGACGGAAAGAAAGGTAGGACTCTGTAGCCTCGAACGGAGAGGGGAGTGAAGCGACGGATGCTCGGGCACCTCGGGTACGCACACCCGTGCACTCCTCGGACAGAGGAGCGCCCCTGAGGGCAAACCCTTCTATTTGCGTCAGGTTACTAAAAAAATAAAATTATAAAGAAAGTTTGAATATTATTATTTCTATGAGCTTTTATTTTAATGATTTTTTTTGTTATTACTTTTTATTTATTTTTCGTTATTTTTCAATAAGTATTCTAATTTTTGTAAAAACCCCAGTGACGCACGCCTACATTGCATAAGGTGCTGCCTAGCTAACCGAACAGGGTGAGCGGCTACCACGCAACATTTTTCTAATACTTACATTTTTAAACTCGTGATATCTTTCGAATGGAATATCCGAATTGAATAATTCAAAAAGTTATATAAAGGTATTGAAACAGTTTTGAATATGAAGTAATTTATTTTGATAAGGATTAATACCAAGATCCAAATAAAGAGTATTTTCTAGGGGCGGCATTTCAATTAAATTTTTAAAATAAAAGAACACTTATTGTAGCATAACTATAATAGTTAGATATATGCTGTCGCGACACTTTTTGTAAATAATGATGTGTTCTGCAAAGTTGTAATACATTATTTTATTCTATCATCAATAGTTTTCGCAACGCACGCGATTTAAATAATATTTTAGGTAATTTTTTTACACTTTGGGTTACATTATTGGAGTTTTAGTAAGGATCCCTAATTTTTTTGAAAATATAATATAGCCTATGTCACCGGGGGATATTGTAGCTTCCCAACAATGAAAGAATTTTTTAAATCGGGTCAGTAGTTTCGGAGCCTATTCAAAGCAAACAAACAAACAAACAAACAATCAAATCTTTCCTCTTTATAATAGTAGTATAGATAATTTATTTGTTGTCAATTCAACATCGGTAAATGTTTTTTTTATTAATTTAACGCCATCTTCCAACAGAAAGAAAAGAAAGCGTTATTACTGATGATTCTGATAAGGACTATGGGACAAAATTATAGAATTTATTTATTTTCATTGTCTTGACAAGTGTGCAAAATTTGGAATGTTTTTGATCGTTCAAAGTGGGTAACAATCGAGTCCGAAAATTCAGTTACGTAGATACATACAGATCAGATAGCATAAAGAGTCCGTTGACTATTTGTATCCTTATAGAATCCCTAAATATTGTGATAGATATAATATTAAATAAATAGGTATATGTTAATAATTAAGTACGGAGAATTAAAAAAAAAATCATACTCGTATAACAACAAACACAAATAATATTTACATTTGGCATTCCATATCTTACGTGAACAAAGTCCAATGCTCATCTAGTATAATCACTGTAACAGATAACATTAGCGTCCAGACCAGTGACAGTAAACAGACAAATCCTAATGTTGCCTGAAAGAAGTTGATTTAACGATAACGCCAATTATACAATCTTTGTTGTTGTATTTGTCCAGTATTTATTCTGTGTGTTGTTCAATAAAGAGTTCATTCATTCAAAATAACTACACGGTAATCAAAAGTAAGCAAGTACTTGAATTAATCATTGATATCTTCGTCGCGGAAGTTTCTAGAACTCATCCCTAGGGAGTTGGTTCGATTCCCGAGTGGGAATGGTTCGTCTTTCCAGTTTATATGTAAATCGCGTCCTCCCCGGCAGTGTTTCAAACTGTTTATTGTTATTTCTTGATTCTTGTTTAATTCTCGTTTGTATTACCATTTTGAGATTTCAATTTGAATATTTTGGGGGATTGTTTGTTTGCTTTGTATGGTGTTTAGAGTCGTCGGTAGGCATCTTGCATCGTTACGCTGTATGATGATTATACAATATATATATGAGTTCATTTAATTATAACTTGGACGTAAGCGCTCCTGGCGATTATTTTGTAAATTGCTTAGATGGACCAGGCCACCAAAGCAGACGAGGAGGTTAACACTTAGTCGATTAACAGGAAAATGAAATCTCGCAAATCCCTCTATTTAATTTCGATTTTGACCTCCTCGTTCACTTTGCTTGCCTGGTCCTTTTACACATCAAGACTATCAAGGCAATGCTGTTTGATGGAAGTTTTATTTTCCTTTCGCTGAGTATAATTAAGTTTTTTTTCTTAGACTATCTCAAACCTTGACAAAAATCTCAGTCATTGGACAGGCGCCGACGCAAATAACTACCAATTTAAACCTATATTACCTATTTACCTGTTTGAACCTATTATCTTCGCTGGAAAACAATACATAGTTATTAACGATTTATCAAACCTCATTATATTATTTCATTTGATTTTATGGCGCAATGAACATATCTTAGACATTACTCCAGCCGTACAGTCTATATCCGTCAGTGTATATCCGTACAGGGGCGGAGAATGAATACTAACCTCTGTGGCCGGGGTCGGCCTGTCGTAAAAGGCGACAAAACAACCCAACCTAGCTACGTGGTAGGGCCTCAAGCCCGTCTGGATGGCGACCACCTTTGTTCTTAAGTATGCCGCCATAATAACCTTGTGTTGTGTTCCGGCATTAGTGACCCAAGTTCCTGTACCCTTATGGGACAGCAGCGTGATTGCGATGCCACTGGCGTTGCAAACACCTATAGGCGACGGTAACTGCTAAATTCTAAGCGGGCTGTCAGCCTGTCTGCTGTACTACGCAATAAAAAAAAAAGCCTCAGTTGTATTAGTGTATGCGAATCAATCTTTAGTATGAATTTACAGCAAACGTACACTGTCTCGTGTGTCTATATAGCTGGTATAGCTGTGAAGATGTCACTGTCTATACACGAGAGCCACAGGCGAGCGTAGGCGACAGATATAGATCGGTGATATACGTGGACATTACCTAGTGAGTTAGGTAGGCATCCATACAAACTATAATTAGGTTATATAGTATTTTGAAATATTAGGAAATTGATTTCAATTCTTCATGTCATTTCCCAAACATTCAGCGAAAGGCCATCAAACATATTTTTGAAATGCATGCTGAAGAGGCTGTAGGCCGGTCACGTCTGTCTCAGGACCGATGGGTGCATAAGCAAACGAGCCCTGGAGTGGAAACCGTGTCTCGGCAAACGTAGAGTAGGACGCCCCAAGCCTGATGGAGCGATGACCTGCGCAAGGTTGCCGATCGGGGCTGGATGGGAAAAGCTACGGATGCTATGGAGAGAGATGGGAAGCTGTGGAGGCCTATGTCCAGCTGTGGACAATGAACGGTTGACGACGACGATTGACTGCGTTATAGTATGTAACTGACAATGGGTTCGGATTTTCGACTTGCAACATAAGCTAATTGTTGCTATATCTAATATGCTTGTTCTGCGATCATTCCATTCTTCGCTGTCATTTTTCATTTTAACTATCCAATCCATTGAATTCTTCAATCTACTAAAATACTTTTCTAAAATTTTCATTCTGTGTAGTCATTTTTATGCTATCTTTTATTTGTTTACTAATTTCTATTAAATGTTTTCTTCTGTCCAGTGTGTCTTTAACGTTGATTAAGTGATTTAAGTGGATTCTAGCCTCTAGTAGTTTTGTGATATTTGTTGTTAGCCATTTTCTCGGTTCAGTTTTAGTATTTCCAGTTAGTTGTATTTGGGTTTTTATTATATTTTCTATCCAGTTATATTCTTCTTGTGTTCCTACTTCTTTTGTGTTAGATTTGTAGTCTGTGAATTTGTCTTTTAAATCCATTATTATTTGTTCTAGGTGATGTTTTCCAAGCTTTACACTTCTTAGGCTGTGTCTTGGTCTAGGCTCTTTTGGTTGATTTCATGCCAGTTCTGTTCTGATTATGATTAGTATTAAAGTTCAAATTCTTAATTTCAAATTCTTAAAGTCAAATTTTAGAGAAATGTGTCGAATACTTACATACTGCATAACTTTTATTGATTACAGCAAAGCTTTTGACTCCTTTCTAAATAAAAAAAATTGAGAAGAATTAATGGAACAAGGAATTGAACTGAAATATTTATTCGATTAGTAAAAAACGTGTACAGCCATAGTACAGCTAGTATCCAGTTAGAAAAGAAAAGCCAACCATTCAAAGTAGAAAAAGGCGTGAGACAGGGAGATCCCTTATCTCTAAAATTATTCTCGGCAGTACTGGAATTTATTTTCAAACAACTCAACTGGGAAACTTTCGATCAATGTAGAAGGCATACCGCGTAGTACTGAAAATTAAAAGACTCAAATGGAGATGGGCAGGGCACACAATAAGGGATCATGACAAAAGGGGTAAGAAAGAAGGTGATAATATAGTATACCAGAGAGGGTAAAAGGAAAAGAAGCAGACCGCAAAAAAGGTATGAAGATGATATCAGAGAATTGGCAGAAGTGATGTGTAACAAAGTGGCTCAAGAAAGAAAAGAATGGAAATGGTTATATATATATATATATATATATATATATATATATATATATATATATATATATATATATATATATATATATATATATATATATATATATATATATATATATATATATATACGAGATATATCTCTAAATAAAACAAATACATCGTGTCTTATACCAAGTAAAATATTTCCAATGAAATATTACTTGCAAGCCGCTGCGACACCAAGTTTTAGGTTCAATTCCTTACCGTTATACAGATCACGGTGGTCAGATCCTTATCTTGTCTGTATATGGCCTAGGTTTAACTGGTCCCCCATTCCTCAAGTTAACGCAAAATGAAAACTCATTTTTTTCGTTTCAAAAATGGATGAATGAATTACACCTTGGCTTATTTCTTGAAAAATACAAAAATTTTGGTACCTAAATAAATGTATTTTATAAATAATATAAAACAGTTATTGTACAAATGAATACAATAATACTCGTTTTCAGCCCTCTCGGGATGAATCGGGACTGTATCATAGGTTCCATATATGATTTCTATTGACTCGGATGCTTGTGACAGCCCTAAGGCTATTATTGCTTCAGTCCCTTTATTATTGAGTGAAATAAATGTAAAAATATATTTTTAGCGTTAGGGTTACCTACATTTAAATACTGCAGAAAAGGTTGTATTCAATATTCAATAGCAGCACAGTAAACTTAAATTTGAGATGATCAACAATCAAGATTATTGTGTTAAATTGCATTTTGACACAAAATTAAAGTTGGATATTTTTTTAAAGTATCAATCTAGAGGTTCAGGTTTTCCCTCGCCTAATATGGATATTATAGAATAATTTCCATATACCGACGATAAAGGAAAACCTCGTGAGGGAATCTGCATACTAAGTTAATTAGTACCTAGTCAGGTCATAAGTATTGTCACACAGTAAAAACTTTTCTTTTAGAATGCTGGCCACAAAAAAGTTTATTGAATTAGAATTTCGAATTGTTCATGAAAATAAAAATGTATAACTTTTAGAATTTTACTCATTTTTAAATATGGAGTGGACGCTTAAAGAAGACCGTGTTGCAGTTATTGCGTTGCATCGTTGCGGTTACGCGCCAATTCAAATTTTTAACATACTGAAAAATTTGAATATTACCAAAAGATTCGTTTATCGTACCATCAAACGATACAATGAAGACTCTAGTGTAGATGACAGGTCAAGAAGTGGTCGCCCTCGGTCTGTTAGGACTCCAGCAGTGATAAAAGCTGTGAAGGCACGAATTCAAAGAAATCCCAAACGTAAGCAGAAACTGTTGGCCCTTCAGATGGGGTTAAGCAGAACCACGGTGAAAAGGGTGTTAAATGAAGACTTAGGGCTTCGGTCATATCGAAAAAAAACAGGACATCGTTTGAATGCTCGTCTAATGGACCTGAGACTGAAGAGATGCCGCGCTTTGTTGAAGCGGTACGCGGGAAAAAAATATCGGGAAATTCTTTTTTCGGATGAAAAAATGTTTACCGTAGAAGAGAGCTACAACAAACAAAATGATAAGGTGTACGCACACAGTAGTGAAGAAGCGAGCAACCGTATTCCGCGTGTCCAACGAGGTCATTTTCCATCCTCGCTCATGGTATGGTTGGGAGTTTCTTATTGGGGCTTAACAGAGGTACATTTTTGTGAGAAAGGTGTAAAAACGAATGCTGTTGTGTATCAAAATACAGTCCTGACGAACCTTGTGGAACCTGTTTCTCATACCATGTTCAATAACAGGCACTGGGTATTCCAACAAGATTCGGCGCCAGCTCATAGAGCGAAGAGCACACAAGACTGGCTGGCGGCGCGTGAAATCGACTTCATCCGGCACGAAGACTGGCTCTCCTCCAGTCCAGATTTGAATCCGTTAGATTACAAGATATGGCAACACTTGGAGGAAAAGGCGTGCTCAAAGCCTCATCCCAATTTGGAGTCACTCAAGACATCCTTGATTAAGGCAGCCGCCGATATTGACATGGACCTCGTTCGTGCTGCGATAGACAACTGGCCGCGCAGATTGAAGGCTTGTATTCAAAATCACGGAGGTCATTTTGAATAAACTTTAATGTCATAAGAATCTATGTTTTGTTAAGTTCATTTTGGTATATGAATGGTTACATAATTAATAAACTTGTTACAATTATTTTACATTAAACATGTGACAGAATTTATGACCTGACTAGGTATATGCAACCCGCCAATCCGCCTTGACCAAGCGTGGCGGATATTCTGTCCGTTCTCTCTAGGCCGGAGCCCAGCTGTGGTATTTTTTAAACCTGAAAATATAGTTATTAGGTCCAAACTTTAGTGAGGTTTTACGTTATCGATCTCGCATCACTCTTTCTTTTCTTTGGAGAAGAGGCAAAACAAAATAGATTATATAAATGCGATCTAACTAGATTTTTAAATGAGACTGTTACTACGTAATCTCCAACTCTAAAAAGGAAAGTAGAAAAAGATATTACTTAAGCCTTACTCGAGGCTGTAACATGATCGCATGGCCCTATCAAACTACCTCCGTGGCGCAAAGGCTTTTGCTTGTCAGAACGCTTGCGGAGTGCATAAATTTGATTCCTGTACCTTGTTATTTAACATAATATATTTACTTATTAAAAAAGTATATTAATTGTCTAATACCTAGAACACAAAAGCTCTACGACTTGCTTTTGGATTAAAGGCGGTTTGTAAATTGTTGGTATATTTATTATTCTTCAACTGGCTATATCTTCGAATAACTTCATGTTATTTATTGATTAAAAAGACAGTAGACAAACCGGTATGTACACGTATATAGGGCAACGCAATATCTAAGATCGTACAAACAAGGTTGACCAAACAACCTCTATAAAAGAGAACCCTTTGATTTTGTATTGGTATATTTATTGTTAGAAGTTTCTAGACAATATTCAAGATTACATCACTTTGTTTTCTTAACTTCTGGTGTTAAATTACTTTTGATTTATACTCGTATTATTTTATTAAACTGTTACGTAGGACTAATACAAAACGTGTATGCCTTATACGTTGTTTTATTGTGTCTTGCATAAACATCTTGTTATTGAACATTGTTATTGTTAAATTAAACGACGTAGCTCAGGTTTTATCAACTATTTATTATAAAACTAGCACGAAATACAATAAGTAATACACGGTCGCTTGATATCACGTAGTAGAGAGTGACAGCTATTTGTTAGAAAGCGCAATTGCATAAATAGGCGCGAAATTCAAAATTACATTCAACACCCTCCATGAATTTAAGCCTCATTATGACAATAACAAGTACATAATAACTAATTAAATTAGACAGTAACTCACAAATTGACAAAGAAAAAAAAACTGAGTATACATTATAGATATAGTATACATTTATTATATTATACAAATTGAAAACTGAGTTATATATACATTATTCCTGAGTCAGTGAGAAAGTACACAATATGTTTTATAATAACAACTTTAAACATCAGTTCTGAATCAATTCGAAACTGAGTTATATGACACTGTAGACGATGTGCCAAGCCAAAATATAAAATAAAATAAATTAAAAATGTACATATATAATATAAAAAAATTATAAATAAATACCCTATATTTGAGATATATTCGGCTCGGATATTTCCAAAAACTACCGTCAGTGCCAGTTGCCGTCAGTCGGAACAACCGCGCCGCGAACATTGTACTTGCCCTAATCAGTAAAAAGTGTTAAAAAATTGTGATAATCACGCCGCGCATTACCAGCATCGTGTACAGACACCATTCCAAGCTTTGACCTTAAATATTGAAATTTATCTTTAGATAATGCTTTTGTAAGTATATCTGCAAACTGACAATCACTACTAACATACTTTAATACAATTATCTTTTGCTGATACTTTTCTTTAATAAAGTGATATTTTATTTCAATATGTTTACATCTCTTATGGAAATTAATATTTTTAATGACACTGATAGCACTTTGGTTATCTAAATTAAGACACACAGAGTTCTGTTTATATTCACTAATGTCACTTAAAAACTGTTTGATCCACATTGTCAATTGGTAGCAGCACAGGCTGCCATAAATTCTGCCTCTGTTGTAGACAGGGCCACTGTTTGTTGTCTTTGGCTGGACCAAGTCACAGCCGCCCCATTCTTGATGAATACATGATGATGATGTCCTCCCAGACGTATCCGTCGACGGCGACACCCTTAGCTCGTCCTTGCCTGGGCTCTTGCATGAGCGCGAGCATGACTCGCAAAACCAAATTTTGTTATGAAGGTCCTATTACAAGAAGCGCAGTAAAGAGACCCACTTGAATTGCGAGTATAGTTGTAGGAGGGCTTGGGTCGAGTTTTTCGGATCAGGCGTTTGGCGTCAAGGTTTTCAAGACGGGAACGCTCAAAGTTTTCTATACCCGTGTTGACAGCAGTTCGCCACTCCGACCTCTGCGTTGCAAGCTCCTCCCATGACTCACTAGACATGCCAATTGCAGTCAAGTGGCGTTTTACGACATCCCTGTAACGCAGAAACTGTCCTCCAGGCTTTCGTTTACCTGAGCTAAGCTCAGAATAAAATACCTTTTTTGGTAATCTGGAAGACTCCATGCGTACAAGGTGTCCACACCAGCGTAGTTGGCCTTTCATTAGCATACACTCCATTCCAGCGAGCTTAGCTCGACGTAGAACCTCCGAGTTTGGCACACGATCCTGCCATCTCACCTGAAGAATCGCCCGAAGACACTTCATGTGGAAGGTATCAAGGCGTCTGATATCTCCCTTGTAAAGACACCAGGTCTCCGAGGCATAGAGCAACAATGGTAAGATTATGGCCCTGTAGACAGCGAGTTTTGTGTGGAGTTTCAGGTCATGTGATTTCCAAACTCGTCGGTTAAGACCACCGAAAGCCGCAGCTGCTTTGGCGACTCGCGCAGAGATCTCAGACTCGAGACGATTATCACTGCGCAAAATAGTTCCAAGGTACCGGAAGGTACCCACTTCCGGCAGTGGCTTTCCTCGTAGGTAAACAACACCATCGTCCGCAGATTTACCTTTCGCAGGTTGTTTTAGAATCTGGGTCTTAGAAGCACTGATTACTAAGCCGAATTTACGACAGGACTCATCTAATTTGTCCAAAAAACTCTGTAGGTCGCCCAAACTGTCAGCCATAAGGCAGACATCGTCGGCGTACAGAACATCTATTACTGAAACAGAGTCCATTTTGCGTTTTGCTCTGAGACGTGCGAGGTCGAAAACGCTTTTGTCCATGCGGACATTTATGGTAATCTTGCCATTACAGCTTTTAAGAGCGTCATTCATTACTGCAGCGAAGTAGATAGCGAAAAGGGTCGGAGCCATTACACAGCCTTGCTTGACACCGCTAGTGACTGGGAACCGGTCTGTAAAGTTGTTTTCGTGACGCACACGGGCTGTCATGCCCTCGTGGAACTGGCGCACTAAATTGACAAACTTTGCAGGACAGCCACATTTTTCCATAACAATCCAGAGGGCGGTCCTGGAAACACGGTCAAAGGCCTTTTCTAGGTCCACAAAACATAAATAGAGGTCGCGGTGTTGTTCAAAACTTTTTTCTTGAAGTTGCTTGACTACAAAGATGGCATCAACCGTACCTCTTCTAGGTCTGAACCCGCACTGGGTCTCCGGAAGGAAGCTTTCAGCTAAATTACTAAGGCGACTATTGAGGATGTGCGCCAGAATTTTGCCAGCTGTGGAAAGCAATGCAATGCCTCTAAACGAGCCACAATCAGAGAGGTCCCCTTTGCCTTTATATAGCTTGCTAATAGAAGCATCCTTCCAGTCCTGTGGAACCATCTCAACATCCCAAATCAGTTTGATAAGTTCAAAAAGTCCGGACCTGATACTCGGTCCACCGTATTTGAAAATCTCAGAAGACAAACCGTCCGAACCAGGTGATTTACCATTTTTTAAGCGGTTGATCGCAGTAACGAACTCGGCGTACGAAGGCGGGTCATCCAAGCCCGAAGCTGATGGCAAGCTCTCAAGTGAATTAATGTAAGACAGATCTGCTCCTTGACTACCGGGATTGAGCACTTCATTAAAGTGTTCAGCCCAACGAAGAAGAACCTCTTTTGGATCTGTTAACTTCTTAGCTTTATCTCGCGAGTAAACAGGGGCAGTCTTTTTAGCGCGGGGTCCGTAAACGGATTTTAGCCCTTCGAAAAATTTTGCTGTTTGGCTAGTGTCACCTAACCATTGCAGTTCTTCGGCTTTACGGCGCCACCAACTATCCTTTTGTTCTCGGATCTTTGCTTTAAGATCCTGCTGAAGAGACTTGCGCTGCCCTGCACCGACGACTCCTCTTAGAGCGAGACGATAGTTTTCAACAAGCTGCCGTATTTCCACATCAGAATCATCGAACCAGTCTTGATGTTTTTTATGTGGTGTGCCAATAACTCGCTGAGAAACACCATAGAGAGCCCTGGAATAAGTACGCCACCCGGCATCTACTGAGGTATTGTCATCAGTGCCGGGCATCGCTGCCTCAAATTCCGCATCTAGCTCACGACACAGTCCCTCATCACGCACCAAACGCGCACAAGCAAGTCTAGCCGGAATCCTGTGTTCTGCTCTACGCGGAGGCTTGTAGTAAAGCCTCATCCTGGATCTAATAAGACGATGGTCAGTCCAGCCTTGGGCACCACGCATTGCTCTTGTAATAAGTACATCTCTCAGGTCTCGCCTGCGTACAATGATGTAATCAAGAAGATGCCAGTGCCCTGAGCGTGGGTGCATCCAAGATGTCTTGTATTTATCGGGTAGCCTGAAGAATGTGTTTGTTATGCTGAGGTTGAATTCGGAGCATAACGTCAGAAGAGCAACACCGTTGGTGTTGCACTTACCTACTCCATGTCTCCCCAGTACGTTCTTCCAGGCAATATATTCTGTGCCAACACGCGCATTAAAGTCACCCAGCAGAATCAACTTGTCACAATCTGGAATCCCCAGCAAAACATCACGCAGATTCTCATAAAATTGAAGTTTGTCCTCATCAGGTGTTGTCATAGTAGGCGCATACACGCTCACAAGATGTAGGTATTTCCTGGGAGCCATGTGGAGTCGTAGTGTCATGAGCCTGTCATTGATCCCTTTTGGAGGCTCCACTAGCGATCTAGCGATGTTGTTTCGGATCGCAAATCCAACACCATTTGCGGCTCGTTCACTTGCAGGTTTACCCTCCCAGTAATACGTATATCCACCCAATTCCTCACAGAGTTCACCGCTATCCGCTAAATGTGCCTCGCTGACTGCGGCTATGTCAATGTTATAGCGGGACAATTCACGCGCTATGAGTGCAGTTTTCCGCTCAGGACAGAGGTTGCTTTCATTGTCCAGTAACGTTCTTACATTCCACGCAGCTAAATTTAAGAATGCATTTAATCTATTATTATGTTTCTTTCGACCGCTTTTAATTGGCGACCAGATGACCGCGGTTAGCCACCTGGGTTGCAGTGAGGCGAGCTTTGTTTAGGCCACCTTTTCTAGGCCCCTCCCCGGATTGGGGAAAGCAGTGCGATCCCTAAATAGGGCTGCTTTGTCGTCGGGTGAGCTGCCGTACCAGTTCTCTCGCCTCTAGTGAGTTCCAATACGACCATCACCACCCAACCGCCGTACGTGCAAAGATCTAGCTAGAGACCAAACTCACCCGCTCAGTCCCCACCGCCAGTCCTCATCGCCGTAGGACTTGCACTCTCCGTCCAGTAATGAGCCAGGGGTCATCAGCGCGGGAATATATTAAAGTGGGTAAGCATTTGCGCATACACGAACCCACTCTCTCGTCTTCCAGTCCTTGTTACCAGTGGGGCGGAAGTCCGCTACGACTGATTAGCACTAGAAGATGCAGTGACTGGCCGCATATCTCTTGGATCCCGACATACGCCCTATCAGGCATGTCACAGGTGCCCTGCTGCAGCGCCACGGTCGCCGGGTTTGAAGCCATACTGACGGTGTCCGCCTTCCGAGCCGCTGACTGCCAGTGACTGAACGGCGTGTATCCACATCATTTGCATAGTCTGCATCACTGTAGCCTGTGACGTCTGATGTTTGTGGAGATTGTGTATAGCACAACCCATACTCTTTTGTATCTTTCAAGTATTTGAAAATCCGTTTTACTGCATTCCAGTGGGTCTGATTGTAACAATTAAGGAACCGGCTCACCAGACTGACAGCAAACATGATATCGGGTCGACTCACAATGGCCAGATGCATCAAAGAACCCACTGCTTCTCTGTACGGTACATCCTTCTCACACTCTTCATTTCCTCTTTGCAACTTCATGTGGGGGTCAACTGGGACGCTGTTGGAATTGGCATTAGTCATGTTGAATTTAGCCAACATATGTTCTATATATTTAGTCTGATGTATAAATATGCATTTACTAAACTGTTCAATTTGCATTCCCACAAAGTTCTCAGGTTTGGTTAATATTTTAATTTCAAAGATGGTTCTTAATTCTTTAGTTATTTCCTGTAGAGCCAATTCATCCGGGGAAAATAACAATCCATCATCAACATATAAGCATAGATAGCATTTCCTTTTATTGACTTCACCAACATACACACATTGGTCTGCTTTGCTGTTGACAAAGCCAAACTTCTTAAGCACAGAGTCAAATTTACTATTCCAACACCGTGGAGCCTGCTTTAGACCATATAACGATTTATTAAGTTTACATATCATATTATCTTCATGGTACAGGCCCTCTGGTGGTTTCATGAATATAGTCTCATTAAGTTCTCCATAAAGAAATGCTGTTTTGACATCCAGTTGAATAATTTTTAAATTATTTTGTGCTGCAACTGAAAGAAGCAAACGTATAGAATCATACCTGACTGTCGGAGCATAAGTTTCATGGTAATCAATACCCTTGGTCTGTGAATACCCTTTTGCACACAGTCTTGATTTATACCTTGGACCCGTTGGTTCATCCTTAATTCGGAATACCCATTTACATGGTATAACTTTTGCATTCAGAGGTTTTTCAACCAATGTCCAGGTGTTATTTTTCTGATGAGCTTCCAGTTCCTCACCAATGGACTTAATCCATTTATCTTTCTTAACTGAGTTCACAGCCTCCGTGTATGTTACTGGAACATCTGAGTGAATATCTTTGCTTTGACACAGGTATGTACTTTCTTCAGAATCATCTAGTTTTTCTTCATTTCCCTTCTTTCTAGGTCTCAATGTTCTGTTGCTAACTATAGGGGAATCTAAACTGATGTCGGGTGAGTACTCACTGTCTGAAGATGTTTTATTTTCACATACAGTATCATATGAACTTGTTGAAGATTCTTCATCTATTTCAGTGCTATTATTTTCTTTACTTACATCAAATTTCGTTATAGGGTTCTTTTCTGACAGTTGTATAGGTACATAATCTCTTTTGACAGTAGATTCAAAAAATGTAGCATCCCTGCTTTTTATCACTTTTCTGGTGTTTGGTATTGTGAATCTATAGCCTTTACTGTGATCACAATAGCCAATGAATATCATTTTCTGTGCCTTTGGGTCCCACTTTTTACGCTTCTCTTGTGGTAAATGTACCATAGCTTCACAACCAAATATGCGCATGTGTTTTACATTTGGTTTCCGTCCAGACCACAGTTGTTCTGGTGTTTTGAATGACAGGGACTTGGTCGGAGAACGATTAATTATGTAGGCAGCTGTGTGTACTGCATCAGCCCAATATTGTTTTGGTAGTTTTGCATTAAGCAGCATACATTTCGCTCTTTCAATGAGGGTTCTGTTCATTCATTCTGCAGTCCCATTTTGTTCAGGAGTGTATGGTGTGGTAGTCTGGTGTATGATACCACTACTTTTTAAGTAGTCAGAGAATTCCTTACTGACATACTCTAGGCCATTATCTGTTCTAAGAATCTTAATGTGGCGATTCAATTGATTTTCTACTTCATTTTTAAACTCTTTGAATTTTCCTAGTGTATCACTCTTTTTGTTAAGAAAATACACATAAATCTTCTTAGTATAATCATCTGTGAAGGTCAGGAAATACTTGGCACCCCCTATTGTTTGTGTTTCCATAGGTCCACATATATCCGAGTGTACCAGCTGAAGAGGAACCGTTGATCTGCTTCCTTCACTTTTAAAAGGTAGCCGTGTTTGCTTACCTTCTTTACAGGTGACACATGTCAGACTTTCTGTATTTGCTGAGAAAGTTACATGGTCAGCATTTTCCGGCATTTTCTTTAAACTGTCGAAATTAAGGTGTCCCATTCTTTGGTGCCACAGGAAAATATCTTGTTCTTCAACATCAGACATGCATGCATAGCCTCCTCTAGGAGTGTTCAGCCGGTACATGTTGTTGATTATACTAGCTGTTGCTACTACCTGATTTTTACTGTTCATAATAACACAACCAGTTTTGTCGAATCTTACTTGGCCACCACTTCGAATAATCTGACTCACGGATAGCAGGTTAGTTGCCAGTTCGGGAACATATAGAACATTATTAAACAGGACCTTTTTCTCATGACCTTGATCATTATAAGTGTTCAAGTTTACTTGCCCTGAGGATTGCACAGATAATTCCTTGTTGTCTGCAACTCTTATTTTCTTTATGGAAGAGGTCGACTCACTCTGAAGCAAATCCTTGTGTTTGGTCATGTGCGAGGTTGCACCAGAGTCCACATACCAGGCATCATTTTGTGAGAATGATGCTACAAATACAGCAGCATATGACGAACTACTTGGTTTTTGTGTGTCTTTAGCTTTAGATTTGCATTCTGAACTTTTATGACCATATTTATTGCAAGTATAGCATCTGGGTCCTTTTGATGGCTTCTTATGGTTTTTCTGAGACTTTTTGTGTACTGCAAATGCCTTGGAGTCATTTTCAGACATTCTTACATCTTGTAATAACTTTGCCTTAATAGAATCTGAGGTAATTTTCATTCCGGAGCTCTCTATAGCTATTATCATAGGCTGATATGTATCAGGAAGACCGGAGAGTAGCAGTGTTCCCAGCCACTCGTCATCTACCTTAAAGCCAATGTTTCTGAGCTTATGAGCAGTACCCATTATTTTGCTTACATACTCCTCTACATTTTGACATTCACTTAGCGATGTATTACACAGATCACGCAGCAGACCAACTCGGCGTGTTAGCCCAGAGTCGTCAAATGCTGATGACAATTTCTCCCATACTTCTTTGGCAGTGCGAGCTTCTTGAATGTGCACATAATTTGTTGGATCGACTGAGAGTATTATCTTCGTCTTAGCTTTAGTGTCCCGTTTCTTATCTACACTTTCTGAGTTGTCTTCTATGCAATCCCAGAGTTCCTCATGTTGTAGGTAGGTTTGCATTGCAAAACGCCAGGTTGCATAATTTTCACGGCCAGACAGCTTTTCGATAAACGCGGGAGTATTATTTAGTGCCATTTTCAACAAGATAACTCAGTTCAATACGTAAATACTTCGCAATAGTCCAACAAGAAAAACACGTTCACACGAAAACGTTTCGTTTTTAGGTTAACTTCACTTCAATGTCTTTGATCACTGATTATAAGATTAGATTTTGCACTGTCTTTATTTCTGAGCTTTTCTGGGCCCATAACCTGTTAAATTAAACGACGTAGCTCAGGTTTTATCAACTATTTATTATAAAACTAGCACGAAATACAATAAGTAATACACGGTCGCTTGATATCACGTAGTAGAGAGTGACAGCTATTTGTTAGAAAGCGCAATTGCATAAATAGGCGCGAAATTCAAAATTACATTCAACAGTTATATTACGTAATTTTTATTTATTTAAGGCTGCTCATTTATATTTAGTGTGGCTCAAAATTTCGCTGTATTTCTTGTTTTCCATCGGTAATTTTTTCTGCACTTATTTTTATGTCCTTGCTTCATAGTAGCATTGTGATTTGGGCTTTGTGGCTTTAGCTATATAAAAATAGAGCTATTCGGAACTGAAAAAGCGTCAAACGGATTACTTCTTTTGCTAGTCCATATTTATTTAACATCATCATTTACTGTAAATGGAGGTCACAATCCCATTTTCCGGTTCGAGGTTGTGAGATCAAGAGAGTCTCCTGTAGAAATTAAATCAAACTTATTAACATATTACATATGTTATCTCGATTGAGAAAAAGGATCCGCCAAATATGCTTATTATCTCTTCTTCGTCGTGTTCTTCATTCCTGAAGGTCGTGCCCGTCTTGATAAGCCTTGATAAGCTTGATGCTTATTATATTCGCCACTTATCGACGGCGATGGAAAATATAGTGAAGAAACCTCCATACCACCCAGTGAGATGTTATAGCCTGGTTGTCATTAAGAAAACGAAGTACAGAAAGGCATTAAAACCAAAGCTTATCTCTGGTTCAGAACTGAAAGCCTCAAATTCAGATCTCTTTCTAGTCGCCTACTTCACTTACTGAAGGTTGTGTCTAGTCTGTAGGGGCTGCCATCACTCGCCGTATTAGATTTTGCCTGGTACTCCTGTTTTCTGTCGATCTCATGGTCTCTGCAACTGGCATGCCGATCAGGGATCTTAAATTGTCTGTCCATCGCAACGGAGATCGCTCGTGTGACCTCTTTCCATCAACCCTACCAACCACTATCAACTTTTCGAGGTTGTTCGGATCTCTTCGAGCAATGTAGCCAAAGTAACTGAGGATACGTTGAAAGAAGATAGTAGAGAGTCTGGTGGTGATATTAAGCTGAGCAAGAATTGAGACGTCTATGGAATACATACATACATATGCCGCCAACACCACATCTCAAACGCGTCAATTTTCCTTCTGCCGCTTGTCTTAATCGTCCAGGATTCCGCACCGCAGAAGAAAATAAAGAATACCACTGTCCTTACCAGCCTCACCTTTGTAGCATTGGATATATTACAATCCCTCCATATGCGGATGAGTTTTGTCATTGCTGCTTTAGACATCTGGATCCGTCTCTTGATTTCTGCTTCACTCCCTTCCTCATTGGTGACAAGCGAGGCGAGATACTGGAACTGAGTTCGTTTGAGCGCGTCATTACTATGTTTCGCTCTTGCTATGATTTGGTACTTCAAGACGGTCCACCGTGTTCAGATGGGTAATTAGATATTTATATAAATCCGGTCCAATAGTCAGTTATGTATATATTCATATCTCAACGAGATTAGCAATAAGTCAAATTTTACTTAAGAAGCTTCTATAATAATACGCGTATCCTAAATAACCTCTAAATTGTGAAAAATCAATCTCCAAAAGTTCGAACAGGATCAAGTCAGTGGCAAAATGAATGGACTGAGTCCATGTGTCGGATGCAGCGCGTCTTCAGACACCCCCGCCTCCCACTTGGCTTACCCCTTTTAAATATACCTCAGGGCTGTTACATTTACCAAATAGTTGTTAACTAATATTTTAACAAGTTTCTGCTAAATGCGCCCATCGTACTAAACAATTGAAGTATAATCGATCACACCACTATGGCCACGCCCTTTTGCACGCACAACCACCGGACCACCTCGGCATTTGGCGTCCAATCTCAAGAAACTTAATCGAACGGATCTGGAAGATGAGCAACTAAGATCGCCAGATCACCAAGCCAGGTAAAAACAAGCAGCTGATGGTAAATTAGATGGCTCAGATTTCATTGAATTAGATCAGATTGGTTCACCAAGCCAAGATCGTCCAACATAGAACTTACGGTGAAGTCACGTCGCACGGAGGACAGTGACCCCTGAAATATAAGCGGAATCCCCAAAAACTCCTCAAAAACATACTGTTGGGAAAAAAACCGGAAACCACAAATATATGAAAATTAAGCCCCATCCCAAGTAACACGCTTATTTGCATCAAATTCCTACTTTTGTCATCATCTTTAAATGACCAAATAGCCTCAATGTTTGAAGTCATAACAATTTAATGCTGAATGCTGCCTACTTTAAATCACTTTATTTTTAAGTAAATTGCTTTTCCGCTTGAGCAGAAGAAGAAGGGCGTAACGGTTAACACTTTGCGTATCGCATTTGAGTGTCTATGTATAAGTATCTATAAGTTTTTTTTTTTATTGCGTAGGACAGCAGACAGGCTGACAGCTCGCTTAGAATTTAGCAGTTACCGTCGCCTATAGGTGTTTGCAACGCCAGTGTCATCGCGAACACGCTGCTGTCCCATAAGGATACAGGAACTTGGGTCACTAATGCCGGAGCACAATACAAGGTTATTATGGCGACATACTTAAGACCAAAGGTGGTCGCCATCCAGACGGGATTGAGGCCCTACCACGTAAGGTGAGTTGTTTTGTCGCCTTTTACGACAGGCCGACCCCGGCCACAGAGATCAGTTTTCTTTCTCCGCCTCTGCACGGATAAAAACGTCCTTTCCTATAGGGCTGGCTCGAGCCCAGCACTAGGAAGTTTTGGGCAATTTTTTTTTTGTTTTGTAACAACGATAAGTGTAAATAAGTATCTATTTACAAAAGAAAAGTATATATACATATAATAAATAGTATATTAGTTATTTAGATAACACAAATGCTACTTATTTTGGGGCTAGACGGCGCTGTGTGAATTTTTGTACTATATTTATTTATTTTATTATTACTATTCAATATTTTTTTTGTTATCTTAAAAAGGTGTCACCCCTAGGAGCTCAGTGGCCGGATCAGCCGACGGCTGTCTAGCACAGCCGATGCCTCCTATATTGAGATACGGCGTGTAACGTTCTCCAAACTGGGATTGTGAGCGATTTTAGATTTTTCAATGTACGTGACTAGGAATAAAGAGTATACAGTTTGTATATAAATTTCGTTATATTATCTGAAAGTGTTCCGAAATGGGGCAAAAGTATAACACTTCTATTTATAACGGGTGGTTTACTTTAAACATTTCAAACTCCTTTTTAGATATTACATAAAATATTATTTAGTGAACTTCATTTTCATCCATTTTAGTCATATAGTCTCAGAAGTAAGAATTATAAGGTCCTCACTGTGAGAGTATCATAACTGACAATTAATGGATATATAATTGTGCCAAAGGAAGGCAACTAATCTATTTTTATAGGGTCTAATATCCAGGCATTCATACATCCATCCAAATTGTTACATTAATAACAACACCTATTAATAATTCTGCAATAAATTACTACTAAACAAAGCAAAGATATAACGCGTAAAGCGAAATGAATCCGTACGATAAACATCTTTTAATAAAAAAAGGCGTTATTTAGAAACATTATCTCGACAAGCGACTTTTCTAACTTTTGCTGGGAAAACAAAAGCAATAGAAACTTTGGTACTGAATTAAAATATAAAGAAATCGCCTCACCTAATTCATTTTCATGTGAATTGTTTTTGGAGTGTCTTTTTTATTGTTACGACTGCGTTTTGAGTACATCATTTTTTTTATTTATTTAATGAAATCATCTAAAACAATGGGCCTATGCCGACGAACAACCTGACCAACTGGTTGTTGAATAATTAATTGAATATCTAATATTTAGCATATAAATAAATGTATTTGAATATTTATTTTTACTTATACTTTTTATTGACTTGTATATTTAGATGCTGAAGTCGTAAATTTTGATTTGGTCAGTGAATAAAGGCTTTTTGAAATTGAAACTAAAACAATAAATAATATAATAATAGGAATTGATAATATATGTTATACGTTTATGTTATGTCTTCATTTTCTACAGTCTACAAAGTGTGATCCTTTTCCTGACAATTTCCAGTAAGTGTAAGTTTGACATGTTTGCTGTGTGATCATAGTTTAAAAAAAAGATCATCGAAGCGAATGACACGCTCCAGTTTCGTTCTGTCACAGCACTCGAGTAGACCTCAGGGTCAAAAGTAATATAATGTTCAAATTGTACCATAACAGATACGTCTCAAGCTGTTTTTATTACTCAATGAGCATTTAGTGATGGTGTTGGAAAATATCGTTAAGTAACCTGCACAAAAAGATCACCGGCAATCCATTAAAATTTTTATTCTATTAATTCCGGCAGTAAGATTTAAATACATCAGTTACTGAAACCGTAACTAAGTCTGTAGAAATAAATAAACAAACGTGATGACTACTTTCATACGTTGATAATCGAGATTTCTTTTATATTTCGATACGATTCGATTTTAGATATGCGTACGATCGTAATGTATAAAATCGGATCATAAAAGCCGAAATAAAATTAAAAGGAAAAAAGTTTTGTGCGCAACAATGGCCGCCACGACAAAACACATTGCCAGTATTAAAGGAGTTCTTGAAAGTTTTCTGTTCTTGGAGGTGCCATCTCGGAAAAGCTACGGCCCCATTAATTGAGTAAGATACCAATCTCGTGTTTTATTCTTCCTGTTATCAGTTCTGTCCGGTTGCATCCGAAGTTTATCTCGTAGGCAAAAACACGCTGATGAATATAATTTTTTGAAGTGAAAATTTCTTTAGCGGCGTCGTGCATTTTTTTGTGATGGGTAAAAAATGTTAAACTCGCGTCAGGACACGTGACCTAATCGAAAATTCGTAAGACGGAGGGAGATTGCTTCAGAAATACCAACCTTATTAATAATGATTTAAGGTTTATTTTATAATGTAACTTTTAAATGATTGCATTGCATTACTTATACATATTTATTCGAATTGCGACTTTATTACAATGAAATACAGTTAAGTTTTTGAAGTGAAAACTTCTTTAAGCGCGTTGAGCACTTTTTGGGTAAACAATTTTTGGTTTGTAAAAAGAAGTGTTAATGACCAATTTAAACTTTAATGCTTGATCATAAACACTTCTCTATAAACCGAAAATAATAATCTAATCGACGATACAATTTCCTCGCATGTTTTTTTTTTTTAATAACACAAGAAAATTTTATAAATATAATTAAATTTACAATATTGTATGATTGTGTTGATTTTCTAGATCTTCAATCGTAAAAAAATTATAAAAAATATGAATTTCTAAAATTGTCTAATTTTATAAAGCACTTTATCATTGTTGATTTTTTTGGAGTTCTTCTTTTGCTGTCTGTCTAGGCAAACTGTCTACTCTATAAGCACGTGGTCACCGTCGCCTATGAACGTTTGCAACACCGAAGGTTTACCAACGCCTTCCCGGTCTTGAAGATATTTTATAACACCTTTTTTGAAAAACTCCATATCATACTGAGATGGGAGCTCATTCCAAATCATTACACCAATTAAATTATTAATTGTTGTTTATTTTTGTTACAGGTATGTGTGGAAAATCATCAGTGAGAGATTTCGAAACCTAAGTACGTATAAATTGTTGACCATCATTGCCCCCGCGCATCTACAATATAGGAGAAATGTCTTCAAATTTCCTATCAAATGTGACGTGGATTTACCTTTTTTTTTTTGGTCTCGGGGAATAACCTCTCTTGACGGGTTCCCCCGGCCCGGGGGTATATATGGGACTCCGGAAAAGATGTTTGGCCATCCGACTACCCACTAAAAAAACCCCGCTGTTTTCCTATCGCCTACGCCCAGGCCCACGGATAAATGGCCTGCCGATCTCGTGGCCCGGGCCGACGCCGGCCCGCCCTTTGTCTTGAGGTGGGCCCCTTCTAAAGTGTTGGCGCCAGGGGGTCAGGGTTTCGTCCCCCCGGCGCTCTCCTAACAACTCTAGGAGTTGAGGGGGGCCGCAGAAACAGCACGCAGCCCTCACCCTCGCGGCAATAGTGCGGGCGGCGGATCCTCCCCCGATTGGCCACTTTTTACGGCGGCTGGAGGTCCTTGCTTGCCCTCCGGCGCCGCCGACGTGGTCTGCGTTGGCGGGAGGGGAGTGTGGTGGTCGACTCCCGCTCCCGCTCCGCCGCCTCCTTTGCGGACATGACTGCCTCGCAGAAGGAGGCGACGGCCGACGTGGATTTACCTAAGTACATATAAATTAAAGCATTAACCCTACATATACAGATGGATATAGTTTCATATATTTATAGAATTTTTTTTTTTTAATTATTTCAAACAGAAATCTATTTGGAAGAGGTTGTATTTCCAAATCTTGATGATTTTATATCCATTTAGAGCCCATGATTTTGTAATATATTCTCTTTGTTGTTGAAAATTTCATTATTTAAACAGTTATAAAATAGTTCTAATCACTTCTCCCGTTTTTCGTGCTGCTAAAGATTTGAGAATGGTACCTATGCTTAGGTTTTTGAATTAAATAATTTGATTCTAGCATATAAAAATTTTCCTATAAGAGGCAGAGTGTTTTATTTAAAACACGGAATATTATACGTTTATTAAAGCGGTAAAACAAAAAATTAATTAACTTCCAGTTGTTAAAATATATAATACTCAGACATCGATAAAACTGTTATTAAAGAAAACATTTTACATAAATCAAATATCGTTTACTTGAACGAACAATTTTAAAGTCACACATTGACCTCAGGCGGCACATAAGGTCAGAACGTCCGACCTATGGAAAAGGGCATGCATTAAAATATTTTTTTAGAATGAATTGAAAATATATAATAGCGCAATGGACCAATGAGCACACAGTATGTTGATTGTTATCTAAAAGCATTTCAGATGGGGCAAAGCAGAAAAATGTTAATCTAAGAAAATACATGTTACATGTTTAACAGTTGTCTGTTTGAGGAATTATAATAATTTTAAAAGGGATTGTATTATATTTTTGTTGAACTATAAAGACGTTTTTAAGAGAGAGATAAAATAGATAATGTACATATAGTATTCAAGACATGATAAATGAATGAATGATAAACATTTTTGTGATTGATTGATAAATACTATAGTATGTATTTAAACAAATAAAGACTGATTATTTGTATAACACACACACTATAATAGTTACGTGTGAGTTCAAAAATGATTCTCCCGTTATCTTTTCCTTTTGCCTATCTGCATTACTTTACGTCCCCTCTAGATTTCGTATTGTTTTAGTTAGTTATTAAGATAATCAGTTCATAATATGTCAGCTTAAATTTTAAAATATTATCTATTATCATGGTGAAAATCAATATAAAAACAGCCCCTAAGGTACCCAAGCTAAGCGCGAGCCACCCCATAGAGCTAAACGACATACCTGCATCGTTTGTCCAACAGATTGGTGATTACATATACCGATGTATCCTCACGTTAGATGAGAAAACTGCCTTTTTTATTATTGAGAAGCAGCAGATAGGCTGACGGCTCACTTAATAATAAGCAGTTAACGTCTTCTATGGATGGTTGCGAAGCTAGGGGCACCGTAAACGCGCTGCTATCCCAAAAGGGTACAGGAACCTGAATCACTAATGCTGGAACACAATATAAGGTATTATAACGGCATACTTATAGTCCAAGAGTGGCCATCCAGACAGACTTGGGTTTACAAGCCGAACCCGGCCGCAGTGTAGAGGCTAGTATTCTTAGCTCCCCTTTCCGTTGCTTGCCATCATAGGAAGCGAACCTATGACCTCTAGATTGGTATCCGAAAATTAAACTACTTGGCTACCACGTACCTATAATATATTTATACCTGAAATATGTTATTAACGAATGAGTTTATAGCACACACACTCCGCGGTGGCCCTTTTCCAACCCTTATTCCGTTATATTATCAGTCAGTATTTACGGAGGCGTGAGTTGGTACTTTAAATTAATAATTCTAAATTTTCCCAAACAATTTAACTTGTAAAATCACCTGTTAGGCCGTTAATAATTACAAAACAACGTCCGAGCCGTCCGGACTCTTTAATTTAAGTGCACAGTTTTGCCGGACATTGTCAGGAAAGTTTATAATTAACGATTGTCCGATTTGGGTCCGAGATAATTCACCGTTTGACGTACTTTGGGAGCGCCGAACTCAAAGGTACGCTGCCAAATTATTTTGTACTAATTTTATTCGTAACTAAACTTCCGTTTATTTTTACCTGAACAAAACTGTAAACGTCGTAGCAGTCCATAAAGTACCATGGCTGGCCTCGGTCCTCTCTCTAGACGCTACACTCGTCGAAAGTGGATTGGTATTTCACACATATTACTGTTCTCACTATGCAGGTTTCCTCGCGATATATTCTTTCACTTTTAGTTAGTGGACCTTGTGTTCTTCGAATACAATCAGTATAAAACGCTTTGAAGACATCTTATGTACATTAAGTAACAAAACTAACTAAAAGTGCATGCATTCGGGATAAAATGTGCGCTATCTTGGTTTTAAATTATTACAAAACCATCAGACCACCACGTGTACAACCGCGGAGCCGACAAGACCGAGCGAGTTACTGTCCATTCTCACTATAAGAGGTTCCAGTCCCAACAGTGAGAGAATGTAACCTTTATTACTGTAATAAATAATAATATAAATAAACGCAACATAACTCGTCTGTGTACGTAATTGAAGAATCATCATCATCACAGCGTTAAGTCCCAGTTGCAATCCAAACTTCCACTTCTGTCACCGGGATCCGCTTTCCGACTTTTTCTTCTCCACTTCGTACGGTCATCGGCATCCCTGGTAGTGAGTCCATTGGCACGCATGTCACCCCTTACAATGTCAAGCTAACACTTTTTACCGCCGTGGTTAGTTTTACATTTGTTCCCATGAAGTAGCCAGATGCCGCAAAACGTGGCCATACCAGCGAAGGTGATACTCCTGCACTTTGTCTGCTATGTCATGGACATGAAGGCTACCGGGAATACGGGAATAACTAACGCGGTCCTTACCCGTTTGGTACACATCCACCGCAGCGTTTTCATCTCCGCGACACGCAGTTTCTGCTTGTGTTGCTCTATCGCTGGGCACGCTTCACAGCCGTATAAATCTGTTTATGAAGAATGTCATATTGTAATGTCTTAAATACATAGTGTACTCACATAAATGTATAGCTACTAAACAGAACGCACTTAAACCAGCTCCTTGGGCTATCACATCAGCAATTGTAATGACCAGGTCACAATTTATGTTGTACACCTCTTATCCCTAAAACTAAGCCGGACTAATATATGGCCCGTTAATTTACCCAGCATGTATTATGTAACATTAGTGAGGGGACGACACTCTCAGTAGTCACGATATTCGTCTTTACAACTATTTGTATTATTAATATTAATTTACTAATTAATTTAAGAGAGAAGCAATTACTAAATTAAATTGATTAATCATTTTTAGAATCAACTTGATAAGACTTTTGATAGATGATCCAAATTTAGAAAGTAAAAGCCAAAACTCTATTATAATTCTATAAAATATTACAACTCATGTTCAATCACTTAATTTGTGATAAACAGTAAATTTACTGATGATTAATTATTTAAATATTTGTTAACGAAATAATTCAAGCCATTTTAAGCAACCAGAGAGTGAGAGCTTTTATTTTTTAATTGTCACAAGCTTAAGGTTGTATTATTTTACTTGTAATCGATCGCTATATATAGTTTGGAACCACAAACGAACAATTTTAAATATATTTTATTTAATATATGCATTTGTTTGTCATATACCGTTATAAAATAAAGTACTAATTATTCTAAACAAAAATTGTCTGCAATTAAAATTTTGGGAATAAAAAGAATTTCAACATCTGTAAAGAAAGTAAAAGATTACGAAATAATCTAATTCAGATAAAACTAAATATCATTAAAATGATATTTGTAAATACTTTATTTAAATTTTAATTCGGCAAATGACTTCACGTATGCACGTCACTATGCTACCCTAATGTCGGAAAGAATAGCTACGGTGTGATTTGCATGTCTCGTGTTAAGTGGCCCTTAGGGTCCGACGTGGCTTCACCCGATGGACGTTGAGTAATGTTGCGGTTTTCAAGCTACGCGCGGGCAATAAAAGGTTTAAAGTTAAAATGTAAATTTTACTGCGACAACCTGTGTTGCTCATTAGGTAAAGTCAGGAAGAGTGACTGTTATAAATGAAATGAATCAAATAATTGATTAATGGTTTTGTAATGATTCAGTAATGAAACATATTACATAAAATGGATCGGATTACTGATCCACAAACCTGAAGGATGAAAGAATGCATGTTGCAGCGATATGAATATTGTTATGGATGTCTGAAGTTACAAAAGTTGATAATATCAAGAATATGTATACCAGAGGAAGTTTAAAGCTCGTAGTTTGTTTGCTGGACTGCAGCATTAAATCATCACTAGTGACTGTAAAAAGGTAATACTAGCAGAGCATGGCCATATAATGCGAAGAGAAGGATGTAACGTGTCAAGATAAATGTGAGGAAACCCTATCACAAACACCAGAAATATTTCTGAAATAGTAAACTGAGTCTTCATGATGAAGTTATCTTACACAATTCTATACGTATCGTAAACTTTTGAGAACGTAAAAAAGTATGGTGTCCGAAATTATTTAAAAAACTCCGTGAACCAAAGACATCTCAATCTAGCCCAGGGTATTAAACAATAAAACACTTCACATAACTCCCCGGTGTCCCCTAAATGCAAGATTAGGGTTGCACATTTGAAGTTCAAAGTCGCAGTGCCGCAGAATTAATGGGGTTATAGTGGCAATAAATAGGAGAGGCGCCTAGTTTGCGGTCGGACTCGGTCGGATAAATCAGGAGGGCGGACGCCGCAAGATGTCCTCCGCTACCCTTCTGTCTCCCTTCGCATAAAGCTGAGTGCGAGCGCGAACTAGTCTTATCACTGATTTAAGACTGTCGACTGAGCTCGAGAGATGCTTTCATAAGCTAATTGTTTGGGAATCTAGGTAAGAGTGAGCTTCTCGTGTCATATAGCAATTTTTTGGGCTAAAATAAATTAAATTGATATACACTGCCTGCCACTTGAATAAGGAATCACATTTTTTAAACTTTAATTAAGTATATCTCCTAAACTAAAGTTCAGAAAAAAATAATTTTTTGCACAACCAAATTTCAAGGTGTTGGCTTTAGTTTCCTGAAGAAATAAAAAATATACATATTTTGTTATACTAAAATTATGCATTTATTTAAAGACATGTATTTCTGTGGTACTTTTTCGTGTGTCACTTGAATAAGGAATATTTTAAAACTACGCAAACTGTAATTTATTTTTAAATTTTAGGTTATAAAAATGAAAGTTATTATCTTCTAGCATTCAATTAGTAATGAGTACTGCCACCGTTTTTAGAAATAACCTCAAAAATGCGATTTGGCATCGACTTATATAAATGACTCTAAGTAATTTAGCAAAATTGAACTCCATGCTTCCGTTATTGCATCCTTTAAGGATTCTATCGTCTCAAATTGTTTTCATCCTTCATAAACTTTTCTTGCAAACCAACCCCAGAAATTTTCCATTGGATTTAGGTCTGGTGAATATGGGGGCCAATCCAAAAGTTGAACACCTTGTTGTTTAATCCATTGTTTTACTGCTCTGGCGGTATGAATCGGAGTGTTGTCGTGTTGGTACGTCCAAGGTATGGGTCCAAAGAAATCATTAAATTTTGGAAATGCTTCCTCCAAAATGTTTTTTTTGTAAGTCGTTGCAGTCATTTTGTGGGATACAAAAACCAATTCTATGGTATCATAATACGAAATGGAACCCCATACCATTATTCCGCCCTCTCGGCTGTGTCTGCGGCTCAAAAATGATTCCTCCTTATTTTGGTCATGGAAGTAATAGTTATACCCGTCGGGACCATCAATATTAAACTTTTTTCATCGGAAAATACAATTTTAAACCATTTGTCGGACCATGTCATTGTATTTTTGGCAAACTGTAGACGTTGTGATTTGCGTTTTTCATTAAGTGGTGGTTTTTTTTGCAGTTTTTGTCGGAGTATGTATGGGCACGACTTTAAAATACGGTGCACTGTTCTTAGACTGGCACTGACTCCACTTTTTTCACGTATTTTTGATACCGACATAGCAGAATTTGATGCAATTCTAAGAATTTTTCGTCTTTCTTTTGTAGTTGTTGCCATTTTCTTCCGCCCTTTCATGTTTTTTCCATACCTTTCCATGTTATTTAAATAATTGTACACAATTGTCTTTCTTCTATTAATGTTTTTGGCTATTTGGACCGGATTCTGACCCTGAGATTTCAAAATCAGAATTTTTTCTTTTTCAGAGTTATTAAGAGCCTTACCACGTCCCATTTTAAATAAAAACTATTTAAAAACTATCAAATTAAAAATTCTCTAGCCGTTTATATTGAAAGAAATTCAAATCATAGCCTTTATGATTAATATTAAAAGAATTCCTTATTCAAGTGACACACGAAATAGTACCACAGAAATACATGTCTTTAAATAAATGCATAATTTTAGTATAATAAAAATATGTATATTTTTTATTTCTTCAGGAAACTAAAGCCAACACCTTGAAATTTGGTTATGCAAAAAAAATTTTTTTTCTGAACTTTAGTTTAGGAGATATACTTAGTTAAAGTAAAAAAAAAGTGATTCCTTATTCAAGTGGCAGGCAGTGTATATCAATAACATCCCACAGCGGGCGCTAGCCTCTCCCTAGAATTAACATACACTATACTTGCCACGTCTGTCCATGACGGATTGGTAAGTTAAAGGTACTATGAGAGATACTGATTTCGGTATGCAGGTTCCACACGATGTTCTCCTTTACAACTGGTAGGGGAGCGGGGGGCTAGTTGAAACAGGGGCAAGTAGTAAAAAGCATTTTTACCTAGCTAGTAGAAGAATATTCATTAGATTTTCAACCTAACCTACTATTTAATACCCA
Source organism: Malacosoma neustria (assembly GCA_963693495.1). Classification (NCBI taxonomy): domain Eukaryota; kingdom Metazoa; phylum Arthropoda; class Insecta; order Lepidoptera; family Lasiocampidae; genus Malacosoma; species Malacosoma neustria. The sequence continues at coordinate 2,160,267 of OY856372.1, forward strand.
TTCTATCATATGAGCGTGATCAGTATCCCACTGAATGGCGCAAGAGACAGTGTTGTGAAAGCGCTCCGATAAGACCAAGTAATGGATTTTTTTGTTTATATAATTTTGATTATTGTTGATTACAAATTGTTTAGCATTTGTTGATTTTTTTAAATTCATTTAGTATTTGTTTATTTTGATTATTCTAAGTGTAATTTTACACCAAATAAGGGATATACATTTTTATAACAGTTATTTCAAAACACCTCACAGTGGGATATGTTGTAACACTTTCATGAGGCAAGTTGTAACAAGCAAAAATTGAAGATACTTTATACACAAAAGCTTTACCTGAAGGTTAACCTGACTTTGTGCCCACTCCTGGGCCTTCTCGTCTTTAAACACAAAACTAGACTAACCTAAAAGACTAACCTCAACGTAAAAGAAAATGCTGTATCCTTACAGACATGCCAGAGAAAAACGAGTTACAAAAGGAATATAAAGAAAAGTCAAATAAGATAAATAAAACACAAGAGACTAAGAAAGGCAAGGAAAGGGCAAAAGAACGGGGACAAAAGATAAGATTAAGATAATTAAAACACAAGCGATAGAAAAAGTAAAAAATAACGTTTTAAAATTTGATTCGGAATCTGAATCCGAAGAATGGTTTTGTTTAGCTTGTGACGAAGCTTATGAAAATTCAAACGAGGAGTAGATACAATGTGCAAGTGAGCACATATAAAATGTGCAACAGGAGATAAAATCTTCTAAGATAATTTGTGAGTCTCAATAGTGATTCCGATAAGAACCGATTTCATATTTTACCTACTTTAATCAAAAGGCTGATTACTTAAGAAGTTGAGATTTTCTTATTATAAATGACTGTGATCCTTAAGTTCCTTTATCTATAAAAAAAAAAAAAATATATATATATATATATATATATATATATATATATATATATATATATATTATAATAATTATATAATATATTATAATAACATAGAACCTATACCTAATAATTTTACCAGAATTGGTATTTACAATGTTTTTAACATGTGACTGAAAATATGTTCAATAATGAAGAGCGTATTATTTCTGAAAATTATTGAATTTTTTTAAACATAATTTTTTATACATATAGAGAACAGTACATTGACAATGTCGAAATTCCTCTTCAATAAATTATCTTTATAAGTGGTATTACTACTGGTTAAATTAATATATACTGTATTATGAATATATATCTATTTATATTGGTCTCCATCGTGAAGTTTTCTGCTGTCTCCGGTCTTCATTTGTATTTTTTTTTTTTAATTTTAACGAATTTCAAAATATAATTCGGCTTGTTTGCGACATTTAACGCAGCGAATCACAGTCGCCGGCTATTCTAAAAGAGTAGGTGCGAATTATTTTGTTTCTACTGCAGTTTTAAATGGATGAACCATAGGCAAAATTTACGACACTATATCACAAGTTCACCTGTACATTAGGTAGTTTAAAAGCTATGTTATTTTATAAATAACTCGTTTGTACGATTTCTTTGAGATCATAATCAGTCTTAAGTATATAATTAACAATTATTATTTCAAAGGATTTTCTTATTACAGCAGACAAGATGGCCTACTTAATAGACAGTTATCGTCGGCTATGGATGTTTGCGACGCCAAGGCACCGCTAACGCTGTCTACGTAAGGAAACTGGAATCTAAGATTAAGAGTGGTGGCCATCCAGAAAGACTTGGAGCTCTACCACCGAGCTAGGGTTGTATGTCGCCTATCACGATAGGCCGACGCCGACCTCAGGCATCAGTATTCTTATTCTAGCCCTGCATGAAAAAAATCATTATTATACCGAACACAAATACTAGAATAAAAAAATTATTAGGTTACAAAAGTAATATTGCGTTGCTTTTACATAATTTATCTATTATATAAATAAATAAAAATTATACATTAAATAATTTTAGAGATTAATGTACTCACGTGTGTCACATTGTGTATGACACAAAGGTTTTGGAGCTTGAAATACAAAACTATTTTACATTATTATTAAATTTTTTTCGGATCGGAATCTTGCACTAAATCAATTAATTAGGTCGTTAAGCTTTCAACAGACCCCATTACATTAACATGGTCCCATTGTTTCAATTCAAATAACCGAAATGGCTTCCACGATTGCCTTCGAACTAGTTAAGACAGATTATTTATTATAAAAGCGACGGGCGTTTCCTAAAATCGCGGATATGAACTCGGCCTTATTCAATTTGATTCATTGCTCTAATGCGAACTGGTCACGCGAATGACTGACCAAAAAACGAAGCAACCAATAGAACTGTGTTGTACAGCTCGAGTGTATACGTGCGATTTAAAATCGTAGTTTTATATCGGTATATTTCATTATACCAAAAGCAAAATTCTTTCATTATATTATTATAACATTGTGTGGAATAAAATACCTTACAGCAAATTTACTAGAAATAGTTCTAATTTATAGTATACTAATTTTACAATCCTCTGATAGATTTTATCTAAAGATAGAAAAAAGGTTTAAAATAAATTAGATTCATAAACAGAAATATAAAAGCTAGATTTGTGATTGGCCTACTTCTTTCATAATCGTCAAAATGCCTATAGGGGTATAACCCCTTTTATAAATATTTATAAATATTTCTATACTTACAAAAGAAAAGTATATGAGTGGTATATCCGTTGTCTAGTGCACCCATAAAATAAACGGCTGGTTACTTTGGGGCTAAATGACGCTATGTGAATTGTTATTTACATTTTGATTACTTAAAGTATACTATAACATAGATTTTTTTTACTTATAGGTACTTATAAATGCTTTTATCCGTGCAAGGGCCGGAGAAAAAATACTAACCTCTGCGACCGGGGTCGGCCTGTCGTCAAAGGCGACAAAGCAACCCACCCTAGCTACGTGCTAGGGCCTCAAGCCCGTCTGGGTGGCGATCACCTTTGGTCTTAAGTATGCCGCTATAGTAACCTTGTGTTGTGTTCCGGAATAAGTGACCCAAGTTCCTGTACCCTTATGGGACAACAGCGTGTTCGCGATGCCACTGGCGTTGCAAACACCTATAGGCGACGGTAACTGCTAAATTCTAAACGGGCCGTCAGCCTGTCTGCTGTTCTACAGTATAAAAAAAGGGTATATTTAAATATTATATGTGAACCAATCGTCTGTTGGTCTGCATGGATCGACCATTTTCCTGATTCCTTCTATTGGGAGCTATGTTGGTTTGACCTCTCCAATTTTATGGCGCGTACCCTCCGATGTACTTAATGGCTTTCATTCAGCTCTTGCCGGTCTACCAAACTGAATGTATAGTAATTGGGCTAATTAATTTTTGTTCTTTGCTAAGTAATCTATTAACTGCAATAAACCTAATGAAGTAACTAATAAACGTAAGTAAATATACTAATGCAATATATATTTGTAGTTTGTCTTACGTGATTTATTTGAAAAGTTCACGAATTATAGATCACTAGCTGACCCGGCAAACGTTGTTCTGCCATATAAATAATAAAATGTCAAAAAATTAAAAAAAATTTTTTGGGGGTGGGTCACCCCTAACATTTAGGGGGATGAAAAATAGATGTTGGCCGATTCTCATAGATACCGGATAAGCACAAAAAATCACTAACTCAATTTAGTTATCTGCCTACTGCCTACCCCCTAAGAACGATGGCGTGATTATTTATAGCCTATGACCATTTCTAGGTTATCATCTATCACCATACCAAATTTCATCAAAATCCGTTCAGCCGTTTAGGCGTGAAAGAGGAACAGACAGATAGACAGACAGAGTTACTTTCGCATTTATAATATTAGTATGGATTTACGAACTGCTTTAATTTGCGCTTTGAATCAATTAAAGTCATACTATATAAAATTTTCATAATTTTATGTGCCTTTTAGGTAGAGTTGTTTATATTTCGTCTAATATCATCGTTATCTAAGCGATAAATACTGATCATGACGTCAATACTCCTTGAACAATTGTAAAGTCTTTAAACAGTAGTATAAGTATACCCATACTGTCCATGCCATTTAGACTACATCGGGGATAACATTAATTATTAATATAAGTACAAAATTTCAGAAATATAATTTAAACACAAAATTTAATCAAGATTTTCATTAAAGATTCATTCAAAGATTTTATTAAATCTTTATTATTCTTAGAAAAATATAAAATACGTACTAACTTGTACTAAGTAACCAAACTGTCGAAATAAGTGAGATCATTTCAAACTAAAAAGACAGCCGAACATTCATTTCGACTGTTTAATTTAAACAAAAGCCTTTGACACGGTTAATATAAGCTTTATTGCTTTCGTAATAAAGGTCTAAGTGTTGTTACAAAGAAACGTTTTCAACTGACGACATCGTTTTAATCTTTTCACGTAAAGTGCGCTTCTGTGTCCTATAAGAATATATTGTAAATAGGGTGGGGTCCATATTTTATATTTTCAGACGCAAAAGGTATATTTACACTATGATGTAGGTGCAATATAGATAATATACTTTTATTATCTTTTCTAAGCATATATTTCTTGTTACATTAGAAGTTTTTATTTTGGATCCAAGGGTTATTTATCTGTAAAGTATTCACAGAGCTCTCTGTCTCTCTTAGTAACTTTGTGTATTTCTTTTTTTTAAACATAAAAAACTGATAGGTAGATGTGGGATATTCAGCGATTATTCTTCTTAGTCGTAACCTCATGGCTGAGGGTCGAAACCACCATAAGCTTCATCTCGGGTCAGGTCTCTCCACGCTCCTCTGCTTTGTGTCAAATGAATAGCTGTCTGAGTATTGCAGTTGCGGAACTCCAGCATTGCTTCAGTCCACCGGGTGGATGTTCTTTCTCCACTCCTTCTCCCCTCAACTTGACCCACTAGTATAAGCTTCTCAAGATTGTTAGGCTCCCGGCGGGCTAAGTGACCGAAAAACGAGAGAGATTTCCGGAAGCATATCGTAGAAAGGCGTGTCTCCAAATTAAGCTCCTGCAGAATCGATACGTTAGTGCAGCGCGCAGTCCACGGCTACCAAGCATTTTGTGCTAGCACCACATCTCGAACGCATCAATTTTGGATCTCAACCGAGCCTTTAGTGTCCATGTTTTAGATGCATTAAGAAATATAGAGAAGACGAGCGCGCATGAGCAATTACATAGGCTGAAAGAAACGTGGCTGATATCATAAAGGCTACTACACGGAAATTACCTCTGGATATTTAATCAAAAGGTTATCCCAAGGTTTCCCACTAAGTCCCATCTTCATTACATCTTATGTTTGCTAGCGGAACCCCTTATTACATTTAATGCAAACTATAAAAAGGTACTAGATACTAAGGTATTCTATCTATTATTACCAAATTCCATAACTTTATTGAAAATTTATTTCAAAATGTTGACCTACTAGATTTAGTATTTCTAGTGGAAGATTTCCCAAGAGACACATTTAAAATAGTTTGAGATTGCAGCTACACTGTTTCCCTTAAAATAAAATTTCTGAAGCATGAATTGACGGATATTTGTAGGTCACGACCTCCTTTTGTCAATTATTCTAGACATTTCAACTTTTAGTTTCGGATTTACTTTTTCTGTGTTCCGAAAATTACTGCAATCCACCTCAAAAAACTTAACGTAAATATTATATTAATATTCTCAAGGTTTTAATGGCGTACACGTATACCGAGTATCCTCAGTACAGAGCCGGATTAAAAATACTGACCATGCGCCTCGGCGCGGCCTGTCGTAAAAGGCGACAAAAACCCTATCTAGGTGGTACGGCTTGAATGGCAAAGCTAAAGATTTCTAAATATGTCGCCGTAGTAACCTTTTGTTATGTTCCGGTATAAATGACTGAGGGTCCAGTTCCTCTACGCGAACGGCATCATGTTAGCGGTGCCCCCGTCTCGTCGCAAACATTCATAGGCGTTCATGTGGTTGCACAGTAATAAAAATGTACAGAATGTAAGTAATATATAATATTTATGTAAAAACGATTTCTGTAAAGTTGCCAAGACGTCAATTAAGAAAATAAACATTAATAATTCATTAAACGTATTTTAATGATGCCTTATTCTAATTGAATCCAAGATAAATGACTATGGTCAAAATAATTCCTTCAATAAAATTTGTTTGAGCCTTTAACAGGCATTGTTTCAAATAAAACCCATTAAAGACGATTTATATACACATGTTGTTTAGAAATTTAGTCTGTTGCGTAACTGCGGTATAATGTGATTAATCTTTTAACTCGCTCGAGAGCCCGTGAATAGGGTTAGGAATGTGTCACAGTACAAGATGACTCATTAAACATATCTCAGGATATCTTGTATAAATTTTCATATTTGACGGCTCGGCTGGTTCCATGGCCTTCTACGGTCATGTCTGTTCGATTCGAGTTTTATCACCACGGGGGACAAAACATGGTGGTCTGCAAACTGTTTTGATCTGGGTGAACGTAAAAGCCCTGAACCTGAACAAGCCCTGCAATAAAGGTTTATACACTGTAAGAAATTATCTTAAAAAAAATAAACGTTACAAATGTCATTGTATCTAATGGACACAATCATTTCAATTCCAGACATTTTAGATTTAATACAACACTGTTTTAATTCGCAACCTAAATACAAAACTCTTTCCAAGGCTCCGACCCGCCGCTCAGCTATTATGATAACAATATATTTATAAACGTTGACAGTTATTAACAGTAAAATAAATAACAATAATAAATTGTTTCTTAATAAATTGATTCAAGTATATTAAATCAAGTAAATACGTAAACTCATAAAATGTTAAATTCCTTCAAGGCATATGTAATGTCGATCGCATGTAATTTTTTTTTTTGAGTCGCAAATTGAGCTTCGCGTACTTTGACGTTTAATCTTGCGTTGCTAAAGCCTTGCAATATTTATAACATAGCTTGTAGCCTATAAAAGTATTTGAACATAAGTCGGCGCGATTAGCAAGCGGCGCCGGGTGAACAACACAGTTTCCCTTGCGATATAAACTTTTCCAACTCAAGATTAATGCATGACATTTCTGCTACAGTTAGGTCTTTATTAGGGTAAAAGTTATAAACTAAAAGCGAATTATTATAATAAAATAACGTCACGTAAAAGTTGTTTATTTCAAATAGTCGATGTGATTGTAAATACTCCTACTCTTTCTTATTATTTTATTTAGCAACGCGGGGACAAATTTAAGATGATATTTCATAACATATCATACTATTTTAGCGGATTACGTGTACTGTTGCAGATATTTTGGGACTAACGGGGATATATTGGTATTCCTACAAATATACTATTGTTACACGATATAAATAAATGAATTAAATATCAAATAGTATCTATCTGAATTTGTTGGTAAACATTATTTCATTGAATAATAAAAATATAGTATCTATTCAATTACTATATTTGATAAATCGCGCCATCTCATCGCTTATTCCACCCTTCTAATCCGAGAGGATGCCTTTTAAATTAATTGTTTTGCTCATGTCGCGAGCACGCCCTACGAATCGCTTTGAAAAATCTCTTACGATGTACATTAGATAAAAGATTTATGGTCCAAATATTATTTGGGGTATTTTATTAATTATTATTTGTCTTCGTATTCTTGTATATTAATAATTCTGTTTGATATTTTGTCTATATAAATTTGATCCCACGCTTTTTACAACAGTGACATTAATTTTGAAAGAATTATTTTTACTTTTTAGTTTGATTAATCATAATAGTGTTTTTTAGTTTTTTTTTACTTTAATTTATTTAATAGGACATATAATAATTAGATACAATAATAATAATTGCGATTGAAAATTTATTGCTCGTCAAGTGTTTAGTAAAAATTCTGACCCCTGCGGTCAGTCATACGACAAAACAACCCTAGCTAGGTGGTAGGGCTCTAAGCCCATCTAGATTGCAAGCACCCCTGGTGTGTGAATATGCTGCTGTAATAACCTTGCGTTGTGCTCCGGCACAAGTGATCCAGATTCCAGTTCCGATACATGAATAGCAGTGTGTTGGGATGCCTCTGGCGTCCCAAATATCCTTAAGTGACGATAACTACTTACTTCTAAATGAGCCCGTCTGCTATTCCATGGCATTAAAAAAGTGGCCGAGTTATTTCTGACTCGCAGTAAATGACGTACATGGTCGATTTTGCCATGAATAGTGTGTTCTAGGGTTTTTAGTTTTTTCGACACCTGCCAATAATACAAACTGTCAACCTGTAATAGTATTTGCTTTTCTTAAAACCAATTTAATATCTGAGAATGAAGACATTGACACCTACGCAAATTACCTTCTCACAACGTAGAATTCTGGTCTCTCAAGTTAAAATTAGCGGCACCTGAAACCTGAACCTGATAGTAAGGAAGAAGGGTGGTGTACTACTTTAAATACTGCTATATTTTACAGTGTCAGTAGTTTTGAATAAGAATTCTAGATTCAAAAATTATTTCTATACTTTTTTTAATTAAATTGCTTTTTATTGTACCAAACATTATGAGGGTAAAACTTAAATACTACAAACTTATATAAAATGACTAAAAGTAAATAAAATAAAATAATTGATTCCACTTGCTCCAGAACTAGATCTATCTGTATCTCTGGGGCAAGTTTATTCTCCCATTTTTAATTAACTAATTCTGCATAAATGAATATTATATCTTTTACAATGTGCATTATTATGCGCAAGTGCGAGGAAGTGTTTGTACGCGCGCGTGTGTGTGTGTTTGTGTGTGTATGCATATATGCGCGTGTGCGTATGTGTAGGTGTGAATTTTTCTAGCTAGCATAAATATGTATTATTCTCCAATATGAATAAATTTTTCTGTCCAATATGAATAGTCTATTTTTAATAGCATTGATTTTCAACTGTCGCAAGAATCTCTAAACGCCTTTGTAATATAACTTACATAACCTGGCGCCCTCTGCAATAATTTTTTATGCGTACCATTTACATGCCTTGGAAAATTGGCCTGGCATCACCGTGATATGGGCCTGTGGTATGAGTAGAGTTAAGCAATTACCGCCCCTCCCCATCATACATGGCCAAACTTTGGCAGTTCATTATTATGCCAATGGGTGCAATTTGGTGTGCCCCCTATTGTCGAATCGATTCAAAATGTTCTTATGTATGCTATCTATAGCTGGAGAAGAATGATCTATGATGAGCTAATGGCTTAAATTCCATTCAATATAACTCTGGCTCCAATCGGTTTTTGCTTTCGGGGTTTGTAAGTATCTACATCTATTTTTATGCCCTTTTGCTTATGTAAAAAAGATTACGTAAGAAAAAGATCCGTAGAAGCTTTGTTCTGTGATTTAACAGAAGTCCGGATTGAACGAATCAATTTACGCAACATGGACGAAGCATTTCAAAGTCATCGTGGTTACTTAGGATTATTTGATTGTAAGCCTCAACATAATGTTATAAATCATTTTTATCACCATAGCGCCTAGCGTTTGTGCCTTTACGAGGGCGGCAACGAACACTTCAATTCAGTAGCGGCACAGGTGCACCTGAGCGGGCAGGTGCAGATGACTTAACCCTATTTCAAGCTGTAATGTCAACGTATGATGATATTGTTTATTTTTATTTTAGGCTGTTAATGCTATTTTGTCTCAACTATGAATCAGCTCAGTTGTTCTAATTTAATTTCAATATATTTCATTTATTTTTTAATCAATATGAGATGAACTCAATTGAAACGGTCTTCGTGGCGTAACAACTAATGCACTTCGGTACGTTTGTGGAGGTCACGGGTTTGATTCCCGTCTCGCGTCTGGATGTTTATGAATAATATGTATTTATTTACAAAAGAAAAGTATACATTTGTTATCTAGTACCCATAACACAAGTGACACGCTACTTACTTTAAGACTATATGGCGTTGTGTGAATTGTCCCAGTATATTTATTATTTATTTACTTATATAAATATTATTATATATATTTTAAATTTAAATAAAAACAAAATATCAGTACCTTGTCATGTGACGTACTTTTCGTTTTGTAGTTACTACAATTTTGTTACCTGTTTTGTCTATACAAATAAATAAAATTGGAGTGTCTCTTTGTAATATTAAAATAACCGCTTTTTACTAAGTGCATTCGGACGTATACACGGTACGTATATCAAAACAACAATTTTTGTCTGTCTGTCTGTCTGTTTATTCCGGCTAATCTCTAAAATGGTTGCACCGATTTTGACGGGACTTTCACTGGCAGGTAGCTTTTTTTTTTGGTCTCGGGGAAAAACCCTCTCTTGACGGGTTCCCCCAGCCCGAGGGGACCGAGGGATATGTGGGACTCCGGGAAAGATGTTTGGCCATCCGACTACCCACTAAAAAACCCCGCTGTTCTCCTATCTCCTATGCCCGGGCCTACGGAAATGTGGCCTGCCGATCTCGTGGCCCGGGCCGGCGCCGGCCCGCCCTTTCTCAAGGCGGGCCTCTTCTAGTATTGATGCCAGGGGGTCAGGTTTTCGTCCCCCCGGCGCTCTCCTCTGTTGACTCGAGGAGTTGAGGGGGACCGCAGAACAGCACGCGGCCCTCTCCCTCGCGGCAATAGTGCAGGCGGCGGATCCTCCCCCGAGGGGCCGCCCGCGGCCGCTTTCTACGGCGGCCGGAGGTCGTTGCTTGCCCTCCGGCGCCGACGACGTGGCCTGCGTTGGCGGGAGTTGAATCCCACTCCCGCTCCGCCGCCTCCTTTGCGGACACTACTGCCTCGCAAAAGGAGGCGACGGCCGTCCATCCAGGATCGCCCCCGACCATGGACAGAACCAGAGCCCGGGAGCGACAGGTCCGCGGCCAATTCCGGACGGGACTCGCATCCCCGTCGCGTGCTAGTCAGGCGTAGGTACAACTACCAGACGACACTCCAGAAAAACCAGGGAGTCGCCTAACGTCGTAGCCGCCCCAGCAAGACCAACCGACAGCGAGGATGCGATTCCCGTCCCGGAAACACTCTCTGTGCAGGCGCAGTCGAAATAGGCATGGTTACGACCACCAAATCAGGACCCGGGGCAGAACCCGGGACCCCAACCAGTACTCGCAACCATCCCACCGGAGACCACGCCACGAACAGAGAGCGAAGTTGGAAAGGATGTAGGAGGTAGACGGGAAGAAAGGTAGGACTCTGTCTCCTCGGACGGAGAGGGGAGTGAGGCGACGGATGCTCGGGCACCTCGGGTATGCACACCCGTGCACTCCTCGGACAGAGGACAGTAACTTAGGCTACTTTTATTTTAGAAAAAAAATAGTTTTAGTTAAAAATGATCAGTTTCGGAAATTTTTAATATCCAATTTAAGTTGACCTCAGATTTATATCATCAATCATATTAAATAGGGTTCAGCTTAGGCTGGACTTAGTAGGTTGAATTTCCAATTTAAGTTGACCTCACATGTCCAAAAAATGCTGCCCAAAGTCACTATTCCACGCGGACAGATTCGCGGGCACAGCTAGTTATTTATAATTTGTATTAAAAAACATTTGTATTTTAAGCGATCATTAATTTAAAAAAAACCTTATATTTATGACAGAGCAAAGATCTTCTAAATCTATATCCCAACGATGCTTTAAAAAAGCTTTTAAAATATTTCGAACATTTCAAAAATTCAATCTCGTCGTTTCCCCCTTTGCTAATGAGTATGAAAGGTTTTTTTTTTAATGAAGCCGAATGTGGGCGTTTGATATGATAATTCAGAGAGGGTTGATTGTAGGAATATTTACTGTTATTGGAATAAATTATTGTTTTAAAAATATTGTCTTTGAATAATCTACGACGTATAACAAGATTGTCTGGGGTAGTGAATAGATTTTATTTGCGAGATATTTTTAGTTGTTTCTATTATAGTATTTTAATTTTATAGATCTGAGGTCCTCCATTATAAGTTTGTATTTTTAAAAGCGTTTTATTTCGATTGTATTGAAAGTTTCACTTTCATAAACGAGGTACGTTGTATTTGTTGTACGTTGTACAAGATAAAATAAGGTTCTGATGGTCTTTTGATTATATTTTTCTTGACCAAAGAAATATAAGATACATAAAGTAAATGTATTTGAATGTAGTTTTATTTTATATATAGTAAGTAAGGCCTGGCAATAAATACGAATAGAATATTTTTATGAACATTTCGACATATATATCATAATAGACATAATGATAATGGACAAATATAAAAAAATAAAATAAAAAGCAAAATTTTTAATGCACTTTTGACGATCTCCTTGGCGCAACGGTTCTTGCAAACCAAAACGCCTCCGATATCTCGATTTCGATTCTCATTACGAGTATGTAACGTTCACCCGCGCGACGCTCATTATAATAATATTAACTGTGTCCGCGACTCCGTCCTCGTGGAATAGTGACTTTGGGCAGCATTTTTTGGATAAATCTTATGGTTTATTTTGGATTACAAACCCTATAAACCCTAAAATATAAATAAATGAAATATGCAAACAGTGTTATCGAATGCAACTGTTACGCCATGCGCCTCCGGGATACGTGCGTTCGAGCCTACAAAGTCCAGCCTAAGCTGAACCCTATTTCATCATACATTCAATTGCCAAAATGCTTTACTCTTTTTCGCAATTTAAAATCGAATCCAAGATCGAAAGAGCATGTAATAAGCAATGCGCAGCCACGCGTCAATTCGAAATTTCTAGATTAAAGCTGAATTGTCCAATAGTACGACAACATTATACCCAACCATCCTATGTCCCGCCGATTACCGAACATTTTACTCACAGAGTATAAATTACGGAGTTATGAATAAATTTCCCATAAAACTCTGAAGTGCACCTTTACATGACGACAGAGATAGAAACATACAAAATAAAACACGAAAGAGAGAGACAACAGACATAGGGAGAGTCGTAATCCGAAAATTTCATTAAGAAGTCAGGCTATCCGAACAGTTTGCTGATATCTAGAATATTCTTGCCTTATTAAGAGGCGGAGTGGAAATTTCATTCCTCGAGATGGTTTTAATATAGTGCCGCTTTAAAGATGCAATTATGCGAAATATCTGCGGAAACTTTTGCGATTTTCCAATGACTTGGCGGGAGTTGATTAGGAAGGACTTTTTAACAGGTTTGTTTTTGTGGTTATACTCCGTGTACTCACTTTTCGTGCTTCAATTTTCGTGGTTTGGTTCAACAATTATTACGACATTCTGCATTACATATTTCGGCTTTGTGTTTCAAATCAATACTTATTTGCTATGTGTTTAAGATAATCAATGTTCTTATAATTTTAGGCATAGAGTAGTTTTGTGCCAAATTACAATATAATGTAACGTGTGTAAAGAAAATGGATCATTCAAGCTTTCTACTACACCTGCGAACGAATTTCAGACGCTTGTTTCTTTTGGGCTCAGGAAGTCATTTCTATAAATACTAAATAAATCGGTCCATCTCTTTTTATTGCTGAGGAGCAGCAAATAGGCTGACGGCCCCTTAATAATAAGAAGTTACTGTCGCCTATGAATGTTTGCGAGGCTAGGGGCACCACGAACACACTGCTGTTCGCATAGGGGTATTTCCATCTATTTTCCTATGCTGATTATTTTTCCATAAAAAAGGAAAATTCACGGTTAAGCGCCAGAGCAAACAATACTAGTTTTGCCATATGACAATACTTAATGCCGGTCCTCGGATGTGAGGTGAATATTTTACATACGACTGGGATTTGTCGCTTGTCTGATGATGTATATAAAAAGATCGAGACTTACACTTCTTCCCCATTTTCCCACATTATGTGTGTAGGACACAACATGTTGTCTCATTCCATTCTCCTCTGTTAGTCCTTATCTCAAAATTCACATCTTTTCCGCCATATCATCTTTTTATACATACATACATATAATCATGCCTCTTTCCCGTAGGGGTAGGCAGAGACCACTTCTTTCCACTTGCTACGATCCTTACATACTTATTTCGCTTCGTCCACTTTCATTATTCACTTCATACATGCCCTTCGGTTTAGGGTACTCTTGACCTGGCCTTTTTTCAAGACGTCCCTGATCTGGTCTCGTAAAGTCCGCCTAGGTCTACCCCTTCCAACACCTCCATTCACACTCGCCTTATACACTTTTTTCGTCAATCGTTCTTCATTCATTCTCTCAACATGGCCAAACCATCTCAGCATACCTGTCTTTTTATCTAATTTATCTATATTTTCTTTAGTATATGTTTCATGTATTCATTCACTCTCATTTATCTTTTTATTGCTGAGGGACCACAGACACTTAATAGTAACCTATGGATTTTTGTGACGATTGGGTCACCGTGAATACGCTGATGTTCATAGGGATACCGGAACCTGGGTCACTAATGCCGGAACACAATACAAGGTTATTATGGCGGCATACTTAGTAGCCCAAGGGTGGTAGCTAACTACACGTGTATGGGGCCCTACCACGTAGCTAGGGTTGTTTTGGCATCTTTATCGACAGGCCGACCCCGACGCAGAGGTTATTCTTACTCCATCCCTGCATGGAGAATTTTTTTAATATTTTCTTGTCACGTGACATTATTTCGTTCGCATTATACGGCTATACCATTTTAATGATTTTTAGTTTTTCAATCACTGGCGCTAATCTACTTGTCCAAAGAAGTAGGTTGGTAAATTAAATTGATGACCAAAAATTCTGAACATGAACATTAACCAATCAATTGCCTCCCACATAATCACATTTAGTGATGGCGAACGCGAAACGAAAACAAATAAATATAAAATAAACGAAAGAGAGAGTGAAATAAGAAAAACAAACTTCCATCAGGGGTGGACTCAAATTAGAAGTTGGTGTCCCGAAAAAATAAACAACGGACCAACGTTTTAATTGTAAATTGAATTAAAATCGAAAATCAACTTAGGTGGAATTTTGGGGGGTAGACCCGGAGGTCGCTAATGACGGGGGTGAAATGGTGAATCGAATTTCAAAAGTTGCGGACTTTTTTGATTAACCGAATGTTATGAGCGTAATTAATGGGCATCGTTTTGGGCTTTTTTAGGCATTGTGGGAATTTTTAGACGCAAGGGCTTTGATGTTTTCATTTTTTTATATAATTAGGATATGGACATATAATGATATACTCGAGATAAGCTTTTTTGTAATATGATGTGTCGAAATTGATAAGATATCTACTATAGATTAAATCAATTATTATATGAAAAAATCCCGAGACTTAGCTCCGGACATTAAATTAATACTTATGATATATATACAATTATATGAAAATTTACTTAGTTCATGTATTATCATTATCACTAGCCGCTACCGCCCGCTTCGTTGGTCGAATAACAGAAAAAAGTCAATCGAAAAAATATGAGAAGTTTTCGTACGTATGTGCACTACACCGCTTCCCCCACTTCTCCGCGGCAAAAAATCACACATCACTGAACACATAGTGATTATAAAAATCGATTTTCTCAAAATTTCGATAACTTCAACTATTAAATGAAGATATATTTATTTTTTTAGAAAAGGGCCAAGTGAAATTAAGCTTAGAAAATTTAATTGAAATATTACCAGTAGTTTTGCTGTGATGCGCGCACAACTGCAGGCCTCTATCGTTTTTTTAAAAATATAGATTACACATAATTCACGTTAAATAGCGTAAATGATTCACCGTAATATTAAATGGCCAATGACTAATATTTTACGCTGTTATAAGCCAATAAAAATTATGTAGTGGATATACATATCTTGAACGCACCAATTACAGCCAACATCAAAAAAATACTCAAAACGTGCATTTTAATGGAGCCGGCGTTTCAGTTTACTTTTTCCAAAGCATTTGCAAACCAGACCATTATATTACCACGCTGCGGTTGGTTTCCAAGGCTTCGAGCTCTTTTGAATTATCTTCAAATGTCCCCGGAATCTTTCGCACGCAGTCATGCTTGAACGTATAACGATCCTTCCATCTTCCTTAACTGTTGCAAGTTTCGTGCGCATATTTTCAGGTATGTTTAAATCTTTAAACTCTAGTCTACACTGCTAATTAAAAATCCAATTTTCATTATAGTGAACCCAAATGGGGTAATAACTTTATATAAAACGCTATAAAATTTACCATACTCTATTATTACAATGCTTACGTTGCTATAGAATAAACAATGTAGACGATCCAATCCAAACTACATCGTCGAGTATCTTTTTTATTTATAAACTCACATTTTAATATTATTTTCGAACATTTAATCACTGCCTTCCAATCGTATCTGTGTATTAACAAAAGTAGTAAACCATTTGTTGCCTTTTAAGGTACCCTTTTCTCCCTCTCTAGTAGTAGACTAGACCTGTTTTTAATTCTGCTTAGAAATATATATGGCCACGTGATTACACAAAGTATAATAAGCTAATATAGTTATATCCTGTTTGAGTGTCCAGTTTTTGGACAAGAGAGATATGATCTGGGTAACCGCACTGAAGTAGACATCAGAGTAGAAGGCATAAGGGATCTTATGTCAAAAGCACACCGCGAAGTATTTATTGAGTACTGTGTTAATATAGCAAGGAAAGAGGTAAAGAGGAATAAGTAGATAGATAAGAAATGCTGGAATATGTATCTTTAGCATATATAAAACCAACATTAAAATTTCAATATATACAATGAAATAGTAAAACAAACCTAACAAATTAAAACAAAATTAATAAAAATAAATAAGATCTCTAAGCAGATCAATCTGATCTATTTCTAACAGACGGAAAAAGAGTGTAACAAAAAACTTACAAAGACATAGTAGAAAATAAGTAGCTAATAATTAGTTTATGTAATAAGTATGTATATGGCAAGTTTAGATCTATATGTATTACAAATAGAACTTAAGTTGTTAAATTAATAAACATGTAAATAAATGTTCTGACTAACTCGTGTCAGGAGGATATTTATAAATTTTTGTTGCTGAGGAACGGTAGACAGGATGTAGTTCCACTTAATAGCAAGTCATTACAACGCTGCCTTCCGCGTAGGATAATTGAAACCACGGTCACTTATGTCGGAAAACAACACATTATCCGTGCAAAGGGCGCAGAAAGAATACTGACCTCTGCGGCCGGGGTCGGCCTGCCGTAAAAGGCAACAAAACAACCCACCACCCAATCACTAGCTACGTAGTAGGGCCCCAAGCCCGTCTAGATGGCGACCATCTTAAATATGCCACTATGATAACTTTGTGTTGTGTTCCGGCATCAATGACCCAAGTTCCTGTACTCTTAAAGGACAGCAGCGTGTTCGTGATGCCACTGGTATTGCAAACACCCATAGGCGACGGTAACTCCTAAATTCTGATTGCACCGTCAGCCTGTCTGCTGTCCTTTATTGGTGGCATATTTGGCGACCAGGGCTGGTTGCCTGTCAGGCGGGCCAGGAGCCATACAACCCAGCTGGCGTTGCTTTGTCGCATTTTACGACAGGACTGCTCTCGGTACTCATTCTTACTTTGCCCCTGTCCGAAGATAAATGCGTATGTTTGTGTATTTTCCTTTGCAAGAATAAGTATTCCGAATTTCTGTTTTTTTTTTTATTTAATGAGTTCGAAACATGAAGGAACTCTATTTGTAATATACCTAGAGTTATATTGTTATTAATTTT
Source organism: Malacosoma neustria (assembly GCA_963693495.1). NCBI lineage: Eukaryota > Metazoa > Arthropoda > Insecta > Lepidoptera > Lasiocampidae > Malacosoma > Malacosoma neustria. The sequence goes on from OY856372.1 coordinate 2,177,890, forward strand.
AAGATTATAAATTAATTTAGATCATGTTTTACAATATAAATAGTACGATATAAGTACACTTTTGGAAAAAAATCTCAAGTAATGTTTCACAAAAAATATAAAAAGGTCTCTGTCATATACAATGTACAACAATAGAATGATTTTAAACTGCAGTTCTGTATTTCATAATCTTTGGCAAGCTTTCGTGACGTGATACCCCATGATAAAGCGGCAAATGATAAAAAAAGCTTTAACAAGATCCTACAAAGTAAACAGCATTTAATTTATGGATATTATTAGGCGGTATACCTTTTCGGGCGAATAAATATGATTTATATGAATATAGGCCTGCGTTTAAATTTTTACAAAGGAAAATTACAATTTTCAATCTTCTATACAAATAAATAAAATAAGAGTGTCTATTTATAATATTAAAATAACCGCTTTTTACTAAGTGCATTCGGACGTATACACGGTACATATACCAAAATAATATTTTTTACAATTTTTGTCTGTCTGTCTGTTTGTTCCGGCTAATCTCTGAAATGGCTGCACCGATTTTGACGGGACTTTCATTGGCAGATAGCTGATGTAACAAGGAGTAACTTAGGCTTTTTATTTTAGAAAAAAAAAAAGTTTTTGTTAAAAATAATAAGTTTCGGAAAATATTTCCAATTTAAGTTGACCTCAGATTTATATAATCAATCATATGAAATAGGGTTCAGCTTAGGCTGGACTATGTAAGTTCGAACGCACGTATTCCGGAGGCACATGGCGTAGTTGCGTTCGATAACACTGACTGTTTGCATATTTCATTTATTTATATTTTAGGGTTTATAGGGCTTGTAATTCAAAGTAAACGATAAACCACAAAAAATGCTGGCCAGTCACTGTTACTGTTCCACGCGGACGGAGTCGCGGGCACAGCTAGTTATTACATAAATTTATAATTATATATAAAATGAAATAAATCTACATCTAACTAAGTATTGACGTATACAGACTTTATTATTATATGTTATACTCGTATTATGGGAAATGAATTTTTTTACAGTGATTTTGTGAACACAAGTTCGTATAAAATGGTCGTTTGGTTTTATATAAACGCTAGTAACTGTACAACCTTAAGGGAGTTATTCGGTACGTTCAGTCAACAGAATCAGATATATAAATAATTAAAAGTCGATACGGAAAATTCTAAAGCAATGGGCGAAATGGTCCGCTGCCGTCCGCTTAAGGGAACTGTAACCTGGGTCACTTGTGCCGGAACACAATACAAGGTTATTATGGTGGCATATTTATAGAGACTTAGGATGATTGCCATCCAGACGAACTTGCAGCCTACCTCGTTAGGTTGTTTTGTCACCTTTTACGACATGCCGCCCCTGTCTGCTGGGGTGAGTATTCAAAATCCCACACAAACCTGTTGTGGCCCTGCATGGTAGGTAGTGCCCAAGAGCATTTTTCCACCTACTGAACAAAAAAATGATGTCTATATTCTGACTCCATCCCAGCATAGAAAAAATCCCCCTTATCATTAATTAGCTGTAGAAAATAATAAATCAATACTGGTTTTAGTTCACTGATGAGGAAGGCCATCGTTCGGTTTCTCTTTCATCAGTTCGGGGTTCGGCTTCCTTTAGTACAGAGGCTCCTGTAAAAACCAAATTAGGTGCATCCATTTTCTTTTGACTCTACCTCTAGAAATTATAGAAACACAAAAGAGCCGATGCAAACAGGCTCACAAAATTATGACCCTATAACGATATTCAGTAGCGTACCTTGAACTTGGAAGTATAAGCTTCGAATCCAAAGATAAAATGATGATGGTCACATGAACTACGACGATATACTTTTTTTGTCTCGGGGAAAAACCTCTCTTGACGGGTTCCTCCGGCCCGGGGGGACCGAGGGATATGTGGGACTCCGGGGAAGATGTTCAGCCATCCGACTACCCACTAAAAACCCCGCTGTTCTCCTATCGCCTACGCCCGGGCCTACGGATATGTGGCCTGCCGATTTCGTGGCCCGGGCCGACGCCGGCCCGCCCTTACGACGATATACTTACGTAGACCCATCGAGATCACGTACCACACGCCATGACCACGTTGCGAACAATTTAACCAAGAACAAATTAATTTAAATTAAAAATATAATAACAGGTTTAATAGCACTCAACAAAATATCTTATTAATGCCAAAGATCAATCCTAAAATATCTTTCCAGTTGTCTCGCTATCAAACAAGTGAAAAATACCCCTCGTTGTCCGAATTTCGGAAATAATCTAAATACATTTGGCTGAAACAGGAATCCTAGGATTGTTGGTATCGCAAACTTTCATCCTTTATATTTGAGTTCCAGTAATTCATTTACATTTTTGAATTGAATTGCTATTTTTAGTTTATTTAAGAAAATAAACTGAATCAATAATTACATTTATTGTCGTATAATGATCGCGCTATTAACCAAATTAAATACGGCGGTAGACTACAAATCAAAAGCAAGTTAAGTAATGCTAGTTTTTTTACCTTTTCTAATTTAATATTGCGGGGCTTTTAATACACTTAAAACAAAAAACATCATATAAATATTTCATTCATTATGTATAGCAATCAAACCCTCAGACATAGCCATATGTCATGCAGTCTTTAAGCTCAGTCAATTACCATAATAAGGTTACACATCCATGACTCGCGCAGGTAAATATATCGAACAATAAACAAACAATAACTCCAAAATTAATGACTATACGTAAACGTTAATCAACTAGCAGGTTAATTAATTAGTACATTAATTTTATTTTTACCCGGAGTATTTCCCGGATATATGGACATAAATGTAAATATATTCCGGATAATGTATTCAAAGAGGAGGCTGTTAATTTCGTTTATTATTGACTTCGCCAATATTTTGTTATATTTATTCACGTGTAATATATACTAATTATATGTATTTATATCGAGGCTGAACTTCGAGGAACGGCTTATAGGAAGATTGGTACTTTATACACACGAGTGCCTTAGAAGACTATAAACAAATATATTACGATTGACACGCCATCTATAAAATCAATTACGTATATATCACGATTTCTAGCTTATAGGAACAAAAGAAGAACAAAATTCCCTTTAGTTGCTTCTATATTAAATACATTTAGGCTTCACCATGGAGTACCATATAAATATGTCTTGTGCCTCGTCTTCTATCTATCTTCTATGTATATAAAAACGAATGTTTGTCTGTATGTCCTTTATAGAATCGTAAACTATGCATTTGGTCATGTCATGATCTTCAGCAAAGTGTTGTGCGTGAGCCCACAAAGGTTTCTGGTACGATCAATCTCTGACAGATGGCGCCGCTATCATTCCAATGAATTTCATTTATTGCCGTGACAGTGGAACGTAAGAATTTATGTAAATTGTTAAATTATAATCTATGTTTTAATTTTATTTATGTATTGAAAAAGTTTTGCATCTTTGTATAAAAACTCCTTTATATTATGAACATATAGCCAGCTTGATTCGATAGTAAAATATTAGTGAAGACGTACTATTGCCACGTGTTCCAATGATCCTGACAGATATGCCATTCGAATTCAAACGTTTGCAGTTCCCGGTGCGACTCGCTTTCGCAATAACAAAGCACAAGGACAATCGTTGCAAGTCTGTGGATTAAATTTGGAGAATCCATGCTTCTCACACGGGCAGCTCTATGTGGCCTGCTCACGCGTCGAAAAACCTGATTTATTCGTTTACGCACCAGATGGAAAAACAAAAAATATTGTGTATCCCACAGCACTTCAATTAATATCAAATTGAAACGAAACGCTGCAATGTCACAATTTTTTCGACATGAACATAATCAATAAAATGACTCGAAATAAATTCAATATTTGTGTAATGTCTTTCCTTCAAATTTATTTTAGTAAGTAGAGTAGCAACGCACGCAGGGTACTGCTAGTTGCTCAATAAAAAATGTCGTATAATTTTAATTCGAAGATATTTAAAGTAAAAGGAAACATGAGCTTGTGATAATTTTTTTATTATTTGATATCAAGAAAGACACTTTAACAACTTCTTGTTAATATTTGTTCAAAAATAAAATTAATATTAAAATATTCTAGTGAGATTGTATCGAAAACCATAAACCAATAAAAAGATTATTAAAAATATACGTTGCAATAAAACAAAAACAAGTAGGTGCAAATTTACAACGTGCCGAATTTTTTCCTCACTGAAATGGGAGGTTCGGCCAAAAGGATAAACACGTTAAAGGGTACCGCGTGCCCCGCTATCCACAAAGAAAACACTTATGATTGTACCCCCTTTGTAGGGGAGGCCGGGGATAGAAGTCAATCGAAATTTCAAACACTCCACACCTCTTCCCTAACAAAGACGTTTCTTTGTTTTGTTTAGAAGCTTTCGAATGTTACATTTTTATTATCTTTTATTGTTTAACACCTTGTTATTGTAGCCAATTATCGAATAGACTTCGATACTTTATAAAGTAGATAAATTGTCATTTGTATTGAATGCAAAAAGACAATAATTCAATCTTAATGCTAGAATATTTTAGACTTACTTGTAATTGATTACTATAATCAAGCACATACGATATAATCTGGAATCAGCTTTGAAGAAATATGATAAAAAAATATTATTCCTTGCATCATTATCATCGCCATCATTGGTTTTACATTTTACTCTCTTAGTACTGATATTACATTTTTAATAACATTCCATTATAGTTGTCAATTAGGGATGTACAAGTTTTGAAACTTCTGTGTGCTACTAAACGATATTCCGCGTTCTAAATTCAATATTTAAATTGTTTACCGACAATATTCACAGTTTTCGCCATGAATCCGAACTCGAACGCTTAACCGCTAACTGCAACAACTATTCACCGAATGGTTTCGGTTAAATTTAATTAAGCTCCAACCATTACCAATTTCGACTAATAAACTATTATTTCAAAAGTTTGACAGTTTCTTGACGCAGTGGTCTGTTGCTGTGACTTAATGGTGTTTTAATATCGGTTCTGATGTGGTCCTGTAGTGGCACTAGTTGGATATCCAAAGAAAAGAAAGATAGATGAATTGCATAAAAGATGATATGGTGAAAAAGGGTGTAAATGTTGAGATGACGACTAACAGAGGAGAGTGGAAGGAGATGAACATGTTGTGCTGACAATATATATAGGTAATGTGGGAAAAAGACAAGAAGAAGTATTATTTTATCTGAATTGTTGGTAAAAAAATATTATGCTTATATATATATATACCTAGTCAGGTCATAAGTATTGTCACACAGTAAAAACTTTTCTTTTAGAATGCTGGCCACAAAAAAGTTTATTGAATTAGAATTTCGAATTGTTCATGAAAATAAAAATGTATAACTTTTAGAATTTTACTCATTTTTAAATATGGAGTGGACGCTTAAAGAAGACCGTGTTGCAGTTATTGCGTTGCATCGTTGCGGTTACGCGCCAATTCAAATTTTTAACATACTGAAAAATTTGAATATTACCAAAAGATTCGTTTATTGTACCATCAAACGATACAATGAAGACTCTAGTGTAGATGACAGGTCAGGACAAGAAGTGGTCGCCCTCGGTCTGTTAGACTCCAGCAGTGATAAAAGCTGTGAAGGCACGAATTCAAAGAAATCCCAAACGTAAGCAGAAACTGTTGGCCCTTCAGATGGGGTTAAGCAGAACCACGGTGAAAAGGGTGTTAAATGAAGACTTAGGGCTTCGGGCATATCGAAGAAAAACAGGACATCGTTTGAATGCTCGTCTAATGGACCTGAGACTGAAGAGATGCCGCGCTTTGTTGAAGCGGTACGCGGGAAAAAAATATCGGGAAATTCTTTTTTCGGATGAAAAAATGTTTACCGTAGAAGAGAGCTACAACAAACAAAATGATAAGGTGTACGCACACAGTAGTGAAGAAGCGAGCAACCGTATTCCGCGTGTCCAACGAGGTCGTTTTCCATCCTCGCTCATGGTATGGTTGGGAGTTTCTTATTGGGGCTTAACAGAGGTACATTTTTGTGAGAAAGGTGTAAAAACGAATGCTGTTGTGTATCAAAATACAGTCCTGACGAACCTTGTGGAACCTGTTTCTCATACCATGTTCAATAACAGGCACTGGGTATTCCAACAAGATTCGGCGCCAGCTCATAGAGCGAAGAGCACACAAGACTGGCTGGCGGCGCGTGAAATCGACTTCATCCGGCACGAAGACTGGCCCTCCTCCAGTCCAGATTTGAATCCGTTAGATTACAAGATATGGCAACACTTGGAGGAAAAGGCGTGCTCAAAGCCTCATCCCAGTTTGGAGTCACTCAAGACATCCTTGATTAAGGCAGCCGCCGATATTGACATGGACCTCGTTCGTGCTGCGATAGACGACTGGCCGCGCAGATTGAAGGCTTGTATTCAAAATCACGGAAGTCATTTTGAATAAACTTTAATGTCATAAGAATCTATGTTTTGTTAAGTTCATTTTGGTATATGAATGGTTACATAATTAATAAACTTGTTACAATTATTTTACATTAAACATGTGACAGAATTTATGACCTGACTAGGTATATACAAATGAATAAAATTGGAGTGTCTGTTTGTAATATTAAAATAACCGCTTTTTACTAAGTGCATTTGGACGTATACACGGTACATATACCAAAACAACAATTTTCACAATTTTTTTGTCTGTCTGTCTGTTTGTTCCGGCTAATCTCTGAAATGACTGCACCGATTTTGACGGGACTTTCACTTTCAGGAGCTGATTTAACAAAGAGTAACTTAGGCTATTTTTATTTTAGAAAAAGGAATAGCTTTTGTTTAAAATGATAAGTTTTGAAAATTTTATATTCCAATTTAAGTTGACCTCAGATTTATACCAATATTCATATGAAATAGGGTTCAGCTTAGGCTGGACATTGTAGGTTGAATTTCCAATTTAAGTTAACCTCAGATTTATTTGTCATCGATCATATGAAATAGGGTTTAATTTAGGCTGGACTTTGTAGGTTCGAACGTAAGTATTCCGGAGGCGCATGGCGTAACAGTCGCATACGATAATACTGACTGTTTGCATATTACATTTATATTTTAGGGTTTGTAATCCAAAATAAACCTTAAGATATATCCAAAAAATTTTGCTTAAAGTCACTATTCCACGTGGACGGAGTCGCGGGCACAGCTAGTATGAAAAATAAAAACTTAATGTTGTAACGTGCAAAAATGGGGGTATATCGAAAATTGTTTTCAACCGTACGCCATGATGGAACGTAAACACCTCCTCACTACGGCTTAAAAAAACATCTGCACTACTCTTAAGAGCACATTCGTACGATACAAAGAAAACATTGTCCATTGACGTGTTAACACTAAAAAAATATTTACAATATTAACATACTACGTAATGGATGCGGTGTAAAACTTTACGATCGTTTTAAAGAGCGTTCCGATTTTACGGTTTAATTTTTAGCTGTTGTAAAATTTTGTTGCTATTTTGCATTTATTTTATATTTTTACAGATTTCCCTTTTATTGAAAGGGTTGTTAAATATAACGAGGTAAATTTTACTACAATGGTTTGATGTTTTTCCCTAAAAAGATTTATATTTACTGATTTTGAAATATACATATGATACAATATTAAAATGGATTTTTGCATTCTAATGCCTTTTCAAAATCTGGAGTTCATGTTGTGTTATTTTTTTTCATATTCCCCATAGTTTTATCTTTTTTTTATTTGAAGTGCTCTGCGCACATTTGTCTTTCACTTACTCGTCGTTTCTGTGGTTAGCCTCTACTTATGATAGCCAGACAGTTATGGAATACAATATGATTAATATTTTGTTATGTTGTTTCAGGTAAGAACAAGTTTCTATGGATTTGTAATACACGGAAAATTTTAACATTTTTAGAGTAAGTTTTTTCACTGTTAGTCTTTCCGCATACTTACACCGAATCACGAATATCCTATGCCGAACCTCCCTACATTAAAAGAGGAAATAACCACTGTCTCCTACGACAAATTAGCTTTCGCACAAAAATAAACTTAGTATGTGTTCTTCACGTTCTTGTCCTTGCCAAGTATGAAGTTATACGCTGTCATTATTAGAATTTTAGGCGCGAATTAATATTGTATGCAAGTGTTGATTGGAACATCTAATTCGCTGTTCTCAACGAACCGTAGTCATCAGCTTTAATTAGAGAAGCTCACATCCCAACGCCTACTGGTGTTTAGCATCAAATTAATAAGAATTTAAAAGAAAAATCGTTATTGCACTATTATATGGTACAGTCTAATCTAAGGCCATAAATCCAGTAACATGTCAGCGGTCGTATTCACCAGCACGGCACTAATGCAAATATTCATCATATTGCACTCTTTTTTGGTAGCTGAAGTTCAGCAGGCAGGCAAATGGCCCAACCTATAGCAGGTGGTCACTATGAACGTTTACAACTCCAAAAGCATTGCCAACGCGCTGCCGGCCTCGAATAAATGTTATAACGCCTTTTTTGAATAAAGCTCATTTATTCAGCACGTGTTCTTGGGAACCGTTCTGAAGAAAAACAGGCTCCAGGAAATGGGGATGAAAATCCAACTGATGATGCGCAGTGTGGTGGAAGAAAGACGACTAAGATACCATTTCTGACTAGTAATGATGAAAGAGTGCGAAATACAAGTTGTGTATGTGCAAAATGATTGTTATAGAAAAAAGTCGTAAGTGCAACTTATTTTAATGCAATATTTGAAACCGCTTGCAGTCGCTACTGTACATAATATTATAAAGTGAATTTATCTTAGTTTATTTTATTAAATGAGTTCCAATCGTGCCGCAGCCGGCACGTACGGAAGAAATTCAAGCAAAGCTAAGAGTGGTAATTAACAAGTTCCCAACTCAATCACTCCCATAATATTTGTACGAAATTAAAGTAATCTAGTTAAATGGTTTTCACTTCGAGTTTTCGAGGAAACATAACGTGGAGATATACGGGTGGAAATCGTGTACGGGCGCGGCGATATTGCTAGGTGCTATGGCTTCAAGCCCAGTTTGAAGGCAACCACGCCTGCTCTTTATATATGCTCCCATGTGTATGTGTATAAGTGACCTGAGTTTCAGTTCTCCTGCGCGAACGGTAGCGTGTTAGCGGTGCCCCTAGCGTCGCAAATATACATAGGTGACGGTAACTGCTTACTATTAAGTGAGTCGTCAGTTAATGTGTATTCGTTTAATTTATTTCAAATATGAATCAGGCCAAAGACAAAAATATGTTTAAATAGTTAATTGATATATATATATATATATATATATATATATATATATATATATATATATATATATATATATATATATATATATATATATATATATATATATATATATATATATATATATATATATATATATATATATATATTGAGACATTTCACTCAACGCCATCTAGTCCCAAACTAAGTTGCATAGCACTTGTATTATGGGTACTAGACAACTGATATATATACTACATACTCGTATATACTTTTTTTGTAAATAAATGCATAAACTCTCAGACGCTGGACGGGATTTGAACCCATGAGCTCCGCAAGCGTACCGACGACGTGCGTTAATCATTACGCCAAGAGGTCGTCACTATTAAACTCTATTAATAAGTTGCTAAATAAAATTATGAGAAAGATTTTAAGTTTATACAGATTATAGAATCCTAGTCCTTACTATTATTACTCGATCAAGTATTTCGATCAGATGATAAAAAATTATTTATTGATGTAGCTGGGACTCCAAATTGCTCTAGCCTTAAACAATTTCGTCCCGTGTGTTCGACTCCAAAGCTATATGGTTATTACCGTTAAGAATCGAGGTAGTACAGTCGACTGCGTATTAATCTACCAATTAAAACTTTGATTATACAAAAACGTTCCATAAGCAACTTGTTAGGGTTTCCACGGGATGAAGGGTTCTTTTGAATTTCGCCGGTTTATCACTTGAGACTTCAATTTGTAATTGGCTTATACGACTTATTTCTCGTTAATACATTTATTATTATTTAAATAAAAAGATTTCTCCTTCAAGTTTATAAGTTAATAATTGATTTAAATTGAAAATTTATCAAGTACTTTTACGGTACTTCACCCACTTTTTTCGACCTGCAATAAGTTCGAGTATTCATAAATAATATGAACTTAACTGAACTTTTGAAAATCTATTACATTTTTTCTAATATATTAAGATATATCTATTTTTCATTCTGGATCTACAATGGATATTATAAAATAAACGACTATTTTTAGTTACATTTTTTTTTGTAAACAGCGGTAAAAGTACCGACATAAGTCTTCCAGAATCTTTGTATACCACTCAATACCGTTCACTATGTTCATTAAAGTGGGTTACAAATTTCAAGAGCCTACCCAACTTTCTGTCGTCACTCATTTGCTAAAACCTTTCCCTTTCAATACGCTTTCTAAAGACACAACAACTGCATAGATATGGAATATAATATTTGCTAATATAATAATGAACGGTGGCTAGTATCAGTTTGATTAAAAAAAATTACTAGTGTAAATCATCAAAATCGTCTACGCGTTCAATTCCGATAAATTATCAACTAATCAACATGCCTAAAGTGTAATTCTACTGATCGTTGCCGGATTGTGGGTAAAATTATCCCCATTCTAGAATTGCGCCTGCATCACACACGTAAGTGATCATGTCGGTGTGTCGAAAAGCCATAAGTCAGGTAATTTTACCCACTTCTTCAGGCTGCACTGGAGCGTTATATCAATCACGCCTAATATTCCTTGCTGTGTACTTATCCCCGCCTCCGGTTTTAACATATTTGAAAAAAAACGGAAGAAAATTATTTATGTAGTACATATCATACATTTAGCCCCATTTATCTAGTTTTTGCCATTGATGGTTAACTTTAGTTTATTTTGCTATATATATTTTGAATTTCAAAAAATGTTCGAGATAGGAAATTTGAGTTTAAGTTCAAAACCACTGTGTCACACCCTAAGCCTATCACCTTTTTGGGTATTTAGTGATCTTTGTTAAACTTTCACTACCTTAAAAAAAATTGCAGCTTAATTTAGTTCTTACAGGGCCGGCTACAATCTAATACCTCGGAAAGTGTTTCCTTAATCTTTGCTTTGCTATTTGTAAAGTCAAAAAAGTAGGTAGTGTAAAAATATGTATACATATTACAAAAATTAAAATATGATTATTTGCTTTTTCATTCACATACTGTTCGCTTGCAGGTTTAAAAAACGAAACGGTTAAAATAAATTCTACATATACTCAATTTCCGCAACCGCCCCGTCTAAACGTTAAATATTTCGCAAGTCTACGCCAAGTGCTCGTGATGAATGCACCGAGTTTGTCGGTGTCAAGCGCTGAGTAAAAAAATATTCCGCACTGAAAGAAATAACCAACTCACACGTCTTGGCTCTGATTGGCAGCTAGGCGCGGAAAATCGAAAATGGAACCCCGCTTACTGGCAAACCGAATATAGACGGCCATTATGGTTTCGCGTAATTTAAAGACAATTTTCAAGTCTAAACTTTTAACTGTTTTTTTTTTATTTGTGTGTTTGTAATTTTTTATCTCAGTCAATGTTTTGAATAAAATAGATTAATTTATATGCTTATTAAAATTGGAGTGATATAAAATTTGAAATAATTGTATTCGGTTGTTGCCGATGGGAGAGCAGTGGACTGTATGGTTGAATTTAGGCGGGAAGGGTGCCAATAAAACGACGTTTCATGATCAGCAGGCGGATGCGGGCCGGCGGCGGTCCCAGAGGGGGGTTTTTCTTGGCGGCGAGTACGACCTGTTTGCCTATGAGTGCTACCGACCTGTATGACCGACCTGTCCTGACTGTATAACCGCGTACGCCCTGTTCAGCCTGTATACCCGAGTACGACCTGTTCTGATAATCTCCACAAGTGCCCTTTTTCTTTTTTTTTTTTTTTTTTTTCTTAAAGCTAAGGCTGTCATCGTCTCAGACGACCAACGACAGCGACACCGGGCGGAAAAGGCATTCCGACCCCGTGGGAGCGGGGTCGATCAGCCGTGGCAGCGTGCTCGGTCACGCGCCTCCTGTGAGGCGCGCTCCCGGCTCGAACGCTGCATGGGGATAATTGATAGCAGCCACGAATGGCAAGAATACTATTAATTGGGGACTATCGACTTCACCGGTGAAGCCGATCCTATTCTAATCTACTACCGTTTCGGAGTGCTTATAGCTGGGGGAGAAGAAACGGCGAAAGAAACTCCCCCGCAACACATCTATTCTACGTGTATTTCTGTAATGTGTGATTGTGTACGGCTACAGGCTATGGGGGGCGGAAGGCATCCCTAAACCTGTTTCGTCGGGCTGGTCCATGCCGGACTGGAGGGGATTGCGTCCGCGAGAGCATTCGCTTTAGCGTCCTAGAAATGGGGTCGCGTCTATCCGTGAGCACGTTACGCGGGCGGCGACGTGCGTGGGGTGCTCGGCGGTTGGGCGTGTAATTGACTGTCTCCACCACCAGTGGATTGGGATGGTGGGGAGCGAGACCGAAGAAGGATCGCGAAAGGGATACCATGTACTCCTTCACGGGAAGGAGCTCCAGGTCGCGGTGAAGGTCCGCGTTGCGCATGTAAAGTGGCGCTTGGGCTGCCATGCGCAAGAACTTATTCTGCAGCCGCTGCATCGAGTTGATGTAGCATTTGCCGGCATGGGCGAAGACTACGCTCGAGTACGTCATGATCGGTCGGATGCAGGTTTTGTAAAGTGTCACCTTATTCCTAAGGGACATCTTACTCTTCCCGCATATCATTGGGTAGAGGCGACCGAGCACAAAGTGTGCTCTGTTCCTTACCGTCCTGATGTGTTTGCTGAAGTACAGGCCTCTATCTAAAGTGACTCCTAGGTATTTGACTTCGTCAACCCAAGGGATGACGCGGTCAAATAGATGTATGGGGACGAGAGACTGCCGCCTCGTTTGAGTCGGCCGACTCTCATTTTGAGTGCGGGGGCCGCGAGCGAACATGATCGCTGCGCTCTTGTCCGGATTCAACTCGATCCGCCAAGTGCGGAACCAGTTGCCCAGCGTCTCAACCGCCGTGTTGAGACGACTGCAGATCCGATATTGACTGATATCGGAAGTGAAGAGGGCGGTATCATCTGCGTATAAGGCGAGATGTACCTGTGGGGTTCGGGGCATGTCGCTGGTGTACAGCGTGAAAAGTAGGGGGGACAGAGCCGAGCCCTGGGGGACTCCGGCTCTGATGGGGTGGAGAGATGAGCGCGTGCCCTCCACTCTGAAGCGGAAGCTCCGATCAAGGAGAAAGTCTCGTAAGATGAGCACGAGTCTATCCGGCACTCCCAGTTTGTACAGCTTGTAAATCAAGCCGTTGTGCCAGACCTTGTCGAAGGCTTTCGCCACATCGAAGAAGACAGCACCCGTCTTCCAGGGTTTGGAGGCGCGATTGAAGTTCGCGAGCACGTGTTCCGTGATGCGGAGCACTTGCTGGGGGCACGAGTGTAGGGCTCGAAAGCCGAACTGCTCGTCGGGGATCAGCTTATTTTCATAAGCGAAGTCTCTGAGTCTGCTCAAGAGGAGGCGTTCGTACAGCTTGCCCAGCGCGCTGAGCAAGCTGATCGGACGGTAGCTGCAGGGTTTCGCAGCGGGCTTTCCTGGTTTTCGGATGCCGATGACGTCGGCTTCCTTCCAGGCGGAGGGAAAGGAGCAGTTATCCATGGCGGCATTGAAGATGCTCACCAGAATCATCAACAGATGTATAGGGAGTAGCTTGAGCAGCTTGTTGGAGATGCCGTCGGCTCCGGGAGCTTTCCGGGGCCTGAGGCCTTTTATTAGGTCCTGTACCTCTTTTACCGTGACAGGCTCGAGTGAGTCTTCCGCGGGAAGAGAGGATCTCCGTTCGACCTCAGCGTCCACCTCACGCAGGTGGGCCGGGTCGACGTGCGCGGTGTTGGGGGAGCATTGCTCCCTGAGACTCTCGGCGAGACACTCCGCCTTTTCGTCATCGTCAAACGCGACAGTTGTAATAATATGTGGGTGTCTTACGGATAAATATAATAAGGAGTAGGGGGTAGTATAGAAAAATATGGAATAACGATCAGTAATAAATAGTTTGGCAAACCAACCTCGTTGTATTTATTACATGGTGACAGCGGTGAACAAAAATGTTATTTTAAAAGTAAATTATTGTAGAAGTAAATAGTAGTTGTGTATTCTGCGTATAAAATGGAGCATGCGAGGCCTCCCGGAGAATTGGCACTGGATGGCGGTCCAGCCAGCAGGGCGGACGCCTGGCGTAAATGGTTAAAACAATTTCAAGTGTTTTTGAAGGCGTCCGGAGTGTACAAAGAAGCAAAAGATATACAGTCTAGTTTGCTTGTAAATCTCGTGGGACCTCAAGGGTATGACATTTTCTCGACTTTTAAGTTTCAAAAGGCGGGCGATCAAGACAACATAGACGTCATAATTAAGAAATTTGACGATTACTTTGGAACACGGCAAAATACAATAATGGCGAGGTTTCGGTTTTTCACGCGTAATCAAGAAATGGGTGAAAATATAGACGCGTATGTGACGGCGTTGAGATTATTGAGTCACTCTTGTGAATTTGAAAAATCGCTAGACGCCGTTCCAGCACGTTTACAGAGAATGATGTTGCGCACGCAATGTTATGATTTCAACGTGAAGTATAAACCAGGCAAGTACATGTACGTAGCAGACACTCTTTCAAGAGCCGCTCTTCCCGAGCCTGTGCCTGGTGGTGTAAGCTCTGACGTCGAGGTGCAATCATGTTTTGTAATAAATCACGTTAGATTTAGTGACTCTAAGTTAGAGAGGGTAAGAGAAGCGACTAAAAAAGATACAGAGTGTCAAATGTTAATTCATTACATTATGAATGGCTGGCCTAGGTATAAAAAGGATGTCGAACCTTTAGTGCAATCGCATTGGTCTTATCAACATAGCTTACAATATATAGAAAATATTATTTTTAAAGATAGCTTAGTTTTTATACCAAAATCGCTAAGGAGTGAAATGATAAGTAAGGTCCACGAGGGCCACTTAGGCATCGATAGGTGTAAGCGTAGGGCGCGAGATGTGATGTTTTGGCAAGGGATGTGTGGTGACATTGAACGCGCAGTGCGTGCATGCGCAGAGTGCGCGCAGCATGCTACGGTGCCGCGTAAGGAGCCCATCATATCTCATCCCTTCACTGATATTCCGTGGAGAAAAGTTGGCTCAGATATCTTTACCTTTAATAAGAATAATTTTCTTATTATAGTCGACTATTTTTCGAACTTCATAGAAGTAAGTCCGTTGCGTAGTGTGACGTCCAAGTCTGTAATCTGTGCAATGAAAGATCAATTTGCCAGACACGGCATCCCGGAGGAGCTGGTCACGGATAATGGACCAGCTTACGCTTCATTAGAATTTCGACAGTTCTGTAATGATTGGTGTTTTAAACACGTTACGAGTTCGCCTAATTATCCGCAGTCAAATGGACTTAGTGAACGAGCAGTGCGTACGGTAAAAAATATAATTAAAAAATCACTGTTATCGGGGACGGATTTTTATATTGGATTGTTGAATCTGAGGTCAACACCACGCGACGGTATCTCCTCTCCTTCGCAATTACTGATGGGTCGTCGACTCAATACTCTTCTGCCAGTGCATACTGGTAAACTCTTGTCGGAGCGTAACAATGAAAAAGACTTTTCACGAATATGTATTTCTCGTTATAAGGGGAAAAAATATTATGACAGAAATGCACGTAATCGTCCGGAGCTACATGTTGGCGAGCGTGTCCTGGTCGGGGGCAGTGGAACTAGGCGGCGGATGCGTGTGGAGGCCAACGCGCCACAGCCGCGCTCTTACTTCCTACAGGATGATTATGGTAGGATTTTCAGACGCAATAAACGTCATTTAACGACAATACCGAGTTCTCCATTAGCAAGAAAATCACCACACTCTTCCCCTTCCTCTTTTGAGAGAAATCTGGTAGGTGTAGATAATAAGCCTGACAATGTAAGAAGACATTCACCTTATCACAAAAGAGAAGCGGCAATAAGGGCACAGGAGAATCTTGCGTTATTTTTCAATAAATAATGTCGTAAATTAAACTTTTTAGTTGTGTATTATTATTGTACTGCTTCATAAAAATTTCTCAGTTACATATTTAGTATTTATGTTGCATTATTTTTAAGGGGGAAGATGTAATAATATGTGGGTGTCTTACGGATAAATATAATAAGGAGTAGGGGGTAGTATAGAAAAATATGGAATAACGATCAGTAATAAATAGTTTGGCAAACCAACCTCGTTGTATTTATTACAACAGTGTTGTCGGGTTTTTCGAGAGGCGGCATGGACGAGAGGGATTCCGCTTTCAGCGATCTCGCCAACCTCCAGTATGCCTGGTGCGTTGGGGAGATCTCCGAGAGCAGGCTTTCCCAGCGTTGATTCCTGAGCTCCTGAATGCGGGCTTTCACTTGCCGATGAAGTGAACGAAAGGCGACTCGGTTTTCCTCTGATGGGAAGCTGTCATAGGCTCGGGCGGCGGCTCTCTTCCTCCTCAGCAGCTCCCTCGCGTCCCTCGGGAGCGCAAATCGGCCGTCCCCGCATGGGACTTGCCGAGTCGACTCCCGAACGACGTTTTGGAGGTGGCCAGTGAGGGCTTCGATCGCCCCTTCCGTGTCCTGAAGGGTCCTAATGGGGGCTGGGGCCTGCTCAGGGTCAGCGAGTCCTCCGCGTTGGAGTGAGTCCCTGACCCTGGACCAGTCGGTGATTGACTTGGTCTGAGGCGTCTGGTCTGGCGAAGGGCCTAGTTTAAGGACGACTGGGCGGTGATCCGAGTCGATGTCGTCTAGGGATTCGATAGAGCGGAACTGGAGGGACACGCCCTTCAGTAGCGCCAAATCGAGAACGTTGGGCGTGCCTCCGGTTGCCCGATTAAACGGGTACCGGGTGGGCGTAATGGGGGCTAGGATGCCGAAAAGCAACTCGTCAGAGTGACGAAGGAGGGACCTGCCGTTAGGGTTGGAGCTGGAGCAGTTCCAGCTAGTATGTTTACAGTTTAGGTCGCCGGCGATGATAACCGACGGGCCTAGACTGAAGAGGGATGCAAGCTCCGCTTGAAGTAGCGGTCGCTTGCAAGAGAGATACGCGCAGACGATGACTATGGGCTGATGGCCTGTCATCGCTAATCTGCAGGCAGAAACTTCGAGATTGTCTAACGGAGGCGTATTTACTGGGGAACAGTGCAGCGACCTCTTGTAGTAGATGAGCGTGCCTCCCCAAGGGGCGGTACGCCTGTCGTTTCTAATGATCTTATAGTTGGCGATCTTAGGATCGCCAATGCTGGGTTTGAGAAGGGTCTCCTGCACGAGAAGAATGTCTATATTTTCTTCCTTCAGGAACTCATGAACCAACTCCCGTTGGTCACGCAGGCCGTTGGCGTTGTATGTAGCCAGAGTCAATGAGCGGGGTTTTTCCCTACTTGTGCAATCCATTAGGAATTAATGGGTTGCGGGACTGGCGAGGATCTGAAGCAGCTCCCCATGCTCTATGGCGATGAGGAGCTGGTCCTGTACAGACCTGGCCTGTCTTAGCTTATTCGCTAAGATCCTGACCTCCTGGAGGTCGAAAGGGAGCGACTTTGCGAACTTGGTCGCAAGTGCAAGGTCCTCTGCGGGAGAGGGGGACGCGGTGACCGGTGCCGCGGAGGTCACGACTGGGGCCGGTTTGGGAGCAGGCTTAGCTGTTGTGAAGCCAGCTATAGCCTGTCGAGGGGGTGGAAGGGTGGGGAGTCCTGTCCAGGCGTTGAACGCCGGGGCAGGTGCCGGCACATAGACCGGTTTGGGGGCGGGCTCTGGGCGTTTGCCCTTTGGGGGCTTGCCTTTGGGCTTAGGCTTGGGCTTAGGGGCGGCCGAGCACCCGCGGTAGTTCGCGGGATGCCCAGTCTTCCCACAAAGAACGCAGGCTGGTGGGTCGGGAGAGTCCCTGGTGCGGGTACACTCCGCGGTGCCATGGTCCCCGAGGCACTTCACGCACCTGGGGCGGGACTGGCAATTGCGCGCCGAGTGCCCGTAGAGTTGGCACCGGTGGCATTGCCGGAGCGTGGATTTGTTGTGTGGGCTCTCGAAGATGAGCTTTGAGAGCCCGCACACCGATCTGATGTTGAAAATTTCCTTGCCCTCTTTTGTGAGGTCAAGGATCGCGAGTACCATATTATATGGTTCTCGCGTGTTGCCGCGGTGCATCCGGTGCACCTCGTGAACGGGGAGGCCTTGGGAGCGAAGGTCCTCCAGGATTTCGGAAGTTTCGACTTCCTTGGGGAGTCCGCGGATGACCACGCGGAGACGTTTCTCCTCCTCGAGCGCATAGGTATAATACCCTATGCGGTGCTCCAGGAGGTATCGCGTGAGGGCGCGGTGGTCCTCAGGTGACTTCACGGTCACCCTGATACCGTGGTGAACGTCTCGTGCTTCCACGAGATGGATAGAATTACGCGGGAGGGCCGCATGAATATCCCTCCAGAGATGTTTATCTCTGATAATGAGGGGAGGAGGGGGGCGTACGCGACGCGGTGTTGGGGCCGTCGGCTCCGCTTGACGCGGCTCCTTGCTGGCCGGCGCAGCATCGGAGCCTGAGGTTGAAGAGGGGGCCTTGCGCCTCCTTTTGTTGGTGTGGACTCGGAAGCCCTCCGAGTCCACATTGGGGACGACCTCCATGTCGGAGGACGACTCGGATGAGTCCGTGTCGCTCTCCGACACGGATGCCGTTTTTGGGGCGCGCTTTTTTTGGGCCTCGGGGCCCTTTCCTTCCGGTGAAGCCGGAGACCCTGTAGCGAACGGGCTCATGAGAGCCTTCAAAGACTGCGCCGTTCCGTTGAGGACGGAGCCGGCGGGGGGGTGCGACGCGGGGGATCTCGCCGATCCACACGGGGCGGGTGCGGCGGGGGGACGCGGCGCGTTTGCTGCTGTCGGTACAGCAGCAATTGAGGATGTTGTCGGCGGCGCGGTGGCATGCGCGTGACCGCGGGGCGTGGGCGCGGCGGGTGTGGAAAGCGCGGCGGCTCTGCGGAGCGCGGACGCGACGGAAGGGGGGGGCGCGGTTTCGGCCGGGGTACGCGGCTCTCGCGGGATCGCGGGGCGGGGTTGCGTTGCCTCGCAACGCTCGCTTATGTGCCTCTGCAGCACCAAAAGGGTTTGGGGGTCGCTTCCCTGGACGAACTTTATCATCTCGGCCAGGGAGTATGGCGACGGGTGGTCCCTATTCCCGTCCATCCTCGGGTGGGACAGCCCGGGGATGTGCGCGAATGTGTTCAGTCCCTCTGCCGGGGTAGGCAGAGGGGTGTATGCTAGGGTGAGCCCTAAGCTGTGTGTTTATTCCTTCGCCGATCTTATTGTGCGAAGGCCCCTAACTGCTTTGAGGGAAAATCAGCCCCAAAGAATGGAAAGAGGGATGGGAAGGTGGGAAAATGGGCGATATCTGGGCCCGACTAGGAGTCCCCCCAAGGCCGGGTGGTCCAGACCCGTCCGAGTTTGCCTTTCCCTGAAGGGGAACGGCAGGCGCTCGGGGCACGCCTCAGCCAAGTGCGTTATCACCGCTGGGTATCCCTTGGCTGACCACTCGCGTGGATTTACAATGGGTAAAATCGCCCGTAAGGTGGATCGCAATCAATTGCGAATTAACTTCGCAACAAATTGTGTCCACCCGTTCGGTAATATAAGAAACAATTTCGCGGCCGCGATGAGGTAGCTGCTATTGTATTACGAATACAATAGGCTAGGCCCGGGCGCGGCGGCTGTCCGATGCGGCGGGTGCGGCGAGGTGCGGCGGGTATCCGACCGATGCGGCGAGGTGCGGAGTGGGGGAGCTCGATAGCGATTCGGGAGCGCAGGCGTGAATACGTCCGTGCGGCGCGGGTGCTGGAGCCGGAGTGTTTTGTGAGTGCCCTTTTTCCCCATTTCGACCCGCTTTTTATCCTAATTATCCCCACTCTGTTACCGCGCCTGACCGACCTCACCCCCTTAACTTTATTTTCCTTATATACTATACTTATCGCTATTTACATTATTCATCCGTATTTCATTATATTGCTCCCTTCCAGCAGCCTATCCTCTCAATAGTATCTGTAAACACCAAACTATATTAATGGCTTTTCGCCGCGCGTAATTCTCTCCCTACCTCGCCCCGCACCGCCGTCATATAAAAGGCGCGCGGACGAGGGGGGCCTTATTCATTTACACCCGCATTGTCGTGGAGCGCACACCTACCTGCAATTTTGCATATTCGCGGGAGCGTGTGCCCCGGTTGAACTACCCGGACCTTACCTGACCCATAATAATGCCAGGGATCGGTCCGGGACTTACTGCTGGGAGGGAACAACTATTACAAAGTAATTAAATCTAATACAATCTATCCATTATATCTTCTAAGGGACGTGCCAGCCATAATTATTCCCCTACGCACCCATAATATTGTACATAGGTCTAACACGTCCCCGAATAAAACACATAAAAAATATATAGTTTATTCTACAACATTATGTAAACAGCAATAATTTACTTAATTCTAAATATTTACACGTTTGGTTGTCGATTCGGTATTGCCGCCGCATAGCTAATACGGCCGTCGATGCGGTATTGCCGTCGTCTAGCACATACCTTTATGTTTGTTTACGTTCGTCGTGAACATTTCTCCCGCCGTCGCACTGCGATTCCTTCACGGGTATCACGACGACTTTCTTCGTAGGGCGCCTCAGGACTCTTCCGTTGCTGGTCACCACGTCCACGACACGAACTTCGCCGTCCTTCCCGGGGTAGACCGCCGTCACTCGTCCTCGGGGCCATGTGTTGCGTGGTAGGTTCGGGTCGCAGATTACGACCAGATCGTTGACTGCAGGGCTGTCCCCGCTCGCGTAGGGCTCCCGCCGGTGTTGCAGCAGCGGCAGGTACTCCCGCACCCAGCGTCGCCAGAAGACGTCTGCTAGGTACTGTGCGCGCCTCCATTGCGCGCGTGCCGTCGCGTCGCTTGTTTCGAAGCTGCCGGAGGCTGGCATGAAGCAATTTGGCCCCAGCAGCACCAGGTTCGGCGTGATGGCGGGCGGCTCATCGGGACCCACGGCCACATGGGTTAGGGGCCGCGAGTTGACGGTGGCTTCGACTTCGGCGAGTAGCGTGACGAGCGTCTCGTCACTCGGGTGTTGTTCGTGGAGTGTCACGCTCAGGGCTTCTTTCACTGAGCGCACCATGCGCTCCCAAGCGCCTGCCATGAAGGGGGCCGCCGGCGGTAAGAACTGCCAGGCGATCTGACGGCTGGTTGCCGCCTCCTCCAAGGTCCGCCAGGCCTCCGCGAGCTCGCGGTCGGCCGAACGGAAACACGTCGCGTTGTCACTCCATATTTCTGTGGGGCAGCCTCGCCTCGCAATAAATCTGCGAAGCGCGTTTATAGCGGAGTCCGTGCTCAAGGACGCCACGAGCTCCAGGTGTATGGCCCGTGACGTCATACACGTAAACAGCGCCACATACCTTTTCTCTCGATGTCTTCCCACGGTTACCTCCATCGGGCCGAAATAGTCGAGCCCAGTAAAGGTGAAGGGGCGCGCATGGTGAGCCAGGCGCGCCTGCGGTAGGCTCCCAGTGGATGGCTGGGCCGGCTTCGCCTTCCTAAGCCGGCAGCGAAGGCACCTCTTCAACACTGCCTTGACTGAGGGTCGTATCCTCGTTATCCATATTCGCTGCCGAAGCTCGTTGACTACCGTTTCTACTCCCCCGTGGTGAAGGTTTTCATGTACACGTTGTATGTACAAAGTTGTGTACGGGTGCTTACCCTGTAGGATAATAGGGTTCGCCATGTCGAAACTAATATCCTGGGCCTCACTTATCCTGCTCTTCAATCGCAGGATTCCATTTTCATCTTTGAACAGGGCTAAATTATTTAAGCCCCTGTCCTTAGACATAGTTTCATTTGTAAACATGTCTTTTTGCGCTAATAATATTAGTAGGCGCTCTGCGCGCATAAGTAAATTTCCGTCCATTATCTTGTACTTCTTATCTTCATTCGTGCCCGTTTTTTCAATTGTTTTACGTTGTTTCCATCTTTTCTGCGTTAATTTCCAATCTTCATCTTTTAAAATGTTTTTCTTACTTCTTTTTCGTGCCGCCGCCGCCACTGTTTGTGTTCTTTGTTTACATATTTCGATGAATTGTAACACTCTGCCCATAACTCGCAGTAATTTTTCAAATTTAGAATATCTTGTGAAGTCGATGATTAATGTCGGTTGCATCCCCACAATTTGACACACATTTTCTATTTCTTTCTCCTCCCCTGTCTTGAGGATCTCGGTTCTCCCTTCTGTCGGCCACCTGTCTTCCTCTTCGTATAAAAAGGCCGGGCCGGTGAACCATCTGTGCGTAGGGCCGAAATCCCGGGGGGTTTTCCTTGTAGCATCATCCGCTGTGTTCGATGCAGTGGGGACCCAATGCCATTCATTCTTTTTCGTTATATCTTCGATCTCCGCCACACGATGCGCCACAAACGTCTTGAAAGTGCGCGGCTCCGCCCGAATCCATGCTAAGGCGGTGCGCGAATCACTCCAAAAGTATCGGCGCGTTAGCTCCCAGTCGTGTCCCTCTTGTACCGACTTGGCTAATCGCGCGCCCAACACAGCTGCCTGCAGTTCCAGCCGTGGGATGGATACAGATTTCGTCGGTGTCACGCGGCTTTTCGCCGCCGCCAGCGCGACACTTACGGCACCACACGTCGTCTTGATGCGTATGTATACTGCTGCTGCGTAGGCTTCTTCGCTGGCGTCCACAAAGGTGTGTAACTCCCTCTGCAGTGCGGGTCTGTGCTCGTAACATCGTGGGACACGGAGTTGCGACAGTGATTTAACTTCACTCAACCAATTCGCCCATCTTGTTTGTAATTCATCCGGTATAACGTCATCCCATTCTGTTTTATATTTCCATGTATCTTGCATGATGCGTTTAGCCGGTGTTATCAGCGGCGATGGCGACAGCGGTGCTTATATTACATTATTACTCCCGGCAGCGACTGAAGAAGGTCGGGTCCCGACAACAGCATGTCGTTTGGACTGCGTCCCTGATACTTGGCGGCGGCGTCGTGT
The DNA here is from genome assembly GCA_963693495.1 of Malacosoma neustria. Classification (NCBI taxonomy): domain Eukaryota; kingdom Metazoa; phylum Arthropoda; class Insecta; order Lepidoptera; family Lasiocampidae; genus Malacosoma; species Malacosoma neustria. The sequence continues at coordinate 2,201,048 of OY856372.1, forward strand.
GCCACCCGTATCTTTTCCTTGCCGGGATTTACTACGGCGAAGTGGGGGAGGTACCATGTTCTCCCGCCGGTAGGGGGCTTCGGTGCGAGCTCCGCGTACCCAGACTTCGTTAAATTTTCCATTCTTTCTTCTTACATTTTCTTCAATTCTTCGTCGCGGTCCAGTTTTCTTTCCAAATTTCTTCCGGGGATCGCCCTCCTCACTTATGCTTAAGTGGGAACATAAGGCGACCGGCTTTGTAGACGGGGTGCGGCAACCGTGTAGCACCCAGCCCAGCTCGGTACGGGAGGCGACTGGCTTGTCGCGTGGTCCTCTTCGTACCTCCTTCGAGATTATCAACTCCCAGTTGTCTTGACCAATTAATATTTTCGGCGTAGCTTCCTGGTAAATTAACTCATTCTCAATATCCTTGAGATATGCACAGCCCTGCACATCTCTCCGGGATATCGTTTGCGTGAAGAAGCTCATATTCTGCACGGTGCGGGCGTCTCTTAAGGTGTGTTCTTCCCTCTCGTAAGAGCCCCTTATCTTCGCTGTGACTCGTCGACTGTAGTCGTGTGACGACTCACTTCCTTGCACCCCTTGCATCTTCATAGGGTCCCGCCGACCTTCGAGTCCAAGTTCCTCAGCTAACTTGGCGTCGATTATGGTCACTGTGCTTCCTTCGTCTAACAATGCATAGGTGTGGCGTCGCCCTTTTGGGCCGGACACACACACTGGTGCCACCTTTAGATATGCGCGGCGGGTCCCGTTGTTTTCGCTGTGAGCCATCGCGGACGCCAATACTTCCCCCGAGGGTGTCGGGGTCCTCTCGGGTTCTTCGACAGTTGATGCTTTCTTGAAGAATGTTTTCTCGTGGTGCAGGAGCCAGTGGTGGCGTAGCGAGCACCTTCCTTTGCCACACGGGGTGGCGCGGCAATCTGTGCGTCGGTGTTTGTTTTTCAGGCATAAAAAACACAGACCACTTTTCTTCACAATTTCCCAACGCTTACTCATATCACTGTTGTGAAACTGTTTGCAGTCAGGTAGGGCGTGTGCTAATTTGCATATAGCACACCCATTTTTCTTCTCGCATCTTCTGTCCTTTTCACTCTTATTGAGTACATTAATATATTCTGCCCTTTTCTTCGGGCGATATTTTTCTGTTTTTTCTTCGACTGGGGCGTAGGCGATGCACTTGTCGGCTTCTTCATTAATGAATGTGGCGAATTTTTTCAATTCTGGCACATCTTCTTTTCGTAGCGTGGCATAATCGTACCACTTATTTTTCAAAAGCGGCGTTAACTTTTCTACTGCAGATCGCAACATCTCCGGGCTGTGTAGATACTGCGGTTTTTTCAACACGTCGACTGTGGCCACTATGTTTGCTATTTTGTTGGCGAAAACACAAAGATCCCGCGGGCTGTCGGTGATCCTTGGTAGTGCCTTGATTTTTCCTATTTCTTCCAGCACGAGCGCGTCCGGTCTGCCGAACCGTCTCTCTAGTGCTTTTATAATTTCGTCGGGCCCTGTTTGTGCGATTAACAGGGCATTTACGGCCTCCAAGGCGGTCCCTTTGAGGCTTCTACGCAGGCGTGCAACGTTTTCCATTGACGAAAACCACCCCCGGGACTCCTGGAATGCTGCCCGGAAGGTGAGCCATTCGCCGCTCTGTCCGTTGAAGTATGGTAGCTCGTTTGCGAAGCGCGCATGCCTTGATCCATTTCTTGCCACCTCCGTTATTGCTTCCGCCAACGCAGCGACATCCATGCCGCTAGAACGCGCAGGTGGGCCCTCCATGTGGGTCCGTTGTCCGTGTGCCATATTGTCGACACGGGCAGCCTGTCCTCGTCCTTCCATAATAATTTCTTCATTCTTGACGGTTACTTCGGCGGCAGAAGGTTGTGGGTGTTCTTGAGATTTCGGTATTCTCTCGAACCACATATCTACCCTCTTTTTGGGTGCTTCCACATCCTCCTCTATTTCTTCGTCATCTGAGGATTCAACTCGGATCCTTTCCAGCCGGGCTTGTTCAAGCTCGACCGCGGCCTCGATTTGCTTCAATTTTAGCGCAGCCAATTTTTCCCGAATCTCCAGCTCGGCGATACGTCTACGGGACGCCGAGGATTTTCTTGACTGTGCCCTAGTTGCCGGCGCAGATGTAGGCGGTTCCTGTACGCCTTCCCGACGGAAGAGCTCGCGCAAGACCGGCGGCGGCTTTGTCCGAGTCTGGGACACGGAGGGCGGTATGCATTTTATGGTTTCGGTTGCTGTGGTTGCCGTCTCCGTACCTGACTCGGACGCCCCCCCGCTGGTCTCCTCCGTGGCGCTCTCCGTGGCTTTGCTGATATGGCTTTCCTTCCCGCTGCGGCTCCTAGTAATCGGCATTTTCCAGTTCTTGAATCCGGCTCGAAGGACCAAATGATGTTGCCGATGGGAGAGCAGTGGACTGTATGGTTGAATTTAGGCGGGAAGGGTGCCAATAAAACGACGTTTCATGATCAGCAGGCGGATGCGGGCCGGCGGCGGTCCCAGAGGGGGGTTTTTCTTGGCGGCGAGTACGACCTGTTTGCCTATGAGTGCTACCGACCTGTATGACCGACCTGTCCTGACTGTATAACCGCGTACGCCCTGTTCAGCCTGTATACCCGAGTACGACCTGTTCTGATAATCTCCACAAGTGCCCTTTTTCCCCATTTCGACCCGCTTTTTATCCTAATTATCCCCACTCTGTTACCGCGCCTGACCGACCTCACCCCCTTAACTTTATTTTCCTTATATACTATACTTATCGCTATTTACATTATTCATCCGTATTTCATTATATTGCTCCCTTCCAGCAGCCTATCCTCTCAATAGTATCTGTAAACACCAAACTATATTAATGGCTTTTCGCCGCGCGTAATTCTCTCCCTACCTCGCCCCGCACCGCCGTCATATAAAAGGCGCGCGGACGAGGGGGGCCTTATTCATTTACACCCGCATTGTCGTGGAGCGCACACCTACCTGCAATTTTGCATATTCGCGGGAGCGTGTGCCCCGGTTGAACTACGCGGACCTTACCTGACCCATAATAATGCCAGGGATCGGTCCGGGACTTACTGCTGGGAGGGAACAACTATTACAAAGTAATTAAATCTAATACAATCTATCCATTATATCTTCTAAGGGACGTGCCAGCCATAATTATTCCCCTACGCACCCATAATATTGTACATAGGTCTAACACGTCCCCGAATAAAACACATAAAAAATATATAGTTTATTCTACAACATTATGTAAACAGCAATAATTTACTTAATTCTAAATATTTACACGTTTGGTTGTCGATTCGGTATTGCCGCCGCATAGCTAATACGGCCGTCGATGCGGTATTGCCGTCGTCTAGCACATACCTTTATGTTTGTTTACGTTCGTCGTGAACACGGTGTTGAATTATTGTTTATTTTTTATTGCTGAAGAGCAGCAAACAGGTGGACGGCCCATTTAATATTAAACAGTTACTGTCGCCTATGGATGGATGGATGGATGTTTGTGACCCTATGGGCACCGCGAACATACTGCTCTCCGTATATGACTACTGTAACCTGAGTCACTAATGCAGATACACTTCATATGGTTATTATTGTGGCGTACTTATAGAGCAAGGGTGGTTGCTATCCAGGTGGGCTTGGGTCCCTACCGAGACGCTAGGTTAGTATTACTCCACCCCAGCATGGAGAAGATATTTTCAAATACATCGGTAGTTGAATGTTATTCGACTTTTATACCCGCTGTTTAGATTCTAAAAGATTTTAGAAATTTGAAGGAATTAAAAATTTCCTACATACGTGCATAATAAACCAAAAATATAGATGATCCGGGATATATTGTTGTTGCTTGTATATATACAAGAATTATAATTCTAAAAAAATATACATGACAATTTACACAGTTCCGTTAAGTATGCAGTAGTACATGTGTTATTTGTACTATAAAATTGGTATATATTACTTTTATAAGTAAATACTGGTACGTATTATACATTATCACTAAGACTTTTAACTTTTTATCCATGCAGGAGCGGAAAAAGAAAGCTAACCTCTGCGGCCGGGGTCAGCCTCGGCCTGTCGTAAAAGGCGAACAACCCTAGCTACGTGGTAGGGCCCCAAGCCCGTCAGTATGTCGACCACCTTTGGTCTTAAGTATGTCGCCATAATAACTTTGTGTTGTGTTCCCGCATTAGTGACCCAAGTTTCAGTACCCTTATGGGACAGAAGCGTGTTCGCGATGCCACTGGCGTTGCAAATATCCATAGGTGGTGATAACTGCTAAATTCTAAGCAGGCCGTCAGTCTGTCTGCTGTCCTACAGCAATAAAATAAGACTCGGGATGGGAATCGTGTCTTTGACGCTACTGGTGTACCGTCATGCGAAAGCAGCTGCGCTGCGCCACTGTTGTCGTCACATACGTGAAACGTCAACGCATGTAATAAGTATTAGCTTATTTATACAAATTTGTATTAATTTTAAAATAGTCTATTCTGGCCTTAAACTTGGCCTTCACACCATAAACCATAGGCTCCGTGATTGGTTTAGGGCTGTTCACGTTTACGGGCGTTCGCAACGATTCACCGCTAAACGCGACGACGTTTCAAGACGTTGTAAAGTTTTATGGCACGCCATTTGGCTTCTGTTGGATGGAGCGCATAAATTCTGGGATGGTGGAATCAACACAACTTCAACGTGATCTCTTGTATTTACATAATTCCAGTTTAGATGGACTTTTTAAGGTATTTCAATTTGTAGTTTCTTTAAGTATAAAAAAATGAATGAATGAATGAATGAAAACTCTTTATTGCATACAGATACTTAAAACTAACTTAAAGTAGGTATACAAAAATATAATGCTGTATGACAATGGGCGGCCTTATCGCTTAAAGCGATCTCTTCCAGGCAACTCGAAGTATGGAAATTGTAACAAAATACATAGCGGTGATGTGCAAATGATATTACATTTAATAAATACTATACGATTAATCTAGTAAAATATAAATACCAATAAAAGAAAAGTAGAAAAAAAATAATAAAACACATACATACATACATATATTCAAGAGGTCAACAAATACTGCTACTATGCTTCCTTCAAGTAGTGATCGAAAACTGATGTTCTAAATGAATACACAGTTTTTGCTTTTCTGATATTAACAGGGAGCGAATTCCATAAGTGAACTGCTTTTAATAACATACATAAAACATAATACATGTAAATACAAACCGCTTGAGTTACCTAGAGAATATCACGCTGGCCCCTGAACTAGTGAATACTATATGTTCGTGGGCCAGTATTTCTCAATACCACAGTATTATGTTTGAGAGTTTTCACCTTATATCCTAGAGATGGCGTTGCACAATACGACATCGCGATTTTGTTTGATAAACCTCGATTTTTTTAGACGTGTGGATTTAGGCACCCAGGCGACGAATTATGCCATACATTTTTATTAATTAACTAACGCACTGATTTTTTGAGGCCTCTCTGCTCCAGGAGGATAATATTAATCCTACTGGCTTTTAATATTGAAATTCAGGTTAAAGTGTAGCAACTTCTAATTGAATGTGGCAGTCATGACGACATGTATTTCAAACACTCTATTAATTTTAAGAGCTACATTGATGTTCATGGAATACTAGACAGTTTTAAAATATTCTGAATAATGTCATCAAACTCTTTTAAGATTGCCAGATAATACGCATCCTTTCCTGGCTCTGAGTTTGCAAAAGCGTTAATAGTTCACCTCTTACGCAATCCAAGGAATCTAGTAATTCAGCATTAATCGAATTATTTATTTCTAAGGACTAAAACAAGTCTTTATCTAAAATAATATTTAATGTACACATGTTTTGATATCAAATATGTCATTTCTAAAACACGTGGTTATAAACGACAAAATTTAATTTCCACTTGCGTTGAAAAGCACCGGCATGGAGTAAAAAGTATTTACGGACGGCCAACGCGCGTCCCTAGTCTGAGACTGGTTTTCAAACAAATCTGCATTCACCAAAGATGTAAAATTAGAACAGTATGAAAAATATTTGAAATCCAGGAAAACATTAAATACAAAAAAAAATTTTGTCGTTTTAGTGAAAGCTACAGCCTGGGTTGCCTGGAAGAGATCGCTCTGTAGCGATAAGGCCGCCCATTGTAAGTCAAGTACATATTGATTGTGTAAATAAGTTTCATTGTGTTTTTAAAATTGGTTTACAATAAAGTGCTATCTATCTATCTACAGTTTTCCAGGTCTTTTTACGTACGTTACTCTGTTTGTTTTCTCATACATTCATTGGTGTAGTGGTAGCTTAATCATAACTTGTAATTCATCATTTTTTTTCATAACCACCAAAAATTAATATATAGGAAAACAAGCACAGTAACCTACGTAAAAAGAACTAGACAATTGTTTATTAAATATAAAAATCGTGTACGCCGCGGCACTCCCGACAGAAGTGAAAAGTTATTACTTAAATTTTATGTATATTAATATGATAATGTAAGGAAAGGTTATTTATTAATAAACCAAAAATAATTCAAAAATAACTAAAGGTTACGAATTTCCAATTTTCCAAAAACTGTTTCAAAATTATATTAAATTAAATTATTCCCTAATGTACATTCTTTATAAAGATGTATTTCATTGCAATAAAGTCGTAATTCAAATAGATTTAGCGTTGTGTGTTAGAGTGAGAGAGAAGGAGCCTGCCTACCGCTGACGTATGCGTGAGAGAAACGGAAGCCAAACAGACTGACGCCGCAACGCGTTACGTAACGAAGCGGTATACCCTCCCATAAGAAGTTATCACTTCAAAAAAAATATAGTTAAACTTTGATACTGGTTAAACAGGGACAAGGACTGTAAATTACCGGGCCCAAAATAATCAGATTCAACACATATTTTAAAATCTTTAAATGGCTTACTATTATTAACTTTAAATCGCTAATTCAAAAGACAATTTTGAAATTAACATGTAACTTAGTTGCCTAAATCCTCTTTATTTGGACAATATTTTATATGCCTAAATTTTTATATTTGCATCCACACAATCAATTTGTGCTATTTAGCTTTTTCAAATAATTTCTTATCATATATACATATGTTACCCAAATCTTTTTAAGACTTAAATTCACTTGATCTTTAAAAGATTCGTTTCTCAGAGTTGCCTCAGTTTTCCCGTCTAACACGTTGCCATTGTATCACTTTTAATAAGTTCGTTTATTATATGTACATTATTTTTGTATAATTTTATAATTAGTAAAAGAAAGAAATAAACTTTAGCATCACGTGATATTTTCTCTTCCCAACCGAAGAATTTATCTTAAACGGCTTTCGGAAACCCACAGCGAATAGAATAATTTACGATGTGTAATTTTTATATTACTGTTATTTGGTTAACAACGTGCAAGTTGGTCTCCGAAACGGATCGGAGCCGCGTCCGCCTTTTCTCACAATCTGAATTGCAAATGCCAAATGCGATGACAGCATTATACAAAACTGAAAGTGTCTGAGCAAACTTCGGATTTAACTTTCCGGTGTAGGTACAGGTACGTTACTTTTTACATTAAACCAGGCTTCTGAAATGGAGTTGAATTTGATTATACAGGAATAAATTATATCGAATTATCAATCTTTTGTTTGCTCTCTATCAATTCTATTATGTTTGAGTATAAAGTTTAAAGAAGGTTTAAATGTATAAAAATAATTACAATTGTTTGGAAATTAGCAATACTCGATTGATAGTTGGCATCAGTTTCCATTACATAGCTTAGCAAAAATATTTTAAGATTATTTTTAATGATTATATTGTACAATTTAATACAGTAGTCTATATCTATACTACTATTATAAAGAGGAAAGATTTGATTGTATGTTTGTTTGTTTGTTTGTTTGTTTGTTTGTTTGCTTTGAATAGACTCCGAAACTACTGACCCGATTTAAAAAATTCTTTCACTGTTGGGAAGCTACACTATCCCCGGGTGACATAGGCTATATTATATTTTCAAAAAAATTAGGGATCCTTACTAAAACTCCAATAATGTAACCCAAGGTGTAAAAAAATTACCTAAAATATTATTTAAATCGCGTGCGTTGCGAAAACTATTGATGATAGAATAAAATAATGTACTACGACTTTGCAGAACACATCATTATTTACAAAAAGTGTCGCGATAGCATATGTCTAACTATTATAGTTATGCCACAATAAGTGTTCTTTTATTTTAAAAATTTAATTGAAATGCCGCCCCTAGAAAAAGCTCTTTATTTGTATCTTAGTATTAATCCTTATCAAAATAAATTACTTCATATTCAAAACTGCTTCAATATCTTTATACAACTTTTTGAATTATTTAATTCGGATATTCCATTCGAAAGATATCACGAGTTTAAAAATGTAAATATTAGAAAAATGTTGCGTGGTAGCCGCTCACCCTGTTCGGCTAGCTAGGCAGCACCTTATGCAATGTAGGCGTGCGTCACTGGGGTTTTTACAAAAATTTGAAAAAAAATACTTATTAAAAAATAATCAAAAATAAATAAAAAATAATAACAAAAAAATCATTAAAATAAAAGTTCATAGAAATAATAATATTCAAACTTTCTTTATAATTTTATTTTTTTAGTAACCTGACGCAAATAGAAGGGTTTATGTGTGTGTGTATATGTTACCGGCAATTTGTATAATTCAGGTATTCTATACAATACCTAGGTAATGTGTAGAATACCTAAAACGTTAAGGTAATGTATGAAATATTATGAATATTATTTTCCAGTATATACTTTACCTAGGTAATGTATACAATTCCTGCTGGTCCACGGGCAATGTGGAAAATAACTATATTTGGGCCTGTATTTATCAATGTTATGTAAGTAAGTAAGTAGAAGGGTATAAAATGACAGACAAAAATAACACATTAGATTTGCTTAAAATCAACTTAACAATTAGTAAGTTCTGATTAAAAACAATCTTTATTCAAATGTAGGTATTTATAGTAAAATCACAATCAAATAACATTGAACTTAAAATTCTTCTGGGTTAACTAACATAATCTAATTTACTCATAAGTAATCAGTTAAAAAACTTAGGCAACCAAACAATTCTGTAAAAATAGGAAGTAGATCTACTGGCTTCTCAGAATACATTAAGTAAAAAAATATTTATTTATTTTTACATGAAGAACTATTGTAGTGCATATGAATTTTGAAGTGCATAAAATCTTACTTTTAAGACATGAACACTTTTTAGTATTACAGAGTTGTTAACGTGTACATTTGACAAATCACTGACCTGTCCCCGTAGATTGCCGATTTGCAACTGTACGAAGCGTCGTTTCTTCATTAGGGACATCTTCTTTCTTAAGTAATTCTTGATAACAAACTGTAAACTGCTGTCTTGAATACAACGTCTTTATAATACCTTGCTTTATTCCAATTTTGTAAAGTTTGTGATCCGTTTTTTGTAAGACTACAGGCAATATTTTGCCGCGACCTCTGTCGACTTTCGAAACAGGGATTCTAACAGTAGTACCTATTGGCACAGGAGGAAATTTTCTTAAAAATGTATGCGGTTCCCTACAGCTAAGGTGTTTTTTACACATAAAGGACAAAAAACTTTAGAACCATAGCCTTCTGCAATATCTTTTCCGGAGCAGCACAAAAAGCATGGATGGGTTTATTGCATTTTCTACACGAATGAGCACCCGTAGTCTCCTCTGCTATCATCTTTTACACACATTGCCGACAGCGCATTCGGTATTGTATAGAATGCCTAGGCAAAGTATAAAATGAAAAATATTTCATACATTACCTTAACGTTTTAAGTATTCTATACATTGCCTAGGTATTGTATAGAATACCGTATTATACAGATTGCCGATAACATATATAATTTTTCATTTTGAAATTTTTGTTAAATACCCGTGCGAAGCTGGGGCGGGCTGCTAGTATAAAATAAAACTGGGATGGATCAGGAATTATAAAAATATAATGCTTGATATAAAAAACCAATAAACCTACCTACCTTGATATAAACCTACTTACCTTTGCTAAAAAGCAAAGGTAAGTAGGTTCATATTTCCATAAAGCAACGCGCCGTCAGAAACAAAAACGTTAAAATTATGAAAATTTCTATCCGTTGCTAAGTCAACTGCCTTCGTGATGAATAATGCAGCCAAGGTGGCACCGAGATACTTGCGAGTACCTGCATTAACATATTTATTAATAAAATAAATGTTAGCCGATGTCTTGGGTATAACGTCACGAGATGTTTGCTGAACAAACTGTGGGCCGAGTGTTTAATGTTTAATTTTTATTACTCCTGAAGGAGTAGCTTTAGCTTGAGAAGAGGTGTTTACCTAATAATTACTTTTTTAATAGTTTAGCTTATGAATTTTAAGCTGTTTGCTAAAAAAAAACTGTTTAAAATCTCCTCATCAACAGGCCACTTTATTGGGCTGGGTAATAATTCTGGATTTGCTGACTCTTTCTATATTTTTTTTGTCTAGGTTGGTACAGGAAAATATCTGGCGTAGTATTATCGTAGTATCACAGTAGCGTTTAGATACTTAATACAATTTAAAAACAAAAAGGTAATTGTAGATCTTTGACGTACTAAGTGCTGAACATCGCGATTAACGTGCGAACATGTAGGTTCGCGCATTGATCAACCTTCTCACACTTCTACACTCCTAAACAGCATTGTTAACAGGAACGTCGTAATGTATGGCATTCATTATATAAATTGAGTTAGTACGACTACGAGCGCTGTTCATTCTGTTAATGTGTGGCGAATTAAAGGCAAACACCCCAGAGGCATCTCGCTTGCCGTACATATGTGACAATCATTCTAATGGCTGTATACATTGCCTTTGGAAAGTTTAATTTACGGTTATTCGTGTAACCTAGTTTTAAAAAAAATATTATGATAAGCGCCTTGCTTAAGGTTTAAAGAGAACCGACAAAACTTTTGTAGGGCTCCGTGGCCGTCTGGATGTCGAATATTCTTGGTTTTTAAATATGCCGCCATAGTAACCTTGCGTTGTGTTCCGGCATAATCGATCCAGGTGCACCTGGCGTCGCAATCAATCATAGACTGCTTACATATGCAAAATGAACTAAATGTTTGTACATTTATGCTTTACTGCAGTGTGGGGTACAGCGGCAGCTCCGTTGTAGTGGATAAAACATCAGAGCTCGTATTTTACTATCAACTTATCTATCGAATTTCAATCAAACTGCACACTGAAATTGCGGATCTGACCATAGATAATTCTAAACCCCACAAGTGGGTTACTAACTTTTGTATAGTACTATCATATTTACAAAATATCACATTCTTCGTAAAGTATTAAGAATACTATGTACAATATTCCTTCATATCTGGAGTTAAGGTCCGTCACGTTTCAATTTTGTCTCAAGTATTTAATTTTATTATAATGCAACCTTACAATATTATACAATCTTACTTGAAGTCACTTGAGTTTATAAGAATATAAACCTAGGGAGGTGTTAATTTTTTTTTGTATACAACCAATACCAAATTTTATTTTACTTCTCTTTATACCATAATTAAATAATTTACGATAAAGTACGTAATAAGAACATATTGTAATACAAATACGAAATAAAAATAGTTTATATAGTATTATACACATATAATAAAAATTTTCATGGTATTCATATTTTTTACGAGTGCATTAATCATCGAAGATTTCCCCTGACAGATCTTCTCACGTGGAGTTCAAAAAGTAACGCTAGGGATTGCATTTTCGAATTTACGACCCAGCAGACAAATTAAATACGTGGACTGCAGGTGAATGGGGATGGAAAATTGGGGTACGGAATGGTCAGTTTGGACCCCGATTTATGAGGCACTCGAGAGCTGCTTTAAATTCTTATTTGGGGGGTAGTTTGCGATTTTTTGCGGTTTATGCGGGTAATTGTGCGGTCAATTGATTTCGTAGAGCTCGGTTTATGTATTGCATTTAGGGAGGCTGATCATAAAGTACTGTAGTAAACTAGCTGTACCTGCTACTTCGCTCGGAGTTCTTTCTATAGAACAAATTCGATGGCAATGTTGGCATAATAGTTTCAATTAATAATAATAATAAATGGGAAAACTCACACAGCGTCTTCTAGTCCCAAGGAGCAGAATATCTGTGTTTAAACAAAGACAACTTCTATACCTCCTATATACTTTTCTTTTGTAAATAAATACATATTAAACACAAATTTCCAGACTCGTGACCGCCTGCAGCCGTTGTTCTGATGTGATGAAATCATAAAAGCTATCATGCCACGGAGGTGATCGATAACAATTTTTAGCTATACTGATGATAGACTGATATAGATTTATAACCCCAGAAAGAGACTATCCGTAAAATTTCGCATAGTAGACGCAATGACTAGTACAAAATCAAACCCCCGACGCCGTAGATATTATGGTTACGAAACGCTTATTATTATGGAAACGAAATTATGGTCATCCCATAGATATCGATCCTCTAATTTCAACATGTTAATGTTACCACCTTAAAATGTACCATAAATCTAATATTCAAACATATGAAATGAGATCAGATTGAAAGCTTTATAATTTACTTCTAAAACTCAAACATAAGGTGCTGATCAAATGATATAAATCAACATTGGCTCCTTGGAGTGGAAAAATAGACACAAGTAATCATTTGTTCTCGCCTGCCTCAGCTGAATGACTAAACAGGGTGTCCATTATTTAATCCACGCCGAGCACTCGTATAGCTTTAATGTGTGCCGTATGTGTGCATAATTCAGACCGAGAGGCAACTTGGCGTTGTATCCCACGCCGCATAATGCCGACCTGAGTTACGCTGTTGGTGATATTGGCCAATGTTGGTTTTTCTAATTAATTGGTCGCCCTTATTGCTTAGTAACAAATATGCTTATGAAATGTTGTTGAACATCTTAAATTGAAATTAAATAACTTATACAAATAGTCTATTTTATAGTGATTGACGTATAAGACGGATAAGTACATGGTAGCTAAGGTGGCATACTTGGAGACTAATCTAGGGGATAAGTTTGAATCTCACAATGACTTAGGCGGTGTTTTCGTCTGATGTGTGGTATTATCACATGATCGCCACGTATCGACGGTGAAGTACAACATCGCAAGTAAACCTACATACTGACATCATCATTATGTGTAACCTTCCAATCTGCTTTCGTGGCAAGCGTTCGTCTGTCTGTCCATTCTCTTTAAGGGAGACTCGAGTATTATTATATGAAAGTGAATGTTGAGGTTCGTTCACTTTTTGACCCAAACTGCAGCATCTTTCTAAACTACTTATGACGCTATTGCTTGTGGTCTTCCTTTTGAGGTTAGTGTAAAAATGGGTAATGTAAACAACTGGCACAAATTCAGCTCTAAGGACTAATATATCATAGTAATGTAAGTTCTCAATGCATTCCGCATTAAGCGCTTAAATGACAATAGGCATCATGTTAATATCCTAGTTCGGCGTATTCAACACCAGTTATTCCTGATTTTACATTTCTATTAAAATACTATTCAATATTGTAATGTACACAACATAATGTTTACAGAATTTTTTTTATGAAATTATATTGTAGTCGACTGATGAATTTACTGAGTGTTGAAAGTTAAATTCACGGTTGAAGCTATCACTAAATAATAATCGGTTATGCATCTCTACGAACGCGCTAACTGGACATTGCTGCTTAAATACTGCCTAGCCTCTACGAGCATATGCCTGAACCCTATGAAGATCCTTATCAAAAGAGTGCTGAGGCATATAATCGTCTCATGATTTACCAGTGAGCCTTTGTTATGTATGGCAATATGATTTATCACTTGAGGCAGTTATGCTACATTATTTACTTATTTTCTCTCCGTGCAAGTGCGGAGCAATAATATTGATCCCTGCGGCCAGGGGCGGTCTGTCGTAAAAGACGATAAAACCCTAGCTAGGTGGGAGGACCCCAAGCCCGTCTGGATGGCAACCACCCCAAGTCTCTAAATATGCCGCCATAAGAACTTTGTGTTCTCGCAGTGACCTAGATCCATAGCCGACGGTGATTGCTTTCGAGTGAGTGGGTCGTCAGCCTGTCTCTTGTTCAGCAATGCACACAATTGTCTCTTGTTCAGCAATGCACACAGTTGCACAGCAATGAAGAACACACTGACTCTAAGTAATATTTAAAAAATATATATATACATATATATGTATGTATGTTATGTAAAATGTACCCGGTATATACGGGCACAATTTACACAACATCATCTAGTCCCAAAGTAAGTTGTGTTATAGATACTAAACAATTGATAAACTACAAACGTAAATGAAAATATATGAATGAATGAATATACTTTATTGCACAACACACAAAATATATACAATATGGGACAAAACAAACAATAAAGATCCATCTGTTTATTTAGTGCAATAGAGAGTATTTCTATTCTAATAATAAATAACAAGTTTGTATAATATACACTATTTAATTTATAACAATAATTGGTATCGTTTGAAGCAAACATTTGATCCAATAATGCGCTACTGTCCATAATACACGATGTAAATGAACTATAAATTGGCACAACGCAGCGTGCTTCCCTATGCATAATGCTATGTGAATTATACAACTCCAATATTTGAACAAACGTTAAAACAAATATTATAATGAAATATTGGAAATGTATTTCGATTGTAATGATGTTTAACTGATTGCAAAAAGACGCAGAACTTCCTGGGCTGATTTGAATTAATTTTTTAAATGTAATATTGTCATTAGTGATGATGAGGGTAAATACAATGTAAACTCTATATAGCGGAATTGAAGGGACCAACGGTTTTATTACGTTATAAAGAATTTTCGTTAAATGGAAAAACAATAAGACCAATATAAACGAAACAAACCTTATCTATTTCTACGTTTTGAAAAGATTTTCGTTAAATAAAAGTTTACTATATAGAGTTTACACTGTATATTAAGCTAACTTTAAAAATATAGATACAAATGGTTACATTTATTAAGGTATTATTTGTAAAAATTTCTCGAGACAACCTTATTGACGAAACAGGGTAATCGGGGGGTATGTTTTTGCGAATGTGTGTTTCCGAGAATAATATATGACTCCCCATTAAAAAAATCCGCTATTCTCCTATCGCTGAACTGGCGGACAAACTGGCCGGCCGATCCTGTGGCTCAGGCGGATGTAATAACGTTCAAGCTATAACTGTTGTATGTTTCATATGAAAAGATGTTTAAGCAAATTGAGCACCATAGAACATTCGACAATTATTTATTTAACGTAACCCAATTACTCTGAAGAGTCTCTAATAAAACATTTATTACGGATACCTATCTAAAAAAGCACTGAAAAGTTTAAAAGAATACGTAATTAAGTACATAAAAGGTATCTTGTCATTGTAGGGTTGAAATAACATGTTAATAAATTTATCCTTGTAATTATTATGTAATAGAACAAAGATGTAATATTACGTTATTTAAACTTGATTAATTTTAAACGACCGCCAGAACTAATTACGATTGCTCGACAACCGGCGTACGCAAGAGCAAACTTTGTTAATATTAAAACATAAATTACAAATAGTTTGCCAACAATAATGTTTGTATTTAGGATAATGGATTCCCACCTGTGTGCCAAACCTTACATTTAAAAATATTATAATGCATAAATATTATAGAATTTTTATTTTTATTATTGTAATTTTAATGTAAAATTTGATCAATGCAATCTGCCATTAAAATAAATAGTAAAAAAATTGTCACAGCCTCAAACCCGTCGGGATGGCGACCACCTTTGGTTTTAGTATGCCGCCATAATAACCTTGTGTTGTGTTCCGGCATTAGTACCCATTATAGAGACAGAATTCGTGACCCTCGCAAACCTTCTGATGTACTAAAGCCGTTGCACTACGGAGGTCGAGAGACGGAGATACGGACATAAGTAAGAATATGACCACCTCGGCTCTTTCCTAGTGAGTCATAATAGGGGCAAAAAAGACACTATTATGTTTGCTGCTTTCCATGTTTTCCATGCTCCTTTGAAACTAAATTTAGTTGTCTTGCGACTTTTGCATTACAAAGAGAAATGTCACGAACTAGCGGCGGGTCAAAAAGGCGCGCAGTTTTACAACATTATATATAATCAACTACGGTCTAATGGCTACGAAATAAAAGCTTGGTTTACAACCGTGATGAAGCAGAGTAGGTAGTAGCAGAAAATAGAAGCAAGAGGAATAAATCTTAGAAACATGTTACCTATATACTTTTTTCTTATACATACGAGGGGTGTTCAATAAATAGTAATAATGGAATACATTCTCCTTGGAAAAAAAATAATACTGGCAGGCATAGCCTAGACATTATAGTAGATTTAGTAATAATAAAAAAAAAACAATCAATTCTCTTTTGATTTTTAAAAATAGAAGTAATTTTTTTGCTTTGTGTCGGTACGTGTTCTTAAAAATGGATAAAATTGAAGTTCGCGCGGTAATAAAATATATCTGCTTCAAATTTTTACTACGGAGCTGCTAAATCAAGACTTGAGAGCAATATTAGGGGTTCATGCTTCTCCATATACTACGGTTGCGCGTTGGTGTGCTGAATTTAAGCGAGGAAAACTTCCATTAACGACGACCCCCGTACGGGACGACCTACATCAGTAGTGACTGAACAAATGATTAAAAAAGTGAAAAAAATTATCTTGGCGGTACGTCGTATTACTGTTTGTTTTATAGCAGAAGAAATGAAGATTTCTATTGGAAGTGTCCATAGTATTATTATACATAACCATTTGAGAATAAGTGTCAGCGCGCTGGGTGCCCAGAATGCTTTCTGACGCGCAGAAACAAACGAGACTGAGAATTTCACAAAGCTGTTTAGGTTTGTTGCAACAAGATCTTGACCTTGAACATGGCTTGGAAGTGACCGTCATCTCCAACTCCGAAAAAATTTACGGCGATTTCGTCCGCCGGTTGAGACCATGGGTTGTTTTTTCTGGGACAGCTAAGGGGTGGTAATGATCGAATACCTTAATCCCATGATTAAGGTTCCATATCCACTATAACGTGGACTTTGTATGCAAGACAAATAACAAAGCTACGTGAGGAAATACGCAAGCAACGGTGCGTGGTAAACTAAAGTTATTTTGTTTCACCAAGACAACGCCCCTGCGCACAAGTCCAGAGTTGCGATAGCTGCCATTCAAGAAGCTGGCTTCGAATTGAAGGGACATCCTTCATATTCACCGGACCTAGCTCCTAGTAATTACTACCTATTTCCGCGGTTAAAGGAACATCTCAGGGGCTATAAATTTAAAGATGATGATGCAGTAGTCGTCGGGGCACACGATTTTTTAACGCATCAGGAAGAATATTTCTTGAAATGGAATTTTGCCTATAGAAAAAAGATATACAAAGTGTATAAACTGAAAGGTGACTATGACGAAAAATAGAATAACATTTAATAAAAGATAATTGCGTCATACTCATTATCACTTTTTATTGAACACCCCTAGTATGTGCCTAAGTTGTAACCAATCTCATGTTTCTGATAGTATTGACAAGAATATATTCATAAGCAAAAAAAAATAACGTATTTCCATATCTAAAAGATGTAGAATAAACATACAAATCGATAGAACACTGTCACAATACTCAACACCGGATGTTTTACAGCACAACTTTACGTGGAACGACACAAGAGACGTCTATCTGTCCGCAACAATATCTATAAACTGAAACGAATTTATTTTACTTCAATTTTCTATTGGACTGCTTTATACAGCGTGTTTGGTTTATTAAGAATTTAGTAACATGTACATTACTGTACTGTTACGAATAAATAAATACAACGCCATCTAGTTTCAAAATAAGTAGCATAGCATTTGTGTATTAGACAACTAATATACTACTTATATATACTTTTCTTTTATAAATTAATACATATTATACACAAACACTTAAAAGTGGGACGGGAATCGAACCCCTCTCTAAGCGTACCGACGCACATGCGTTAGCCGTTGTGACACGAAGGTCGTCAAATATATATATAAATGTAATCTTAAATTGCGATAAATAATCAGTGTCTTTTATCCTTGCATGGGCGGAAAAATAACACTGACCTCTGCGGCCGGGGTCGGCCTGTCGTAAAAGGCGACAAAACAGCCCACCCTAGCTACGTGGTAGAGCCCCAAGCCCGTCTGGATGGCGACCACCTTTAGTCTTAATGATGCCGCCATAATAACCTTGTGTTGTGTTCTGGCATTAGTAACCCAATTTCCTGTATGCTTATGAGACAGCAGCGTGTTCGCGATGCCACTGGCGTTGCAAACATCCATAGGCGACTGTAACTGCTAAATTCTAAGCGGGCCGTCAGCCTGTCTGCTGTCCTATAGCAATAAAAAAAGTGTTTCTGTTTTAAAACATATTTCTTAGTGTATTAAAACTTAATATCTTTAATTAACGTAAGCTGTTAGATTTGTCCACCATTTTAAAATAGTATACTTTCTATTCTAATAATATTACGAGTGTCCTTTAACTTCCATCCAAACAGTTGCTACAGACATGTCTACCAAAACTTACTTCTACTACCGTGTATAGCTTAATATATTATATAGTTATATAGCTGTAAAGATTAAGTATATAATGCGCAATTTTCTATGAAAATAGATCAATTATTGGAATTGTCTTTGCGAATATACCAAATTACATATAAACAAGCTTAGAGCTAACGCTCGCAATACGAAAAAGGTTTCTTTTACAAAATATTATTTCGGGGAAACCAATAATTTCACAGCCAAGTAACTAGATAAGTGCTTATTTCTAACATTAATTCCTAGAACATTTATATAGAATCTGTCAATGGACTGATATATGTATTTGCTTTTCATAAGTTAAACCACCCACGCAAGAAAAAATATTTGTAAGACCTGAAAATAATTCGTTTCTAGGTGTGTATGTCCGCCAATAGGTGTCGTAACGGGTTCGATTTCGTCCCGCGTCTAGGTATTTATGTATAATATTTATTTATTTACAAAAGAAAAGCATATATTTCGTATAGTTACTTGTTGTATACTACCCATAACACAAGTGCTATGCTACCTCCGTGCGTAACGGCTAACGCACTTCTGTATGCTTGCGGAGGTCATAAGTACGATTCCCGTCTGAGTGTTTACGTATAATGTATTTAGTTCCAAAAGAAAAGTAAATACTTAATATACTAGTCATCTAGTACCCATAATACAAGTGCTTTGCTTCTTATTTTGGCACTAAACGGCGTTGTGTGAACTGTCCTAATACATTTATTATTAATCGTTTGTTTGTGAAAAAGGTTTCGAATTCGGATCTTTACCTAAACCAGGCACATTGTCACAATACATAATTAAGGCGCTAATCATATCCCCTAAAATTACACTTCAGTTTCCTTTTAAAAAAAGGTCAGTACACTCGGAATAACCCGAGACTTGCTTCAAATGACAATGCAATAATCACGCCAATTTTGTTTGAATCACACCTTATTTACCTTTGAAATACACGCGGTACAAAGCTGCCTTAACGAGCCACTTCGTCTGAGACTCGAATTATAAAAGTTTCAGGGAAAATGAAAGTGTTTGCTAAGGGTGTCTGGGGTTGTCAGATTTATGATTTCCGCGAAAGGCTTTGTAAAATAATTTACTAAGCAGTATTATTTAAACCAAAATATAAGTTCATAAAGAGCTTTCATAGGAACCCTAAGTTTCGAAATCTATTTCAATTGTGACACACAGTTCCATTACAAATTACGTGTATGTGATTAGAGTGATTACATAATTGCTGCATACTTGGATAAAATAAAGCATAATGAAGGAAACTGAACACCGATATGCTGATGTGTCCAACCAATTCACTCTAGCTCCAGCTGATGTTACACAGCCTTTTATATATCTGTCCATATTCTCCGTGCAGGTGCAGAATAAGAATACCAACTCCGGCAGCCAGGAGCGACCAAACAACCCCAACTGGATGGTACGGCTCCAAGCCAAATATGTCGACATAATAACCTTGTGTTAAGTTTAAGTTTCGTCATAAGTTACCCAAGTTCCAGTTCCCCTCGCGCGGATGGCAGCGTATTCGCGATGCCCATGTCTTCGCAGACATCCATAGACAACGGTCAGTTTGCCCCTTGGCTGTTCTTTAGCAATCAAAATAAATATCCACGGCTAATGAATATTTTTTGTATATGTACACTCTGACTAAGTCACATATAGTCTCTCTATTAAATAAAATTAAGCTTGTATATGGTAACACTGTCCTGCAGACATGATGCGGGCGCCGGCAGCCACTGCAGTTTAAATAAACTTCGGTTCATTGGTAACCTGGTATTCCTTTCGCGTTTAGAGTTTGTTACATTTCGAACTGATTTCAAAATGTATTTTTGAAATTGTTTTACCAGTTTTAGAAATATTTTTTTACCTAATTAATCATGATTTTACGAACTGAATACAAACGTGACAGCTGGTTCAATTGACAATTGGTATCAAATACTGATTGGTACCAAAAAGTACTGAGTTCGATCTCAAATTGGAACTTAGAAAAAAAAACAAATTTCAATTTTTCAGTACAAATCGACAATTTCATATTTTAACTAAATATTACAAATTAAGACCAATTTTTGTATTTAATTTTGGGGATGATTTTTTTTTTTTTGTTAAGAATTTTTTTATTTTGACTTGTGAATGTTGTATTTTTTTTACAATTACAGCGAGTTAATGCTTAAATATTGACTTTATAACTTAAAAATTATTGAATATTTTTGATCAATAAAATTTTAGTCGCTGAGAAATGGACTAATAAAATTATTAACATTTATTATTCTTCTGTACTATTTTCTGTTAGATACTATGACCTATAGTGATTTAATTGTTTAAATTTTTATTACACAAATGTTTGATATCCAAATAAAAAAATATTTTATTTATCAAGACGTATTATAATTTAAATAAAATAAATTGTAATTTCAATGGAAATTCAAACGAAACCCGCATTTCCACAATGAATGTAAATTAAACACAAATAAATTGCCCTGTAACGCACCCTCATTATCGGTTGTGAATCTCACCATGGCTGGCCAGATTTCAAAGGTTCAAGAATGCTTACGCCCTTATTGTACTCATTAATATATTGTAACATGCATTTTTAACCAAAAGGTTTTAAATATAATGCTTTTCATTGTTTTTTTTTTAATACTTTATGTATGCCCCTGACTTTTGCGTACTATTATTTGAACATAGAAGTTTAACCGACTATGTCCGACTCATAGCGCTATCTATATCTGTGTGGAGATAATTTCATTGATAATTATCCTCGATATATCTGACTTAATGAGAAAAATATATAGATAAATGTAAAAAAAATGAAAGACAGTAAATAGGTTGCAACCGGTACTTAATTATTAGATAATAATTATGATTAAAAGTATAAAATTTTATGAGCAGTACTAAATTTAAGTAATATCATATTAGTCGTTTTTGTAAACCAACAATATATATATATATATATATATATATATATATATATATATATATATATATATATATATATATATATATATATATATATATATAAATATATATATGATATAAAATTTTCATGTTCATATAATCAATATAATGTATTTTTAGTATTGTACTAACATTATAAAAAGAACGTCCTGTGAAAATGATCGTTCAGACTTCTTAGAAAATAGATTTTATTCTTATATTTATCTATTCATACATATTATATGTAACATACAAGCCTAATTCTTCGACTGTCAGAGAGTATTAGAGTAAGTTACATGCAACGGTTTCTTTAAATTTACAATATAAATACATGGGTCAAAATATATTGCCTTTGGTCTGGAATAGAATGAAGAATTAGATTTGCAGAAGGCATGCGACAGCACGAAAAGTTTCAAGCTTGACCACAAGTCGCATACAATGCACGAACGCTACATTGCACTAAGGGATGGGAAGGATTCGATATTTTTAACAAAGATCTCCTGAAACGTCGAAGCAAAATATTAGGCATATTATTATTTCAATGTTCAACACAAAAAATATTGTAGATTATACCTTAGTCCGTATGATTCGTTCGTCTTAACCTATACAAATTGCAGTGGATGGAATGTTTCATTAGTTAACTTCTTTTTTGAAACGTACTGATAGTTTTATCCGTACAGGGGCGGAGAAAGAGTACTAACCTCTGCGGCCAAGGTCGGCCTGTCGTAAAAGGCGACAAAACAACCCACCCCAGCTACGTGGTATGGCCTCAAGCCCGTCTGCATGGCGACCACCTTTAGTCTTAAGTATGCCGCCATAATAACTTTGCGTTGTGTTCCGGCATTTGTGACCCAAGTTCCTGTACCCTTATGGGACAGCAGCGTGTTCGTAATGCTACTGGCGTTGCAAACACCTATAGGCGACGGTAACTGCTAAATTCTAAGCAGGCCGTCAGCCTGTCTCGTG
This sequence comes from Malacosoma neustria, assembly GCA_963693495.1. Classification (NCBI taxonomy): domain Eukaryota; kingdom Metazoa; phylum Arthropoda; class Insecta; order Lepidoptera; family Lasiocampidae; genus Malacosoma; species Malacosoma neustria. The sequence continues at coordinate 2,223,575 of OY856372.1, forward strand.
TTAGCTGCTGCAGCTATAAAAAAGAGCACTAACTCATCATGCTGCGTATAATTCCTCGAATGATCCTCAGAAATATTTAGTGTATTATTTTTAGCAGAAGCGTTATTTAATGGTTGAGAAATTAAATGTTTTATTTGTCGATTACAGAAGGATATCACTACTGCTTTAGTTTCGTGTCAGAATTTAGCGAATGCATTACGAGCCTTTTGTAGAAGTGGGCCAGTCGAGGCCGCGGTCGCAATTACCGAATGCGCGCGACTGTACCACAGTGCTCTTTGTGATTTCGCGCACGACTGTACTTTTATAGGGCTGTCCTATCATTATTCTTCGTCGGTTATCCTATTTATTTATTTGCATTCAGCTATTGAATTTTCACATTCAGAAATAAATTTCATTAAAGGCCAAAACAAAGCACCATTATATAGGGATTTTCATAAAGGCGATTAACGCAATATAATTTAAACAGTACAGGCGCCAGTATACTGTCGCCGACGTCTTTAAATTATATTGCATACTATATTATACTATATTATACTATAAAGGTATAATTTTTTGTATCACGAAATATGCAAATATATGACTACAACAGGCAAATACTTATATACAGCGTAGAGGTATAGCATAGTTGACAACATGTTGACTTGCAGAAATATCCTGCAAGTAGACATGTTATCCGCACAAATAAGCTGCTAGCTTAAATTTTTTTGATTAATGATTTCTATTACGCCACTCTTTAGGCAGCCCTACAACTGTGCCAGCTTTCATTACGAACCTTTTATTGTGTATGGGCTCCCGTTTTCAGGAGATCCAGTTTCGCGCTCACTTGCAGCGGATTTTTAGACGTATCGCTTTTTTATATTAATTTGATTGCACAGAACCCTAGTCAAAGCTATGGACAATGTAATGTCAGCAGTTTTAAAGTATTTTAATACTTCGTACAGTCGGAGTTACAAGTGGAGGTTCTTAGTTTTTATACTCTCTTATTAATACATACAATACTAATACATTTATTAGAGGGACAACCCTTTTTTACTTAGAACTTACTTATATCCCCCGACTATACTTATATCCCCCGATTTATACGGTACCTGTTTTACACGATGTAGCTTTCATGTGGTTAATAAATTAATGAATTTTGAAAAGTTTATAAAGATGTATATGGCATATTCACATAATACACATCGTTAAAAATTTTGAGTCTCATTCAATTCGCAATACTCATGGCAATAACGGGGGACTCTCCGTAATACAATATGTGTATATATATATATATATATATATATATATATATATATATATATATATATATATATATATATATATATATATATATATATATATGCTTTTCTTTTATGAATAAATACATATTATACATAATCAATCAGTACCGGGACGGGAGTCGAACCCGTGACCTCCGCTAGTGTACCAAAGTGCGTTAATTTTCCGAAGTCAGGGACTTTCAATAAAGGTTTAATTATAAATTACAATATAAATTTTCTTGAAATTCTTTTCTAAGATTAAAAATATCCTAACTACAACAACTTAATGAAAACTCGGCGTAATAAAGCCATTGTTGCCACTGAAAGGTTATAATGCGACGCGCTGGAAGACAGTTATTACATTCTTGAATAATGGAGCTAAACGCGCCCAACTATAACGGTTAAATTAGTGAACTTTGAACTGGGAATCTCTATAAGTTACAAAGGAGTTTCATTATGGCCCAGTTACTTTTATTCCAAGTTTACTTCTGAGGTTACTTAACCGACTGAAAGCTGAGAACTTGGTATTGTACAATACTCGTGCTGTGTTCAAATGATTGATTTGCCTTCAAAAATACTTTTTTCTATTGTTTTTCGCCCTTGCAAGAATAAAAACGTTGTACAGGTGGATGTTAAGATATAGACACTAATTGTCTTTTCTACTCGTTCAACTATCTGCAGCTAAATTTATTTTCTTTCACGACACGCAAAAAGTTCCAACTTTTCAGGCGATTTTTAATTTGCCCTTTCGGTTTTATATTACAGCAGTTCATATATACAGTTATAAAGTGGACGAAGCGAAACAAGTATGTAAGGATCTTAGCAAGTGGAAAGAAGTGGTCTCTGCCTGTGTGTATGTATATATACACATATCATTTCATATTATATTGGATAATTTTTGGTTTGACACAATTACTGTCTGCTTTTTAGATTACTTCTTATTTCAAACATCATCATCACCCCAGCGTTGTATCCCGGTTGCAACCTAACTTCTGTTTCAGTGTCCGGGGTCCGCTTTCCGACTTTTTCTACTCCACTTCGCACGGTCTTCAGCAGCCCTGGTAGTGAGCCCATTGGCACCCATATCACCCTTTACGACGTCAAGCCAGCACTTTTGGGTCTACCCCTCTATTTCAATATACAACACATTATTTTGTTCACACACAATTTTTGTAACCACTATGGCAGTTCATAGTGTTGCCTGAACAAGAACAATTACAATTATAAAAAATTCTAATTCATCCAAAATTAAAACAATCTTGAACACATACATTCAATAATTGAAAACAACTTAAATAAACTGCAAGATTCTTATGATGTATGCTTTAAAATATATTTATGTAAACCATCTAGGTAAATATTAAATAGTTTCATATATTCAAAACCTTTACAGCTAAGTGTTTTGAGCTGAGGTTCTCTTTTATTTATTATATTAATTCCCTATCATATGATCACGGATAAAATAGTTCCTTTTATCGGTTATTATGAATCTGTAACTCAATAAACTCATCTAGTATTTAGTAACATATATTCTATTTATTTTGCTTTCACTAAATCAATTTCTCGTTTTGGTAAATGGGAGTTTCCCGGGAAAATGGACTCAAATACGCGTCGTAGTTTTTCTTTACATACAAATGAGACACAACGCTTGTAAAAAAGAGAAGTATATCATTAAAATAGGACCCCGAAATTAAATATTGACATCCTAGAATTAATACCCCAATCCTGTAACAACGGTGTTAGGAACGAAGGCTGTTAGTTATCGATCAGTCGATGCATTATTGAGGAGACAAGCGGGTACCAAGTCCTATGTTGCTATCGGTGCAGGAACTTCTTACAGGACCGTACTCTGTTGTTAATTGGACTCTTTGAATGTGTTCTTATTTATAATCAAGCGATAAAAAACAAATATTAAATGGAATGAAATGCAAAATGCAAATTTGATAAATATATAAATTTGAAGTAGTTGGAGGTCTTCATTTCGGGATAGTACCTAAGGAATTTCCCCCAATTGAAGGCAACCTTATTTAGAATATAGTTCCTGGCGCCGACTCATTTAGGAGGTCTCAAATAACTCTACAAGTTCTATCAATATAGAACAATACTTAAAACGAGCCCCGGACTCCAAAAAAAAAACACTCAGGATAACTCTTGGACTAGAGCTTAGTTAAACTAAATTCTGTAAATATTTTTTTATAAATTCGAAATTTTGTATAATTATAATTTTCTAATTCTTATGCCAATTGTTGGAGAAAATGGCCTGCTGCCATTTCCCTCGCCTTTTGTAATATGTATCGGATAAAAATATTTTATATAGATCTGAACCTGAAAAATAGTTTTTAAGTTTTAAAATTTACTTCTTCGTAATCGACTTCATATCAAAACTTTCACCCGAACTTAATAATAGGAATATTATAATAATTAGTAGTTTGAGCGAAATAAATATAAATTCGGGAGTTCGAAATCCATCCCTGTCGAGCCCACTCAAAACTTGCACCTTTTGTTCGCCACATGAACTGTTGCCAGTACAAATAATACAATAAAGATATTGTATATTTTTTAATGAACTTTTATAAAAATATCTTAGCCGTTTGTTTCTGGGCAGTTATATTATAAAAAATTTATAAAAATGTTAACCTTATACTGAATTGACCACAAGTAAATTATATTTTATAATTAATCAAACTAAAAAGAAAAAAAATTAATATAAGATTAAAATTACTGACGAGAAAATTAATGTCACTGTTCTAAATAGCGTGGGTATATTTAGAGAAGTAGGTATTTAGGAAAAATCGTTGGATTTGAAACAAAAATATTATTATTTAAATTTAAATACTGCACTATTTTCCTGACACTTAGAAAATATCTACAAAATACTGTCGGATAATTACTACTAAAAATAATATATCCTTAGAATCTACGATACTGGCAACACAGGACTGATCTATTTATGGCCGTACATTGTTTATTAAATCCATAATACCCGGCACGACATAAGTACCTGACATTTTACAAAGAAAAATCAGTATTTTGCCATAAGTCGTGGAAATATTCATGGCACATATTTATTCCAGGTTTGTAAATGAAACGCAAGGAGTATTCTTAGAATCTTGTGTGTAACTATATTTTTAACGAGTTCATAATACTTATGCAGCGACTGGCAATTTAAGTATTGTTTTTTAAATAAATAACATGAGTTTTTTTCTACATTTATTTATTTAAAAACAAAATAACAACAACAAATCAAAACATGTAACATAACATAATTATCTTTCGATACTACTATTGTATAAATTTCGGATAGTAAGGTAATAATATGATAATAAAAATAATAAGAAATGATATCTCCAGTATTGGATATAATTGTTTTCTTTTGGTAGAAATTATTCGAAAGTATTTCCTAAATATTTTCTAATAGTGTTAGGTAAATTACAAATATTACAATGATTGTTTTACGTAAAAAAGATCATAAATATAATAAAATAGATATTTAATATTGTTGTAAACGTTATAATTCAGGTTGTGTTAAGTCCTATTCCATATACCTGATGATACTCGTATGTGATGTGCGCAAAACTTTTTAATTATCAATTTCATTATATTATAACTGACTGTAAGACTGTACTTTGTATTTTAAAACTATATTTCTTCCATCTCATATTTTTACAAGTGTTTCATTTTATTTAAAACAATAGCTTTCTAAGTTTTGTATCATATGATAATAACGCCTCTCCGTGCAAGGGCGGAGTAAGATTTCTAACCCCTGCAGCCGGGGTCGGCCTGTCGTAAAGGGCTACAAACAAAAAGTATACATAAAGTAGCTACATCAAAACATAGATTCTTATGACATTAAAGTTTATTCAAAATGACCTCCGTGATTTTGAATACAGGCCTTCAATCTGCGCGGCCAGTCGTCTATCGCAGCACGAACGAGGTCCATGTCAATATCGGCGGCTGCCGTAATCAAGGATGTCTTGAGTGACTCCAAATTGGGATGAGGCTTTGAGCACGCCTTTTCCTCCAAGTGTTGCCATATCTTGTAATCTAACGGATTCAAATCTGGACTGGAGGAGGGCCAGTCTTCGTGCCGGATGAAGTCGATTTCACGCGCCGCCAGCCAGTCTTGTGTGCTCTTCGCTCTATGAGCTGGCGCCGAATCTTGTTGGAATACCCAGTGCCTGTTATTGAACATGGTATGAGAAACAGGTTCCACAAGGTTCGTCAGGACTGTATTTTGATACACAACAGCATTCGTTTTTACACCTTTCTCACAAAAATGTACCTCTGTTAAGCCCCAATAAGAAACTCCCAACCATACCATGAGCGAGGATGGAAAATGACCTCGTTGGACACGCGGAATACGGTTGCTCGCTTCTTCACTACTGTGTGCGTACACCTTATCATTTTTTTTGTTGTAGCTCTCTTCTACGGTAAACATTTTTTCATCCGAAAAAAGAATTTCCCGATATTTTTTTCCCGCGTACCGCTTCAACAAAGCGCGGCATCTCTTCAGTCTCAGGTCCATTAGACGAGCTTTCAAGCGATGTCCTGTTTTTCTTCGATATGCCCGAAGTCCTAAGTCTTCATTTAACACCCTTTTCACCGTGGTTCTGCTTAACCCCATCTGAAGGGCCAACAGTTTCTGCTTACGTTTGGGATTTCTTTGAATTCGTGCCTTCACAGCTTTTATCACTGCTGGAGTCCTAACAGACCGAGGGCGACCACTTCTTGACCTGTCATCTACACTAGAGTCTTCATTGTATCGTTTGATGGTACGATAAACGAATCTTTTGGCTATATTCAAATTTTTCAGTATGTTAAAAATTTGAATTGGCGCGTAACTGCAACGATGCAACGCAATAACTGCAAAACGGTCTTCTTTAAGCGTCCACTCCATATTTAAAAATGAGTAAAATTCTAAAAGTATACATTTTTATTTTCATGAACAATTCGAAATTTGAATTCAATAGACTTTTTTGTGGCCAGCATTCTAAAAGAAAAGTTTTTACTGTGTGACAATATTTATGACCTGACTAGGTAGAATGCAGTTAGTTGTATTAGTAGGATAATAGTTGCACCACAAAAGTCGCCCTATCTGCACCAACAAATTAAGCCCTTAAACCTGCAAGCTAGACACATGGCCGTCCAATCTCCGTGACTATCTTCGATGTACTTGATATATTCCTTGCATAAACCAAATGTAGCCTACATTCGATAAATCTCAGTGTGTCTCGTGCCTTCATTGATGGGATATACAAAAGCAATTAGTGTTCATCTATTGTTCAATTTGACTTATTAGTGCGGCCACCGTGTCGCTAATTGGAATTATTGGTTGCTGACCACAGTCCGGTCTTGGTTGCAATTAAGGGAGTTTCTTGATATCCCTTTATATTCCAGAAATACAAACAATATTCACCGTCTTTGCTTCTCATATACTTTTATCCTTGCAGGGGCGGAGAAAGAATACTAACCTCTGCGGCCGGGGTCGGCCTGTCGTAAAAGCCGACAAAAGAACCCACCCTAGCTACGTGGTAGGGCCTCAAGCCCGTCTGGATGGCGACCGCCTTCGGTCTTAAGTATGCCGCCATAATAACCTTGCGTTGTGTTCCGGCATTAGTGACCCAAGTTCCTGTACCCTTATGGGACAGCAGCGTCGTGTTCGCGATGCCACTGGCGTTGCAAACACCCATAGGCAACGGTAACTGCTAAATTCTAAGCGGACCGTCAGCCTGTCTGCTGTCCTACAGCAATAAAAAAATACTTCTAATAATGATTTAGGGGTAGCGTGGGAAATGGTGAAAACTATAATATAAAAGGAGGTAAAAATTTGAGTAGCAACCGAGATTAATGCTAACAATCGTCAGCTTAGAAAGTCTTGGAACTTTTTTTTCCTAAGAAACAGCAGGCAGGAAGACAGCTCACTTAATAGTAAGCAGTTACCGTCGTCGATGAATTTTTGCGACACTAGGGGCACCGCGAACACGTTGCAGTCACGACATAATACATAGAGGCACGACATAGAGGCATACTCATAGACCGAACTTATTGGCTGCAAAGTGACTCGTCAACTTCCATGAGTGCTAATGGTATCAGCTCCTATTCCCCAAGTTGGTCAGAAACTGTTGATTTCGCTGTACATTTCTTTATCCAAAGCGGCCAGCTGCTTTACAATTTTAACGACTTGCTGAGTGCTTTCATAACACCGTCATAAATGTTTAATGTTAAGATTTATCCTGGCTGGAGTAGATTGTTTTAAATTTTATATTTGTATATAGTTGGAGATATGAATGCATTCGCAGTCACTATAACCATAAGGCCAAACTTCTGAATATCCTTTTCTTAATTAAATGTTTATTTATCAACCATATGATATAGTTAAAATAAAGTTTATTTAATTTTTAAAAATGTGTTTATATAACCTTGTAAATTTAAAGGACAGTCAGTATACCAAATATTAAATTAATCAGACGTTAAATGTCAAAGAACTGGTCTGAAAAAATGCAATTTATGATTATTTTTGCGTTGGACAATATATTTTAATCAAAATACATAATTCAATATAGAAACGTTGAAAAGCCATCAACAATTTGGAATTACTCCGATAAATATTTTAATATTGTAAAATTTTAAATTTAAAGTAAATGCACCCGCTTCGTATACGATACAAATTTTCGCCACATATGCTAACAAAATGTCCATTTTAAACCTCTCAATTTCTGGTTGTAATAACAAAGGGGTATTACTGGCGTTTTTCAGTGCCAGGCACAGTGTAGCACACCCGACCCTCTTAGCAGGCGCCTATCTAATAGGATGGTGGTTTTATGCGAAGAAAGGGCTTTTATGAACCGAAAGGGAGCTAAAGTGCGGTTTCACTATCACCTTTATTTATGAGTTGACGGTTTTAATTTCTTTTTGTTATCAGTTACTTAATAGTTGAGGTTAACTTATTAGTTGTGTATATTTATTTTATAATTTTTCAGCTGCTGGCGTACTTAGTCAGGATTTAAATACCTTTTTTTCTACTCAATTATTTTTATCTTAGTATTTCCTTTTCTTTTTCTCATTTAGATTTTTTCAGTTCGTATTTTACAGATGTATGGTATTTAATGCTCTTTCATTTATTTAACTATCATACGTAATATTATTACTTAATATTATTTCTATTTATTATGATTTATATCGTTTTACTGCAACTTCTGAACTTATTGCATGATTCCTTTTGCATCGGTTAATATATTTTTTTAAATTTCCATTTCTCCGTGCGTGAATAAGAATACTAACCTCGACGGCCGGGGTCGGCCTGTCGTAAAACCCGACAAAACAACCCTAGCTAACGTGGTAGGGCCCCAAGCCCGTCGGGATGGCAACCACCCTTGATCTAAAGTATGCCGCTATAATAACCTTGTCTTATGTTCCGGCATTAGTGACTCAGGTTCCTGTGGGGACAGCAGCATATTCGCGGTGCCCCTAGCATCACAAACATCCATAGGCGACGGTAACTGCTTATTATTAAGTGGGCCGCCAGCCTGCCTGCTGTTCCTCAGCGATAAAAAAACATATGCAGCGTACTTCCTATATTATGTCTCTCCCGATCAAACATAGGTAGGAGGAAACTGTAGACCTGTCAATACCCAAAATAATAATCGAAAGTTGATTCCCTTGCTGCCTAAGACCAATCAATAGGAGTATTCTATTAGCCACCCAATTAGCGGAGATAGAGTCGTACAACTCTTGATGGTCGTAGCGTAGCAACACAGAAAATTAAAATTCTAAGAATATCCAGACTCCAGCCTCATCCGTTTTCATTACCGACATAAAAATCGGAACGACCAGTCACAATTACAGTTACAAAAAGATAAAAGAAATAAAAAATATAGTTTTATTACAATTTACTTCCGGTTTCAAATCAATTTCGAATGCAGTAATCGATATCACAATAAAAATAGATTAGATCGATATTTTAGCGATTTGCTTACCAACTAGTTCAATTTTTTTATTGATGTAGGTCAGTAGACAGGCTGACGGCCCACTTCGAATATAGCAGTTACCGTCGCCTGTGGGTGTTTGCAACGCTAGTGACATCGCGAACACGCTGCTGTATAGGCACTAATATAGTATAGTCACTAATACCGGCAAAAACACAGTTATTATGGCGGCATACTTAAGACCAAAGGTGGTCACCATCCAGACGGGCTTGAGGCCCTACCACGTAGCTAGGATGGGTTGTTTAGTCGCTTTTTACTACAGGCCGACCCCGGCCGCAGAGGTCAGTATTATTTCTCTGCCCCTGCATGGATAAATAATTATCAGAAGAAGAGAGAACTTGGCTGTCTCTTTTTAAATTTCGATTACATTCAAAATTAACGACGAGTGACGAGGTCACTCGTCGAATCCAACTCGGATGGGCAGCGTTCGGGAAGCTCCGTAAAATCTTTTCGTCCCAAATACCGCAGTGTCTCAAGACGAAGGTTTTTAACCAATGTGTGTTGCCAGTGATGACATACGGAACGCAGACGTGGTCGCTAACTATGGGCCTTATGAGAAAGCTCATGGTCGCTCAGAGAGCAATGGAGAGGGCTATGCTCGGAGTTTCCCTGCGAGATCGAATCAGAAATGAGGAGATTCGCAGGAGAACCAAAGTAACCGACATAGCCCGGATGATTGCAAAACTGAAGTGGCAGTGGGCTGGGCACATAGCTCGAAGGACTGATGGCCGTTGGGGCAGAAAAGTCCTCGAATGGCGACCACGTACCGGAAGACGCAGTGTTGGTAGGCCCCCCACAAGATGGACCGATGATCTGGTCAAGATCGCCGGGATAGGTTGGATGAGGGCAGCGCAGGACCGATCATCGTGGAGATCTTTGGGGGAGGCCTTTGTCCAGCAGTGGGCGTCTTCCGGCTGAAATGATGATGACATTCAAAATTTCAATTAGAAATGTGGTTTATGCGATTTATTTTATGATATGAAATTACAGTATTTCTACGCTGTCTATTGCCTATGCTACCGGCATGCTTTGATGGCCATTTTGACGTTTGTCCACTCCATGAAGTTTCATATTAATTAGTAATTACATTTCAAGGAGCAAATTGCAGTTCTTTCTTGTCAATAACTGCACGTCGCTATTGACAATAAAGAACAGCAATTTGTTCCTTCAAATGTAATTACTAATTAATACGAAACTTCATGAGTGGACAAACGTCAAAACGGCCATCATAGCGTGACGGTATAGTAAGTATAGTTTACACGAGAGCCACTGGCGAGGTTGGAACAAAGACACATTGACGGCTTCCTGGCGTAACGATTTACGCACATCGCTACGCTTGCGGAGGTCACGGGTTCGATTCCCGTCCAACGTCTGAGTGTTTATATATAATATGTATTTATTTACAAAAGAAAAGTAAACGTGTAGCATATCAGTTGTCTAGTACCCATAACACAAGTGCTATGAAACTTAGTATGGGACTAGATGGCGTTGTGTAAAAGTGCCAATATATTTATTTATTATATACATTGGCGAGTGATATACATGAACATTATAGAACCAGTTAGGCACCCACCTTCTTCTCTTCTCTTTCGTTTTGCTCTTAACAGAGCAGTAGTGGTCACTTTGAGGCATCCACGTCGGTGGTAGAGGCGGACACAGCTCTCCGCACGATTTCACGCCATCGCTCCCTGTTGACAGACTGTCTGGCGCAGTCAGACACATGGTTTCCCTCTGCGGACTTCACTTGGTCAGTCCAACGCATAGATGACCTGCCGCGCGATCTGGTTCCTTCTACTTTTCCCTGCACTACCAGCCGCCCTATGGAGTCGCTATCTCGCCTAGCGACATGCCCAAACTACTGTAGAATGCGCGATTGTATTACGGCCAACAGACGCTGCGTGGTGCCGAGCTCCTGGAGTACGGGCACGTTGGTGCGGAACTCCGCCCTCGATATCACGAGCATCTTCCTCCAGCACCACATTTCCAGAGTATCTATCTTCCGCTTTTCCGATTCCCGGACTGTCCACGTCTCCGCCGCGTAAAGAAAAATGGGGAATACTACGCACCCATAGGAGCATTATAACCAGAACCCTTAATATTCGATATCCATAATGCATTACAGGTAGGACCTAGTTGAAACCTTTCTCTGGATTAACGTATCCCAAAAATCATATATTTTCAGTTTGAAAGGTTATTGTTTTTTTTTTTTAATTGGTCTTGTAGTATCAAGACATATAATTCTTCCATAACTTCAAAAGCGCTCTAGATTCTTTAGAAATATATCGAGGGTATCGTAACTAATATTATAAATGCGAAAGTGAGTTTGTTTGTTACACTTTCACTACTAAACCGCTGAACCAATTTTGATGAATTTTAGTATTAGATTGGACCTTGGTGAAGGACATAGGCTACTTTTTTAAATTCATATAGCAAACAACTTTGCCGAGTCAACTAGTATTAACTAAAATTGTGTATACGAGTATGTTTAACTGATCCAGCTAAATCTTAGACTCACAGTATCACAATCGACCCTTAGACTTAAAAGTATTCAAACCGCCAGTATATCATTAATCTTACCAGTAAATCTCCAATCCAGCCTTTAAAAGCACTCAGTAAAAAAAAACTCCGAACATTAACTACACGTACTCAGTGACTTCGCGAAAAAATCCAGTGAAACTTTACAACCATTAATTCCAGCCAAACATACTTTTGAGCCATTAATGAAAAGTAGATATTGACAGGTTTTTCCATTTATCTTCAGTCGCCCCCTAATTTAACTTGAACCCCCCCATATGTTCGCAAGTCACTCCCAGATACGTATCTCCCTGACAACTTAATACATGGAAACAATTTAAGCACAAAAAATGCCATTGAATCGGTTCTATATTGAATTGTATGCTCATTTTGTTATGAAAGGGAAGTGACGGATTTAACGATGTAAAGGCACATCTGGAACTACGTCTTTTTGTTTTGTGTTGTTCTTATTTTACAACGAATTTCTTATGCTATCGTTTATACAATCAGTATTTTGCATCAGTCCACTTTCTTTCATCTCCATGTTGCACGGTCAGTACCTATGCTGACCATCAGTAGTTATATCACTCTTTATGATTTTACAAACAATACGGCGTGCTCTTGACATGTTCTTAAAAGGTTTTTGGTAGGTAGCTTGAGTTCTGTTGGATTTTCGTAAATCTACAGATTTTTACAGTTTAATACTGGTTGTAACATCTGTTGAAGGACAAATGAGAGACGCTTCCTTTACTTTCTAATTATAATTTTTTTTGTACTTTTATTTTATCCTTAACCCAGTAAATGCATTAGGACACCAATGAAGCCATTGAATTGGAGATGATAATGTGACTTGAGACACTGCAAAGCAGGAGGAAAATATTGTAAGGAAACCTGCACAAATAAATCCTAGCTATAATTCGCTCGACTAACGGACAGTTAACGCACTTTGATATGCTTGCGGAGGTTACAGGGTTGATTCCCGTCTTGAATCTGGGTGTTTATCTAGAATATGTATTTACCTTTACAAAAGAAAAGTATTTTATGTATTACATTAGTTATCTAGTATCCTTAACAGAAGTGCTGTGCTACTTACTCTGGGACTAGATGAAGTTCTGTGAATTGTCCTAGTATCTTTGTAACTCGCTAATCCCCCTTGGATAGCCGTCACCTGGAAGGGTTTACACAAGTTTTAAACTCAACAATGGCAGGATATACACGGTTTTATGTACATACATAAAGGATTATTATTATTAGTCAATAGGTATTTTCGAAATCTGTATGTACCGGATAAGATTGTCGTCATTGATCTTCTTCTACATATTATAAAAACTGTTATCTATTTATCTATAAACGTGTATTTTGTATATATACGTATTTACAAATATCAGTATAGGTTTTGAATAGGTTAAAAATACGGCAGCCATTGCTTTCGTGTTCGCCTCACGCTAGTGTCGACAATTGAATGTGCATATCAATTCGAAGACAGGTGCGTGCGGTTTGCGGGGAGAGGGGGGAGAGCGCCAAATAATCTAGGGTTGTGATTTTAGTTAGATGTGATGTGCTTTAACGGTACCCCTGGCCTGGTCAACGGTAACTGCTTACGGTGGGCCGCCAACTTGACTACTGTTCCACAGCAATAAAAAACTGCCCTAATAAATTGAACAAGGAAATGTGACCTAAGCTTAGCAATTACTAAATGTAAAATACTAGAATACGTAACTTTATTTACTATATTATTGCACTGTTGGATACATTACTTATATTTGTATACATAATAAAATAGATAACCCAAGCTCTTTATCTAGCGCGGCGGCTGCTCACGCGGCGTCTATTCGGTATTCCTCTAATCAGAACCAAAACTGCTCGCTTCGCTTCCACCGCAAGTGCATTAAGATTACTAAACACTTTTATTGCTCAGTATCCTGAAGAAGATATACTTCATATGAATATTAATGTATTTCTTCGCTTTTCCATCTTATTTTAAGTTATTATGTGTAGTTAATTATCTTGTTATAAGCTTTGATATTGTCTGTAAGCGTAACAAGCGATTGTAAATAAATAAGCGTAAAGGTAAAAATCAAATATATGTTTCATTATTTTCGTTGTGCATGAAAACTTGTCAATAATCCCACTGTTGGTTTTGGCCTACCCTCTGACGAATACGGACACTATACCCATCACGCTTTTCCATTAAGTAACTCGCGAAGATTTGCTTCACCGACAAGAATAAAAGGTGCTTACCACTATAGGATTCAAACCTGTGTACTCTGGCCCGGGCTACCACGTGCATAAAATACCACTAATTAATATGTTCACAGAATACACAAGAATCATGAAAACTATATCTTTAATATTCATTCTAGACATTTCTAGAATTGCGGTGAAGACACGCCAAAACAGACGTGTGCTCCCGTTGCTCGAACCGCATCAATAGGGTGTCTTTGCCCCCTGAGTTTACCGGGGTTACGAATAGCAACTAAAGGCCCTTAAACCTCCCCAACGACTTTGGGAAGAAGACCCGACATCTAGACATTTCTGTGATTCACAACACCAGTGTCCTACGGGACGTCCATATGTTGCTTATACTAAATTACTATTATACAAGATTACTATTTCTTAATTACTGTTATTACAAATGAGAAAGTAACTCTGTCTATCTGTTACGTTTTCACACCTAAATTGCACAATCAATTTTAATGAATTTTTGCTTAGCTAGTTGCTTGTTTAATTAAAACCAGCTGAATGGCTTTGCTCGGTTTTTTTTATAAATTGTGTTTTTTGGAAATTAACAATTGATTTTCTTAGTCTAACCTCAAAGCAAACACTCATTGACTTCGTGTTACTTAACAACGCCATCTGCTGGAATAGCTTTAGTGTTGCTGTGTCGTTAAATCAATTTAAAAAAAATAGTAGTAGAAATGATTCCTAGCTAGATCGATTTATCGCCCCTGAAACCCCCCGTATACTAAATTTCATGAAAATTGTTGGAGCCGATTCCGAGATTCCAAATATATATATATAAGAATTGCTCCTTTAAAGATATAAGATTCCTGTACACCACATACAGAGACTAATAAATAACGAATCGAATGCAGCCCTAGTGGCAAGGGATAGAGTTCGGCGTTTGAATAAATTCCGCGGGAAATCGCAACGAGTAGGCTCGCACATTTCCATGTCAAACGCGGCCGCATCGCCGGCGCGGCGGTAGGGCGGCTTGTGAATTTTTAACGAGCATACTACTATGTTCAATCACTTCTACCATAAAATGCTTTGTGGCCACAACTGGCTTACCTCACTTTCAATTTAAGATCTATTTTGTTACAACTCTTCTTTAAGTTAATTTTGAATATTTCACCTGCTCGTCTGGATAATTACCTCCCCTGATCTCTAAAAATGCTGTCATAACCTTGTGTTGTGTTCGAGCCAAGTGACCCAGGTTCCAATTTCCTGTCAGGGACAGCAGCACGTTAGCGGTGCCCTTGGCGTGATAAACGGCAACTGCTTAGCTTAGCAATAAAAAAACTGCCCTAGTAAATTGAACAAGAAAATGTGATTTAAGTTTAGCAAATACAAATTTAAAATACGAAAATACATAAGTAAGTTTTAAAATGCGTATATATTATTATTACCTGTACTTAATTACACGTGAACAGAGACAAGTACTGCGTGAAATAGTTTATATTAATTGTTGTCGAATATTAAGAATAAGTATTAGATAACAGGCCCCAATCATAAAGTAGCAGCTGCTCATAAACAGATCTGAAAACGATAACATTATTCAGGGAATTGAAAATTATTAATTCAATATTTCCTTAATATAAATGTATCTATTTTCGCTCCAGAAACCAATGAGGGCGTGCTCTTGTCAAGAGCCCAAACATCGAACATAAATTAAAGGCAAACTTAATTTCCTCTCGGCTTGATTAAAGGAATTCGAACATGGCAGCCGAAGCCGACAGTGTCACAGCCAACCAATTTTTCCCATAAAAACTTACTTCTAATACAGAAGCAGCTTATCGCCGAATTAATTCCGAAATTCGGGCATAATTACTCGTTCAAAGGTACAAGGCGCGTTAGGCTACGCGACCGTCGTCGGTGAAATTTTACAGGTCTGCGAATAATCGGGTTAATGGAACAGCACCTTATTACGAATGTGGTGGAGTTTAATTTGGGATGTCAAGTGAAACCGCTTAGATAAGTCTTGAGGATAAGCCGATTTGAAAAGGAACACGTGATCAGATGCTGATTGCGTCACCCCCTCGCGGCCCTCGCTCTTCAATCATATTTTAATATGGTGAATAGGAGGGTATTTCGCAAGATTAAATTGTATCCGCGGGAGGATTCGCAAAGCCTTTCCAGATATCTTGCCAACCATAATAGCGGTTTAATTAGACGTGCAAATAAACAGCTGTTTAGTTTGTTATGTAATGATAATCTTATTGAACTTTAGATGATTGACATTATGTTAAATTGTGAAATTGAACAGATTAAAATGCCCCGTTTAGATATGCTTTTGGTGGTCAAATGAAATTATTATGAGTTATTTTGCTATTATATTGAAACCAGTGAATATTTCAGACATAATGATATAATCGTATGATAGAGATAATATGCGATGGCTTACCGAAAAGCTTAACGAATGAACTATCTTCTAGTGCTTGAAGAAGAGTTTTCCGGCAGTGCCTATTCTCTCACTCACTATGTACAGCCGAGGAATGGATTGACGGTCGGATTGGTCTCAAATTCCTCTACGCTCAGCTGGTTGACATAGGATGTTTTTCTTTTAGATAAGATGCGAAATGAAAATGTCCTCGTTTCGAATAGTCGTTAGAAATCCAAAGTGATTGACAAAGTTAATAGGAAAACTCAAATGGCAATAGAGGGTCCATTCTTGGTCGGAGGTCGAGGATGAGGGTCATGTCTTCTCTTTCTAAAGAGTTAATGCATGATGTAACAGTGGTGTCTTAGAATAGAGAAGGCGATTCGATATATATATATATATATATATATATATATATATATATATATATATATATATATATATATATATATATATATATATATATATATATATATATATATATATATATATATATATATATATATATAGGTACATCATAAAAAACTTATATCTTCGTATATAGAGTTATATAATATTGTGCTACAGATATATTAATTATAGGATTGATACTGATCTTTTTAGTCCCAAATTGAAAATAACTTCACTGTATATTGTCAATATTTTCTTGAAAAATTACAAAATCCAATAATTGAATTTTGTAATATGAATCATATTGTGAATCCGTTGTAAAACAACTTTTAAATTAAATTCTTGAAAATGGTAGGTATCTCCACAATATACAGTTTTACAGCTCAAATATCCAAACGTAATTATGAGATTGTGAAGAGTAATAAATTGACATTGTAATTTTGTGGTAATATTCCGTTGGTCACAAACGGTGATTACCTGGGGAAAGTGAGCATACTCACCATCACGAGTGGTGCCAGCGGGGCCTTGATAACTCCTCATTAAACTTCCGAGAGAAAAATATTAATTTTACTTCACTTCTTAGCAAATATGAAAAATTCGTGGAACAACATATTTTGTAAAATAATAAAGCGGTCTAAGTCATAATCTATAGCGTTCTATTGTTGGCGATAAATAATAACAATAAATAGATTATGAAGATACTATCCTATGATATAACTCAACAACCAGCGGAGATGTGATCTAGGATGTAGGAGGCATGCCTAGAAGTCGGGGGGCCACCACTGTGGCGCGGGCAACGAGGAGGACATGGCGGACCACACTGTCGCCGTGTGCCCTGCGTGGCGCGTGGAGCGCCGCGCCCTCGTCGCCCAAATCGGCGTGGACCTGTCGCTCCCGGCCCTGGTTCTGTCCATGGTCGGGTGTGATCCTGGATGGACGGCCGTCGCCTCCTTCTGCGAGGCAGTCATGTCCGCAAAGGAGGCGGCGGAGCGGGAGCGGGAGTCAACCACCACACTCCCCTGCCGCCAACGCAGGCCTCGTCGGCGGCGCCGGAGGGCAACTAACGACCTCCGGCCGCCGTAAAAAGCGGCCGCGGGCGGCCCCTCGGGGGAGGACCCGCCGCCCGCACTATTGCCGCAAGGGTGAGGGCTGCGTGCTGTTCCGCGGCCCTCCTCAACTCCTAGAGTTATTACAGGAGAGCGCCAGGGGGACGAAAGCCTGACCCCCTGGCGCCAACACTTAAGAAGAGGCCCGCCTTAAGACAAAGGGCGGGCCGGCGCCGGCCCGGGCCACGAGATCGGCAGGCCATATATCCGTAGGCCCGGGCATAGGCGATAGGAGAACAGCGGGGTTTTTTAGTGGATAGTCGGATGTTCGAACATCTTTCCCGGAGTTCCACATATCCCTCGGTCCCCCCGGGCCGGGGGAACCCGTCAAGAGTGGTTTTTCCCCGAGACCAAAAAAAAAAGGCGTGCCTAGAAGAAATGCGAGTAATGTAATTAATAACAAAAAAAGTTTTTTTATTGTTTTCGTTCGTGAAAAACGATAGCTTTAAAGTTTTATTTAACAATGAACAAATGTTTCCTGGCTTATTTTACGACTTGTACCCTACAAAAGCCTTATGATTAAGGAACCCGCGCGGCTCTCGCCCATATTCAAGGGTCTTAAGATTTGTTAATTACTGGCAACATTAAAATTAACTACCGACCAACCTTAATAAAAATCCTTCATCCACTTTTTATGGGGGGAAATTGTTTCGTGAATTCAATTCCTTTGGTATTTTCAACCAGTTTTGGACTGCTTATTTTTTTTGTATTTCTTGAACGCCATGCCTAACCGATTTTCAGGAATTATTCTACGCTTATATTTCCAAGAAGTGCTTCAATATTTTTATAGAAGCCTATGTTAAAACACTAATACTATGAGACAAACAAGATTATGAAATTGATTGGCGTTTTGCTCGATTCTAATTCACGTTTTATTAGTCTTATATATTATAATTGAAATATATTTTTAAATACAATGTTATATTTGTTTTTTCAACACACGGTCCATTTAACTAGAAACTAATGTTATTATGATTCTGATATGATTTAAGGATAAAGTAGCTTCATAATAATGATATGTAAACTTCAAAATGCTATTTATTGTATACAGATTTTAATTTAGTAATATTTTTTTATTGCTGTAGGACAGCAGACATGCTGACGGTCCGCTTAGAATTTAGCAGTTACCGTCGCCTATGAGTGTTTGCAATGACAGTGGCATCGCGAACACGCTGCTGTCGCATAAGGGTACAGGAACTTGGGTCACTAATGCCGGAACACAACACAAGGTTATTATGGCGGCATACTTAAGACCAAAGGTGATCGCCATCCAGACGGGCTTGGGGCCCTATCACGCAGCTAGGGTGGGTTGTTTTGTCGCCTTTTACGACAGGCCGACCTTGGCCGCAGAGGTTAGTATTCTTTCTCCGCCTCTGCACGGATAAAAATGTACAATATGTACATATTATATACATATGTATTTATATACATACAATATATACATATTTATCGGCGGCTCTTCACATGAAAATGTATTTAATGTATTTAAATGAAAATCTCATGGAGTGGTGTCGATTCAAAGAAACAGAGTGGATTCGACTGATGACAACATTCATACAGGTATAGACTATGCGACTAGATGACGCTGTATATTGTCCACTAGGACAACATAAATAAATAAATATTATATATACTAATATATAATATTTATTTATTTACGTCACTCGGGCACAAAATCTATCAGAAATTACTTAGAGAGGTAACGACATCGTAAATTCCTTTTAGAAAAAATTGGTATACCCAACAGTCTGGATGCAAAGCTGGAACGCGGGCTACTGGACTAAGATAAATGACCCTTTCCGATGGAGTGCAACTGGATTTACATACTTAATTTTTTTTATTGCTGTAGGACAGCAAACAGGTTGACGGCCCACTTAGAATTTAGTAGTTACCGTCGTCTATCAGTGTTTGCAACGCCAGTGGCATCGCGAACACGCTGCTGTCCCATAAGTGTGCAGGAACTTAGGTCACTAATGCCGGAACATAACACAAAGTTATTATGGCGGGATACTTAAGACCAAAGGTGGTCGCCATCCAGACGGGCTGGGGGCCTAACTGCGTAGTAGATGACAACGTCCGAGACTAAACGTAAAGTAATAACTAAAATGGGTTACAGCAACTAACCAAATTACTAGCAAAGTCAAACTCTAACAATAAAAATTTCGCATGGGATATACACAATAGAGTATCTACCCAAGCTATGAAACTTAAAAATCGTTTCTAAAATTACCGTTCGGGCTATCAAATACTGCAGTTAGGTACTAAGTGGCGCAGAATTTACAATACAGTCAGCCGAAATGACTAAAATAATTGATTACATTACTGTTATAAGTTAAACAATGTCAAGAAAAATAATTTTCAAGTGTGTCCGCCAGCTGCCGACCTGCCGTAATAGGCGACAATACAACCCTAGTTACATGGTGGGCCCCAAGCCCGTCTGGCTTACAACCACCCCTGGTGTATAAGTACGCTGCCATAATAACCTTGTGTTTCGGTATTAGTGATCCAGACTCCTGTACCCCTTCCGGTGCCTTTGGCGTCGCAAACATCCATAGGTGACGGTAACTGCTTACTGTTAAGTGGTCCGTCAGCCTGTCCCCTGTTCCTTAGCAATAAAAAAAAGTTTAGAACATCAAAGGACACAAGCCCAACTTACAAATACGTTGCTAACTTTAAAAGGTTAACAGACAGGCGGTAAAAGCGGTATTTATATCATTTCTGTTTATTTTCAAGTAAAGGCAATAATTGTTTACCATTTATGTCAAACAAGTATTTGTGTAGCCCATATACACATCTCCAACACCTTTTAAAATTAATTCAATGCTTTCGCGGCGGTTTTATTTCGAAAACGTGTTTCATTTAAAAGTGTTGACTGACTTGCATCGAATAATTCGAAATATTATTTAAGGTTTTATGGTTCACGGTATGAACGTCTATAGAAGTTAACAAAATCAGATATAATACCAAATACTGATTTGAAATAACACTTGACCATAGAGTTCTCTAGGATTTTTTTTTAATATTGCTGAGGGCCGTCAGTCTGTCTGCAGCAGAGAGGCTGACGGCCCACTTATTAGTAAGCAATTACCGTCACCTATGGATGTTGGCGACACTACATCGCAAACACGTTGCTGTCCCATTGAGATACAGTAACCTGAGTCACCAATGCCGGAACACAACACAAAGTTGTTATGGTGGCATGCGTAAGACCAAAGGTGGTCGCCATCCAGACGGACTTGGGGCCCTACCACGTAGCTAGGGTGGGTTGTTTTGTCGCCTATTACGACAGGCCGACCCCGGGCGCAGAGGTAAGTATTCTTACTACGCCCCTGCACGTAGAAAATTATTATACTTACACAAGAATATTTTTATGTAAATTACACCAGCCGTGTGAATTATAAATCGAACCTATTGCTAGATGATACTTTAAATTCGCGTATTTAAAGTAGCTCAAGTCAATCGGCTCTCAACCAGTTCGCTGCCGTCTGAGTAGCCGCTTAAGGCTTGTGACCATTTGTGACCGGCTAAATACGACCGCCAATCCCACCCTACCTTATATAGGAGTCCGGTTGCATTCTGAGCCAATGTAGCCCACTGCACTGTGGCAGGTCCAGTAATGAATTTATAGAGCTCATAGATGCTGTATTTGGCTTGTAAAAAGGATCTTTAATTGGGTGGAAGGCATTTGAGACAGATATAAAAATAAATATATATTAGATAAATTACCTCTTAATATACATTAAGTTGTATTATATAAGGTCCTTTACTTTAGAGGAATTCAGAATTTCAATACATTCTAAGTAATACTGTACATTTTAAATTCGATATGATTGCATGTACTGATCGAATTTAACGTAATTTTTTTTCATGAATTCGATTCCCGTCTCGAGTATTTATTTACAATATATATCTATTTAAAAAAAGAAAGTATATAAGTGATAATTCAGTTGTCTAGTACCCAAAAAACATGCGCTCTGTTGCTTGTATTTAACTAACATAGATGACGTTTTATGTAATGTCACAGAATATTTTATATACTTTAAAGTAACTTGTTGAGATGTATAGTATTCCTCCAAAAACTTTAAGATCAATGTTAACTTCAGATGATGAAGCTGATGCACCATTCTCAACAAGAAATAAGATTCTGACGAAAGGTTCTTTTTGCAGTTGTTAGTTTAGATTAGAGTCGTCCCCAATAAAAAAACAAATCTAGCCCAATCTATTCCATCTAATATGATGATAATAATGTGGATCAGTAGATTGGCCCTAAGACTACTATGTAATAGTATCCAATAGTGGACCTCGCATTTCAAAGAGTATTTATTTACTACTGGGATTAATCACTCGTATTTAGTACATACCATATTTTGTGTCATAAAGAAATTATCTTTTAAGTTATAAATAATTATCTGCTTCGGAATATCTTATATCTTTAAACGAGCAATTCTTGTATATATATATACTTGGAATCTCGGAATCGGCTCCAACAATTTTCATGAAATTTAGTATACGGGGGGTTTCGGGGGCGATAAATTGATCTAGCTAGGAATCATTTCTAGAAAATGTCATTTTATTCGCTTTTTTTTTATTGGAAGAAAAATAACAAAAAGGTGGCGTTTGAGTAGTCCCAATTTAAACTGAAAAATGACTCTTCCTGACATCTATCGGCGAATAATAATACTATTTTTTTTAAATTGCTTTAACGACACAACAACACTAAAGCTATTCCAGCAGATGGCGTTGTTAAGTAACACGAAGTCAATGAGTGTTTGCTTTGAGGTTAGACTAAGAAAATCAATTGTTAAAAACACAATACACAATTTATAAAAAGAAATACCGAGCAAAGCTCGGTCATCCAGCTGGTATGAGATTACATGCAGTGGATGGATACGGGAGAGAGGAGAGATAAGGGCAGGATGAAGATAAGAGATACACACAAATAAAGCAAGAAACATTCTAGATTGAAAATACTAAAAAGATTTTAAAAACAAAAGTTTCGTCAGTGATTTACTGTAATACGAGTACTTATCTCCTTAAAAATGCCATTCAAAAAAACTAATATCGCAAAGGGCCCTCTTTGATCTTAATCTTATAGTAATATCCTCTTTTTGGATAAACCGTTTATGTCCCTGATATTTTCAACGAGAGGCCAATTTACATATACATATTGTATAGAAAGGAAAACGACTTAGTTTCTTATATTAATAGAAATTTATAAATATAAACGAACCCCGTCAAAAGAAAATTATTTCTCGATTTACTCTTTTCTATGTAAAAAGCGATATATTTTAATAGTAACATTCAAATTAAAAATATAAATCAAATTATATTACAAAATATATAAATGCAATGGTGAGACTGTATCAAATAATATATGGTCTATATTTTTGTACGAGCATTTGCCTCCAGAGTGCTAGTATATTTCGACCCTCTGATTACTTGGAGAAATTAATAGTTACGGGAAGAGTGGAGGGGAAAAGACCCTGAGGTCGCAGCCCTACAAGATGGTCTGACCAAGTGGCCAAAAGGCTGGGCACGCGAATCACAGACGCCCTAAACGACGCCAAAGACAGAGCAGTGGAAGCGGTGCTGTCGTGATATCAGTCGGGAGCATCACGACGCTCAGCAGTGAGCAAACGATTTTTGTACAAAACATATACATACATGTATTCTCTTAGTGCAGGGACGGAGTATATACTGAGTCCTTTTTTATTGCTGAACTACAGCAGACTGGCTGAATGCCCACTTATTAGTATACAGTTACCGTCGCCTATAGATGTTTGCGATGCTAGGGGCACCGCGAACAAGCTGCTGTCACATGGGGTACAGTAACCTGGGTCCCTAATACCGGAACACAACACAAGGTTATTATGGCGGCATACTTATAGACCAAGGGTGGCTGCCATTCAGATGGGCTTGGGGCCCTACCACGTAGCTAGGGTGGGTTGTTTTTTCGCCTTTCACAAAACGTCAACCTTCTTATTCCGCCCCTGCACAAAGAGAACCGCTGCCTCCGGCCTCGCGGCCGGGATCAGCCTTTCGTATAGGGCGACTAAACAACCCGGTTTTCTAAACATGCCGCCATAATAATTCTGTGTTGTGTTCCAGCATGAGTAACCAGGTTCCAGTACACCTATGTGAACCACAGCGTGTTAGCGATGCCCCTGACGTTGCAAACATTTATAGGGATTATTCCCTATAAATGTTTGCAACGCCATCGCTAACACGAATTTATATTAAGTATAATAATATAATGGAATAATAGTAAAATTAATATAATATAAGAATATAGAATTAATAGTATAATAATATCTTTGTACCTAAATATTACTGAAGAAGGTCACGTAAATACACTAGATATATCAAGCCTTTATTTTTCTCGAAAAACATCGAACGAAAGTGAAAATTCGAAAGGTCCAGATTAACTTGAGTCATAAATATTTTGTGTGTGTCAATACTTCTCTCCGACTTTGCCAGTCTTACTTCATATTAGGTAGGTCTTTAGGGGAAAATATTTGCTAAAACATTTTATTTTCTGCGTCGATCTTTTATTTTTTTACTTTAGGGTTAAGGGTGCAATCTGTAGTGTTTTAAAATGTTATTACTGAGAACTGATGTCAAAGGCACCATGCGATTTTACATTTTAAAGTTAACGAAGTCAGATACTGAGATTCTAAACCATGTAAGGGCGAAGCAATACTGCAGCCGGAGGCGGTCCGTGGTAAAAAGAGACATAACCTTGGCTAGATGGGAGGGCTGGATGGCTACCATCTCTGGTATCTACATATGCCGCCGTAATAACCTTGTGTTGTGTTCTGGCGTATATTAACCAGGTCCCTCCCCTACGTATGTTCCATAGGCAACAGTAACTGTTTATTATTAAGCAGGCCGTCAGCCTATCTGCTGTCTACAACAATAGAAAAAAAAACTCAGAAGTGTAACTCGTGTTCCAAACTTACAATAAAATATTTCTTAAGATATTTTGGTGTAGCTAACCTTATTTGATTGCTTTCATAAACGTCGTCGATTCTTAAAACTATACGATTTAAAGGAAACTTGTTATCACGATCGATCAATCGTTTCACTGGTTAGTCGTGATCAAGGCAACTGGCGACAGGGCACGTGCGCTGCTCACGACGCCGACAGGAGAACACGACTCGTATTGTCTGCGACTTTTTGTCGCTTATTTATTATGAGCAATGTCACGTCTCACGGCGCCATGCTTCGGATTGTTATTAATAGAGACCGATTTCATAAACGTTGTTAATGGGTTCATTTATTAAGGAGTGATTGAAAACTTAAGCAGTATTCGAAATATTTGCAAACTTCGAATAGGTACTACTTAAGTTTTCAAATGACGTAGTTGTAGTTATAGACTTATAACCGAAAGATATGGATTAGTGGATGGCTTAGTAAATTTGAGAGATAGAGAGAGATAGAGAGATTTGAGCCATTTACGTGCTAGATTTTTACGTTTATTACTAGTTAAGGGGAATATATTTATTTGTTTATTTATTATATTACACAATCTAGTACCTTGAAAATAAAAAGAATTTCTAAAAACTAATTCTACTTCTTCTTATTTGATAGATGTCGTAAAATCTTCTTTTGATTATTGTATCATATTTTGGAAATTTTAAATGTTGCCTCAAAAGATTTTTTTTATTGCTGTAGGACAGCAGACAGGCTGACGGACCGCTTAGAATTTAGCAGTTACCTTCACCTTAGGTGTTTGCAACGCCAGTGGCATCGCGAACACGCTGCTGTCCCATAAGGGCACAGGAACTTGGATCACTAATACCGGAACACAACACAATGTTATTATGGCGGCATACTTAAGACCAAAGGTGGTCGCCATCCAGACGGGCTTGGAGCCCTACCACGTAGCTAGGGTGGGTTGTTATATCGCCTTTTACGACAGGCCGGCCCCAGCCGCAGAGGTTAGTATGCTTTCTCCGACCCTGCACAGATAAAAAGAAGATTATATTGTCGGCAAAATATTTGTACATGATTACCACCTATCGTTGTTCTTGCCACTATTTTTTTCACTTTTAAAATTGATGATCCATGTCCATAATCGTTCCATGTATGACAACGGCATAGCATTCAGCGGACCATCCCTTAGTGAATTTATTGTTTATTCACACAAAATATAGAAAGAACCAAATTCAATACAAACAATGCAAAATGACGTGTTAGTCGCATAAAATATGCAAGCGCTTAATGTGTACGTATCAATCAATACGCCAGAAATAGCACGCTTGAACTCTGACACCGCACTTCAACTTATCTGTATGCAAATGCATTGTATTGTTACAACGACCCCTGGATACTTGTATTTAATTATTATCTGTCTGTAAACTTTATATTAAACTATTCTACGTGTTGGTGTAGGTCTTACTTCGATCAATCTCAAATAAGCCATCAGCGGGTTCAATGACTTGAGTGCCCCGCTATTGTGTACCTGTGGGTTCCTCACTTGCTTGGCAATGTCCACGTATACAAGGTGACTTTGGCAAACCCGTCCAAATTCACACAGAAGAATCTTTAGTAAAAGTTATGAGAAACATGTATTTTAGTCTTGTATCACATAGTACAAAAATGTTGAGTAATCAGCATCACAAAGTCATTCAAAGAACTCGCAATTTACATAATACGGCGTTAGAGTGTTAATGACCTCTCCATCTGACGTAGTAAAAGGCCGAGGACGGCGGCATTGCACCGGGCGAACGAATACGCACTACTCATTTACGCGGGAGAAACAGAGACAGGTAATAACAGGTTAACGTACGCTGTTTGCACCATATGATTATTCTGTACGATTGAATTAATGATCCTATATGAAATATTTTATGGTGAAAATTTGACATACAATTTTTTTTTGCAAAAATGGGTTCCTTAATTGATGTTTAGTGCGTTAAAAAAATTTGGACGGTTTTGTCAAAGTCACCCTGTATATCACTGCGAATGTCCCCTGTATGTTGTTCACACTCGCCCTTGGCTCTTGTGTCTTGACCGTGACATCTTGACTACTATACATAGATACACAAGATGACGTAGGTATGCTGTAAATCATAATGTAATTATAGTACCTAAGCCATAGACCAAACTGACACCAGCTTTCTATTAATGTAATCTCTCTTCCAGACCTCTTCCTTCGTTCATTTTTGAATCTGACTTGCCTACTGCCTGACTGTTGTGGAACAGCAGTCAGTAGTGGTAATACTCTACCATTCGCATAGGGGAACTGGAACCTGCCTCACTTTTTCCGAAATACAGTATAAGGTTGTTTAGTCGCCTTTTACGATATACCACCCTCGCAGGGTCAGTTTTCTTACTCCTGCTCTGCACGGAGTAATTGTTATACATATATCACTATTTTAGGTTTAATACGTAAACGACTGTGTGACTAGTGTGACTTGAATTCGACTTCTCATTTCTTATGCGTGCACCTCATCCACGGTATCATTGCTAAAGCTTAAACAGAGCTTTGGTCCAAGACTTGATGGCATATTATTATTACTTTTTATTATTTTTATTATTATTATTATTTGTTCCGATGGTATAACAATTTACAATTTTACGTTATTAATAAAACATAATTTGTTTGTCTTCGTTTGAGTAACGCGCTTTTCACACTTCCCTTAACAGCTTGCTCATCCCGTACGAGAAATTGATGTAAAAAATAACACACATCCACGACGCAGCACAAAAGGGGGGTGTTTTTATTATTTCATTGTAAGCAGTCAATGGATTCACATATCTTCGATAACATTGGGGCGAGGTGTGAAATTCTTTGGTGAAATATAATTTAACGCGTGTACCTTGAAGGGGTGGGCTGAGACCGTGAAGAAAGCTATTGAACTGTATTAACGATGTTGAGGTGAGGAAATGGGTCTATTTATATAAAGAATGGGTTCCTGGAGGGGGTATGAGTGTAAATAGAAGGTAAACTGGGA
The DNA here is from genome assembly GCA_963693495.1 of Malacosoma neustria. NCBI lineage: Eukaryota > Metazoa > Arthropoda > Insecta > Lepidoptera > Lasiocampidae > Malacosoma > Malacosoma neustria. The sequence goes on from OY856372.1 coordinate 2,251,388, forward strand.
ATAAATATCCATACTAATATTATAAATGCGAAAGTAACTCTGTCTGTCTGTCTGTCTGTTCCTCTTTCACGCCTAAACGGCTGAACGGATTTTGATGAAATTTGGTATGGTGATAGATGATAACCTAGAAATGGTCATAGGCTATAAATAATCACGCCATCGTTCTTAGGGGGTAGGCAGTAGGCAGATAACTAAATTGAGTTAGTGATTTTTTGTGCTTATTCGGTATCTATGAGAATCGGCCAACATCTATTTTTCATCCCCCTAAATGTTAGGGGTGACCCACCCCCAAAAAATTTTTTTTAATTTTTTGACATTTTATTATTTATATGGCAGAACAACGTTTGCCGGGTCAGCTAGTATATAATATATACTAAAACAACGTCGTATCTAGAGCTTGTACTACAGTTACAATAGTAGCCATAATACAAGTACTGTTCTGCGTTAAGACGAGATGGGGTCACAATATATTTACTGATTTTATAATTTCATATTTCAGGTATCAGCTTTAGCTCACGAAGTAATATTAGCCTTTTCTTTTGGCTTTTTCTTCCCGATACTGTTAATTGAATTCGGTGTTTTCGGTCTACTCTTGTTGCCTCTGACATCAGCCAGCGGACAGAGATTGAGTTATTAATAATTTATATTGCATTAGAACATGTTTAAGCTTCAGGTGATATTGTTAGTAGCTTAAATAAATGAATTTTTTAAAGTAAGTAGTAGAGCACTTATGTTATAGATACTAGACAACTGATGTACTACTTATATATTGTTTTTGTTACTAAATGCATATCCATACTAATGTTGTAAACGTGAAAGTTTATATGGATGTTTGTTACTCTTTCACGCAAAAACTTCTGAATGGATTTTAATTAAACTTTACAATAATATAGCTTATACATCAGAATAACACATAGACTATAATTTATAAAGATATTGTGTGAAAATATTATAACGATAAGTGTCAAGTAAGTAGGAAAAAATTGTACCATTCTGCGTGCGCTGCAAAAACCGTTTGAGTTACACGTATGTAATGTACAAAGGAAATGTTTATCTTAAATAGTCCTACAAAATAGCTCCCGACAGCATATATCTATATTTATGTGTAAGCCATTATCGCTAAAATAGTGAACCATAAACACAATAAAAATTGATAATTTATTTTTAATGCACATTTGGTAGTAACAAATTGACTCATAAATCAAAATAAATACTTTTATGGCTTCTGATAATATTATAAATACGAAAGTTAGTTTGTTTGTTTGTTAGGCTTTAACGCCTAAACAGCTGAACCAATTTTGATGAATTTCGGTATAGTCATAAATTAGTCCTTTTAAAATTCATATGACAGAACAACGTTTGCTGGGTCAACTAGTAATACATAAACATTCAGGCTCGGGACGGGAATAAAACCAGTGACTCCTGAGGTGTCAGCGAAAGCATTTACGCCACGGATGTTGTCAGTATGTTCACTCTGTTGGATGTTTGAATTTCCGGTAGGCAATCTCACGTCAGTTTTCTCAACATAACTGACGATGCCCTACACAACCTAAACATGTTATATATGTATAATATAGACATATTGATCAGTATACAGAAAAATAAATCTTTACTCTTCTCTATTCATCTTTGTCACTTAATGCTAACAAACAAGCTATATAATATGGCAGCCCAAAGCGTCCCACTTCTGGGCACGGGCCTCTCATTACAGCGAACTGATAGTATACCTGACACGCTCGGTATGCAGGTTCCCTCACGATGGTTTTCTTTCACCCTCGGTATATTGCAATTATGCTATAATACTTACATTAGGCAAGAAATACTGCCTAAACGGTGCATGGCACCATGGGATTCAAACCCGGGACCCTTATATTAGTCTCCAAGTGGAATACTACTAAGCTACCAGGTACCTAGCTAGATATTATATGAAGTGTTTTGTTTTAAAAACAGCTTCCCTACAAATTGTACCTAAAATAAACCAGACAAATTTTAACTTTAAAAACAGGTTTAAACTAATTGGCACTTTCACCGTTTTAAAACATTTCATTCATAGTCGAGATTTTTTTAATAAACAATAGGTGCAATGTTCTGTGTTATCTTAAGTACACTCGTATACAAAATGGTTTACGTTTTATGATTTAATTTCAACATTTTTACTTTTAATATCATCTCTCGTCGTAAGAATTGGGTCTTTCTCTTCTAAGCGTTTCATTTTAATGGCATTTGGAGCCATTACTCAGATTCTATTACAAGACAAACTAACAGCTCATGGTCGCTGCCAATTCGTGATAATTTATTTTCTTTAAAAATATGAATACGGATAAAATTTTAGTTTTATGAGAAAAATAACAACATCTCGTTTACAGTCAGTGTTGCGGACCTCTATTAAAAAATAATCATTCCTCAACTTGTATCATCGTTTTATCATTTACAGAGATAACTTAGTTTGTTCATTTCAGTCAGAAAAGGAGGACCACAGTTTTCGTTTAAGGGTTGAGAGATGAGGCTCTAGGCGCATTTAAAAGTAATTAGATTTAAATATATACGTCATCAACAATGGCTTAAAACATGACTCCCACCGGGCAAATGGGATGGCGACTTATAAGAGGCAACAAACCAAAGATCGGAATAAGGAAGACCCAGGCCACCTGGGTCCAGCTTACTAATGATTTTTCTTAAGTTGATTTGTCATCTAATTTTACAAAGAGGCACACCTCTTTGTTTAGAATAAGAAAGTGTCAGGAAGAGCTTCATAAAGATTTTGTGGGTGCTTCACGGGCACAGCAATGTCCACCATTAACCCTCATCTATGTATGTCACCCACAATGACATTTACACAACTTCACATTGACAGCATAGGCATGCTACGAATGCATACCATACACCAAATCGCCTACACTACAGACACTAATGCAAATAAATTCTCAGAAATTTAGCCCTGTATTGTTTGAAATGCCATAGCATACCTTGAACTCCAAAAGATGCATCGAGCATCAAAAACTTATAAGACGTATATTTTTCTATTATAAATTTAATGTTACTTAATATAAATTTGGAATTTATCATAAATATTTTAATTACAAACTTTAGTGCTTTATATTTGTGGAATGTCTCAAATAAATAGTTTCTATTTATTATTTGTGCAAAGTCAAAGAACAAAGCTCCGATAAATCCCCTCGCAAGTGGCTTTTAAGTAATTGGACCTCGTTTCGACAGCTCGATACTCGAGATGTTTAACTTTATAGAAAGTAATTAAGTGAATGTATTTTATTCAATGAATTTCATATTTTGTTATTGAAATATATTTATTACAGGTTTAAATGAATTCATATTTATACATATTTAAAATATTTTATTTTCGCTAAACATTTATAAACGGCTGGCTTAGTAGCTGTGTAGGTGTGGCCTTATACCGTTATGTCTGAAGGTTTTATCCCTATTTGAATTATCTTATTTTTTATTCCGATCTAGATTACTGTTAGTGTGGATTAAATTTAATGACGACTTTTTTTATAAATAAATTATACGCGTAATTTTTTTTCTTGTTGTAGGACAACAGATAGTCTGACGGTCCACTTAGAATGAGTAGTTTCCGTCGCCTATGGGTATTTGCAACGCCAATGGCATCGCCAACACGCTGCTGTCCCATAATGGTACAGGAACTTGGGTCTCTAATGCCGGAACCAACACAATTTTATTATGACGGCTAACTTAAGACCAAAGGTTGCCATCCAGACGGGCTTGGGGGCCTGCCACGTAGCTAAGGTAGGATGTTTTGTTGCCTTTTACGACAGGCCGACCCCGGCTGCAGAGATCAGTATTTTTTCTCCGCCCCTGCACGGATAAGATATTTCATTTATTAATGTAGATAAGAATTTACATTTATATAAGAAGATATTAAAAGCGAAATATTTCTTGCACATTGGTGTTTCTTATAAGATAAATTTCTGTTGTATTCCACACCAAATATTAAGTACAAAAATGAATTCTACAAAATTCAATAATACTTTCTAAAGGACTTAAATTGAAAGGTTGTGTTTTTGATTTATATATCTTATATACAATGAGTTTGCAAATTCAATATAAATTTGAATTCGGTACCCGCCCTTCATCGTTGATGGGCAATCAAAGCGACACCCAAAATTGTACACGCCTGTACAAGCACGTTCAATGAACAGAAGTAACACTCTCCGAGATGCTAAATGTTACAAAATGTGATACAAACAGACGGGCTGAGCAATTAGCACGTGTCCAACACACCCGGTTGCTATAACGACGGTCGGTGTTGCATACTGCGTTACACAAGCTAATTGGCCGACACGCTTTTATTAACGGATGTACCTAACGTATGTGTAAAATTTCATCTATATAAAGTTAAAAGTGTAGGCGTGCTACTATACTCACTTTAAATAGGCAACGGACTCATGACCTGCGAACTGGAGTACCCTGATGACAACATGTACGGGACTCGGAGTCTTTTTTCTTTTAAAGTTGCACGGTCCAACCATAGTCTGTATGTAACTCTGGTCAAATTTATATACTTTTGACTGATTTTTAAAATTGCGGTACTTACGTATTAACGCCACCGCAGCTACAGATTTTTAGCCACACAGATGCGGGTAGTCATAAAAAACAATCGTAACCTACAAGCAGGCTGTGTCGGAACGCACGCTACACAAGCTGCTTGTAGGTTATAGTTGCTTTTTTAGCTGCGGTAGCGTTAATAAAGTACCAAAATTACTGCCTCAATACTTTGCTCGTGTAAATTTATATTAAAAAATGTATATACATTTATAACTGTCTCACATACATGTATTTTTTAATAGTAGGTTAATAACATATCAATCTTTTTTTTACAGGCATGCTGAGATCCACATACGATCGGCCAGACCACGAACGTGAGTATTCAAATATCATCATTTCAGCCGGAAGACGCCCACTGCTGGACAAAGGCCTCCCCCAAAGATCTCCACGATGATCGGTCCTGCGCTGCCCTCATCCAACCTATTCCGGCGATCTTGACCAGATCATCGGTCCATCTTGTGGGGGGCCTACCAACATTGCGTCTTCCGGTACGCGGTCGCCATTCGAGGACTTTTCTGCCCCAACGGCCATCAGTATTCAAATATAGTCAATCATAAAGTTCAATAATCCACAATCCGAAATCGAAAATATTCAATGTAAATACACACCCAATATTTACAAATTAAAATAAGGGCATTAAAAAATTCGGTTGCACTACCGTGGTTTATGTACGAGTAATTGACATGATCTTAAACTTAAGCTTTATCCAATATTATAATTATTCTAGAATATATTAAAAAGTACCATATTTAAAATAATCCATAAAGTATGATAAGAAATATGATTCCAACATAAAATGAAGGGGCTTATTTTTTCAGTCAAAACTATACTTTCCACACGATATTATAATTTATCGTATATCATATTATACGTGACATAATTACTTATAAATTTTGATTGAAAATTGAATAAATAACAGAAACTTTAAAGGTGTTAATTAATAAACACCTTATAAGTAAGAAAGGCGTAATCACTAGTCGACACACAAATGTTAGGTAAAAGTATATCACCTCCCACAGCGGGCTTCTGTTTACTCCTAGTTATCTTGATTAAATCTTTAATACAAACTAATAAAATGACATGAGATAAAATTCATCTATCATGATACGAACTGAGCTCACGGTTATCGTCTAACTTATAAAAGCTTACATATTTTAATGTAATTATTATTTCTTGTAAATGTCTATTCAGTACTTCGTGTTCACCAAAATAATTTGTTACTTGAGATGTTAAACAAACAATTCATTTGTCAAAGTCATAGATCCATACTTTTTTATTCTAGCTTAGGATTTCCAATTAAATATGAACTCAATGCGAATGATTTTAAAAAGAACTTTTATGTGTAAATATTTGATCTACGTTAAAATTTTATAAAATTCTTAAATGATCTATAATATTATATTTTATAACTTTACAAATCATAGTAGCCTCTCATTCATAAATAAATGTTTATTCTATTTCATCACGGTTTAGACCACTATCTGTCAAATAAATCAAACGTATTTATTCTCCTGCCGGCCGTGCTTTTAAGATTTGCTTGCAAAATGACAAATAACATTTTTGTTATATCATTTTCCATTTCAAATGTTGAAGAACTTAAGTGCATTTTTAATTACTTAATATACTCACAATTGTGCATTAGAATAACGATTTATACGCCTGTATCAATAGAATTTGGATTTATTAAATTTGATTTTTGAGTCTGACAGTCCCTCGTTTTTTATGCTTCGGTCAAACAGTGTCCTCGCTCAACTAACTTGTTGATGGTAAATCGTAGGCAACACGAAATAAATTAAAAAACTACCTACCTACCTACTAGACCAGACCTTACCTTTACTTCTGAATACTATAAACGTTCCCTTTATGAAAGAGTTTTAATATCCAACTTTCCCATTGCTGCTCGACATGTTACAAACACAAAAATATATTCGGTATTCACCTTACCTCAAAGATATAACGTACAATTTCGCTTAAAACTAGTGATTAAATAAAATTGTCAATTATTATTATTTTTCATTGATCTCAATCTTATGTGATTTAAAATAAGGTCGATTATTCAATATGTTAAGAACTATATCAATATGGTTTTGTGATTGACAACACAATGGAGCATCGTAGTTTGTGTAACGTGCTCGAGTAAATTATGCCTAATTCGACGTTTGTTTACTGAGAAAAGCTGGATAAGGAGCTATCTCGACATCCATGTTGCTTTATAGATATCGGTTTTAATTGCCTTGAACTGTTGTATATGGCTTCGTAAAGTTCTATAGCAAGCTCGCAAAGCTTTAGTTAGGTATAGTTTCAAATAACTGAAGTACCTGTATAATAACTAGGTATTTATTATCGTCAGGTTTTGTGAAAGCAGTTATAACGGATCTTTCTACAAAAGATTTATTTCTAAATAATAACAAGTTTATATTGTAAGAATATAAAGCTTTAGAGACACTTAGTACAGGCATACTTCAAACATACCCAGAATATTTATATGTGTTTATTTTACCAATCAATATTGAAGTAGAATGGAGTTTGATTACTGAGAAAATCCATTCTCTTCTATTTAATTACCCCTAAGTGATGATTCTGCACGAATGCACAAGGAGAGCGGCAATTCGAGAAGAGTGGCGTCGTATTGTAAAACAGGCTACAAAAACCTCAACGTGACGGCCACGACCACTCTGCCAAGAGTGTAACGACAGAGAAGAGGAGAAGAAGTGATGATTTTCTAAATGAGTGAAGAGGAGTAACCGATTTACAGTAAAAATATTATCTCTATTGACTTGCTTAAGCAGTATACCATTGGTAGCCTTTTACAATTCACTATGTAATTAATGGGGTTGCTCAATTCTTGTTTCTGGCTGAGACCACAAGGCTATTAGACTACATTGAGTATTGTCATAGGACAAAACTAACAGGGTGGTTTTGACGTCGCTTGATGAAGAGAATATATGGATTATATATGGTTGAATCTGGTGTAATGGTGACCTACCACCTACATTTAAGGTGAATATCATCTGGATACCCCCTAAGATGTAATAGATTGGGCGTCACAGAACAATAACCAATATTCTACTTTTTAATCCCCTACAAATACTCAGATCATCACACAGGTTTTTATGTGGGTATGCCGCCGCAACCACCATTGGCTATCGTTCGCAATCCAGCTGAGTGGTAATAGTGGTAGAGTGCGAAGAACCCCAATAGAAATTCGCCTTTCTCCCGAAGTTCCGACGCAGCACTGGTAAGGCAAAGTTTACATCGGGATAAAAGAAAAATAGTGTAGTGGTGTAGAAAAATTTCTTAAGCTATCAAAAAAATAATTTGGAGTGATTTAATTTTAAACCCATGCAAAAGTATATTGACGCTTGAAATGCAGCCTTATCTTATTGTTATTGGATTGAAATGATTATTTATTTTCAATTGGGGCATTTCAATCCAACAATTAGGTGAGTTATAATATATTTTTCCTAAATATTGGAACTTCTAATCACTTTCTTGGAGCGTTCAGTCAATATTGCTTAGTAAAGGTTGCCTTTTAAGCATCGATATTTTTAAGTCTTCATTAGTAGAAGATATAATGCAGAAAAATATGTCGCAATATTAATCAACGTCTTGGTCATACTCACTTAACAGCAATCGCTTCGTACAGCGCTATGTTTCAGTGAATAGCAAACTCGCTAACTGGTAAACAATCGCTTCAAACGTAATTTCTGTTATAGCGTAATGGGTGCGAAGTTAGGCGGATCTTGGCTAAGTTTCCACTGAATCCTGAGCGTGTTTAGTTGCTAATATTTTGCATAACAACTTCGATGTTTCAAAATAGACGGTTTAGTCTCTGTGTAGGATAGAGATATACAAAACTCGTGTATAATGCAATATTCTATTACTTAAATTAAGAAATATTTTTAGTAATAATGATAACAGTTTATAATGTCCCATTGTTGAGGTCGGGCCATCTCCTATAGGAAACAGACAGTATGTGCGCCACGCTTGTCCAAGAAAGATAGGCGAGGCCAGCGGCGTAGCGTGGGTGTCGGCCGCCCGGGGCGGAAGACAATTTTGCCGCCCTTTTATTTAGGTATCCATATATATCGTATCGTATCCATATATATCCATATATATCCATATATATCCATATATTATAAATATCGGTAATGAAAAATCTGCCCGTGTAGATAACTTTTCAAATATTTATATTATTTATTGTGAAATTTTGCCGCCCCCTAAAAAGTGTCGCCCGGGGCGGGCCGCCTTTTCCGCCCCCACTACCCTATACCACTAGGCGAGGCTCATAAACTGGTGATCTCGACATGCAGGTTTACTCTTGATTTTTCCCTCACTGCGGTCTTAGTGTTACAATATACACACTAGACTTGCCATCGTGGAGAAACAACTCGTGACCTCAAGCTCTCCGAATGTGATAACACTTGACTACGAGACTACTTGGAAAACTTGACCGCAACTTGTTTTAAATGAACTGACGCATTGAATGATTCAACAAAAAACATTTATAATGAAATTAGAGATAAATTGTTTAGTGTTTGCCGTGATAGAGGTTGTAGGTTACACTGTAAAGAATATTTCTCTATATCCGCAAATATGTAATATGACTGTTAGAACGGCGAATTCAACATCACCTATTAATGAATGTCTATGCGGGGAGATGTCCCTATACAAAGCATTCAAAAGTGAACTCAGTATTTAAGTAAATTTTACAATAAACTTATGAAGCGTAAATAAACGATAATAAATACTGGGACATTTTACATAACGCCATCTAGTCCCTAAGTAAGTAGCATAGTATTATAGGTACTGGACAACTAATATACTACATACTTTTGTAAATAAATACACCCAGATGCGAGACAGGTATTGAACCCGTGTCCCATGAGCATACCAACATACGTTGGCCATTACGCCACGGAGGTAGTCAATATACTAATTGTAATGGTACATCATTTATTAATCTAGATGGGTCTTCACTGCATTGGTCACGATTGATGAGTTCTATCCTCTAAAGGCATAATCAATTAGTTTTCCAATGATGATTATTTAAAAATGTGATTTAACATAGAAAAAAAATAAAAAATATCCAATGTAGGTCATCAATCTCTGAACGTGCTGAACAGGCCTTCTGATAACAGTAAAATGAGGATAAGACAAAAACTGTAATTTCCTTTCGTAAGGAATATCATTTCCTTTCACCGACGTTTATGGTTTCGATTTGTGACAAAAATTATTTTTTCAGATATCTATTGAAATTCAAGCATTAATCGTTTTAAGTTCAACAGGAATACACATTGTGAACTTTTTGATTCATATATTTTGTTATATTAATTGAAAATTAAATCATAAAGTTTAAAGCCAAGGCTTAATCATTTTTTATTGTTTGCGTCATATATTCTTATAAAAAATTTTGTTTAATGCAATTATTTTATAAAAAATCCAATCTGTATAGGCTTGTTTTATTCAATAAACTATATTATATTAAACGTAAGAACCTTCAGTACGTAAATAAATTTTCGTGCAATTTAATCTAATTGTTTCTCATCACTTCTAACTCCCTCTAATAAAATTAAGGGCCTGTATTGTACTACATTTTTGGAACATTCGTTTTGATATATTTGTTCTAAAGAGAAGTAAGTTCATGAATAATTTTAGTCATGTGTTTGTGTGTAAAATTCTAGGGCTACTCTATCATATCCTGTTGTATTACAACTTCTAAAGGTTTTGATAGAAACAAAAAATAATTTTTCCTTTTCCTTCCCAAATAGCAGAGAAAAGTCATTCGGAATTTTACTTCCAGGATTGAAGGGACATTTGGTAATCGGAATAACAATATTATGCAATATCTCTTCTATTCTTATTATTCATGACTTTTTTGTGCGTTTAGAAAGAAATGTCACGAAGGACAACGTTCAAAAAGAGTGCATTTCGAAGCGCCCTTTGACAATACTCAATTGTCTTGATCCTAAGTACTTTTACTTAGGAGAAACGCTTTTGCTATAAAAATAAGTATAATATCAATTAATGTAAGTTTATCATTGCTTTCACGGAATAAGTCTCTTTGGTTCTTTGAATTAGCGCCTCTGTAGTTCACGTTGACGCGTTCAAAGCGTACAGGCATCTTAAAGAAACAGCATAATTTAAATTATAGACAACCAACGCCTTAAACCTCGTGAAATAATAGAAAAAGCTCATTTCACTAAACAAATGATAAGGAGCACTTGAGCTAAACGACTACCTGAATCACTTTTGAGTTTAACGAATAGCGAAGGACAACGTTCGTTTAACGAGAGGCGCGATCCCGGGGAAAAACTCCGTTATCTAATGTAACGATCAGCCGTTACTCCTCAACGCGGAATTAGGGTTGTGACTCTCCTTCCGGTCTGTTATAAGACTCGTTTGAATAATATTTCAGTTATAAAAATATCATGATTATTGCTAGCCATGACGGCTAATAAAGGTATTTGTATTTTTATCCGTGCAGGGGCAGAGAAGGAATACTAACCTCTGCGGTCGGGGTCGGCCTGTCGTAAAAGGCGACAAAACATCCCACCCTAGCTACGTGGTACGTTGGTCTTAAGTATGCCGCCAAAATAACCTTGTGTTCCGGCATTAGTGACCAAAGTTCTTGTACCCTTATGGGACATTAGCGTGTTCGCGATGCCACTGGCGTTGGAAACACCCATAGGCGACGGTAACTGCTGAATACTAAGCGGACCGTCAGCCTGTTTGCTGTCCTACAGCAATAAAAAAGGTATCTGATAGCTCAGCGGTGTCTCACTTAGAGACCAATCTAAAGAGACCAGTCCCCGGTTCGAATCCCACGATAGCATGCATCGCTCAAGCAGGTTTTCTCATCTAATCTGTCCATTATAACTATAACAACCATGAACTGACGGCGAAGGAAAGTATCTTGAGGAAAGATGCTTATCGTAATCTCCGTATGTATAATCCACCTTGGATAAGCATGGCGAGCATACGGTGTGTTCCCTATAAGGGACACCTGAGCCCCAGCAGTACGACGATATGGGATGTTATTAAATAGCGTCGCATATGATTAATAGTCCCGATAAAAATGATTAATTACTTGATTAATATCACTTTTAACTTGTCCAACACTGATGTAAAAGTATTACGCTCATGAGAGGAGACAAAATAAATGCGTGCATGCGTTTTTATCCGTGCAGGGGCAGGAGAAAGAATACTAACCTCTGCGGCCGGGGTCGGCCTGTCCTAAAAAGCGACAAAACAACCCACCCTACCTACGTGGTAGGGTTTCAAGCCTTTCTGGATGGCGACCACCTTTGTTCTTAAGTCTGCCGCCATAATAACCTTGCGTTGTGTTCCGGCATTAATAACCGAAGTTCCTGTACCCTTATGGGACAGCAGCATGTTCGCGATGCCACTGGCGTTACAAACACCCATAGGCGACTGTAACTGCTAAATTCTAAGCGGGCCGTCAGCCTGTCTGCTGTTCTACGGCAATAAAAATATGATAAATTACTGACAACCGTGAAAGAATAAACTGGATGGTATGTGAAATATTTATTGCTGTTTATGGCTATTGGGGAGGCCCTATCCTGTTGCCTTAGCCGGGCCCAAAGGGCTTTCTGATCTTTTTTTGCAATATTTATGTCATATTTTGAAAAAACAGATATACCGTGTAGGCAAATATTTCAATTTAAGAACATGGACAATTCTTCGCAAATTTCGCAAGGGTTTGATTCTTTCATGAGTATGGGTTTCTGTATAATATGTATTTCTTTACAAAAGAAGAGGGATAAGTAGTCTCGCAGTTCTCCTATCGCAAGCGCTCTCCTTCTTACTTTATGGCTAGATATAATGACTATGGGATAAAATTATTAAATTTGTGTATTGTCATCAGGTCTTGACAAGTGTGCAATATTTTGAATAATTTTGACTGTTCAAAGTTGGTAAAAATCGAGGCCAATAATTCTGTTAAATAGATACATACGATCAAGTTAATAAAAGCGTTTTAAAAAAGAATAGATATGTCTCGAAGTTTGTTAGCGTTAAGTGGTTCATTCTTTGACAATTGTATCCAGCCGTATCTAACTTTAACTAACGTATAAATAAAAACAAATTAAATGCCTACGAGGTTGGCAGCGTTAGCTATTAGCCCTAACGTCGCAAACATCCATAGGCGACATTAATACTCACTATGAAAGGGACCGTCTAGAACGAGAAAAATATGAATTCATCCAGTATGAAACAGCCTTGCTATTATACACATAATTACAATGTATTTGTTTTTTGTTAAATGGTGACACAACGTGAAATCTTTTCAATAATGTACTTATCAGGAAAGGATTTTGAATACTATATAAACAACAGCAGATATCCGGTTAATTGTAAACAGCCCTAAGCCGGAGGTGCCAAAGTGAATTTGCATTATTTTTTATCGTTTCCCCGAAAACTCTCGATATTACAGCCGCCTTTGTTACAGCCTACAATGTTCCCAGTCATTCCCCGTTTAGTGACACCTTAAAAAAAGAATTTAAAACGGTTTTTCCCGTCTCTTTGGATGCTGATGAAAAATTACCTTGTTATTCAAAGATTTTTCAGCTATATTTTAGCTATATCATTTCAAGAACGATTAAGGCTTTATAATCGTGCCTTCAATGCTACATTAGTTAGCTTGAAATTATTTCACAGTATTATTTATCTTCCTTTATCCTACATTTTTTATTTATTTATTTATTGTTAGAATTGTGTACATTATAATGTATATGTTGGTAAGTACATTTTGTATCAACAGTTTGCCTTTTTAAAGCGTACAATATTTTTAAAGGTATTTTTGTTATTCAAATTAATAGAAAATAATAGTAACATATTCATTTATTTGCAATCATAATTTTATTATATCTATTTTTTTTTAATTTATTTATCAAATTCACAGTTATTACATTGGCTTAATAAAATAATAGCACAAAAAACCACTAAGGTTTGTACAATGCCATCGAAACTTAAGTTAACTTAACTTTATTGATGTAGCTGACCACACACTGAATAGAAAGCAGTTACTTACGCCTATCCATGTTTGCGATCTCAAGGGCACCGCTAACAAGCTGATATTACCATAGAAAACTAAGACTTGGGATATACCCCGGAACACAACACAAAGTTATTATCGGGGCATATTTGTAGACCCCATACGGCTGTTGTCTTGGGCTTGTCTTCTTTTACGATAGGCCTTCTTCACCAGAAGAGTCAGTCAGTATTCTTATTCGGCCACTGCAGTCAGAATTTGAAAGATTTTCTGTAAAAAGTTATAAATTTGAGTTGTCATGTTAGATCTATTGTTAATTAAATACAGAAAAACAACTTCCTGAGATTTACTTTAGTAAATAAACTTTTTTTTTATATAGCCCATAATACCAGAATAATTTGCTTGATTTGGCAGTATATACATGTGTGTAATTGAAATTCAATTATTTTCATTGCCTTATGGAGTTAGCACGAAAGATTCTCTTCTCTACTGTTAGTGCTTGGCCAGACTGCACACGCGTGCGCGGGGCGGTCGCGGCGCGGCTACTTAAACATATGAAACCGCCCGCGTGCCCACTCAAATAAGGTTTCATAATTATGTTTAAGTTTGCCGCGCCGCGACCGCCCCGCGCCCGCGTGTTCAGTCTGACCAAGCACTTAGACTTCTTCATTTCTATCTTAATCAAATTCTCCTTCATGTAGTTTAATCAATTGTCAAGATTAATACGATGTGTTTTTATTAAAAAGACTTGTAATATTTTTGTGAATTGTATATTTCTTGCAATCAGAGGCTAGGCTAGCTTTTCAACTAAGCTCTTTCTTGTATTCAGGTAAATCTGCTTATAATTTATATAATAAACATTATCACCCAGTAACTTAAATATCCTTTAAGTTCCTATTTGATTTCCTAAATCAGAGTTAAAGAATAAGAAAATCAATTCTTTACATTAATAAGATCTCAATTGATAAGAAAAATCAGTAGTAGTTAATATTTAATTGAGATACTGTCGTGCCTCACTAAATTCTAGTAGTTGGTAGCATACGTCGGTACCCGTTTAAACATTATAGTAACAAACTGCTGGTGCAAAAATGTACGCCGTTCGATTTAAAAGATCGCCTCAAGTCAATTTAGATACGCTGATATTTCTCCCTATTGTATGGGTAATAAGAGCTAAGATTACAGCGTTTAATGTAAAATTGTGTTATACTTATTCACAAACTTAAAAATTAGTCACAAAATCAACACTATTATTAACTGACTAAAAATTATTTTACATTATGGTTGTTAATAAATATATATTTAATAATATATACTTGATTTTTGCTCTCTAATTTCTGTTCTGCTCTCTAAATCTCTCTCTAATTGACATAATAATAATTATTATTATTTGTTTATTTGTCCAATAACATGATCCATTATTTACGTTATAAAATCAATTATAATAAAAATTATAAATCAATTAATAAAATAAAATAGATAAAACAATAAAAATCAAAATTACAGATGTCACAATTAACACTTAAACATTAAGAAAGAAAAAAAATTCAATAAAGTAACACTCACAAGTACACATACCACAAAAATCATGCAAATAGGTTGTGCAACCTGCAGCAACTGTTAATGTAGGCCACAAGTCTGCAAGCAAACATTTTCAGGATGCTGTTGGTGCTGGCCCGCACTTGGATAATATAATATACATATATGTACAATATTATTACATTTAAATACTTCTACACAATAAACATGTCCTTTTTTATAGATGGAATTCAGCTAATTTCAAGCAAACAGCCCACCCGATAGCAGGTGGTCACCATCAATTTATCACGGTCGTTTTCAATACCAGAGGCATTTCTAACGCCATGCTGGCTTAAAGGAGGATAACTGGAATCTAGGCCACTTATGCTGGAACCCAACAAAAATATTATTATGATATTGTATTCTTACTTCGTCTCTGCGCGGAGAAATCTATCAATTAAATGTGTTACACACAGAATCATTATAAGTTTAATAGTTTAACATGATAACCACTGATACATTTATTTACAAGCGTGGTAATAAACGCTACTGCTTTTATTTTACGCCAGCAGAGTTTGCGAGCCAAACGAACCCGATCTCCGCGCATTCGCACCATTTTTCCTTCCAAGATATTATTATTGCCGCCAAAGGAATCGTTTTCAGTACTCCTACTTATAATTTGCGGCGTTCGGTATCTACCCTCTACGGGACCGGACCGATCCGTTTGAATCCGGACCGATGTTTGTTGTTCCTCCCATGTTTAAGTGTTTTTTTTGCGAACGGATCTCGCGCTTATTATGCAAAACGAATACAAATTGGTGTTGAGAATTTATTCGTGTTTATTCGGATTATGTCAATTCCACACACTGTATTTAGATTTCATATGAAAATGTATTTGGACATGTAACAATACATACCTACATACATTGTGTTATACACCAGTATTATATTAGTGTATACACACTACACAGTAGTGTAATTAAGACCGTTTGATACCGGCCTAGGAATAGGAGAGGACCAATCTGTCTCGTACGATGTTGTAAACGGCGACAATTCGATTACTTCGCACTAAAGGCGTTTGAAGGAACACCGGAGTGGTTTTAGTGGGAATACCAGCGACGTACGTTCCCCAACCTAGAGAAGGGAGTTTTGCATTGCACGGGGAGTCCCACTCTACCCCACTGCCCATTCCCAGGCGGCGGGGTGTGCGTCATGCATTTCCACTGCCCAAAATAAAATTGGTGAAAACCGTCACCGCAGCGCCCGTCCACATTTAACTAACTCATACCAGAATAAACTAATTGCATAATACAAATATTTTGTGCCCCATGGAAATCGAACCTTTATAGGTTGTATCTATACACAGCTGTACCAACCACACTATTTGCGTATTCACTGCGCCAGCAGTGCTTTCAAGAATACTTAAAATGAAAGTGTAATACTCGTACATTGTGTCAAAAAAATATGACATCATAGATATTACATACATACATAAATATAATCACGCCTCTTTCCCGTAAGGGTAGGCAGAGACCACTTCTTTCCACTTGCTACGATCCTTACATACTTGTTTCGCTTCGTCCACTTTCATTATTCCCTTCATACATGCCCTTCGGTTTAGGGTACTTTCAAGACGTCCCTGATCTGGTCTCAAAACGTGCACTTTTTTTTTTGGTCTCGGGGAAAAACCTCTCTTGACGGGTTCCCCCGGCCCGGGGGGACCGAGGAATATGTGGGACTCCGGGAAAGATGATTGGCCACCCAACTACCCACTAAAAAACCCCGCTGTTCTATCGCCTACGCCCGGGCCCACGGATATATGGCCTGCCGAACTCGTGGCCCGGGCCGGCGCCGGCCCGCCCTTTGTCTTGAGGCGGGCCCCTTCTCGCCTCTTTCCCGTAAGGGTAGGCAGAGACCACTTCTTTCCACTTGCTACGATCCTTGTTTCGCTTCGTCCACCTTCATTATTCCCTTCATACATGCCCTTCGGTTTAGGGTACTCTTGACCTGGCCTTTTTTCAAGACGTCCCTGATCTGGTCGCGAAAAGTGCACCTAGGTCTACCCCTTCTAACACTTCCATTCACACTCGCCTTATACACTTTTTTCGTCAATCGTTCTTCATTCATTCTCTCAACATGGCCAAACCATCTCAGCATACCTTTCTCAATTTTTGTCACTACATCTTCTTTCAGACCACAACGTTTCCCTATCTCACTATTTCTTATCCTGTCACTCAGTTTGACTCCTATCATTCTTCTTAACGCTCTCATCTCAACTGCATTTATTCTGCTTTCATGTTTCTTCTGCCATACCCAGCTTTCACTTCCGTACATGAGTGTCGGAACCAACACCCCCTCATGCACATCCAGACGAGCCTTGTTAGACACCTTCCGACTGTTCATAAAGGAGTGCAAAGCTCCATTCACCATGTTTCCTGCATTCACTCTTCAATAAATACAAAATACATATGAAATAAATCCACTTTAACTACTCCCTAATAAAACTGTCTTTGAACTCATCTTAATTTCATGACATCGATCAATGTGTCCAATCCCGGTAATTTCCCGGAAATTCGGCGACCGAGAATTTCGTGCAAAACTTGGCGTGTACAAATAGAAAAGTATTTTAAAATATATGAATCGAAAAATAAAAAGTTACCGAACTCCCAACTTTATTGCATAGAAATGAGAGACACAAGTTTTAGTCTTTTTGGTAGGGTTGATGACGACATTTTTTGTAATTACTACTGGTACAAAGTTTTTTTTATGAAATTTGTTGTTGTTGTTGTGTTCGCTGGTAATAACTATTTTATTTATTACTCTACTATGATTCTTAAGTACTAGCGAACCCTGAGGTCCGCATTTTGATAGCTAATTGACTAAACATGATTGTATTCTAGATGTGATTATTGGCTGATCTCCAAAACGTAAAGGGAAAAAAATAAGATTGTGTCTCAGATATACTACGCTTGCCGGCAATCCCTCTAATGATGCTGTTATGTTTAATTGAATGTACGAAGACAGTGGTCGACAACCTTGTCATCCAAAATAGTATACAGATAATACACAGTTCAAATTTATTCAAAGAGCCTTTTTTAACATATCGTCGTTGTCAAATCAATATCTATTTTGAGATTTCAACACATTGACTATTATGACTAGTTTTTCACCAAAACTTTGATTTATAAAAACCGCCTTCTGATTCTAATCATTACACTACTTTAATATAAATCCTTTAAAAGAAATTGTTTCTTATAAAATTTTAAATTAAGATATGGAGTAAATCTTAAAGTTTAACTTTTTGCACATAGCAGATATAGATTTGACAACGACGATATGCTCTCTTTAGTACGAGATATTATTACGTAAATAAATATAGATAACATTCCGTGCCTGGACTAAACATTTCATGGAAGAGCCATAGCCTAGGACTCAAAGAGCCGCGGGTCGCCGACCACTGTACTAGGACAATTATTATTCACACATCTAGTCTCAAAGTAAACAACAGAGCGCATTTTATGGATACTAGGCAACTAATACACTACTTATGTAACTTTTTTCTTAATAAATACATATTGCACATAAACACCCAAATTCGAGATCAAACCCGCAATCTCCAAAGGTGTTCCGTCGTTATGGATGAAGTATAGTTAAGAAGCAATTCTTCCTCCTCATCTTCAGACCTCATCATCTTATTGATGGAATCCGATTAAATGCTGAATTCGCAAACAAAGTGATTAATAGGCTTGATAGAACCTCCCTATACGATTAGTTCCGATTAACTACATCAATAGTGAGATAAGGAAACGTTGTGGTCTGAAAGAAGATGTAGTGACAAAAATTGAGAAAGATATGCTGAGATGGTTTGGCCATATCGAGGGAATGAATGAAGAACGACTGACGAAAAAAGTGTATAAGGCAAGTGTGAATGAAAGTGTTGGAAGGGGTAGACCTAGGCGGAAGTTTCAAGACCAAATCAGGGACATCTTGAAAAAAGGCCAGATCAAGAGTACCCTAAACCGAAGAGCATGTATAAAGGGAATAATGAAAGTGGACGAAGCGAACAAGTATGTAAGGATCGTAGCAAGTGGAAAGAAGTGGTCTCTGCCTACCCCTATGGGAAAGAGGCATGATTATATGTATGTATGTATGTAACTACATCAATGCAAAAACCTCGATTCAGAGCGTCTTGGGCTTGTTCCAATGCCTTATACAAGAGCTTGATCCGTTGCTTATCTGGCAAACTAGCAGGTAAATTAAGCCCCGAAGATTTTGGCAGCACCCTATATTTTTTAACTAAACTCTTACAATTGATTTATTTTTTAATAATCGCCCCCAACTGCTCGCAGCCCTAACCGCCCGTGGCGCCAACTTTATTGAGAACTCAAATGAAATAATATTATCATTTCGGTAGGTATCGCAATAACGTATCTTGTATTCGAATATAATTAAGAAATTCGGCCAAAAGACGAACTTGAATCGATTCCATCCGAATTCGATTACTAAACTTCCACTCTCTAATTGAGTTTGGGAAAAGAAAATAGCGGCGGTTTTATGCTTCGGAAGATAATTACTATTGTTAATGGAAAGTGCCTCTGTTCGGGGCGTGATTGTTGATGCTTTGCCCATACGGTGCAATTATTTTAAACGATTTCCTATACAATTGTAAAATATGTTTGTAATCAATATCTTGCATGTAGTCCGCACATATACTATACAGATAAAACTTCCGTTGCGTAATGGCGTGTTGGCAATGCACATCGGTACGCTTGTCTCGCGTCTCGGTGTTTTTGTAGAACATCTGTTTATTTACAAAAGAAAAGTATTTAATTAGTATGTTAGTTAATAAGTAACCGTAACTATGTTACTTTTTTTTTATTTATTTATCAAATTCACAGTTATTACATTAGCTTAATAAAATAACAGCACAAAAAACCACTAAGGTTTGTACAATGCCATCGAAACTTAAGTCTACGCACGTTCAAATGACTGAGTAAATTTAGATTACAATTTCTCTAAAAAATATTTTTTAAGTGAGGCTTTAATATTTTTTTGGGTTATATTATCTCTTATATTTGTTGGTAAATCGTTTAATAATCTTGGAACTAAGTAGGTAGTTGTGCGCTTGCCGTACATATTTTTCGCGCCGCTAGTAGCAAACCGGTTTTGAGCAGCGGCCCGAGTATATACAGCGTGCTTCATTTTAGTTTGTATTTTTTTATTAAAAAAGTTTTCCTTGAGCATCATTTTTTACTTACTTTGGGACTAGATGGCGCTGTGTGAATTGAATATTTATTTTATATTTCTAGTCATTAAACGGAGAACCCGGTTACACATGTTATAGAAATGAATGTTGTATTAAAAAAAATGTAAAAATGTTACGGAATTACGAACTTTTTTCAAATCGATCATACATACTATACACGCATAAAGGTGAATTAGAACCTGGGTGACTAATTCCGGAATACAACACAAGGTCGTTATGGCGGCATACTTATAGACCAGGGGTGGTTGCCATCAAGACGGTCTCTAAAACCCTACCACCTAGTTAGGGTAGTTTTGTTGCCTTTTACGACTGGTCGCAATTCAAAATAAGCAATTTTAAATAAGAAATCAACAAAACAAGAAATCTAACCACTATACCAGACAGAACTTGTTACTTAGTTTTAATATAAAGTTTTCGTTTCTGCTTATTTGTTGATTGTCACAACCTATACTTCAAAACTTCAGCACAGTCCTAAAGGACGAAATTCCATAAGCAAGTGGCCGTCGGAGCCTTTTTATTCGCATCCCCTTAATACGTGAGCTTCGGTTAATTGTTTCAATTAACTAAGTAGAACGGACGGACAAGGCAACTTTTTATTCGTGAGAAATACAATATTTATTGAGGGTCACAATGAGAAAATGACAAATGAAGGCTAATGAAAATATGTATTGTCTAAAAAATTCTAATTAAATATACTTTATAGATTTAATGTTGACAACTACTATTATGATAAAGGTTGTGTGCTCTATGATTGACATACATGTATGAACTTTATTACGTGGACCGCTTAAATATGATATTCTAGACATCACTTGTTAAATGATTATTTAATATTTCTTAGCATTTTACTATAGCTATTTTTCTCCATGCAGGAGCGGAGTTAGCATACTGATCCCTGCGGCCGGGAGTAGCCTGTCGTAAAAGACGACTAACAACTCTAGCTAGGTGATACGGCTCCGGATATAATAACTTTGTGTTGTGTTGCGGCAAAAGTAACACAGATCCAGTTCCCACGTGGACAGCATTGTGTTAGCGATTCTTCTGAGGTCGCAGATATCCATAGGCGACTGTAACTACTTACTATTTCGTAGCATGTATATCAACACAGATGACATCTGATTTCCATACCATATTTCCGGAATCTAAGCAAGTAAGACCATGAATCCTGAAAACTTTTCCAACTGAGTCATTAATCCTGAACGTACCCAAACTCAGCAGTACTTAGCGTTAGCCAACTATACGACTAACAACTTTTCAAGTTGTATAATATAATAATAACTTATTTTTACACAATTCGCTTAAAATAAATCAAATTAATTAAACGATCTTAATAAAGTTCTCGTAACTGAGCGCTGATTAGTAAAGTTAACAATAACCTTTGTAGATTGTTAGATCTTAATTTCGCTAGTTTTGGAGGTTTTAATAACGACTTTCGGGTAATCGACACGAAATAGCTCTACAAAGGGATTGTTACAAGTTTCTGTTTGAGAATCAGGATGTTATTAAGGGGAAGTTGTAATTTGTAGTAAGTTTATTTAATGATTAAAGAGTAATAAACAATATTTTAAGTTTTAAATATTCCTGTTTAAATCATAGAATTTCTAATTTCATAGGTAAAGTCTTATCTAAATTACTAGCCTGTGTCAAATTGAAAGAAAGATTTTACTTATGACACAATAACATTTATAACATTGAAAACACATTGAGTATAGCCCAAACATGGATGCAAGCTCAGCATTGTGTCGTCTAACTGTAATCGGCACTGTTCGAACCTTCCGCTTCGAACCATTCGGTGAAACTCACAGACGCCTGAATAATATTTGGCTCCTAGATGTGATATACGTAGGTTTGTTAGATGATTAACAATACCATTTTAAATCAAGCCTTTTATCATATGTTAGGGACATGACAAAAAATTAATTATAGTAATAAGGTTTGATTGGGCGGAAGCTAACTTAGAAATAATGCTTTTTTTGAACATATCTAATTTAAGATAGAATATGTCGACATCTGCAAATAGACTATTATATGCGTGACACACTCTTCTGATAAACGTATTTTTGATATAGTCTGTCCGGGAAATTGGAACCTAAAAGGTTTTTTGTTCTTAAGTTTTTGTTTAAGACGAGGGCTGTATAAATATATATTATAAACTAAAAATATAGAAACAATCTGATTATTTATTATTTTATACAAAAACATTTGATCTCTAACTTTCTTGCGATTTTCTAAGGATTGTAATGATTGTATACTATTATTATTCTCCGGGAAACGGTAATTGTAGTGTTTTATAAACTCCCTCTGTTACATTTGTATTAATGCGTAATAGTTATTTTAATAATACTGTGTAATTTAAAAGTGGCGGGTTTCCGATTTTAAAGCTGCAATGGATAGATTCATATCGAGTTTGTACCACAGGCTGTGGACACAGGAAAATTATACTACCAGCCTCAGGTGTAGGAAAATAAAGGAAATTGTTGAAAAGGTTGAGATTACCGAAAAGAGAGTATTAATAGTTACCGAAACTCTCATAGTTCATGAACACAATACTGATCTTTTCAAGGTAATTTTTTGTAGAAAGATGGACCACATTATTAACTATTCTCAATGTGAGTCACAAAACAAAACTAAACCTGAATTACGTCTACCTGAAACAACTTTCTTTGCTTTCGCTTAGCTTGAACATTTTAATGATGACAAATAGAGTGAAAACTGAAGATAACATTGTGAATATTAAATTTTATGTTTCTCCAGGGAATATAAAAACTCAGGGCTTATTACTTAGAAACTAATTAGGTTATTCTGCAATTAGTGTCCATGGGTATGTGCGTTCCTGTTACTTCTGCAACTGTAGTTTTAATACCCTATTATTTTTGGAGTTTACTCCTTAAGAATCGATTTTCATATATAAGGCGCCCGGTATGAGAAAAATGTGAGAGTAAAATCTACTAATGAATGACCTCGTTACGTTTTTGGTGCGCGTGCACACTAAACAAAACAAAACGATGTATCTCTCAAGGCCAAAATCACTTTATTTGTTACAACTTAAGGTTGATTTATCTAGAGCATTAATAGTTGTATTAAGGTATATATAAGCCGAACCCACATTGCCGAAGCCGATCGATATCCAAACACGGAGAGTCCCCCCTCCCTCCTCGAACAGCCAAGTCGATGACTGCAAAGTTTTCTTCTAATTAAGTGCTGTTCCTACCGCTTCAATATCCGAAATAACTCGATTGCTTTTAGTTATTTGTATTTTATTAACATGTAGGGTTTGCGATATTTTTATGTTGTTGAATTGTATTGGACGGGATAAATATATAAAATTTATATTTATTATATACTTGTATATATTAATACATTTGTTTTACATTTATTTTATATGATATATTTTGTTAATATGTAGCTTTTTATCAACATGTATGAAGTATGCAGTTATTTCGTGGGACTTTTTCGCAATTTTATTTATTTGACACAATGATCGTAAAATAAATCTTAAGGAAACCTTCATTCATTTATCTAGTACGTGTATTCAATCAATACATCTTATACGAAATGCCTCCACTCTTGCTAACTTAACGTTTTCTTCTTATCGTTATTGGTATCGTTTTTACTATAAATATTTTTCTACAGGGCTAATAAAACGATACAAACCAAAATCTCTATCAATGTACCACCTTGAAAATAATTTCACCTGAGATCCCATAAAAATAAATCTATTATTTCTTATAATTAACCGTCTTACATTAAGTCATTAAAGTAAGTTTCATAAGATCTGAGAAGCATCTCCGGTTGGTCAGAGTGAAGGTGTGACGTCATTAGCAATCTGCGCCGCGCTGTGCTCTACGCAAATTGGCGCAATTATATTCTACAGTTTGTTTAGTCCCTCGGCTCCCATGTACAGTCAGGCACAGATTTGGATTAATAAAATAAATATCACTGAATACAATTTGAAAGTTTACCCTTTTTAATTGCTGAAAAACAGCAGACAGGCTGACGGCCAACTTAATAGTAAGCAGTTACCGTTGCCTATGAATTTTTGCAACGCTAAACACACACCGCGCACCGTGAACACCCTGCTGTCCCATAGGGGTATCCTATTGTAGATAATTCTTTATAAATATATTTTTGTGACATTCTTGATTATATATTTATCAAGAACAAAATAAAACTATAGTTTTATTTGTAGTTAGTTTTATATAATATTCTGCTGTATATAGCGGAATTATAATACCGCTATTAATCGCAAAAAATCTGATAATTGTATCTATTATTGTTATTACATACTATATATATACTGTATTACAAACAACTTTCAAAAGTATTTAAACTGCAGCACAGTTAAAAAATAGAATTTAAAAGTCAATTCAATTTCTACGACTACAAGTATGGGCCTGTACGGTACCCCTTTGTATAGAACCTTACAGTAACAACCAGTCATTTGAGGTTCGATGATTCGAGTTGACAGTTCATTAAAAGGGAAACAAGGGGAAAAACTGTCTTTTGTACTATTTATAATGACAATTACACAGTTGGCAAAGTGACATTGTTATTCGATTTACGCTCTCTCCGATTTGTTAGGGGCTTACCTTGTTAATTGGTGACAGATTTGGGTTTATTTTTGATTGCTTATTAATGCTGATGGTAGCTTTGTTAACAACCTCGGAGAGCTTCTTTTAACTTCATGGAGGTTTGATTTGTTATATTTGAAGTATATTTATGATGTTCAATTTTAAATACACTAAATCTTTGCTTGGAGAAGATATTTATTTGCATCAATATTGTAATATTGTTAGAATAAGGATCGTTGGTTTTATATAAATAAAATATCTTAGTAATAATGATGTAAACGTTGTTTTCCGAAATCGACTCAGATATTAAGTACCTTACTATTAATATTTTTTACACTTATAACTACTTGTAATTTTTAAATAATTTATATTTTGATATATATTGAAAAAGTATATTTGTTTTTAAGTTGGTTTTATGATGAACTATATGAATGTTTTTTCACATTTTTACCAAACAATAAAATTATAACCTAATTAATATGTAAATATTTTTTAATAGTTTCCTACGAAAAAATGAATGCGTAGAAAATATTTTCAATAAATAGAATAATTCTGTTTTTATTATATAAAGATAGCATTTTCTACCTTAATTCATCTCGAAAACCTTGAAAAGCATCCGTCATCCTCCCGGACGTTATCCAGATTCAAGTTTGCAGATGTCTAGACAGATTGCCTATTCTTTCATTTTCGGGGCCCATTTTGCTTCTCATCATTTATAACTTGGAGGAATTTTCTTCATAAACGATGTTTTGTTTTATATTATTTTATTAATACAGAGGATTTAGTTTATTATACTTATAGTATTTTTCTTATATAATAACGCTTGACCTCTATATGAATTTACCTTCATTTGCGTTAAAAACTATAAAATTTGTAGATATTTTCATATTAAATATTATAATGATATGATATAAATTAATATATTCTTAGTTCTTATTTAAAGCAATTTGGATGAATAAATACTAGAAAATCAAAATAACGCATTATTCACTTATAATATATAGCTAATAATAAATTTCTGAAACTGGCTATAAACTATATAAATATGCTACTAATTTTCATGTTATACAAATTCCAAAGTTGCGAACGCAAAGACTATTCTTTATATAGAGTAGCTATTCTATCTATATAGAGTAGCTTTAAATTTTATGCTCCAATCTCTCAATGAATGTCCACGTCTGAGTTCAGGAAGACCAATATTAACAACAGATATTGAAAGTTTTTAAATGTAGTATAATCGTTAAACGCTCAATTGTTTCGGACATCCCCTAAATTGTACCTACCTGTACACTGTATTCGCACAACCGAGTACAATGTACATTCGTGTTCATTTTCCATTCAGTGCACGGCGTTCGATCGCCGAAGAACGCAACAGTAAATTTTGCACGCGCCATTACTCGCCCATAGCCTGTGGTGTGGCGTAAATTTGTTTTTTTTTTAAATTGAACTTAATATTTTACAGTGGCGCCATCTGCGCGATATTCTCGTTCTTATTGTATTTTTATTATCTGATGCTTATAGGAGTATTGTTTCATTTTAAGCATATTCGTACAGTTCGTTAAACTGCTTCCTAGTTTCTTGCTTGAAATCGGTCTTAGTGTAAAAATCCACGTCCATTATTAGATTAGAAAAACAACCAAACTACACCTATCGCCCGATTTACACGGAGGATAGATTCCTAAATAACCGTATAAAATGAAAGAAGCTCCCAATATGTGCTTACTTCAGTTACTTATTGAAATGAAACAAAAGGAGAACATTATAAAAACCTACCTACAACATTGACTATAGATTAGGAACAAAAAGAAAGAAAAACCTATTGTGGTACTCGGGGACTGCCGCGGTAAAGCTATTGCATAGCATTTTAATCAACCTAAGCAATTATATTTATTTATTTATTTTTTATTTATGCAGTAATTTTTTTTCTAAAGTATCGATGTTTTCTGTCGATATTTTTAGACAAGATATATCGATAATCAATAATAAAAAACAAACTATCGATGTTACGATATCGATGTTTTTATTATCGAGTATCGATATATCTTGTCCAAAAAATATCGATAGAAAACATCGATACTTTAGAAAAAAAACATCGATAGTTGAAATTAATATATTTTAAATCGCCTCATAACAGGTAATACAAATGACATAATTGTACAATCTAGAACATAACATTTTTAATCTTCTTCACCAACTTAATTTATATATTTTGTTACAAAGTCGCTTTATGGTGTGTCAACATTTTATTACAACACCGTCATTGGCAGGCATGAGTGTCATAAACACTGTCTCGTAAAATATTTTTAAATATTCATAGTTTTATGAACTACGAATTCGTAGCGCCCGTGTTGTTGCTGCACAACTTTGCTACGTTTGTGCTACGAGCTCAGTATGTTGCTACGAGTTGCGCGTTCGTACTTAATTAAGCAGAAGAAACCTTTGATGACTGACTACCTTTTTTATTTGCTTTAGAATTTATCAATTTCATATACCCACCTTCCGCTATTAAAACGTATAATCACTTATATAATCTTATCAGTAGCTATTTTATTAAACAATTCAACAAAAAAAATATGGTTTCTGTTGAAATGCACTTAAAGCATGTATACTACGTATTCGTTGTAGTGAAATTATTACGTGGCGATTTCATTTCTGACAGAAGGATTGACTACGGCCTCACTCCACAAAAGAAACCGATGGTCTTCTTTATTTGCTTATGAGCTAGATAGCTATTGGATAATATCGCCTATTAGTCGCCTTTTTTGTTCACCTTCGATTAATTAAAATAGGATACTTATATTCTTGTTTTTTTTTTTTTTTTTTTTTTTTTTTTTTTTTTTTTTTTTTTTTGATCTCGGGGAAAAACCTCTCTTGACGGGTTCCCCCGGCCCGGGGAGACCGAGGGATATGTGGGACTCCGGGAAAGATGTTTGGCCATCCGACTACCCACTAAAAAACCCCGCTGTTCTCCTATCGCCTACGCCCGGGCCCACGGATATATGGCCTGCCGATCTCGTGGCCCGGGCCGGCGCCGGCCCGCCCTTTGTCTTGAGGCGGGCCCCTTCTAAAGTGTTGGCGCCAGGGGGTCAGGGTTTCGTCCCCCCGGCGCTCTCCTAACAACTCTAGGAGTTGAGGGAGGCCGCGGAACAGCACGCAGCCCTCACCCTCGCGGCAAAAGTGCGGGCGGCGGATCCTCCCCCGAGGGGCCGCCCGCGGCCGCTTTTTACGGCGGCCGGAGGTCGTTACTTGACCTCCGACGCCGCCGACGGGGCCTGCGTCGGCGGGAGGGGAGTGTGGTGGTCGACTCCCGCTCCCGCTCCGCCGCCTCCTTTGCGGACATGACTGCCTCGCAGAAGGAGGCGACGGCCGTCCATCCAGGATCGCCCCCGACCATGGACAGAACCAAGGCCGGGAGCGACAGGTCCACGCCGATTTGGGCGACGAGGGCGCGGCGCTCCTCGCGCCACGCAGGGCACACGGCGACAGTGTGGTCAACCGTGTCCTCCTCGTCGCCCGCGCCACAGTGGTGGCACCCCGACGTCATCTCCCGCCCTATGCGACACAGGTACCTCCCGAAGCAACCGTGCCCCGAGAGGACCTGCGTCAGGCGGAAGGTCAGGGTGCCGTGGCGCCTTTCCAACCATTCGGCCAGGACGGGCCTCACCGCTTCGATGGTGGCGAGGCCCGCGCTGGGGTGCGCGAGGCGCTCCTTCCACTCCACCATGAGCACCTCATCGCGCAGCTCCGCCCGCTTTACCTCAACTTCGCGAGGTGCAGGGCGAGAGCCACGCTCGGCCGCGTCCCGGCGCCACTGGTATAACAGCGCCAGGACTCGGGCCTCGAGGTCCCATGGTGGGGATCCGGCCAGCAGGGAGGCCGCTTCAAGCAGGGAGGCCGCTTCAATTCTTCATTCTTGTTTTTAGCTGAATCTATATGAACAACTATTTGTGTATAACGTAAGTTTTCTTGGGTGAATTAGTTTTTTTTTTATTGTTAATAGTTGAATAATGTAGGTTATTGATTATGATTTTGTATTAATACTCATGAGTTTCAATGAAAATGAATTTGATTACTTTGTTATTTACCAAAGTAAATAAATATATCAGCAACAAAAACGTAACTATACGGATTATGCAAGTATATTTCCTAATCTAAATAACTAATGCCCTAATTGAACTTAGCGTCAAAGGGCTACAATTGACATACATCCAACGATCTTTAATTTTAATGAATATAATGGGACTGAAATGGGTTCCAGTGTTTTGCATCACATCAAAACACGAACCGTCTGTGTCTAAGCTATTATTTTACAGCTGACGAAGGCGATGTCTAAATTTTCCTTCGTCTAAAAGCTGTTACGCACTGAGGGTTGAGTAGCTGCATTTTTGTTTATCAAAATCGGTATTTATGTATCAAAAAAGTGATAATTCCTAGTCACATTATTTTTTAAATTATACGGCAGGCAATAGACAGGCTTACGGTCCGCTTAGAATTTAGCAGTTACCATCGCCTATAGGTGTTTGCAACGGCAGTGGCATCGCGAACACGCTGCTGTCCCATAAGGGTACAGGAACTTGGGTCACTAATGCCGGAACACAACACAAGATTATTATTGCGGCATACGTAAGACCAAAGGTGGTCGCCATCCAGACGGGCATGGGGTCCTACCACATAGCTAGGGTGGGTTTTTTTGTCGCCTTTTACGACAGGCCGACCCCGGCCGCAGAAGTTAGTTTTCTTTCTCCGCCCCTGCATGGATAAAATATATTCTATAATAGTAGAAATACATTCTACCCTACCCTTGGTCAAATTAAATAAAAAAGAAAGTTCCTTTCAATCGTTTACAGTCATAAACCCTAATCTAGCCACGATCACATGGCGATACACACTTTTGAAGATCGATATCAGGTAAAAATAAATATTTCAGAAATTTATTAGTCGAAACCACCGGCAACCTTAGTGTGTGTTCTCCAAACTAAGATATTTATCCCCTTACTGCCGACTCGACATTTCGAGAACATTCTAACGAAGCGCTACTCTTGGAAAATTTGGTTTTCTAAGCGATTTCATTATAAATTATTTATTCTGTTTATTTGTTAATTGCTCATTATTTTAAAATTAGTCGACATCTAAATGTTTCTATTATTTTAGACTTATTACTAGCTTATTAAAATAAAAATAATCGTTTGACTTTGATGTTACATATAACCTTAATTCCTCATCACCGCAAGATTAGAAGTGCTTACAAAGTCTCTTCCGATCTTGAAGAAATATTTATTAATGTTTCCAATCTATTTTTCTTCTTCTACTGAACTTGTAATTAAGTATAGACATTAAAAATATATCGAAATTTGTATCTAACACATCAGGAAGTAGATTGAAAAATTAGAATACACTGTAAAAATATAGTATTGTTAAAAAAGTCAAACTCTTTGAGTGCGAGAACGTTTATATTAATATAACTTCTAGTTAAGCATAGAATTGAAAGGTTCGTAGAACTTACATATAGAAATAAACTACCCTAAAATTCGATTTCCATTTGTTCATGTTGGAATCTAAAGCAAGCGATGGATGTGAAATAGTTGCATACCTCGTCAAGGAGTGATACACGATCAATCTGAAAAGCAATTTATTTTAAAAATTCCAAAAGTGCACCTTAAACATTATACTGGCAAGGCACTTTTAGCTTTAAAGAGTTGCCTTACGTTTATGACGATTTGAACTGCTAGCTCTTAAGTACTAGCAACTTTTTTTAATGTGAATGTTATTTTTAATTTATATATTATGGCTGTGAAAACAGCTTCTGACATGCAACCAAATAAATAATACGTAAATCTGATTTTTCATTTGTAATCACCATCAGTGTAATAATTAGCTAGTTTGTAGTTTTTCAAATAAATTGAACCTATATTGACCGCGTACTGATATTCGAAGACTGAGATAAAATAATAATAGCTTCGTGTTTATTTCTAGTTCGAAACCACGAATAAATGAATTGAAGCGAGAATATTTCACAACTGTCGGTGGTATTAATTTAATACCGATAACTGTAACATTCCGTCGTGTTGTGCATTTACATGTTTGCTGAGGTTTTAATATTTGTTTTTTATTAATAACAGGTTTTGGAGTTGGTAAATGATTATCACTTCCGCTATAAAACAATAAGTTTATCTATAAAATACATTGAACTATATCGGCCACGTGTCCCTTATGCAACTACCCTCATGCTTAGAGTGTTGTAAATGTTCCAACTACTTTTTTATTTAAGTGTACTTACTTAGTTAATGTGTTACTTAGTGTCTATAGGAGTACTATTCTAGATAATGGCAATGTCTGGCAGACTATCAAAATATTATTAAACCCAGTAGACTATAAAACAATAAAAGTAAATGGAGAAATACAAAAATGTTCGCTAAGTACTATTGAAACGATGAAATTAAATCTAGCGAAGTCTAAGCACGGCGTAGTAACTACGACTTGGCAGGCATAGCTAGACCTACGTCGTAGACTGTGCTACGAAATCGGGTAGGCCGACCACGTAGGGAATGGGAACCGCGCCAGCCGAGTAGTAAAACAATTTAGATTTGGTTTCTGAAGATTTTAGTAGTGGACGTTTTATTTTCGAGCTGGCCAATAATTTAAACCATTCAAACGTCCATTTAAAATTCTTTGTAATATTAAAAATATAAACTTATAAGTTTATTTTTTTAATATATTGAAGTAATTTTTGACGTGGTAGATTTTTGTCAAATTTTTTATCCTCTTGATTTGTCACGTTGGTCAGAGTAAGTGTGCTTCGCATAGAGCTAGCCTCTGCAATTCAATAATGATGTGTATATATGTTCACCTCACAATTCCTATGTTCACCTGGCATAAATTCAAAGAAGTTTTATTGGTTTATCGCTTTCTACGTATATTAAGAATTTTAAGAAAAAGAGTACGAAGTATTTATTGACTTTAATTGTTAATAATATGAATTATGTTCGTGCGATTAATGTTTAATTACTGAATTTTTACATTTTTACATTCTAACAAGTTTCAACATATGTCAGCATAATCTTTATTTTATCGTTTATCGATTTATATTATAAATTCGAAACGGAGTTTGTTTGTTTGTTACGCTTTCACGCCTAAACTGCTGAACCAATTTTGATAAATTTCGGTATAATCATAAATTGGACCTTGGACATATACTACTTTTTTTATTCATATGGCAGAACAAAGTTTGCCGGGTCAACTAGTACAATATAAATTTAAGGTATATAAAATTGTGTAAATAAAGTATACAATCAAGCTTCCATTGAATTTTGTTTAAAAATATATTTCAATCTAATCTAACATTAAATACTTTGAACCCAATTATGTGTGACCTTTAAACTTGCCCACCTGATTCAAAGTTCAAGTTATAATAACTACAATAAACCACAGAAAACGGCTTTTCAGAATATAAATGGTTTTCAAAATCATATTAAAATATTTTTTTAGAAAGTGACGCCCTAAATTATCTATTGATAAGAAAATCGTGAGCACAGGTCACTATAACTTTAAATTCGATTACGTGAAATAATTTTCTAAATAAATTTGCTTTAATACTTTAAAAGTATTGATTTTAAGATAAATAAACATCAAGAAAGGAATTTTTATTTTATTTAATGTGATCTCACTATTTTTAAGTACAAGTTTTTTTTTCTAAGTGGGCTGTCAGCCTATCTGCTGTCCTACTGCAATAAAAAAGTAGCAAATTATAAAATAAAATAGTTCAATAGAAAAAATACTACTCGCCACTAGGTGAGAAAAAAGTGAACACCATTGTTTTCTAAAAAAATACAATTGATAGAGATATAATTAGATACATTACTCAAAATATTTAAAATTAAGCTTAAGGCATTTGACTTCACCAACTTCCAATCCGTGTCGTTCAGAGTTAACCTCCTTTTATAAATAACCAACAACCGACAAAATTCCGTTCAAATTCAAACTTTAAAAGTCGGAAAGTGCCATCAAAAATGTTTTATTGTTCGTGGAATGCTTTGACCGACTTTTGTGTATTGTCTCACGTTTCTTTGCTATAGTTTTTGGCATCGGAATGGATTTTAAATTCGGTTGTGTGTTGGCACACCGAACTGCGTTTATATACATGTCACATTTAGTTTCAGTAACTGGTTTCAGAAAAGTTTTCATTTGCTATTCGGTTGTCACAAAAGACAAGTATTAAATAAACTTAATCATTTCACTACGATATTCTATCAATAATCTTTAATCTACAATCAGTTAAACATTAGAGTATCGACACAAAAATACATGCAGCAGTAGTGCCTATCCATACGTTGGTCTTCAAATTTTCAGCTTCATAGATGCAACTATAATTCAACAAAGAAGATGTAGCACTTAATTTTTATTATAATATCTCACTATTTAATTCATCTACTAGTATATAGGTGTGTTTTTTTCATCTACTTGTAGGGTAGAGTAAGAATATTTATTTATTTTATTTATTTAGTTATTTTATTACATTTCTTGCAATGCCATTACAGTCAACAACCAAATTGACACTGCAATTTATTAATACAAACTTAAATAGACGAACTTATACATTGTAATGTTCTCGTAAATTTCCCTAAAGAACATGTAAAGATATCCAAATCTGGCGAATCCTCGCAGATTCTGTTTAAAATATGCAGAGCCCTAGTGAATGATGCTTGGAAAAGCACGTTGGTTTCACATAATACACATTAAGACATTGGGATAAAAAATTAGACCTCTCAATAATCGGAATATGTGACTGACTAAGTGAAGATCCCTTCTCACTTCTAATTTACCATACCCAACCATAACCAAAACAAACAGAGAAGGATACCTTAACGGAAAGAAAGGATTAACTGTATGGAGTACATACAGTTTAAGGTACAGAAAACGGGTAAATTTGTTTTGTATTGATCATTGATTTATATTTGTATTCAGAGAGGTTACAGATTATAACAATATGGATACTTGTTGCCGCCGGGGGCCTGTCGTAAAATGCGACAAATCAACCTTAGCTAGGTGGTAGGGCTACAAGACCGCCTGGATGGTCGTTACGTTTCGGCTTAAGTAAGGATTTCAATTCCCCTTCTCGAACGACTATGTGTTTGTGGCGTGACAAAGGCCCACAGTTGACGGTAACAGCTTACTGGGCTTTTACTGGGCCTTTAGCCTGTTTGCAAAAAGAAACGTAGTCTAAAATATACAAATAAAGTTACGTAGTGTTTGCAAAAAATACTTTTATATATAGTTATACTCGTATGATAAAAGGAACATAGGCCGTAATCTACACTATGGAATGAAGGCATCAATCAAATGGCGTGAACCGAAGAAAGCCGCCTTGCAGCCCCCCACTTATCTGATCTGGCCCGTTTGCCACCCACTTATAAGTAATTTCCGTGCATTGATGCCTTACATAATGGGGGATACTTTGTTTTACTTTGTTTAATATTAATGCAATATGGCTCTTGTATGCCTTTTCATAGCGATTCTTTTATTAAAAAGTCCTAATATTACATTGTTTTATAACTGATTGATTTTAAAATAACTGCAAAATTAATATAATATTTACATAACATTGTTACTACGTGGAATAGTGATTTAGTTTCTTAATTTTTTTTACACTAACTTAAACTATAATCATTATATTGTTTGAGGAAGAGGAACGTTTCATTATATAGGTATATTATTATTTACTAGAGAATCTTTTGTCTTAGCGCCAAATGGAGAAGTTTAGGTATTATAGTCAATAAAGAACTCAAGATTCTTGATATAGTCGTACATACACAAAAATCCGGAAGCAAAGTATTACAGCATTATAAATTATACTTAAGTTGTTTATGATAGCAACTGTCAGAGTTCACAATAGTAATTACAGGATCTAGCAAGACTAATACGGGAAGGCAATTCTTCCCCGGGGATTATACTTTACCCAATAGATGAACCTTGTTTCTTAATTAAAACCACCAGTTATGAATACTCGAGATGCGGCTCTAAAATTCAACACTGGTCTTAGATTACTTTTTAAAAGGCACTCTCTTCTTGTAGGGTTTTTTCGAATATTAATCATTTTTAGTTATAATAAATCTTTAGATATTTTAATATATTTTATTTAAGTATTAAAAATAAAACCTGTGAAAAAAACATTTGATATTTCAATTTAATATTGGAATGTGATATTTAAATATGAATATCGAGTAAATTTATTTACAATAAAATCTCAAACTTCTCATTGTTCCTTCTTTTAACAATTACAAATGAGATCAAAATAATTTATTTCAATATAATTCTTACAGATCACATATTGAACGTCAAGAATCTACTACATTTTCCAATACAAATCATTGGCTAGAGAAGAAACGGCGAAACAAACTCCCCAGCGAATATTTTTAGCGAATACTATTATATGTATATATACAATACTATAAAAGTACATGAATCATGAGATTTATCTTATCTATTCGTCGTGAAATCCTATGTTATTATAATACAGCCACTAAAACAGAGACCTATCTAATGGAGCTGAGAAATAGGACGACCCCTTTGCACAATCACGATCGAGGTGACCTCGTCTCCCTTACAATTCACGTGCTGAGTCTAGAAACAAAGCTGCACTGATTCGATTTAGTCGGAAAGGATCTTCTTTGATGTGTCCAATGAAAGGCAGCGATCCGACTGTAATACACTTAGCTGCGCCATTTCTGCTGTGTATTGCCTGATGTGGCACAATATTATTATATTGAAGTATATTAGAAGGTTAAATTGATTAGAAAAAAATAATATTTACACATATTATACAAGAAAATGGTCATAATTTTTTTTTATTGCTGTAGGACAGCAGACAGGCTGACGGCCCGCTTAGAATTTAGTAGTTACCCTCGCCTATGGGTGTTTGCGACGCCAGTGGCATCGCGAACACGCTGCTGTCTCATAAGGGTACAGGAACTTGGGTTACTAATGCCGGAACACAACACAAGGTTATTATGGCGGCATACTTAAGACCAAAGGTGGTCGCCATCCAGACGGGCTTGGGGCCCTACCACGTAGCTAGGGTGGGTTGTTTTGTCACCTTTTACGATAGGCCGATTTACGATAAATTATCAATTGTCACCTCATAATATTAATAACTTTTAGAAAGTTTGAAAAGAAGTCATTATTTCAAATCTAATCATTGTTTATGCTCTAAGATTGACTTTGCAAACCCAACAGTGAACCACGCCTAGTATTATAGCAAAGGGAAAATAGTGAGCATGATTTGTGCAACATTTCTCATGTAAATAAAAATATTATGAGATCATAATTTAAAAATATATTTGGTTAAATTTGGTAGGAATAACTGTCAATTAACAACCAATCGGAAAAGAAAACCTTGCATCAGACCTTCGTGTATCGATTAAGATTGCATTATTTGAGCACTTTAACAAAAACTATTTTTATATGTCTGTTATTAAATTACCTGTTGCTTGCTGTGTTCTTTAAGAACTGATATAAGATAAACACGCATGTAACCTATATTTATGATAAATGCACGGACATGCTAAATAGTATAATAATTTCTGGCAACACTCGAGCCGTCAGCCGCCGCTACACTGCAGCTAACTAAGATTTTCACTAGCCAATGAAAAGTTTTTAATGACTCAGCTGTGCTCTGTTGGATTAAATTTGCAATTGTAATATATATTATTCGATGTCATTACATTTGGGTACTATTAAAAATTATAGTTTAAAAAACTAAAAGACACGCTTTTTATAATTAATTAAACTAAAAAGAAAACGATATTTTTAAACAGCATTTCGAAATGAAACTAGTAAAAAAAATTATAAAGATTGATATCGAGCACCCCACGCTTTTTAGGACAGTGGCATTAATTTTCTCGTCAGTAATTTTATTCTTATGTTACGAAATATTTTTTTTTTCTTTTTAGTTTGATTAATAAGCGTGTCTTTTAGTTTTTTAAACCATAATTTATTTTTAACTTTTTAGTTTGATTAACTTATATTTATTTATTTATTATTATAATTTATTTGTGGTCAATTCCCAATCGGTAATTATTAATTTAAACGCTATCTTCCGGCAGTGTTATTATTAATTTAATATAATTCGGCAGAATTTTGAATTTTTGTGATTGTTCAAAGTGGGTATAAATCTAGTCCGATAATTCCGTTACATACAGGTCAAGTTATTACCTAATAAAGCATGTAAAAAAGAGCAAAAGGTCAACGTCATGCGGTGTTCCCAGGCGGTACTGACCGCGCCCAACGCTGCTTAACTTCGGTGATCGGACGAGAACCGGTCCGAAAATTCATTAATCCTGAGAATCCTGGTAACGGTAATGATACAAACTATACAAATTATTGCATTGTCATCCGGCCTTGATAAGTATGCCATATTTCGAGTGAATCCGACGTTTTGAAGGGGTCAAGATCATGTTCAAAGTTTCCGTTACATACATACTAACATACGTATGAAGCTAATAAAAGCATGTCCTGTCTATCTCGTCACTAAAAATATAGGAATCCAAAAATAAAAGAACATCGAAGGTTTTTTATTGCTGAGGAACAGTACACAGGCTGGCGGCCCACTTTAAAGTAAGCAATTACCGTCGCCTATGAATGTTTGCAACGTTAGGACACCGCGAACACGCTGCTGTTTCATAGGGCACAGGAACCTGGGTCACTAATGCCGGAACACAATAGAAGGGTATTATGGCGGCATACTTATAACCTAAGGGTGGTTGCCATCTAGACGGGCTTGGAGCCCTACCACATAGCTAGGGTTGTTTTGTCGCGTTTTACGACAGGCCGATCCTGGCCACAGGGGTTAGTATTCTTACTCCGCCCATGCACGGAGAAAGATTTTCAGGAACGAGGTTCGAGATTTTTTAAATTTCTTTTTAATCACGTCCCCTAATTGAAACTACAGTGTAAAAATAGAACTTATATAGTAGTCGAATGAAATAATAATAAATTCAGTGAGTGTCGGCCTTTCTCTGTAAAATAGTTAATTCTTTCGGCTTAGGGCACGTCTGTGGCGCTTAGGTAACTCTGGAAGGACGCCAATGTCAGGCAGGCGTGCGCTTTTAAACGGCAAGAGTAAAAATCTTGATGTATTAAAGTAAATGTAGAACAAACTAGAAAAGTTAACTAAATGACATTTCTTACAGTTTTTAATTAAATTTTTCTTATTTTTGTGATAATCTAGCCCATTAATACGAAAAACCATAAAAACATTCATAAAAACTAAGGTTATTTAAAATTTAAATACGTAGAACTTTTTTAAAAAGCATTTTAGATCTTTGTCAAGTTACCTGGAAATGAGATTGCTTTGATCGATAAAACACTTTCATTGCCAGAGTTGTCTTTTATATCTTATAACTTATTTATATATGTTTTAATATCTAATAATAATATGAATAATAAATAAAAACTATAATAACAATTTAAACTACTTTTAAACAATGTACAATAAAGTGTTATCTATCTATAGATTTTTAACTATTTACAAAGAAAAGCATTATTAACCTTTAGGTTAATAATGCTTTTCTTTGTAAATAGTTAAAAATCTATAGATATAT
Source organism: Malacosoma neustria (assembly GCA_963693495.1). NCBI lineage: Eukaryota > Metazoa > Arthropoda > Insecta > Lepidoptera > Lasiocampidae > Malacosoma > Malacosoma neustria. The sequence goes on from OY856372.1 coordinate 2,289,932, forward strand.
TGTTGAACGCTATTTTGCTTTAGCAAAATAGCGTTCAACAAAGTTAATACTACGTGAGAACAATTTTCAGCTGTCGATAAAATGTATTAGATCTTCAATAAAGTCTTTGTCACAAGGAGCTTATAAACTAATTAGCAGCACTCTAACTGCGATCAATTTGTGCATCGCGACTGTCTTCCGGTTCCGAATCGGCCCTAATTGCATTGCTTGTGGTAATTAAGCTCAAACAATTGTGAAGCTATTATTTAGTTAAGTATTAAACATTTTCTATTCTTTTCTCTTTATAGACTAATTAATTTTATTAGTAAAGACGAAGTACTGTATTCAGTATTGAATACTTTTATTTAAGCACCAAGATATTAATATATATGCCTAAATAATAACAGTCTATTGCGTCCCGCTGCTGTGCCCGAGGGAACGGATAGCATATCCGTATTAAAAGCGTATTAGTGAGTTACATATAACGGACAAATTACAAGAGTGTCGGCTCCGTTGGTACGGCCACGTTTTACGGCAACCGGATGCTTACGTGGGTAACAAATGTCTGGCCATGCCGCCTCCGCCGGGCCCCGGCAGGAGGGGTAGACCCAAAAAGTGCTGGCTTGACGTCGTAAAGGGTGATATGCGTGCCAATGGGCTCACTACCAGGGATGCTGAAGACCGTGCGAAGTGGAGAAGAAAAAGTCGGAAAGCGGACCCCGGGCGCCGAAGCGAGAGTTTGGGCTGCAACCGGGATAGAACGCAGAGATGATGATGATGAGTGAGTTACATATAACGGTGATCTCGTCATGCAGGTTTCCTCACGTTTTCCTTAACCGATAGCGCACGGAAATTACGCTATAATATGCACGTTAGGTGAGAAAAAACTGCCTAAGCGGTGCATCGCGGATATCGAACCTAGAACGTCTAGATTGAAAAAATGAAATGAAAATGAAATGAAAAAATCCTTTATTTTCTCCCAAAACATTATAAGACAATACATACGAGTACATATAAAAATGCAACAGGTAGAAAGTGTATTATAAAAGTACTATCAGTAGCTCAATGAAGTAGAGGGAGACAGGAGTCCAAACTGAGCAGAAGCCCGTCCTATGGATCTCCTGGCCTCTTCTCTGTTTCTGTTGACATAAGGAGAGGCAATAAAAAAAACAATTGTGTAATTGTGGGGGTGAGCGCATGCATGCGTGCGTGTGCGTGTGTGAGCGCGCGTGTGTATGTGTGTCTGTAGGGGTGTCTGTTGGGGTGGAAGCACGCACGTGCGTTTATGTTTGTGTGAAAGGATTTGTGCAATAAATAAAGTAAGAAAATGTGTTGAATTATTAGATTAATCTACTACCAGGTACCAATGGACATATGTGACCCAGGTACATATCTAAACTGTAGGAATAAAAATATCTTTCATCTCTACAGCAACAGTGATTAATTTATTAATTTCATTAATTTCACCAGGCCTGGCTATGCTATCGATAATAACCGTTTATGAACTATATAAAACTACCTAAATTTATAACCTTCACGCTGTCGCTGTCGCCTTTAAGAGACAACGGTAAATAGTTCACGAGTACCGTATTCCTGTCACGACAGTTAAAGCTACGAATAAATCCAAGCAAGGGTCCTTGTAACAATTGCGTATGACTCCGCGATTCTTACAAGCTTCCCCACGGCTAGTGACGTCACGCAGCTCGGCCTCGAATGGCGACCGTGACCCGCCACTAACCGCAATATCCTCTTAATTGTTCCACAAACAATAACACGGCGGCATCCAAGAGGCCATTGTTTACGCTATAATGGACGAGTGCCATCGAAATTAACGAAGAAATAGGCTTTTCACCATCGTAATAGGCCAAAATACGATGGCGATTACGAAAGCCATCTGTCAAACATTTCTAGCCTCCTTATTATTGTGTAAGCAATACATATTTATACCGATAATATTCATCATAATTGTTTTTCATACCTATTTGTTTTTTTTATTGTTGTAGAATGTTAGACAAGCTGACGGCCCGCTTGATAGTAAGCTGTTACCGTCGCCTATAGATGTTCGCGACGCCAATAGCACTGCAACACTCTGCCCTTCGCGAAGAGGAACTTGAATCTGAGTCACTTATGCCAGATCACAAGACAAGGTTATTATTATTTAGAAACCATACTTAGAACCAGGGGTGGTTGCCGCCTTTTACGAGAAGTCATCCCCGCAGGGGTCAATATTGTTACTCCGACATCGAAAACGTGTATGGCGATGGTAAATTCTTATATCCGTCAGCCTTTCTACCGTTCCACAGTAATAAAAATAACCTTTTGGGCCAAGAACTCAAGAAATTTAATCAATTATTGAACGAAACAAACGGAATATAATTTTCTTAAAAATTCTAGTAAATAAATATAAGTGAACAAACATATTGAGACAATACACTCAAAGTAACCTAACGGGAGTACGGGAATCGAACCCGTGACCTTCGCAAGCGTATCGACATTCGTCAACCGGTACGCCAACGGAGATCATCAATTAGAAATAATGCAATATAAATAATATGTTTGGAGAGGTGTTTATCACATTCATTCGATATAAATTATTTCCAAGTTTAGTAAACAAGTGTTTTTAAATCTAGCTGGTTGTGCGTGCAATTCGCTGCTGTGTTGAGAGTCGGCGCGCGTTTGCGTTTGCGATAATCGCGATTTTTGACGCCAAACAATACGGTTTAGCGTCGAGGGTGGGCTTTTTATTAATTTTTCACAGAAGGGAGAGGTGCAATGTTGATTAATTTTGCATCCGGCAAGAATATTCAGCGGGAGGTACCTTTGAATATTTCGTAAGGAATGTCTTATATTGCATTTTTAACACCTACATCTTTGCTACGTTCTAAAAACAAATTATTATTTTAAACTATGTCATCATCCAGCGACCGAGGGCACAGTTACAGGCGACAATGGTGCAAGTCCTGTAACAACTGGGAGAAACAGCTGAATTTCGATTGCGTCGATTCCCGTTTTTGACACTTTTCATTTTTGTTTCGAGTTAGTCTCCATTAGAAAATAGATGGAACAATTAATATCATCGACATTTATGCAATTCAGTGAACATTTTTACGAAAGAAATTTTTGAAGCAAATTATGATAGGACGGACAGGAGTAACATGAGTTATGTGTTGCAATTAAATGATATAATGTTAACATATATAGTTTCCGATTTGTGATTAAACGAACACAGAAAGCTTCGCTTGTCATAAACTAAATATAACTCTAACTTTTTATCCGTGCAGGGGCGGAGAAAGAATACTAACCTCTGTAGCCGGGGTCGGCCTGTCGTAAAAGGCGACAAAATAACCCATCTTAGCTACGTGGTAGGGCCTCAAGCCCGTCTGGATGGCGACCACCTTTGGTCTTAAGTATGTCGCCATAATAACCTTGTGTTGTGTTCCGGCATTAGTGACCCAAGTTCCTGTACCCTTATGGGATAGCAGCGTGTTCGCGATGCCACTAGTGTTGCTAACACCTATAGGCGACAGTAACTGCTAAATTCTAAGCGGGCTGTCAGCCTGTCTGCTGTCCTACGCAATAAAAAAAAAAATAACAGGCTTTTTTAAAGATGCAATAAAACAATAAATTATATTACTAGTATTCCTATTCATAATGCAGCTCAGTAGCGATCTCTAAGAGCTTCGTTTAACTTTGTATGAATAAATCAATATACCCCAATAGGCTAAGTGCAATTATAGGTTGACAAAGCCGGGCCAAAGTCTTTGTCAGGTGCCTAATAATAATGATCGAGAGAACTTTGCTAATAACGTTCACCGCTGCCTCAGTATTTCCTTAGATATTTAGTGTTTAACACTAGAAGTAGAAACATTTTACGTGCGACAAGAAGAATAGAGCCTCTTCATCTCGTTTCTTCTTCTGCTAGCTTACTATCAGGACAAGAAAAAGAGTATTATAGATTTTTCGAACTCAAAAGAGTCAGATAGTAGCCGCTTTCAGAGACAAAATAAAACATGTTATTTGTGTATTTTTATAAATACAGGAGTGGAATTTGTCCTCTGATAATACTTAGTTCGAGCTCCTCAGCCGTAATGAAGAATGAGAAAGAGAAATAAGGCTAAGTTAGTGGGTACAGCATACATATATAGGACGCCACCAGAATGATGTGAAAATTATGTCCTCCAATTTCATACACGAGTTAGCATTGATCCCGATTAAAAATTTTAGATACTTTACTCATTAAATACTTTACAAATATATCCAAGGTTACATTTAATATCCACCCGTAGTCTACCTAATCGCATGAGTCCAATCCGATAGAGGTCAAAGTGACCCCCAAATTAACCCTTTACATGGGCCGGAACTCCGTCAACTCGACTTAACCCGTCGCCGTTGAGGTCGACTTTCAAACGACTGCTGAGCTAACTTCGTACATCGCTTCGTCCGGCACTATTTTGCTAACCGCACAATTACTGGTCTTTGAGCGCTTCCCCGAAATGCGGCGGAAACTGCCGAAGTCGCTTCGTTAGGCTTCGGGATTGGTCTATTGTGTTTGACGCTTCATGGCAATGGACAATAGACAACGGAGCCACAAAAAAGAATACAGAAATGGAGTTTCATATAAACGTGTGCTCAAGTAACACATAGCTGCCAAATAGGCAAATATGCACGAGTAAAAAGAATAAAACAATTTTTACAAAGATTTTAAAAATCACATCATGCAAAAACAGTAGGATTAAAGTTTACCAAAATGAACTACAGTAGAAACAATCTGACCACTACAAACACAAGCTGGATGTTATTTTTCCGAAAAATAACAAAGAAAATTATGACCATTATTACGATATTATTCTTTTAAATCGTAAATTAGACTCTACAAGTACTAATTGACGGAAACTTCGGCCTCTTTAGTTTCTATGACGGAGAATAATCTAGCTTAAATAGTCGCATGAAATCGCTCGATTTTAATTGTAGAATTCCATTGTTTCAGTCTCTTTAAAGAGGCGATATTAAAAAGGTTTTTACGCTTTGATTATTGTCCGCTTAAATGAGCCGCTCAGTGGTTAAATTCTCGTCGGCGATCGCCTTTTATATCGCCGTAATTTTCGCGCGATGAGTTTTATGTTGACGTCGTTAAAATGTTGGATGTTATTTAGTTTTATTGTTTCATTTAGGTTTTAAACTACAATTTAAGGAAATACTGTTTTAATATTATAATAATTTTTTTTTTTCAAATATTCAGAATTTGTTATTGACATTTTAAAATTGTTTTTTTTTTTAATTAAAATATTTGATTATATTAAATATTATTATTTAATTTAATTTGCAATAAACATTTGCTACTTAATATGAACCGGTTTCCAAAATACAGGCTATGTCTAGTTTGGTGCCGAGTAGTTAATGTTTTAATTTGTAACTATTCATGAATAAATGACATTTATTCATAATTGTCATGTCAATCCACATAAAACCTAAAAGTACAGCGCTGGTAGCTTCTACCAGACATGCTGAGTTTGGGGGGGGCCTTTTTAGAGCAGTTTTTTGTATTTGTCTATTTTATATAATCATTGTTTTATTATATCAAGTGCTTGTATTTCTCCTAAATAAATTTTCTTTCTTTCTTAAATTTGATTTGAGGTCCAAACCAGCTAAGGCTCTTGAACAATTAATTTGAAAGAGAAATATAATATTTAAAAAAAATTCGAAACGTTGCTTGTACAAACAACTATTTAAAAACAATGTCTTAACAAAATCGTTCCATCTTTTTTTCAATTCAACTCTGACAGAAATCTAAGCCATTTTCTGTGCATTGTCACTAAAACTTGAATCTCTCTCTCATCTCAATCTTTTTGCATCATTCTCTTTCGTTGATACTTGTTTTTAGGCAGAGGTGAAAAGACTAATGACGCAGTTTAATACAGTTTTCTAGAAGATGCCGTATGACAACGTAGACGATCGTATATGTGTTCTTCTTTATGGTTGAATTTTTCATTGCTGTAGGTCGTGTCCTTGAAAGTGTGTTATCGTATATGTAAGATATCGTATACGTGCGCCTGAAAAAATAATTTTATTCTGTATATATAATACTTTTGCTATAGGTTTGATATATCCGTTGTATGTTATTATATTTAAAAATATTTGTACTGCAAATTGTCAGCCAGACCATGGAGCTAATTGTTTTTATAAAGCAAAAGTATTAATTAATCGACAAAAAGTTATTCAAAAAGTTTTTAAGACAATTACTAGAAAATTAAAAAAGCAACTAACAATTCTATGGAAAACAAAACATAACATTTCTAATGTATATTTTACACCCCACCACCGCTTAGTATACCACAGTTACTGTATACTTACGTCAGTAAAAATCATAGTTAACAATATAATCCGTTACCGCTTTATTTGCTAACGGTACCGCGGCACTAAGTTTTTCCCCAAGAGAAACTTAGGTTATATTTTTTCTGGCATTCTAATAACGAGCTACAACGAACCGTGGCGCATGCAGAGCACCACTAATTGAAACTATAAATATAAACCAGCTCCACCGCCTCGAGTTTTATTTTTCCACTTCACGTTTCGCCAACTAAAAATGCAGGCCGTAAGAAAATACTCCTTAAGTTTTCTTCGTTCACGACTTTTGTTCTAATTACTTCAGTCTATGAACATACTGAAAAGTGAGATATACGACCAATTAATATAAATATAGTTTTAAAGATCCTAATTACTTGACGACCATAGAGCACATCATTGACGTCGGTACTCATTCATAACATATCACTTTATTAAATATTTAAATAATAATAATATACTAAATATAAGCATTTAAAAAAATAGTCAAAACGTTGCTTCTACAAACAACTATTTAAAAACAATGGCTTAGCAGAATCGTTCCATCTTTTTTCAATTTAACTCTGACAGAAATCCAAGCCATTTTCTGTGTATTGTCACTAAAACTTGAATCCTCTGTCATTTCATTTAATTTCTTTTTAAATGAAATGTAATTATATTGAAAAATATAAATAACTAGAAAAGAAAATAAATAAAGAGGAATATACTCAGACATAATATATTAAGACATTTTATACAACGCCTTCTAGTTCCAAAGTAAGTGGCATAGCAATTGTGTTATGGGTACTAGACGACTAATTTACTATATATAATATACTTTTGTTTTGTAAATAAATACATATTATACATAAACACTAAGACGCGGAACCGGACGAGCCTATAACCTCTGTAAGCATACTGACATACGTTAGCCGTTACGCCTCGAAGGTCGTCAAAATATAATACTAGATATATTTAAATAAATAATTAAATTAAATAAGATTATTAAATTAAATTTTCTTTATCTATATATAATAAAATAAATATAAAATATTTGTAGCTAAATTTTATTAGTACCACTACACTCTGTCCCTAATCCCTAAAGGGCGGCACTAATTTCCTATTTAAAATTAGATTCATGCGTAAATAATTGATTTGTATTTCACGTCGATATAAATAACGCTAGTTAGATAATATATACAGCTTTACAACTTCCAAATAAGGCAGCGTTCGCAGTTGCACGTACAGGATTAAACTACGTAGCAACTATCAGTACGAACACAGCAATGTACTTGCAACAACCTAAAAAGTTACCCAGAAGTTATGTTCTGCTAGTTCGCATACCAAAGGCACCGTACGTTTCTCCGTAGGGGTGTTCCCCCTGATGGAGTTGCTATAAAATCATTAAAGTAGGCCAAGAGGTACGAAAGGGCTTGGATTGCTGGGCTTAAAGGACTAGTATTTTATGGAGTAACCGCCATATTAAGGGGTCAAGATGTAAATGCATGTTTTATGTTCAATAATTTAGTGATGAATGGCATTTGTCGGTTAAAAGAAACTATTTAAGAATTCTTAGCTAACACTTTTTATAAGATATTGAGGAGTACATAACTGCTATTCCACATAATTTAAAAAGTATTAAGCTACTTTTAGACTAAATTATAATGGTGACATATATGATGTCATACATATTTGTCATTCTAATATGTTCATCTTTTTGTAACTTTCCATGCAGGGGTAGAGTAAGTATATTTACCCCTGCGCACTGGGGCGGCCTGTCGTAAAAGATGACGAAACTAACCTAGCTAGGTGTTAGGCTGCAAACGCATTTAGATAGCAACCACTCCAGGTATCCAATTATGCCACCATAAGTAAGTCAGGTGCTACGGTTCTTCTACGTGCAGCGTGTTTGCGATGCCACTGACGTTGCAAATATCCATAGGTGACGGTAACTTCTTATTATGAAGTGGGCAGTCACCTTGTCTACTGTTCCACAGCAATAAAAAACTCTTTCTTGCTTCTTTTATTGCTGTAGGACAGCAGACAGGCTAACTACCCGCTTAGAATTTAGCAGTTACCGTCGCCCATGGGTGTTTGCAACGCCAGTGGCATCGCAAATACGCTGCTGTCCCATAAGAGTACAGGAACTTGGGTCATTGATGCCGGAACACAACACAAGGTTATTATGGTGGCATACTTAAGACCAATCTTTAATACTGATCTTAGAAACACTAAACTGAATAAAACTGGCTAGTTTGTCAAAGTTTTATATTTAGCATTATTTGTAGTAAACATGATTCGGTTCAAAACAAATCGGCTCGTTCATATTTATGCAGATAAATATATAAACTCCAACAAACTGAGCTGTTAAACTGTTTATAACGAAAGCCGCTAAACCGGGCATGCACTTAAATTCGCAATAAATCCGGTTAGCACACCCTATTGTTGGCAACACCACGCGCGGGAGCCCCGGCCCCGTGATAACCGCTTTTTATACGCATAATGCCCTGGATCTCGTGCTAAGCTGATAGAATTGTGGTGGAATCACCAAGCCCTTTGAAGTTCTATTAAATTGTAGCGGCAACGCGCCCGTGAAATTGTGCTTTTATTGAAATTATTTTGTCTTCTCTTTTTTATTTGGGGGCAACGTGTGAAGTAACAAATTATGAAGTGTAATGTATAAAGAGCTTAACGGATTCTGATGCTTAATAACTTGTGATATTCTTAGTAAATACAATAATTAATTTAAAATTTGTCCTTAATTATTTATCAACTGTTTTAATAAACTTTAGTTTACAATAATCTTATAGGTGTATACTTTTTGCTGTTAGCTGATAGTAAAAAAAGGCTGACCATAAAATTGTATAATTTTTCATGTTCCAGTCTACAGTAAAATTTAATCGTTTTATTGTAATTTATAATCGTATGGTGACTGCAATTTGCTACAACTTTGTTAATGTATTAACAGTAATTTTGTACATTTGTAGGAAAATGTGTACGGCGAATATATTCTAATGAATATCCTTATCTGAACTAGTCGATGCGTACTATCACGTCTTTTAATTTACTTTTGTCAAGCTGTGAACTATTGAGTATGCCCACAGTTGCCGGTAGGTGGCGTCCGCGGCACAATGGCCGTCCATACCCATTAGTGGACAGATGATATAATTTATTTGGCGAGGAAAATAGGATTAGCAGCGGGTGTTGCGCTATGGGTCATTTTTTACGGACAAATGGAGAACTATGGCGAGTGGGCTTGCGGGAATCTGCCGAATATCGATTTGTTCGTGCCGCTGGGGAATCTGTTTATAATTACATCAGCTCAAAAGTATACTCCTGGCCTTTTGGCTTGCGGTTTTATAATAACTAATTTTTTTAAATAAAAAATATATTTATAGAGTTGATTTAAAAGTTGAAACGATAGGTTTCGTGACATTGACATTTTATTGTGCCAATTTAAAGGTTCCAATAAATGTAAAAATAAATAATAAATACACTGTCACAATTCCCACAGCGTAGCAGAAGGGGTAGACTCAAAAAATTGGCTTGATGTCGTAAACGGTGGTATGCGTATCAATGCCTCGGCGCCCTGATCTTCCGCCTGACGCAGGTCCTCTCGGGGCACGGTTGCTTCGGGAGGTACCTGTGTCGCATAGGGCGGGAAATGACGTCGGGGTGCCACCATTGTGGCGCGGGCGACGAGGAGGACACGGTGGACCACACAGACGCCGTGTGCCCTGCGTGGCGCGAGGAGCGCCGCGCCCTTGTCGCCCAAATCGGTGCGGACCTGTCGCTCCCGGCCCTGGTTCTGTCCATGGTCGGGGGTGATCCTGGATGGACGGCTGTCGCCTCCTTCTGCGAGGCAGTCATGTCCGCAAAGGAGGCGGCAGAGCGGGAGCGGGAATCGACCACCACACTCCCCTCCCGCCAACGCAGGCCACGCCGGTGGCGCCGGAGGGCCAGTAATGACCTCCGGCCGCCGTAAAAAGCAGCCGCGGGCGGACCCTCGGGAGAGGACCCGCCGTCCGCACTGTTGCCGCGAGGGAGAGGGCTGTGTGCTGTTCTGCGGCCCCCCTCAACTGTTGATCCAGGAGAGCGCCGGGGGACGAAATCCTGACCCCCCGCGCCAACAATTTAGAAGGGCCTCCCTTTGCCTTAAGACAAAGGGAGGGCCGGCGCCGACCCGGGCCACGAGATCGGCAGGCCATATATCCGTGGGCCCGGGCGTAGGCGATAGGAGAACAGCGGGGTTTTTAGTGGGTAGTCGGATGGTCGAACATCTTTCCCGGAGTCCCACATATCCCTCGGTCCCCCCCGGGCCGGGGGAACCCGTCAAGAAAGGTATTTCCCCGAGACCAAAAAAAAATGGGATGCGTATCAATGGTTACTTGGGATGCTGAAGACCGTTCAAAGTGAAGAATTAAAACTGGAAAGCGGATCCTGAGCACTAAAGCGGAAGTTTCGTTTGCAACCGAGATTTAACGCTGAGATGATGATGAATTCATACAGCGCCATCTACTCCTAAAGTAAGCAACGGAGCGCTTGTGTTATATATACTAGACATCGTATATACTACTTAAATACTTTTCTTTTGGAGTAAATAAATACATATAATGCAGAAACACACAGACCCAGGACGGGGATCGAACTCGTGACCACCGCTGGATTTTCAAAGCGTAGAAGCCATTGCATCATGGAAGTCATTAAATAATATTTGATTAAAATTGTCTTTAAAGGCGCAACAGCCATCTGAGTCTGAAAAGAAAACTAAACCTAATATCCTCGTGCATTGTACGGCGTTAATTTATAAAATTTACCAAATGATTTCAGTTGGAAAATACTCCATAAAATCTTGGATGTAATTCGATAAATCAGAAAATGTCGTTGTAGAAACAAAACGTAGACTTTGAACGTGACAGGTGCTGCTGAAAGCGGCGGATTGTGTTACCGACTACTTATTCCCGCTAAGGTAAAGCCTCCATTTGTTATCACTTTTATACATTTTATTTTATCAGCAAAAACAACCGTTTTACCTAGTCGCATGACTTGCAATACTCTTTAAAATGGAAATATAACTATATTTTGATCTAGAAATATCCACATTTAGTATTACTAAATACTAGTAGGGAGAGTGTAACCTTGAGCTTTTCGAGCCGAATAAATTTAAAGGATGATGAAAGATAGATATAATTTTTGATTTAATTTGTAATTTTCTTCATTTCATTTTCCATTGGAATCCTTATTTGAGCGCTACACAAAATTTTAACTCAAAAGTTTTATCGTTTTACAGAAATCTGCTCCTTAGCAACACTAATAACTCAGTAAGAGCGAGTAACATAAAATACTTATTCGACACTTACGAGGAGTATGTCAATATTATTATATGTTGTTCTCTCTATATACATGTATTAATGAATATTAAAGACGGTTTCTATAAAAATTAAATAAATTGACGATTTCAAATAGAACATCAATTCATATATCAACTGTAACTAATAACGATGTCCTTAACAATATTATAAAAGATATTATATATATTTTTATTATTTAAAAAGTTGAGAAATCTTTGTGAAATTATTGCAAAACCTGGTAATACCTCCTCCCTGTTTGGGAAAATACCGACGTGCATCGTGAGACCTCTAACGCTAGACGCGCCCCGTACGTGATAACATTATTCACGCGAAATACACATCGATAGGTACAAGTGGCGAATCTCGAGAGGGTCGCATCCGAATAAATAAACGCGCAGTGGGTGGTGTGGCGCGAACTTGCAAAAAACGGGGGCCTAGCTTGAAGAATGTTGCCGCTATCAAAGCTGTCTCAGTTTTGGCCAACTGCTTTTAGTCAGGGCGGAGTGAGAATACTGACCCCTAAGACCATCGCTGGCATATCGTTAAAGACGACAAAACAACACAAGCTGTAGTAAGGCCTCAATTCCGTCTACATGGCAAACCCCCTGGATTATAAGTATACCGACGTAATAATCTTGTTTTGTGTTCCGGCATAAGTGACCCATGTTCCATTAACCTTAGAATCATGTTTTAGGTGCCCCTACCGTCGCAAACATACATAGGCGACGGTAACTACTTACTGTTAAGTGGGCAGTCGCCTATCTGCTTTACTTCAGCAATAAAACAATTATATCACTGATTTCTTTTCTTACTTTTTCCATCAAAGATACTATCTTTAGTATTTTTGATGAAACTTATGCAAAGCAAAAGTTTAAATAACTTGTACGAAAAGAATTGGTGGCATACACTTGGTTTTGCAATAGACGACTAATATTTTTATGACTTCGATTTGATTTCACCTTTTTAAATAAGTTTTCGTAATATATATATATATATATATATATATATATATATATATATATATATATATATATATATATATATATATATATATATATATATATATATATATATATATATACAATACTCGATGGGTGATTTCCCAAATTTTCACACTAAACTGAATGTATTATCATCTGTTATTATTGAATGTCTGTTATTATTATTGAATGTATAACCCATTTAACATCCAATCAGTACTCACTGTGGGAGGTGTATTATTAAATTTATCACATTTATTAATTACATTAGTTGTAAATTCAGTCGGCTAATTCTAAGTCGAAACCTAGCAACCCTAACCAAGACGCGGGGGCGATGATATAAAATATTGATCTCAACTCGAATTTATGAAAACGTAAAAATTCTGAGGTGCTAACGTGGCACCCTGATGGAAATATCGTGTACATCCGGACGGTATCTTCGCGCATCCATTTGTATCGTATAAAAAATCCTGCATAGTATATTTGCAATAGTAAAAAGGTACCACGTCGCATTTAATTAAACATATTTCTCTTTTACTTTGTTTATAATAATCTTCATTTACAATTGATTGAAATTCAAACTTCAAGGACTATTTTACAACTATTACTTCCTCTTCGGAATGAGCATTGATGAAAATGTGGCCTTTTCTTAATATTTTGGACAAAGCATCATACAAGAAACGTTTTTTTCGTTCATAATTGTTAACCTGACGTACGTAACGGAATGATATAGTAATATCGTTCCGTTACGGACCGTCACCTTCGCGTGCCAATGCGGTGGATGTGTGGAGTAACGCGGAAGGACCACGTTAGGAACTCTCGCATTCGCGGCAGCCTTCATGTCCGTGACATTGCGGATAAATTGCAGGAGTGTCGCCTTCGCTGGTATAGCCACGTTTTACTACAACCGGCTACTTACGTGGGGAACAAATGTCTGGCCATTCCGCCTCCGCCGGGCCCCGGCAGGAGGGGTAGACCCAAAAAGCGCTGGCTTGACGTCGTAAGGGTTGATATACGTGGCAGTGGACTGCCCACCAGAGATGTCGAAGATCGTGCGAAGTGGAGAATAAAAAGTCGGAAAGCGGATCCCGGGCACCGAAGCGAGAATTTGGGCTGCAACCGGGATTCAACGCTAAGATGATAATGATGATGACCTTCGCGTGCCAATTAGGAGTAACTTAAAATCAAATGCTGTTGATACGTTGAAGTAAGTGTTAACCCATGTTTCCATCCTTTCTATGTCTGATAAGTTCATAGCACGTGCAGTGTGTTAAGGTGTAAGAAACACTAGGCGTTCATGCAAAGCTTTTACTCTGTAGCCTTGTTTTCATTGCTGTGCGGTGTCCACTGACATCAAGATGATTAGCATAAGAATAAAGACGGAATAAATTTACTACAGTGGCTGCAGTTGTGAAAATAAAACCTTGTAACTTATTTAACATGGTGTACCACCTAGCAGGTAACGCTAACTGTGGCCCTGGGGGTCTTCGAGGGATTCCTTAAACCTAATATAAGAGATTAAAAAAATCGGAAAGTACTTCAGCGTCAAGATGTTACCACTAGATTCAATATATCTGATCTGATGGTTTCATTTTTCTTAAGCTATGGAGAGTAAGAGAATGTTAAACAAATGTGTTACGCTCTTTTATAATATACTAGCAGCCCGTCCCAGCTTCGCACGGGTATTTAACAAAAAATTAAAAATTAAACCCTTCTATTTTTTTCGGTCTCGGGGAAAACCTCTCTTGACGGGTTCCCCCGGCCCGGGGGGATCGAGGGATATAAGGGACTCCGGAAAAGATGTTCGACCATCCGACTACCCACTAAAAAACCCCGCTGTTCTCCTATCGCCTACGCCCGGGCCCACGGATATATGGCCTGCCGATCTCGTGGCCCGGGCCGGCGCCGGCCCACGCTTTGTCTTAAAGCGGGCCCCTTCTAAAGTGCTGGCGCCAAGGGGTCAGGGTTTCGTCCCCCCGGCGCTCTCTTGTAACAACTCTAGGAGTTAAGGGGGGCTGCGGAACAGCACGGGGCGTTCTCCCTAGCGGCAATAGTGCGGGCGGCGGATCCTCCCCCGAGGGGCCGCCCGCGGCCGCTTTCTACGGCAGCCGGAGATCGTTGCCCGCCCTCCGGCGCCGACGACGCGGCCTACGTTGGCGGGAGGGGAGTGCGCTGGCGGACTCTCGCTCCCGTTCCGCCACCTCTCTTGCAGACACTACTGCCTCGCAAAAGGAGGCGACGGCCGTCCATCCAGGATCGCCCCCGACTATGGACAGAACCAGGGCCGGGAGCGACAGGTCCGCGGCTAATTCCGGACGGGACTCACATCCCCGTCGCGTGCTAGTCAGGCGTGGGTACGACTACCAGACGACACTCCAGAAAAAGCAGAGTCGCCTGACATCGTAGCCGGCCCAGTAAGACCAACTGACAGCGAGGATGCAATTCCCGCCCCGGGAACACTCTCTGTGCAGGCGCAGTCGAAATAGGAATGGTTTCGACTACCAAATCAGGTCCCTGGGTATAACCAGGGACCCCAATCAGTATTCGCAATCATCCCACCGAGGACCACGCCACGAACAGAGAGCTAAGTTGGAAAGGGTGTAAGAGGTAGACGGAAAGAAAGGTAGGAGGACTCTGTCGCCTCGAACGGAGAGGGGAGTGAAGCGACGGATGCTCGGGCACCTCGGGTACGCACACCCGTGCACTCCTCGGACAGAGGAGCGCCCCTGAGGGCAAACCCTTCTATTTGCGTCAGGTTACTAAAAAAATAAAATTATAAAGAAAATTTGAATATTATTATTTCTATGAGCTTTTATTTTAATGATTTTTTTGTTATTACTTTTTATTTATTTTCGTTATTTTTTAATAAGTATTCTAATTTTTGTAAAAACCCCAGTGACGCACGCCTACATTGCATAAGGTGCTGTCTAGCTAGCCGAACAGGGTGAGCGGCTACCACGCAACATTTTTCTAATACTTACATTTTTAAACTCGTGATATCTTTCGAATGGAATATCCGAATTGAATAAATCAAAAAGTTATATGAAGGTAGTGAAGCCGTTTTGAATATGAAGTAATTTATTTTGATAAGGATTAATACCAAGATCCAAATAAAGAGCCTTTTCTAGGGGCGGCATTTCAATTGAATTATTGAAATAAAAAAACACTTATTGTGGCATAACTATAATAGTTAGACATATGCTGTCGCGACACTTTTTGTAAATAATAATGTGTTCTGCAAAGTTGTAGTACATTATTTTATTCTATCATCAATAGTTTTCGCAACGCACCCGATTTAAATAATATTTTAGGTAATTTTTTTACACTTTGGGTTACATTATTGGAGTTTTAGTAAGGATCCCTAATTTTTTTGAAAATATAATATAGCCTATGTCACCCGGGGATAGTGTAGCTTCCCAACAATGAAAGAATTTTTTAAATCGGGTCAGTAGTTTCGGAGCCTATTCAAAGCAAACAAACAAACAAACAAACAAACAAACAAACAAACAAACAAACAAACAATCAAATCTTTCCTCTTTATAATAGTAGTATAGATTGATTATAAAGTAAAAACAAATTTTACTTTCAGTCTGGCATCGTTATATCACACATTCGCTGTCCTTTCGTTTGCGTCATACGTGACAGTCCATAATGCTCTTTCGGTAAGAATTTTGCAAATGAAATTCCTAGAGTCCCATCCGTTGGGAGCGCCCTTGGCCGGTTATTGCCCATTTTTTATATGCCAAGAACTACTTTTATACCAAACGACGGACTTTCACGGTTGTTCCTATTTTTCACCAAAGGTTCTCGAGTCTTTAATTTATATTTTATATGTATTCTTTATATTCTGGTCAACATTGGAAAATTGTGTTCTTACTCATTCATTAGAATAGTAACATCAACTATGAATTTTACTCGTGTAAGAACGAGCTATTAAACAAATATTGTATATTACTCGTAATTTAAAAATTAATTTTTCACCGTCCAAATAATTAATTAAGCCAATTAAATTATAGAAGTAATTATTTAATATTATATATCTATTTGAGGACCTCCTTGGCGTAACGGTTAACGCACTTCAGTACGCTTGCGGATGTCACAGGTTCGATTTCCGTCTCGTTTATAGAAACGCTTATAAAATATGTATTTATTTAGAAAAAAAGTATTTAAGTAGTATATCAGTTGTCTAGTACCCGTACCACATGTGCTATGCTACTTACTTTGGGACTAGGTGGCGCTGTGTGAATTTAAATATTTATCATCATCATCATTTCAGCCGGAAGACGCCCACTGCTGGACAAAGGCCTCCCCCAAAGATCTCCACGATGATCGGTCCTGCGCTGCCCTCATCCAACCTATTCCGGCGATCTTGACCAGATCATCGGTTCATCTTGTGGGGGGCCTACCAACATTGCGTCTTCCGGTACGCGGTCGCCATTCGAGGACTTTTCTGCCCCAACGGCCATCAGTCCTTCGAGCTATGTGCCCAGCCCACTGCCACTTCAGTTTTGCAATCATCCGGGCTATGTCGGTTGCTTTGGTTCTCCTGCGAATCTCCTCATTTCTGATTCGATCTCGCAGGGAAACTCCGAGCATAGCCCTCTCCATTGCCCTCTGAGCGACCATGAGCTTTCTCATAAGGCCCATAGTTAGTTACAAATAAATATTTATACTAAATATTTATACTAAATATTTATTTATATTTATTATTAACAGGAAATTTTCCAATAAAATCATACTATGTTGACTGTAAGACATTGTAAGACAAGACATCATGTTAAAATTATTTAATCGTTTTACATATGCTTTTTTCTGTTGTTTTCTTTAATATAATCATCCATCCATCTATTCAATGTCTTATTTTTATTACGATGTCTATATTTCTGGTCAACCGGTGTCATTATGTGGCACTCATCACCGAAGAGTTTTCCAGCAGGCTACACAAATTAACGCTCTAATATTTTAGATGTTCTGTATTTTCTAGAATAAGTCCTACAGATTTTCTATAAGTTGCGCAGTGGAATGCTAGTGCATTAACTCTTTAAAGGACTATATTTTTGATGTTAAATATTACGATTAATACAAAAATGTCGGAAATCATGTTCTGTATGTTGAAATTAAATAAATGTGGATGACATTTTTCGGAAATTGCAACCGTTCAGGCGATAGATTCGATATTTACGCGAGTGGAACCGCGGAAATGTCCTCACAATCTATAATGTTACATATTGCTTCGTACATATTCGTACGTATAAGTTTTAATATTAAAAGGTTAGAATTCTAGCTAAAGTTTAGGTAGATCAATAGTCCAACCCATTTGAACAGTTGCGTATGTACTCTGCCAACGTTAAAGGTATTTTTTTAACTTTTTAAGTACCTATTTAATAGTGGCCAGTTCTATTAATTTTATATGCATTTTTAATCCTTATTGTAGACTCTTAATTGTTGTTTTTTTTAAATTGTTTCGTTGTTTACGTAGCTAACGTGGCTTTCCATTTAATAATCAGGCTCTCACAACAGTGAGTAGATAAATTTAAAAAAGTTGGTAATCGTTATTCACTAGAATCCTTAACTAAAACTAATACTAAATAAAATTATATATTTATTTAACGACCCTGATGGCGCAACGACTTGCACGTCGGCATGCTTGCAAAGGTCACATTACAGGTTCCCGTCGCGAGTCAGAAAGTTTTGCATAATATTTACGATATCAAAGCATATAAGTAAAGTATTTGTCTTGTACCCAGCGTCCTGTTGACTACTTTGATACTGAGTGGCGCTGTGTAAATTGTCGCCATATATTTATTTTTATATCTTCAAGCGTTTTACGAATGTACAATTAACGTACTGTATACATTGTCTGGAACAAAGTATCTATATGTATATATATTCTTTTTAAAATTAAGGTCATGCGATTGTAATTTAATTCTCACTCTCTTCCACATTCACCTTCGAGATTCAATATTCCAAAACAGGCCTAGTAACATATCAATTTGATAATGAGAAACGCTCACAGTACTCGGCTGGCGGCTGCCGGTTCGGATGATTAAGCCTAATGGCGTTCACACTCGAAATGGCAATTGGTTTACCGTCAGATTAGTTAGCTGGATTGTAACATCTCGCTGCCAAACAATCTAAATCATTACGTATGTATATTAATTGAATTTTATTACGGATCCCACAACTTTGAGGGCTCGACTCAACCTTGCTAAACTGCGGACGAAGCTTTGACGAGTGGTTTTCATTCAAGCGTTGCAAACGCTGGATAAAAGCAATTTTTTTTATTGTGAAACAGCAGACAGGCTGACGGTCCATATAATAGTAAGCTGTTACCGTCGAATATAGATATTTACGACGCCACGGATATTGATAACCCGCTACTGGAATCTGGGTGAAAGTTATTATGGCAGCATATTTAGAGGCTAGGGGTGATTGCCATCCAGACGAGCTTGGAGCCCTACCACCTATCTCGGGTTCTTTGTCGCCTTTTACATCAGACCGCCAGACGCACGGGGTATTCTTGTACCGACCCTGCACGAAGAAAGAAATTATTTCTGTTCAAATTCCAGATTTTTTTCTTGTTAGATTTTCTTGGAACGAAAAAAGTGTCACGTATAGAGTATGTGGTAATCAAGTAGTATCACGGTTCGTGACTAACTTTTTTTTATTGCTGTAGGACAGCAGACAGGCTGACGGCCTGCTTAAAATTTAGCAGTTACCGTCGCCTATGGGTGTTTGCAACGCTAGTGGCATCGCGAACACGCTGCTGTCTGATTACTAATGCCGGAACACAACACAAGGTTATTATAGCGGCATACTTAAGACCAGAGGGGGTGGCCATCCAGACGGGCTTGAGGCCCTACCACGTAGCTAGGGTGGGTTGTTTTGTCGCCTTTTACGACAGCCGACCCCGGCCGCAGAGGTTAGTATTCTTTCTGCGCCCCTGCACAAATAAAGAGAAACAGGAAAGATAATATAGGTGACGAGTTAAAATCCCATGTACTACTTAAGCAGATTTATACCCACTACCGACTGTGAAGGAAAACACCTTGAGGAAAATTACACACTAAGATCACCTATAAGATCACCTACAAGATCAGCTACAAGATTACGTGTGTGTAACCCGCCATTCCGCCTTGGAGAAGCTAGGTGAAACACTATTTTTCATTTAATCCCCTTGTGCCCGAGCACAGAAATAGGACGCTGTATGGTAAGATTCTCTTGCGCAATACCATCAAACGGATACCCTTTAATCTACTGACCATTCTTAATTTGCTTCGTCTCGTTTACACACCAGAACGTTGAAAATTCTTCCGGCATTACAAATACTTATACACCATTCTGTTATTATTAAGAGAGATATTTGAAAATGACGTTCACGGTGCCGAAATTTCTAGAAATTCTGTTTGATCACGTCATACCTTTTACTTATCTTAATGTGTTGCATGTTAACAGGTTTGGAACTCATTAGTGTCAAGGTCACCTCAGAGGAGGTTAATTGGTTTATTTTAGTATTTGATTGAGGGACGGCGGTGTATTAAAGTTTTAAATTGCTGATTAAGTTTTATAGCTTTATATATTGGGACAATTCACACAACGCCATCTAGTCCCAAACTAAGTAGCATAGCACTTATGTTAAGGGTACTTACTAGACAAGTAATATAATATATATAATTTTCTTTCGTAAATAATTAAATATTATACATAAACACCCAGACGCGAGACAGGAATCGAACCCGTGCCCTCCGCAAACGTACCAAAGTACGTTAGCCATTACGCCACGGAGCTTTAATGAAAAACTAGAATTTAGTTTCGTTTTCCGGACAGATTTTCTAAACTACCGAAAACTGTGCGAATTAGTGTAAAAAGTAGTACTAAATCCAGTTTTACATTAAACTGAACTAAATAATTATGAATTCCTATTTCCCATGAGCCGGCAACACTGAGTCCCGTCGGCTGCAACTGCGCTAAGCCGTCACTTGACGTGATAGATGACGTCATTAATGCTCCCACGTGACCCAGCCAAAATGGCCGCCTTTACAGCATATGCAACGGTGACGTCACACATGTGACTAACCTATTTAAAGGTGAATACGATGCCAAAATTTAACAAAAGCCATTTTGTAATTTGTTTATATAATATTGACTTATTAAACATCGGAACATTCATGGCATTGTCTGGAAATGTGTATTATAGGAATTTTCACAAATACACATTTGATGGACATATACCCAGACCAAAATAAACTATTTTTAATCATGGAAATATTTTGTTTTCGACCGTACCAGACCTCTTGGGTTGTCAATGGACAATATATTCAATGGACAACCGATTAAAATGTTTAGTATTATGAATTACTTCTTTTTTTCAATCAATTTTAACTGGTTAATACGATGCTCTGGAATTATTTGACGGAACTTTGAAAAATGTTCTTTCAAGCGATTCACTGTCATCGCGTCCCTAGTTATACTTATTGGCTGGACGTATACTATGGATATTTTCTACATCAAAACTTAAAGTACATAAAACAAGCGTATTTACATTTATTTATTAATAAACTGTTCTATCGTTTTACTTGTAAGACAAATAATAGATATATAAAAATGCCACGTGCAATTTTTCACATATCAAAATATAAAAAAGTAACAAATAGCTAAGCAAAAGAAACACACAATGGATATTGGGTCATCGCATTGTGTCATCTCGTATATCGGTCGTCCGTCAATGGTGAGAAGATGGATGAATTCACCCGGGGACCCCGAAGACCCCAACACCCGGTCGTTTGCATTTGTAAATGGGCTTAAAACGGGCTTGACCGAGCAATATTTTTTCGTAAGAGAGCTCGCTACTAACATTATAATATAAAAACGAATGTAACGTTGTCCGTTTGTTACTCTTAGAAATCTAATCGCAAGCAATAGCTTTTCCAATAGCTTTTTCAATTTTTAATATATCGTTATTTTATACAAAATGTTAAAGTTTGATAATCAATTTAAAATAAGATATTTTACTCGTCGCAAAAGAACGCGTTTACGTTTTCGTAGCAAAACAAATATCACTGGCGTAGCGACGTAAAATTAATATAATTACTACGAGTGAGATCGCACGAGAAGCGTAGGCACTATACATTCATACAAAATAACGAAATCATATACGTATAATACATTTCTATGTTATTCTTAACGAGATCTTGTCATTTTTCGCTGAAATTTTTGAGAGTCATAAAATAAAAATTGTATATCAGTGACACTGAATTCGCAATATTTTGTGACGTCAGGCAATGCCAACCTAGCCTCTGCTCTTACACGTCAGAATTCCTGCCGGGGGGACGGGTTCATTTTGAACCTATGTATTTATGTAATACTAGCTGACCCGGCAAACGTTGTTCTGCCATAAAAATAATAAAATGTCAAAAAATAAAAAATAAAATTTAGGGGTGGACTACCCCTAACATTTAGGGGGATGAAAAATAGATGTTGGCCGATTCTCATAGATACCGGATAAGCACAAAAAATCACTAACTCAATTTAGTTATCTGCCTACTGCCTACCCCCTAAGAACGATGGCGTGATTATTTATAGCCTATGACCATTTCTAGGTTATCATCTATCACCATACCAAATTTCATCAAAATCCGTTCAGCCGTTTAGGCGTGAAAGAGGAACAGACAGACAGACAGACAGACAGAGTTACTTTCGCATTTATAATATTAGTATGGATATGTATTTACTAACCAAATTAAACCATAAAAATATTCTATCTATTGTCTAATACCCATAACACAAGCGCTCTGCTATTATTTTGAAACTAGATGGCATTGTTTGTCAGAGACTATTTCAACACTAGACCAAAGACGTGACATGAATTGGCCCACACTTGATCGATGCACATGTAATTTCTACTGGTAAGTACTCAGCTACAAGTTCCTACTACTATCCGGGTCTCCAAAGTTGCGGATGCCACCGGGATCAACCGCTCAAATGTTTATTTTACATACAATGTTACCCTTAAATGAAAACCTAATTAATCAAGTTCCCACTTAAATAATTAAGCACTAAACCAAACTCAAACAGCGGCTGGCCCGACTTTGCTATTAATACTGTTTACTGATGCATTTAATCTATTCCCGGTGCATCTGAATATTTACATTTACCCATTGTAATTCAAAAATGTATATCAATGTGATGGATGCTTTTAGGGAAAATATTTATAGTACTTAAAATATTCCCCAACGTAGGGTGTAAAGGATCGAGATTTATAGGACTAACTTCACCTGTTGGTACTGGCTAATAACCCACGGATAATACTGCGAAAGGATTTTTGAAGATTGTCAAATTAACTTGGCCATGACTCAAATGAAATCGAAACTGGAATACATTTATCTATTTTCCTATGCCGACTCAATGAGACCGATCGCAGAAAAAGATGTCTTTAGATATCCGCTGAAGACACTGGCGTGCACTAGTTTCACCCTGGAGCACTCAACTGTAAAACCTAGGATCTAGTTATACTTATCGCAAACAGGAATAATGATATTATTTCATACTAGTTGACCCAGCAAACGTTGTTCTGTCATATTAATTTAAAAAAAAGCCTATGTCCTTCTCCAAGGTCCAATCTATGACATATATTTATAACGAAATTCATCAGAATTGGTTCAGCGGTTTAGACATGAAAACGTAACACATAGACAGAGTTATACCATTATAATATTAAGTATTATAATGGTATAATTATTACATACATTGGTATAATAATTACATACATTTATAATATTATTTATTTTGATATATTGGATCAATTTTTTACCAAATGTGCATTAGAAATAAGTTATCAATTTTTATTGTATTTATGGTTCACTATTTTGGCGATAATGGCTTACACATAAAAGATAGATATATGCTGTCCCGAGCTTTTTTGTAAGAGTATTTAAGATAAACATTTTCTGTATACATTATAAGGTATACTCTCGAAATTATATAACTCGAACAAGTTTTTGCAGCGCACGCCAGAATAGCTCGCAAATAGCAGATTTTTTCCTACTTATTTGACACATCATTATATTTTGGACAATTCACACAATATCTTTATTATAAACTAAACTAAATTATAGCCTATGTGTTATTCTGATGTATAAGCTATATTATTGTAAAGTTACATTAAAATTCATTCAGGTGTTTTTGCGTGAAAGAGTAACAAACATGCATACAAACTTTCGCGTTTATAATATTAGTGAGGATTTTATATTAAATATTATTGTGAAGTAACGTCGATATTTCTCAATATTATTCTTTTCTATGATATCGAACTATTATTGTGATAATCTCGTAAAATCTCTTCTGCCAGTTTACCTAAAATGTTCAAATAAAAAATAACACCCTTGCCCGCGTCAGCATAAACCTGGGATCATCCGATTCATAAATTTCCCTTTCCATCCAAGGGTCAAGAACATTCACCCTTTATACCCAAATAGATACAGGGCGGTGCATTAGTAAGGGACCGTTACGCTTTTTGCACGGATGCAAAGAGGTTGGCAGGTAGTGTGGGGCTGCCAGTGTCCTAAATGGTTGAGGAAACGGAAGTGGCTGGATAATGTTTATTTAGGGCCTTTATAAATATAATGCGTATTACTAGTATCCGTATTTTTTATTCGTGCAGGAGTGGAGAAAGAATACTAACCTCTGCGGCCGGGGTCGACCTGTCGTAAAGAGTGACGAAACAACCCTAGCTACGTGGTAGGGCCTCAAGCCGGTCTGGATGGCGACCACCTTTGGTCTTAAGTATGCCGCCATAATTACCTTGTGTTGTGTTCCGCCATTAGTAATTAAAGTTTCTGTACCCTTATGGGACAGCAGCGTGTTTGCGATGACACTGGCGTTGCAAACACCCATAGGCGACGGTAACTGCTAAATTCTAAGCGGGCCGTCAGCCTGTCTGCTGACTTACAGCAATAAAAAAATCGTAGCTGTAGACTGATATTAATTTTTAATAAAAATATTATTAATATGGAAAAACTGTGTGAGAAGTTCACTGTACCCGGTACCGCTTTGAAAGGAGCACATACTTTTGGTGTAATATACGGTTTATGTTTAAAATGTATGTCTTTGTTAAGTTTAAAATTGATCGTTTTCACTCGATAGTCTATAGTAATTGTTTGAATATGCCAGTAGTCCATCCATGAAAGGAAGTAAGTTTAATCATAAAATTAAATTTATTACAACCCTCAGCCATAAAGAAATAACTATATTGGTCTTGGTAGGTTGTTTAATTGGGCATTTACCCTTCATACGCAAAAAGCCGTGAAATATTGCTTACGTCACGAGGCAAACGATATCTCGGGACCGGAGGGCTCTCAATTGCGGTGGAATCATATCGCGTATGAAATAAATCAGCTGTTCGTAGGGTGCCGCGGGAGACGGATTGCGTTACTCTCCCGATTTGTGAAGTTATTTGCATTCCGGTGTAATGTAAAATGGCCGCCAACGCGCGACTCGCTTTGACGTGACGTTGACAGGTGACCTCGTTAATTTAAAAACATTATTGTGAATGGTTTGCATGCACCATTTAACCACGTATGTATACTGGAAATAACTTTAATCATTTAACCACTTTAATATCTTAGTTACCTCCCGTTATATTTTTAATATTTGCTATTTTAAACCTATCATTTTTATCAGCGCTTTAATTATTAAATAAATGTCATTATTCAAAGGTTATAAAAATTATAATTTTTATCAATTAGTGTTAAAAATATTATGCTCTTTTAACTATTGATATCTTTAAAATCGGTTTTTTTTATTTTTTGTTTGTTAGTCATGCCTGAATTCGCGTAATCGCTTTTTGAAGGCTTTTGTCATTTAGGAACCTTTGGGTGGTCTCGATAAGTTAAAACCATATCTAGCCTTGAATAGAATCGCCCTGACTTTGTATTTGTCACTCGCGACTCTCCGCCATCTTGAATCTGTAGTGCACAATAACTGAAAGAAATATCATCACTAAACGTATGCTTACTGGAAATAACTTTAGTGCTACTAAAGCAGAAAACTAATATGTTTTTGTAAGAATTTTTTTTTATTATGAAAGATAACGGTAGTAACTCACTATTAGGTGGGTCGTTTGCTTGTCTGCTGAAGTACAGCTTTAAAAATATAAAACTTTATCATCATCACATCACATGATCAACTTTAGATTCTAACTGCTTCCTCGCCAGTTCATATGATTTTCAGCGATAAAACAATCCGGACTTACACTATCTTCACTATCACGTTTATGAATTTTTTTTTCTTCACTTTTTCAATTTATTCTTACTTAACGTTTACCTTCGGTCTTAATTGAATGATTACAATTCAACGTGAGGTAAAGTTATGCTTTCAAAAACATTTTACAAAATTATAGTAGGGTGTGAAAGTTATGTTAAAAAAATAACTTTTTTCATCAGTCAACCCCATCGTGAGGTCGTTTTAAGAAACGTCCATCACAGGGTGTAATTTGGATGCATGCGAAATCTCTCTGCGATGGTAGCCGGTCATCAATCTCTATCAGGCCTCACCATAAAATACTAGAGCGCAGAAGTAAGAAGAGCGTAAGTTTACTTATTTTACGCTACCGAGCAACGCACACTCGAAATGTGAATATATAAATGTAGAATTTCAAGAAATAAAAATTGCACTAAAATTTTATTTACATTTTAATTTATTAAGTAATTTCATAATGAACTCCAAAGTACGTAACGTAAAAATGCGTATTCCATGCTCCTTAACTATGAAAATAAAAATGATCATATATATAATAATTTAGTTATATACCGCCACTGATATAAATATGTTTTTTGCGTAAGCTAGAATTGACAGTCCTCGGACGACCGCCGAGCGTAGGTCCCAAAAAGAAGAACATATATGACATTGATTTGTGTATTTTCTATATGTTTGTGGCCAGAACAGGAATATGACCGTTTCCGGCCACGTGCCATGTGGTTATTCCGCCAAGAGTTAGGATTCTGTGTATTACAGAATGATTAAAAAATTATACTACATTAATTTTTATTTATTCTTTATTTCAGACTAGCTGTGCCCGCGACTCCGTCCGCGTGGAGTAGTGACTTTAGGCAGCATTTTTTGGATATATGAGGTCAAATTAAATTGGAAATTAAACCTACTAAGTCCAGCCTAAGCTGAACTCTATTTCATATGATTGATGATATAAATCTGAGGTCAACTTAAATTGGTATAGAACATTTCCGAAACATCATTTTTAACAAAAACTATTTTTTTTTTTCTAAAATAAAAATAGCCTAAGTTACTCCTTGGTACATCAGCTATCTGCCAGTGAAAGTCTCGTCAAAATGGGTGCAGCCATTTCAGAGATTAGCCGGAACAAACAGACAGACAGACAGACAAAAATTTTAAAAAATGTTGTTTT
Organism: Malacosoma neustria; assembly: GCA_963693495.1. Taxonomy (NCBI): domain Eukaryota; kingdom Metazoa; phylum Arthropoda; class Insecta; order Lepidoptera; family Lasiocampidae; genus Malacosoma; species Malacosoma neustria. Next base: position 2,316,982 of record OY856372.1, read on the forward strand.
GGTATATTTACCGTGTATACGTCCGAATGCACTTAGTAAAAAGCGGTTATTTTAATATTACAAACAGACCCTCCAATTTTATTTATTTGTATAGATTACAAAGCTGTAGAAGGGCCTTTTATAAAAGGTATTTTTAAAGGACTGAACTTTTTTTATCGACATACTCATATTTTCTCGCTTTACGTGGTATTGTGCAGGGGTGGAGTAAGAATACTAACCCCTGCGGCCGGGGTCGGCCTGTCGTAAAAGGCGATAAAACAACCCACCCCAACTACGTGGTAGGACTCCAAGCGCGGCTGAATGGCAACCATCCTTGGTTATAACCTTGTGTTGTGTTCCGACATAAGTGACCCAGGTTCCTGTACCCCTATGGGACAGCAGCGTGTTCGCGGTGCTCCTAGCATCGTAAACATCTATAGGCGACGGTAACTGCTTACTGTTTAGTGGGCCGCCAGTCTATCTGCTGATCTCTGGCAGTATATCAATATATAACTCACAAGTTTATTAGGCTTTTCCTCCTTTAGAAGAAATGGAAAATTAAATTAATAATTCAAAACCGATGGTAGACGTAGTATATAACTTCGTCTATATCGCTGTTGAATTGGCATAATTTTAAAAGAAATCTACGAAATAGGTACATTTATATTGAATTTAAATTCAACCAAAACGCTCCTTTCACCGTGGGGAAGAAACGCCCTGCCGTGGATGGTTGAAAATGTAAACTTTCGACAAAAGTTAAGAAATAAAGGCGAATGAAAGTGCATTACAGTAACAGGGGTTGTCGATTGTATGAGAACTCCCGGGAGATGTCGCCTTTGTCGGCTCTTGGATTGTTAGAAGTTCTCTATCTTTGCGATGTGATTTTATTGCTAATTGGGGACATTTCGAATTGATGATTATTGATTGGACTTGTCTAACTTCTCGCTTTAAATTTGTAAGCAATTTAAGCATTCTGTCAAGTTATGTGAATCTTTTAAGTTTATTATCGAGCTGATAGGAATTTAAATTTTAAATTACTAAATTTATTGTCCCAATATACGGCGGTGCTTTTAAACAAAAATGCACTCAAAGCAAGGAATTAACCCCTGCGACCAGGGTCAGCCTGTCGTAAAAGGCCAAAAAACAATCCTAGCTACGTGGTAGGACTTTAAGTTCATCTGGAAGACAACCTTGGTCTATAAGTATGCCACCATTATAAACTTGTGTTCTAGCATCAGTGAGCTAGGTTCCAGTACCCTTATGCGGACAGCAGCGTGTTCGCGGTGCCCCTAGCGTCATAAGCATCCATAGGCGACGGTAACTGATTTCTATTTACTGGGCCGTCGGCCTATCTGCTAATCATCAGTAGTAAAAAAAATTGTCTAGAGGCACCGACGATGATATGCGCGTACTAGTCTTCGCTAATACTCATCATCATAATTCGAAATGAAAGGTTCGCATGAAGATCGTACTGCACGCCATTTCCCATTTGGCATTTGTAATATAAAAATGTCTTGACATCTTTTAACCTATATATTTTAAATTACTTTGAACAATAAGACCCGACGCAGACCCCAGCACTCCGACGATCCCCCGAAGACAATTAAACAACTATCTAACCCTATTTATCTCGCAGGGCCGTTTTGTTTGTTTCTATTATATGGAATTAATGCCGGCGACGCTCGGATTGTAAATTCTATCAGACATGTGACGTATGATCTTAGTGGGATACAACATTAGGTTTAATTTATACTTTGTGTTAAATAATTTAAAGAATAAAAGACTTTTTAATTAATTACTGCCTTTAACGTTCCTTGACGTCGTAAAGGATGATATGCGAGCCAATGGGCTCACTACCAGGGATGCTGAAGACCGTGCAAAGTGGAGAAGAAAAAGTCGGAAAGCGGACCCCGGGCGCCGAAGCGAGAGTTAGTTTGGGCTGCAACCGGGATTCAACGCAAAGATTATGATGATTTAACGTTCCCACTATCTGTTTCAGACTTACTCCATGGGGAACAGACAGTCTATTCACAAAAATTACTTATTATTTATCTTTGATATGAATATACTGATATTCTCTTTCAAAGATTTTCCAGGTTCAATTTTATTTGTTTTACAATACTTATAATATTGGCATAATTTAGTTAGTTAATAGTATCTTAGATGGTTAAAAAATACTAATGTTATTGTTATATAAACTAATATACGAATGAGTGATTTTTTTACTATAATAATAATAGCAAACTTCTAAAATTATCGTCTTTTAGATAGACAAAAAAATTTCATTCGGGAATTTCATACCACAGCAATATAGAACTAACTAAAATAATTTAATAAATCGAGAAACTTAACAGTTTCGATTTGTTCCGCTGCCGCGACTAATCATTTGCACGCACCCTCTATTCGGATTTTTCCGCACCCTCTTTCATTTCTTTTTTTAACCAAAACAAGGAATTTCTCAATTTCACTGCCCCAATCCCTACACCTACAAATCGGTAACCTGATGACACGTGAAGACGGGGCACCGCGTAGAGCCGTCACCTTCAATACATCAACTGTACAAGAACGCATTCTTACATAGAAAGCATTATTAAATTACTACAATTTAAGGAAATCAGAAATCGAAAATTAAGTTCTTCTCACTTAATTTTGAAGAACAAAAGATAGTTCCTACTTTATTTTAAATTACATATAATTTTTAATAGAATTTTTTAATTAATAATCTTAAGAGATTTAATGAAATCAAAAGGAAATTCGGGTCGTAATAAAAAAACTATTTATCACATTGATAGCACAATAACAAAATATTACGTCCCAGTAATCATAAATTTGTTTTTATATAAAATTTAAAATGATCGATTATTACTTGAGCGAAATCTAAGCTAATTAAATTGATCCCATTTGCAGTTTGAACTTAGCGGTGTCTCTGTTGTATGAAACACCATTCAAACAAACAAACGGCAAACCAACAACGGTCTAACTATTTTTCATGCACGAGAAAACCTACAATTGCTAGTTTTGACCAATATAATAATACGTGTTACTTACAATTAGACCCGGGAAAAAAACAACGGAAATTAATCTACATCGAGAATGGATTAATAAAGACCATTTAACTTTATTACTCGATAATCAAACTCAAATAGAAATAGTAAGGTAAGATCACATGCTTTAGTATTTATAAATATATTCTATAGATGGCATTGACAGACTCAAATTAAGCGCACACAGATCGTATACTTGATAATAGTCTAAAGTGCAAAGTTAGAGCTCGTTAGAGGACAGCAGGTTCTCATTAGTGCATAGATAAAAAAGCAGACGGCTCCGGTGGCCGTTTGTTCTCTGTGAAGCCAACATTTACTACTACAGTTAGTGTGCAATCTATTATTTATTTGTTTGCAATTACTTTGAACTATCAGAATATGTTTTAAGTTATTATCATAAGATAATGAAGGTAGTTTTAAATTTAATCTTAAAAACGTTTAATTAAGATACCTCTAAACAAACTCATCATCGATCAGCGACCATTTATAAAAATAAATATTTTATATAGATTCTTTGTGTGGTCAATGAAGCAAAACAATTACTTTCGTTCCTATATCACACATTGTCACGTGGGTAAGCTAATATTTTCTCTAGTATTATATTTATTATACTGACTACCATGCCTTTGGTACGTCGAACGCCTACTAGTGTTGCGGTTTGATTCCCGTACCGAATCTGGTTGTTTATGTATAATATTTATTTGCTTACAGAAGAAAATGCTATAAGTTATTTTCTAATATCTAAAGTAAACAGTAAAGCGCTTGTATCAACCACTCTTCTATTGGGACTAGAGGGCGGCGTGTAAATTTTTCATAAGTATACTTATTTATATGCAGCCTAGATAAACATGATTTTAATAAATTGTGTGCCATTGAAGATAAGATAAAATAGTTAGAGATTTATGAGAAGGCAAAGCAATTGCCGAATGCAATAGATCGTCCAAAACAGAAGCTAATAGTCAAAACAGCATAAAACAAGGGCCATCTATAACACTATCTCGCCGTACACATTTCTTTGTCTAAAGGCATTAAATTAATTACGGCCGTTCGCCGAGCCGACTCCGTATTTATTAGGCTCGTTATCATTCATTGAATCTTTCGATAGGAATCCGTAAATTGGGAGTGTGGAGTGATAGATACTACACTTTCACGAAGATTGGGCGAGCAAATTAGGAGCGCGGAAGAATGCATTCGGTTTCGGTGAGTGATGGCTGGATTCCGTGAGGGCGGTAAGATTTTCGGCTTAACATTTCATGAAATGTAAGTAGACCTTCGAGAAAGCTTAGTTGGATTATTATAATACTTGAGACGGTTATATTTGTACTGTATTATTTTCACCGTGCAGGGCTGGAGTAATAATACTGATCCCTGCGACTGGCGGCAACCTGTTGTATAAAGCCACAAAACCCCATGTCCGTCTGGATGTCAACCACCCGTGGTCTTATAATATATTCGCCATAATAACGCTGTGTTAAGTTTGGTATAAGGGACCCAGGTGGCAGACACCACGCATGTTAGCGTCGGTAACTGCTTACTATAAAGTGGGCCGTATACCTGTCTGCTGTTCCACAGCATCAACTAACACACTGCTGTCCACATGTGGGAACCGGAACCTCGGTCATTTATCCCGGAACACAACGCAAGGCATCGAGACGGGCATGCAGCCTTACCACCTAGCTATGGTTATTTCCCCGCCTTTTTACTACAGACTGTCCCCAGACCACAGTGCTGACCCCTGCTATTCTTACTTCACGCCAGAAATAGGGAAAATACAGAATCTGCATAATAATAGACACGTTTTACGTTTTCATGTACTCGTATAATAAATGTAGACCAGGTTTCCACAAAACACCACTTTATAAAAAGAACTTACATTTAAGTTACAGCGTCAAGTTTTTGTATCACATGACCCGTCACACGCTACCTGCATTATTCATATTTCCGCAACCAACGCAAGAATAGAAAATAGTCTTGTCTATTCCCTGCCACGGAAGTTGCTTGCCATAGACTATAAAAACAGTCTAGGGCTACTACTTAAATCTTAAAATCAGTGCAACATAAATTAGTGGACAGCTCGCGTGAGGACTTGCTGTCGTCTTATCGGTATCCGGAACCTTCCCTTACCATAAACTAAACAAAAACATACCTAAAGTTAAAGGTTGTAAAGTCGACATTTAAATAGCAAATCAATTGAATTTCTAAAGAAAAATTACAATTTGAATTTTATCAACGTAAGTTAAAGTTGATTTTCGTTTAAAATTGAAGTACCGATGTCAGTAAATAGGCAATGTTACTTGTAAGTCAACATAAATACAGCTAAGAGTCTTTTAACACAGACGTGACTTGGTTTGATGGATTTTGAACTGTAGTCCAGTGTAAGAGAGATGACTTGTGTTGGGTTGAAAGGGTAGTGAATGAAAGTCCGCATTTAGGTAGTGATATGGCCCGAGTTCCTTTGTCTGCTAATCTTATCAGAGCAGCGTGGCCTCGTCTTGACATGATACATCGGTGGCGTACGGCATTTACATTTGTGGACGGTTGTTGAAACGGCTATTTGCGGACAGTTTATTCGTTTAATCACGTTACATATTAACTGTTTATCTAAGATTCTATACTATTATCATTTTAATAATAATAATACATTATATTACGGTAAATGGCTTCCATTGATGTCGCGCTTTTGCATTACAAATGCCGACTACAATAAACATCAGTGGCCGCCATCTTGTATACTCACTTCTATTCAATATTCTACACTCCGTATTTTGTCTAGAAAATATAACAACGTATAGCGTCTGCTACATATACTATAAATTCGTTTACGTATTTTCAATATAAAATCGAATGCTAAAATTAAAATATTGAACATTAAACAATATTCGTTGGCTAATAGTGGAACCTTTTTTACAAACATACATTGGGAATGGGAAGCCAGTTCAATAATTTACTAAATTAATCTCAGATAAACAGCAAAATCAAAAAATTTGTACTAAACACGAGGAATACCAATTGTACTTATTTGTTTTATATTTTTGAGTTCAAAGTTATTATTCAAAATTGCGGTTCCAAGCACAATAATGTTTCTACTTTTATATATATAAACAACATGAATTTTAAGAAAACATATCGAGAACAAGGTTAATGAAATCGCATGTAAATCTATATTATTCTACCGATTATACAACATAAATTAAGGAGTTCACGTATTAAGGAGTACATGATACGCAGTAGTGCGTAAAGTAGGATTTAATCAAACACGACACGTGTCTATTTAACTGCGTTTGATCAGCCATTTACAAATATACGCCAAATGGTAAGCGCGCAAGTTAATCAATCAATATTAATAGAACCCAAGCATGGATTTACACTGATAACAGATATGTATTGTACACATAGTTCGAATGCCATTTCTGCCAAAAGTTATGTTGGAATATTTTTACTATTCATAAACTATGACGCTTGTTTTCGTCTAATATTATATATTTTTTAAAGAGGTTTATATAAAAATATACTAATATTTCTTTTTTGCACAAATCCATTCACGCAAACACAAACCCACGTGCGCAACCCCTACAAACACACAGACACATACGCATGCACGTGCGCACAATCACCCAAATATTTTGTTTTTAGTAGCTATCCTTATGTCAACGGAAAGAAAGAGTTCCATAGGACGGGCTTCTGCTCAATTTGGACTCTTGCTCCATCTACTTCAATGAGCTACTGACAGTACATTTATAATATAATTTCTACCTATTGCATTTTTATATGTACGCGTTTTCAATGTTGGTTGTTCAGTTTAATCTAACCGTACTCGACTTAAATGAATGTAATATTTGCAAATGTGGTATAATTTACGCATACCTCAATCTTTTTCCGTAAACGTGTCACGACGCGAAACATTAATCTTATTAAAATCACCATAAACACATACACAGCAGGTCGAACTCGAAAAGCGTTCAAAAAGTCATTTTTCCCTGTCACATTGACGGTATTGAGCGCCGCGCCGATAACGCGTTGGGACCCGTCGGACCGTGAGCGTGGGCCATCGATTAAAATGTACGCTTAGCGCCATTACGCACGTACACTTGTACTTAGATAGCTGCCATTCACCATTTCACTAATGTCTTCGCATTTTTCGACATTTAAGAAACGAAAAATAAATTCAATAAATACGTATTTTAAATATTCATCAGCAGGTGACTCTCTTTTACCACATTTAGTTTAGTGGATGACTCCACTCCTCTCAATTGCAACGTTTTTTTTTTATTGCTGTGGAACAGCATATAGACCTATACATGTTTACAACGTCAGGGACACCGCTAACACGCTGCCGTCTGCCTAGAGTAATTGGAAGCTGAATTAATTATACTAAAATACAACACAAGGCATATTTAGTGACAAGTGATGATTGTCATCCAGATGGACTTGTCTACCACCTAGATAGGGTTGTTTTGTCACCTTTTACGACAGGCCCCAGTCGCAAGGGTCGCCCTTACTCCGGCCCTGCACGGAGAAATTAAATACATATGTCGTGTCTTCATACCATTTTTTTTACTTCGGGCAGTGTAAATAATCAATAAAACATTTACTATTTTCCATTTAAAATTTGACATTATAAAATAATTGACAACCTCGGTGGTGTAACGGATAACGCACTTCGGTACACTTGCGGAGATCACGGGTTCGATTCCCGTCTCGCGTCTGGGTGTTTATGTATAATGTGTATTTATTTACAAAAAAAAAGTATATAAGTAGTATATCAGTTGTCTAGGGCCCATAACACAAGTACTACTTAGTTTGGGACTAGATGACGTTGTGTGAATTGTCACAAAATATTTATTTATTTTATTTATTATTATAATTAACATTCCTCTCTTTCAATGGTTTCATCATGATTGATTTCAAATTAAAATTTCGGAGTCTTACGAGAACCGATATATGAGACCGAATCTATTTTTACCATAGATATTAGATATAGAATACTATATCTATGATTACTGACTGTATTCTATATCTATGATTTTTACAGAGTTAGCGCGCCACCTGTGATTTGCTCATTGTTCTTCTTCCTGTAAACATAAGATAACGTAGGTATGAATGAACTTGGTTTGGAAAGGTGCAACTATTGGTTTTTTCATCTCAAAAACTGAATACTTACTTAATTGTCCTTCATTTACTAGTACAGTCATTTTATGAATATACGAGGTAGACCCTATTTCTATATCTAACCATCAAGACACGCCAGTTTGTACAGGAGTTATGCATATTCCATAGGATACTTAATATGTCACATTCCATACAAATATCATCGTTCCGTAACAGATGGAGATATGCTAAAACGCCAGACTTAATAATAAAAAACAAGGTCCGCGTCGCTTCGTTCCATATTTATACACAGGAGAACACTGTGATTTATAGGAGGTGAACAATAGGAAAACTTGGTCCAGCATGGTCCCAGCTTCGTTTTAATTAGTGGCCATTCATCTTTGAACAATCGAGTCGACGAATCCATTATCGACAACTTTTCGATAGTAGAAAGAGTTTATTGGAAGTTTCGAGAAATCCGACCTTTTGTGACGTTCTCGAATCCTCGGGTCTCTTTTGATATCGGAGACAAGCCATTGTTACATTTAGTTCTAAAATTATGTTCCAGTACAGTTTTACAAAGGCTCTACCGGCTAGTGGCTAATTTGGGGTAATCTTATGTTTATATTTTGATACAAGCTATAAACAGTTATTACGGCTAAGGGTACTTATATATTTTTCTCACTACATGAGAAAGATACGCGATACAGGCTCGGGCTAGTTTAAGTGACAATAATTCACAGCTGATTATGTTGTACGTACGAACACATATTCACTATTTGTATATTAATATGTAAATAATATTAAAAAATAACAGCACATAGCGTCCCACAGCTGGGCTCGAGCCTCCCCCTAGCGGGAACAGACAGTATACCCACCATGCTTATCTAAAGCGGATTGGCGGGTTACACATACCAGTCGGTAAGCAGGATTTCTCACGAACCGTACTTATGTAAACCGTACGTAATTATGCTATAACTATACTACCGGCACGCTATGATGGCCGTTTTGACGTTTGTCCACTCATGAAGTTTCGTATTAATTAGTAATTACATTTGAAGGAGCAAATTGCTGTTCTTTATTGTCAATATTGACGTGCAGTTCGTCACAATAAATAACAGCAATTTGCTCCTTCAAATGTAATTACTGATTAATACGAAACTTCATGAGTGGACAAACGTCAAAACGGCCATCATAGCGTGCCGGTAGAGTAGGCGATAAAAGCTGCTTAAACGGTGTATGCCCTGTGGGATCCAAACCGGGGACCTTTAGTCTCCGACTGTATTACCACTGAGATACCATGTAACAAAAAATCATATTACTTACATCTGAATTTATTATTAAATCAAACAAATCAAAATATGAAATATCATATCACGGTATTTTATTGGAAAATAAATATAATCAAAATACATATTTACGTAACGTATACGGTATAATGGAAGTAAACAAATGTAAAAAATTATAATTTCTAGAACACGATGTATGTACTCGTACATATGTGTGATATATACAGTATGATGAAACCCAAAAAATGTGTTTTAACCAATAACTGCCAAATTTATCTGTTATTAAATTAATATTGCATAGTAAACACCTTACTCGTCACAGATCCTTAAGGTGTTTTTTAAACTAGCTTGAAGATAGAAATGGAAAGAAAATGTCAATAACTGATCTGATAACTGAATGTAGCTCATATCAAAATAAGTACAAAATTCTATTTTTTTAGTCTTTTTGCACAGGATAAGAAAACTCCGAAAAGATGAATGCGAAAAATTGGCCATAAGTGTGATTACGACGACATATATATAGTTATTTATTTATTTCATTAATTTATTTTTAAATTACGGGTAATAAACAAATGGTTTTATGAATATTCTTACAACACAAAATTTTTGGTATCCAATTTTATTATTCAATGTGGTGATCACATTTCACATAATACATAATCCCTATATTTTGCGAAAGCAAAATATTTTTCCTATCCATATTTTCATAAGTCGCCGATATTATTATTTTCATAACGTTGCCGAATATTCATATCCGTTCGAATATCCCATCACTAATAACTTAAACGAATTTTGATACATTTTTATCCGATACAATAATAACATAGTTCAATTATGTCTTCAAGATAGATCTTCAAGCTAGACCTTTAAATAGATTTAAACAATTCATCCCTATCAGTAAAGTATATTATACGTATCGTAGACGAAGATTACCTTTAATGATAATGCTTGGTTAACCAGTTTCCTGCAAGACCGTTTTTATTTGAATGATAATGTTGCCAAAAATAAAATTATGTATTTACATATAATTTTATTATTGCCATCATTATATTCTCAATCTGAATAATGTAATATAAATAATTTTATTATGTACCTATATTAAGAATATATTAATTTAGACCTATATTGAATAAATATTTTGATTGATTAATATTTAATGTTCCTGGGAAACGGCCTATTGTTATTCAATGAAATGTAGAACTATGTAACTGAGAGTTATTTTTAACCGGCGAAAAAAACGGAGGAGGTTCTCAAGTCGACGCGTATATATTTTTTTATTTTTTTATGTATGACCACGCATAACTTATTACAGAGAGATCCGATTTAAAAAAAATAATTGGAAAAAAATTCCAACCCTAAGGATACGAAAATAGAGAATTATTGATTGTTCACTCACAGATTATATCTATGACCACGCATAACTTTTGACAGAATTGATTTATTTAAGTATGTAGTAATTAGTAGATTACAGCCACAAAAAATTATAAAAGAAAAATTTTTAACAAAAAAGTTAATACGCCGAAAAAACTGAAAAGCAAAAAATAATAAACATTTTTATTAACCTTAATAACTAATTTCTTAAACTAATGTAAGTATACCTAAGTAATTTTGAGTCGGCGCCAGTGCCCTCACGTATGTGCCCGTTCGGGCACTTAATTTCAATATAAATAGCTATAACACATGTATTGTTTTAAAAATTTCAATTTAAATTAAACGAACAATCTTCTTTTCTTGGTCGAATTCTTCATTACTGAAGGTCGTGTCTTTGAAAATCAACCGTGGCCTGTCTCGTAAGGTGTTTCCACTTCATCCGGTCCTCAGCTTCTCGAATAGCGGTTGCTACTGGGAGTCCAGTGAGCGCGATTACGTGGTCACACCAGCGGCTAGGTAATCGGCCATGGGGTCGCTTTTATTCCACCTTGTCCGTCACGATCAGCTTATCAAGGTTATTTGGCTGTCGTTGAGCAATCTGACCAAAGTACTCAATAATCTTCCGACAACAGATTGTTGAGAGCCTGACGTTAATGCCAAGCTGGTCCAGAATAGATTTATTTGTTCTTTTGGCCGTCCAGGGTACGCGGAGCATTCGTCTCCAACACCACATTTCGAATACATATATTTGACGCGCTCTGATGCCCTAATTAAGGATTGACAAAAGCGGAACCTTATACCATTTGCTTAAGATTATTGGAAGATCACGGGGCTAAGTTTTACTAGGGCAGATATCTCTGAAGCGTTTTTCTCTTTTATTGTATACTAGCAGCCCGTCCCAGCTTCGCATGGGTATTTAACAAAAAATTAAAAATTAAACCTCTCTTGACGGGTTCCCCCGGCCCGGGGGGACCGAGGGATATAAGGGACTCCGGAAAAGATGTTCGACCATCCGACAACCACTAAAAAACCCCGCTGTTCTCCTATCGCCTACGCCCGGGCCCACGGATATATGGCCTGCCGATCTCGTGGCCCGGGCCGGCGTCGGCCCACGCTTTGTCTTAAAGCGGGCCCCTTCTAAAGTGCTGGCGCCAGGGGGTCAGGGTTTCGTCCCCCCGGCACTCTCTTGTAACAACTCTAGGAGTTGAGGGGGCTGCGGAACAGCACGCGGCCTTCTCCCTCGCGGCAATAGTGCGGGTGGCGGATCCTCCCCCGAGGGGCCGCCCGCGGCCGCTTTCTACGGCGGCCGGAGATCGTTGCCGGCCCTCCGGCGCCGACGACGCGGCCTACGTTGGCGGGAGGGGAGTGCGGTGGCGGACTCCCGCTCCCGTTCCGCCGCCTCCCTTGCAGACACTACTGCCTCGCAAAAGGAGGCGACGGCCGTCCATCCAGGATCGCCCCCGACCATGGACAGAACCAGGGCCGGGAGCGACAGGTCCACGGCCAATTCCGGACGGGACTGGCATCCCCGTCGCGTGCTAGTCAGGCGTGGGTACGACTACCAGACGACACTCCAGAAAAAGCAGAGTCGCCTGACGTCGTAGCCGGCCCAGCAAGACCAACCGACAGCGAGGATGCAATTCCCGCCCCGGGAACACTCTCTGTGCAGGCGCAGTCGAAATAGGCATGGTTTCGACTACCAAATCAGGTTCCAGGGTAGGACCGGGGACCCCAATCAGTATTCGCAACCATTCCACCGGGGACCACGCCACGAACAGAGCTAAGTTGGAAAGGATGTAAGAGGTAGACGGAAAGAAAGGTAGGACTCTGTCGCCTCGAACGGAGAGGGGAGTGAAGCGACGGATGCTCGGGCACCTCGGGTACGCACACCCGTGCACTCCTCGGACAGAGGAGCGCCCCTGAGGGCAAACCCTTCTATTTGCTTCAGGTTACTAAAAAAATAAAATTATAAAGAAAGTTTGAATATTATTATTTTTATGAGCTTTTATTTTAATGATTTTTTTTGTTATTACTTTTTATTTATTTCTCGTTATTTTTTAAGTATTCTAATTTTTGTAAAAACCCCAGTGACGCACGCCTACATTGCATAAGGTGCTGCCTAGCTAGTCGAACAGGGTGAGCGGCTACCACGCAACATTTTTCTAAGACTTACATTTTTAAACTCGTGATATCTTTCGAATGGAATATCCGAATTGAATAATTCAAAAAGTTATATTAAGGTATTGAAACAGTTTTGAATATGAAGTAATTTATTTTGATAAGGATTAATACCAAGATCCAAATAAAGAGCCTTTTCTAGGGGCGGCATTTCAATTAAAATTTTAAAATAAAAGAACACTTATTGTGGCATAACTATAATAGTTAGACATATGCTGTCGCGACATTTTTTGTAAATAATGATGTGTTCTGCAAAGTTGTAGTAAATTATTTTATTCTATCATCAATAGTTTTCGCAACGCACGCGATTTAAATAATATTTTAGGTAATTTTTTTACACTTTGGGTTACATTATTGGAGTTTTAGTAAGGATCCCTAATTTTTTTGAAAATATAATATAGCCTATGTCACCCGGGGATAGTGTAGCTTCCCAACAATGAAAGAATTTTTTAAATCGGGTCAGTAGTTTCGGAGCCTATTCAAAGCAAACAAACAAACAAACAAACAAACAATCAAATCTTTCCTCTTTATAATAGTAGTATAGATATATATAGGTAATTTCCACGTACTAATGATGTAGGAAAGTATTAATCCGCCTTGAACAAACGTGACAAGTACACCGTCTGTTCCCTATAGGGGTCATCTGACCCTAGCACTTCCTAGTCCTAGGCTGAATTGACATTATGGTCTGTTACTATTTTTTTTTTTTGTTATTCTCGTAAATTTTTCGACTCAACATATTGATATCACAAGTAAATGGATCTATTTTTATATATCCAATTTATACCCACCTTCTACCTACCCATGTACGAAGATTAAGGGTTACCCGAATTGCTTTGGGGATGTTCACGTAACGACTTTAAGATAGTAGGCACGTGTTCAAGTAGTATCTCTTTGCCAGTTATATCGCATAAGTCGAAAACAGATTATAGGACGCGTCCGCAAACCGCGACTACTACATCTAGTTATGGCTGTTCTCCCCATCCGATAATTAGTTGGTGGTATTAATTTTAACTGTTTTGTGCTTCATTAAATATTCTGTGGTAATAATTGAAATATCTTTTTTAACTTGATAAAGATATGGATATAAAGCTTTTTTCAAAACGGTCTATATTTTAAGTAATTGAATTGACCTTTAACGGTGGACGAAGTCAGTAAAGCCCAATTTAAAGATCACGAGTTCTAGAACTTGTGGCCAAACATCGTAAGAGGCCGCTCTTTTTCTAATGACTAATTATAACATAGCCTGTGTGATCATCCTAACAAATCACCACGGGTAAGACAGAGGCCTGAGTCCATATGTATAACTAATACATTTTGGTTTAAAGCTTCATTAATTTCTTAAAAAATATAACTTGAAAACAACAATAATTTATAAATCGAATGATCATCTTTACACACAAAAGGGTAATACGCTACGATATTATCATTAAAATTTGCATGATGGCCGCTATCCTAACAAAGAGCTTGAAATTGTTTATTTCTAGCTATCGGTAACCAACCGAGTGTATCTTGAGCCGGTTCACTTATTGGTTGATAAAGGGAGCTCGTTTCGGCTCATTTGTGGTCGGATCCGACGTGATTTCTTATCGGGGCCAACGTTCCGTGCAATGGCAGCGCCGCCCTGTTATTTCGCTACTTTAAACTAATTTAAAATAAACTTATTGTTTAAAGAGATATAGATATCTGTTTAATGAGAAATACATACTACATTTCTGGATTAAGATTTTATAAAAATAATAATAGATACTGGCCTCGTATTTCCGTCTAAGATTTATTTACTTGGGATAAATGGATTAATAATTTATATGCAATTATTAGAAGCATCACGGTTTATTTATCTATTCATTTTTTACACTTCTTGTCACCAAAATAGTAAGGTCAATACCATTAGATGTCGTAAAGTTCTTACATGTGACAACACTCAGGAGCCAGGACTTTGAATAAAAAGTTTTAAATTAGATAACCTTATGCTAGAGTATCGTCCGTTGCTGGGTGCAAAGCTGACTTAGGCCTCAAGATCTTGGTGGAATCCCTTGCACCCTAATCACTTTATTAACTGACGTGCAAAGTCGAAGATAGCCTAGTGGTACCTGACTACATCAACTTAGTAGTCTCGGGTTGGAATCCCACGGTGACCTGCACACCTTTGATTTCTCGTCTATTGTACATAAGCCACGAACCAACGGTGAAGGCATACATCGTGCGAAAACCTGTGCACAAAGATGACTAACCCGTATAATCCGCCAAACCGGCCAGCGGGTACACTATCCTTATCTTCTAAGGGGGAGGGCTGGGGCCAGCAGTGGGACCCCATGGGTTGTTATTATAATATATTATGTTTTAACGAAAATAAAACCCTCTCTTCATTCTTGCTTTATCATAAGATCGATGTAGAATAACATATTTACATCCGAATATAAAACGTTTTTGCATATTCCGCCATCAGCAAAAACAAAATTATTAACATATTTCCCCGTACGTATGTTTTCCAATGACGTTAAATCCTTTATCGGAAAAACAAGGAACAAAAGATCATACGCCAGATGGTTCATAAATATATAATATAAAAATAAATGGGCCGGAATATGGATAGTATTGGATAGAGGTTCTATCAGATTGTTATCCGGCTTTATGTATAGTGGGAATCTCTATAATATTATGGATTATAAAAACCAGATAGATGTGTATATGAAAATATGTCATACAAGCAAAAAAATCTTATTACTTATTTTTCACCTCATAATATTAACTCCATCGTATAACATATCTGTATAATAATAAATTATTTTTGTATTATAATCAAAATAGATGCTTATGATAGTTTCCGATTTACCCTACCAGGAATCGAACTCTGAACTTTGACCTTGATCGACTTGAAAACAGATGACATAAATGATGATATTCACCATTTTGATTTTCTGACAATGACAACGCGCCGGATATATGACCTCACCGACAATAACTCCTTTACACACATCCACGGCATTACCTCCGACCCTCAGAGACTTAATAGTACGCCCGTCAGACCTGGAAGATGGGCAACTGAGGTCGCAAACTCATCAAATCAAAATTAGCCCATCAAGCTAAGATGAGCAAACGTGGAGCTACGATGAAGCCATGCTAAATATGTGGGCTACCGCTCCCGTGGCTCGAGCCACTTCACTGTGGGGTCGTTGCCTCCTGAGTTTATGCCGAGCTAAAAAGTCCAAGTTAAGGCCCCAAACTTCTCAAATGTTTTGGGGAAGAAGACCCAAATGCATATATATTTAAAAACATTTTAATATCACTTATAACCACAGATGTTCTAGCACAAATCTGACGACTTAATTAGATTAAGAGATGATCAGTGATCCTAAGATATTCCTTTCCATGGAACAATTGTAATTATACAAGAAGACCACCCTAAAATATTTAACTCCAACCGCGAATCCCCGCCGCAATAATTTTCAATTAGCAACCATCGCAAAATACACTTTAAAAAATCCGTGGAAAATTCAAATCGAATTTACATCCCATTAAAACCGCTTCTACCCCCAGCTGGTAAAATAAAAGAACTGTAAAAGGCAATTTTAGGTTGGCAAGGGAAGGGGAAAGAAAAAAGTGAGTTTGTTCCGGCACAGACAAATCCCAATGCTCAGTTTGAAATCCCGCTGCCTTTTTTAAAGTTGAGACGATCCCAATAACGAGCCTCCGAACTCCCGACCCCAGGGACGGGTTGCCAACTTTAAAACATTCATCTACATTTTACTACTTTTTCGTTTCGGATTTCATTATTCAATCCTGATAGTAACTACCTACTTTCCTTGCTATTCTACCCACAGAACAAAAGTTCTGCGTAAAGGCTAGTTGAGAACACTCCAAGCCTGATTGGATAGTAAATATGCCGCCATAATAACCTTGTGTTGTGTTCTGGCATGAGTGACGCAGGTTCTACTCAGACGGCAGCTTGGTAGCGGTGCTCTTGGTGTCGCAAACATTCATAGGGTAACTGCTTACGAGTACCATCAAGTATGCCGCTAACCTGTCCACTGTTCCAGAGCAATAAAAAATCCACATTCGCCGAAATACGATATCCTTTATCTTAAGGATATTTTTTTTTTTCTATAAATAAACGTTCTACACCAAAAAATCTTACGAATCACAGGGTACAAAATCGACGCGTTTTCATCATCATCATCCCAGCGTTATGTCTCGGTTGGAACCCAAACTTTCGTTTCGGTGCCCGGGGTCCGCTTTCCGTCTTTTTCTACTCCACTTCGCGCGATCTTCAGCATCCCAGGTAGTGAGCCCATTGGCACGCATATCACCCTTTACGACGTTAAGCCAGCACTTTTTGGGTCTACCCCTTCTGCCGGGCCCGGTAGAGGCGGCATGGCCAGAAATTTGTTACCCACGTAAGCATCCGGTTGCCGCAAAACATGGCCGTACCAACGGAGCCGACACTCCTGCAATTTATAAGCAATGTCACGAACATGAAGACTGCCGCGAATGCGGGGAGTTCCTAACGCGGATCTTCCGCGTTACTCCACACATCCACCGCAACATATTTATCTCCGTGACACGCAGTTCTTGCTTGTGTCGCTCTAACACCGGCCATGCTTCACAGCCGTATAAAAGGACAATATTGACGCGTTTTGTATCATTTAATTTGCCGTATATTAATTTTTCCTATATGTATGCATGCTAAATTTTATTTCATCAGCCTCTGCTAACATTTTTTATCTCATGACCTCGAAAGGAAAAACTGACTTCGAGTCACCTTCCTTCCTTATACGCACCGGGACCAAAGGGACTATCAGTTAGCCGGGACACGACCAATACATTAAAATTTCACCTTGGTTACCCAACTCGTTATTTTAAATTGGCAAGCTAGCAACCCCGTTGTAAACGCATCCTTAGGACTAGCGAGTCCTACGTAATTACCAGACATTACAGACAAAGGACAGTGCCTGCTGATTACCATAATTCCGGGGCCCGACCCCGCGTAATAAATGTCTCACATTTTGTAGTAGCTCCAAGACTGACGTATGTATTAATGGGTATACTTGTCCTCTGAAATTGGGCGAGGGTAACGGTGATTGTGTTTTTTCATTGCCAGTCTTGCTAGATCAGAAATATAAGGGCATGCACATACTTGACAACACAAAATGCAATTTTTGTTTGATTGATAATTATTAAACATATACCTAGTCAGGTCATAAATTCTGTCACATGTTTAATGTAAAATAATTGTAACAAGTTTATTAATTATGTAACCATTCATATACCAAAATGAACTTAACAAAACATAGATTCTTATGACATTAAAGTTTATTCAAAATGACCTCCGTGATTTTGAATACAAGCCTTCAATCTGCGCGGCCAGTTGTCTATCGCAGCACGAACGAGGTCCATGTCAATATCGGCGGCTGCCTTAATCAAGGATGTCTTGAGTGACTCCAAATTGGGATGAGGCTTTGAGCACGCCTTTTCCTCCAAGTGTTGCCATATCTTGTAATCTAACGGATTCAAATCTGGACTGGAGGAGGGCCAGTCTTCGTGCCGGATGAAGTCGATTTCACGCGCCGCCAGCCAGTCTTGTGTGCTCTTCGCTCTATGAGCTGGCGCCGAATCTTGTTGGAATACCCAGTGCCTGTTATTGAACATGGTATGAGAAACAGGTTCCACAAGGTTCGTCAGGACTGTATTTTGATACACAACAGCATTCGTTTTTACACCTTTCTCACAAAAATGTACCTCTGTTAAGCCCCAATAAGAAACTCCCAACCATACCATGAGCGAGGATGGAAAATGACCTCGTTGGACACGCGGAATACGGTTGCTCGCTTCTTCACTACTGTGTGCGTACACCTTATCATTTTGTTTGTTGTAGCTCTCTTCTACGGTAAACATTTTTTCATCCGAAAAAAGAATTTCCCGATATTTTTTTCCCGCGTACCGCTTCAACAAAGCGCGCCATCTCTTCAGTCTCAGGTCCATTAGACGAGCATTCAAACGATGTCCTGTTTTTCTTCGATATGCCCGAAGCCCTAAGTCTTCATTTAACACCCTTTTCACCGTGGTTCTGCTTAACCCCATCTGAAGGGCCAAAAGTTTCTGCTCACGTTTGGGATTTCTTTGAATTCGTGCCTTCACAGCTTTTATCACTGCTGGAGTCCTAACAGACCGAGGGCTACCACTTCTTGACCTGTCATCTACACTAGAGTCTTCATTGTATCGTTTGATGGTACGATAAACGAATCTTTTGGTAATATTCAAATTTTTCAGTATGTTAAAAATTTGAATTGGCGCGTAACCGCAACGATGCAACGCAATAACTGCAACACGGTCTTCTTTAAGCGTCCACTCCATATTTAAAAATGAGTAAAATTCTAAAAGTTATACATTTTTATTTTCATGAACAATTCGAAATTCTAATTCAATAAACTTTTTTGTGGCCAGCATTCTAAAAGAAAAGTTTTTACTGTGTGACAATACTTATGACCTGACTAGGTATATTGAGAGAACATTAACAGGGTCGCGGAATATATTACCGTCACGAGTTTGGGTGTTTATTTATAATATATATTTATTTACAAAATATACAAGTAGTATCAGTTGGCATCTACTCATAACTCAAGTGCCTTTGGAAATGGATGGCGCTATATAAATTTTTCTGATTAAGTATTTTTTTAAATTTGTTTTCAATCATCTAAATAAAATCAGTGATTTTATCTTTAATTAATACAATTCACCATGCAGCTCTTTCATTTCATTGTAAATAAAATATTTAACTAACTATGCGTTTTCCCCCATTTCTACTACCTAATGTAATTTAAAATATTACTATTATAGTAAAATACATATACGTATAAACAGACAAGTCGTAATCAGCCTTCATTTGGGTTCGATTCTATTTATTTATGTCGCATCATTTAGGTATATTGTTAAACGTAAAGTGTATAAAATAATTACCACGTATTGATAGAAAACATCGAACTAAAACCTGCTCACCGAAATCACTGATGTGTGTTACTCGCTACTTTGGACAATCGTGAACTCTTTCCTCTTTCTAGGGGAAACACCGAACCTACCCGTGAGGCTTTACCCTTTTTAGAACAGTACCTAGTATATGTAAAGCTTTACACTTATTTTTAACAAATGACTGTAATTTTAAAACGCTCCGTAGGATTATTAATAATGAAAAGGGTTGTATTTTATTTGTGTCTTTAGGCACTTTTGAAATTAATATTTTCTGTTAGTTCATAAATTTAATTGTGGTTTTATCTTTTAAATAGTTCACAAATATACTCCATTTAATCACCGCGATCTCTGTATCGTTTAGGTCTACTAAGAAGGTTCACAATGCCAAATTTAAGACAGTTGCTTTGGTTTCAATTTGTTGCACCACACCATATACAGCACACTAACAAATGAAAACATTTATATTAATACTTTTTTCTAATTGGTTCATTTTATCGTTTGCAATAATTGTAGTCATAGCTGTTTATTATTTCCAGATAAATTATCGTAGCACTACATAAATATAAATACGTATTTGTGCAAAGAGAAGTATAAAACTTTTTTTTTTATTGCTGTAGGACAAGAGACGGCTGACGGCCCGCTTAGAATTTAGCAGTTACCGTCGCCTATGGGTGTTTGCAATGCCAGTGGCATCGAAAACACGCTGCTGGCCCATAAGAGTACAGGAACTTGGGTCACTATTTGACGACCTCTGTGGCGTAACGGATAACGGACTTCGGTACGCTTGCGAAGGTCACGGGTTCGATTCCCGTCTCGCGTCTGGGTGTTTATGTATAATATGTATTTATTTACAAAAAAAAAGTATATAAGTAGTATATCAGTTGTCTAGTACCCGTAACACAAGTGCTATGCTACTTAGTTTGGGACAAGATGGCGCTGTGTGAATTGTCACAGAATTGTCACTAATGCCGGAACACAATACAAGGTTATTATGGCGGCATATTTAAGACTTTGAGGCTCTACCACGTAGCTAGGGTGGGTTGTTTTGTCGCCTTTTACGACAGGCTGACCCCGGCCGCAAAGGTTAGTATTCTTTCTCCGCCCCTGCACGGATATGTTCACTTATGTACACTTTGGTACATTATTCGTAGTTGAAAGCTGTTATTCTAGTAATGAAGTGATATACAAACTTGACGTTATTATTTTAGCAGGAGCATTAAATTATGATTGTATCAAAGTAACCATTATTACATCGTGTAATGAAACCATAAACCAAGCTCACTGAGACACAAATGTTGATCTCGCATCAGCTGTGTGGATAAACGCAATTAATTTTAGAGCGAGGCGAGCGCGGCTCTAATTTTTAATAAAAGCCGAGCAGAGGCAGACGTATATCATAGTTGGTACCGCTCGTAGTGAGGGTGCTCGAATAAATTCATTAATCTCCAATTACCAAGAAACGGCATCAAAGGGCGCGGCCACAAAGACCGGCGATATTATCGGTAGCGCCATTTTCTTCCTCGGAAGGTGGAAGGAGGACGTAAGAAAAAAGAAACACAAAAACCCTTTTAAAATTAATTGAGTTTTCTTGCGGTTACATCGCGGTACAATAAATTAATTAACGCTTCAAGGAATCCTTAAAATTTGTCGAGGATCAAAAGTTTGATGCTAAAGTGGGCCGATAGGGGGCGGGGACAGATAATACTTCGATTTTCCATTAACTTATATTAGCGATGGGAGAGGCATAATGTTGCTAGCTGCTCCGGCTTTACGGCGTTTTATCGAATTCATAAATGTGAGAATACAACGAGCTTACATCGTAAAATAAATATTGCAGTCAAATTAATTTTAAAAAACAATATTTACTGGCAATTATATTGCAAACATACGTTTAAGAAAAATCCTTTTAATCCCGTAACCTATGTCATAAAAAGGCTTGAATTGATTTATGTCAGTAGTCATTCTATACGTCCAAGAGCGGAGATAGAATACTAACCTCTGCGGCCAGGGTTGGCCTGTCGTAAAAGGCGATAAAACAACCCACTCTAGCTACATAGTAGGGTCTCAAGCCCATGGCGACCACCTTTGGTCTTAAGTATGCCGTCATAATAACCTTGGCTGACAGCCCGCTTAGAATTTAGCAGTTGCCGTCGCCTATGGGTATTTGCAACGCCAGTAGCATCGCGAACACGCTGCTGTCCCGTAAGCGTCCAGGAACTTGGGTCACTAAACACAACACAAAGTTATTACGGCGGCATACTTAAGGGCTTGGCATACCACGTAGCTAGGGTGGGTTGTTTTGTTGTGAAATTAACTTTATTCAGAGCCTATTGCATGTGCTTCTACACATGCAGTCTGTGGGCTGATTATTCGCTCAGATCGTACAACGCCCTTCGCGTCCAATATAACAACGCGTTCAGGGTGTTGTTGCGGTTGCCTCGCTCCTGTAGCGCATCGGGCATGTTTGCGGACGCGCATGTAGACTGTTTTTACGCTACGATGCGCAAGCGAGCCATGTCCCTGGTGCGGCGCGTGCGGGCCAGCACCAACAGCATCCTGAAAATGTTTGCTTGCAGACTTGATGTAGCCTACATTAACCGTTGCTGCAGGTTGCACAATCCATTTGCATGATTTTTGTGGTATGTCTACTTGTATGTTATTTTACTGTATTATTATTATTATTATTTTTTTGACATTTGTAATTTTGATTTTTATTATTTAACTATTTTACTTTATTCATTAATTTATAATTTTTGTTATTGATTGATTTTTGTAATGTAAATAATGGACCATGTTGTTCGACAAATAAATAAATTATTATTATTATTATTATTTGTTGCCTTTTAAGGCAGGCCGACCCCGGCCGCAGAGTTCAATATTCTTTCTCCGCCCCTGCACGAATAAAATATATTAGCTAATAGTATATAGTACTTATAATACGTATTACAATTTGCATATAAGTTAACAGAAGAGGTAATCTGACTTGTCATGCCCTCGATGCTCATGGCGTTAGATTAGTTCAAGAATAGAATAGATGTGCAATTAATATTTCTGTCATCATCATCATCATCATCCTAGCGTTAGTCCCGGTTGCCACCCAAACTTTCGTTTCGGTACCCGGGGTCCGCTTTCCGACTTTTTCTACTCCACTTCGCGCGATCTTCAGCATCCCTGGTAGTGAGCCCATTGGCACGCATATCACCCTTTATGACGTCAAGCCAGCACTTTTTGGGTCTACCCCTCCTGCCGGGGCCCGGCGGAGGCGGCATGGCCAGACATTTGTTTCCCACGTAAGCATCCGGTTGCCGTAAAACATGGCCATACCAACGGAGCCGACACTCCTGCAATTTATCTGCAATGTCACGGACACGAAGACTACCGCGAATGCGGGAGTTCCTAACGCGGTCTTTCCGCGTCACTCCACACATCCACCGCAGCATATTCATCTCCGTGCAATTAATATTTCTGTATTAGATCTAATGTAGTTAGGAGTGATTTATACTAAGGTGACAGTTTGATGAATAACTGATGCCCGAAAGTCTCAAGAAAGCCTATTATCTGATTCTCAAGCAAATAATATAAATATTATTTTCCCTCTCGGACAAACTTAATTGAAATTAAAACTTTTAGTATAAAAGTAAAAACTTTTTTGAACGAAATTCTTATATTCTCAATTGTGTCTAGTTTAGAACCTGCTAATATCAATAACTGAAACTTTTTATCCAACAACGCCAATTAGCATGTTATGACTTGGCCGAATACTGCAAATCTATTTAAAAACTGATTATTAAAGAGAAACGACATATTAGTAACAATTTGTGTAACATGAACTCGACTTTAAATTTACATATTCATGCAACAATAACGTTACTTTAAAAAATATGTAAATGTTTACATTTTGCTATTTATGTGCTCCTGAATTTTATTTAAACAAATAAAAAAGAACCTCGAAAATCATCATTAAATAAATATGCAGTGACAATTCCCACAGCGCCATCCAGTCCCATAAGTAGGCATCAGAGCGTATTATGGGTAAATATCGCAATACTAATCTACACTAATAAAAAAGGAAAGATTTGTACTTTCATATGTTTGTAACGAATAAACTCAATGACTACGAGACCGATTTTAAAAATTATTTCACCATTAGAATGCTTATTTATCTTTAAATAACATAGGCTATGTTTATTAGTATTAAAAAAAATTATAATATTAAAATAAAACTTTAATAAGGTATGAAAAAATTTGCTATAAAATTACTTTCGTTGCATGCGCTACGGAAACTATTGATATGAATATATTTAAAAATCAAATATACGAAAATAATGAATGAGATATGACAACACAATGCCTACCGTTTCCCGTGGCCATAGCCTTTAATATATTTTCCTTATAAAGCATTAACTAGCGGAACACGCGATCTTCGATCCATTTGCATGAGCCAGTTTGTTTACTATGATTTAAGTATACTTTTTATGATATAAGATTGAGATGTCATTAACAAATTAACATTTATTTTAACTGTTTTTATTATTAGGCGCAATTAACTTATGTATATAAAGATAAAACACTTATAAAAAAACAATAAACAAAAAGATATCCGTCATTTTTTTAAATAGTTATAATATTAATAGGTTATTTCGATTTTACGTTTGGGCAAAAGGAATGTTGCGTCTCAGAATCGGTTATCGGCGTCGGTTACCGTTTGTTAGATGAAGTTTAGTCAGAGATTACCCTAAATGATTTTTTCTTTAAGCAAATTGCAAGTATTTAATATCGTTGCAATATATAGCACATGTAGTGAAATAAAAGCAGACAAAATTAAGGAAGAACACGTTTTGTTTTAATTATTTATTAGGTTCAAGTCAACAGGGTTACTAATTTTTACGTTCTTAAATAGTTAATTACTAGTTGTTTAATGTTCTTCTAAGATGTTTTCATTTTATTACTAAGGGTCATTAAATGTACATTATACGAAAATTCAACACCTATATA
Organism: Malacosoma neustria; assembly: GCA_963693495.1. Lineage (NCBI taxonomy): Eukaryota > Metazoa > Arthropoda > Insecta > Lepidoptera > Lasiocampidae > Malacosoma > Malacosoma neustria. The sequence goes on from OY856372.1 coordinate 2,341,892, forward strand.
TAATAAGAAGAAACACAGACCAGGAAATCATTTGTTATATGACTGATCTACTTTTAACCTCGGTTACTTTGGCTTAAAAGGTCTTCTATAAACTGTTTTTATCCGTGTGGACGAAACAAAAACACTGAACCCTGCGGTCGAAGGCGACCTGTCGACAAAACATCCATAGACAAGTAGTAGGACTCCAAGTCCGTCTGGATGACAATCACTGCTGTGGTCTCTAAATATACCATAATAACATTGTGTTCACCCGGGTTCCAGTTGCCCTACGCGGACAGCGTGATAGCGGTGCTCCAAGCGTCGCAAACATCCATAGGTGATTGTAACTGCTTATTATTTAATGAGCCGTCAGCCTATCTGCTATTCCACGGCAGTAAAAAAGACCTTATTCTTCTGATACGCGTTTTAATTTAACCGTAGCTTTCATTTCACTCGCTTGAATGTACGAGTGATTAGTTGATTATTGTCACACAAAACTTCACAAGCTTAAGAATCTATGTTATCTATACAATCTATACAAATAAATAAAATTGGAGAGTCTGTTTGTGATATTAAAATAACCACTTTTTACTAAGTGCATTTGGATGTATACACGGTACATATAGCAAAACAACATTTTTTACAATTTTTGTCTGTCTGTATGTTTGTTCCGGCTAATCTCTGATTTTGACGGGACTTAGGCTACTTTTATTTAAAAAACATAGTTTTAATTAAAAGTGATCAGTTTCAGATTTCTTTTAATCCAATTTAAATTGACCTCAGCTTTATATCAGCAATAATATAAACTAGGGTTCAGCTTAGGTTGGACTTTCTAGGTTCGAACGCAGTTTGTATGTATGTAATATATTTATTCATAAAAAAGTTACACTTTTATATTTTATTTATATTTTAGGGTTTATAGGGTTTGTTATGCAAAATAAACCATAAGATATATCCAAAAAATGCTGCCCAAAGTCACTATTCCACGCGGACGGAGTCGCGGGCACAGCTATTCTATTAAATAAAGTTTATACAGTAAATATTGGGAACGTAACCTATCTATATATAAATATAAAGCAGACATTTGAGATAATGTTTTCTTTGCCTTCAAAATGCGGGCTCAGTACATAAAATCGAAACAAGTATCAGTTGTTTGTAACAAAGACTAATGATGTACTTCCAAATATTTGTGTTTAATTAGCTAACTTAATAACTTCTCAACTAACTTTCAACTTTCTCGCGTATATTTTTCGATTTAATTTATAATTTACTTGTATCTTGATAACCAAATTATATATGTACATATTACAATAATTCTCGGTACTTATACTTGTTTATGTTGCCGTATTTTTTGTATACATTCTTAATTATTTGTGTAGTTTTAAATGGTTAGACGTTTGATTGCCAATCGATTTTTTTTAACTGGTAACTAAATAACTTTCAAATATTACTGATTTTAAAACTCTTTTTAATTGTCGTTGTATCCGTTGTCCTCAGGTTGTCTGCTGGAAGGGTCTCGTCTCCCGCCTGATGTGCCGCCGCGCAACCCGACAATGTCTCGCTTGAACGGGCGCATTACCGGCAACCCCGCCGACTTGGGTGATTTCGAACCCTCCTGCCTCGTTCGCACTCCTTCTGGCAACTTCTACGTGCCATCAGGTGAATGTTAGAACCTTTTTATATTTTTTATAGTTATAATTAAAATAAAGTTATAATTAAATTAAAATAAAGTAACATAATTTATCTTCGGGTTGCATATTATGACGAATTGTTCTGTACGTCCTATTCGTCAGAAGACACTGAAAGGAACCGCTCAGCGATAAGACTTAAGACCGGAACTTTTCAGTTGTACACTTGTGGAATTTTGAAATGTTATGTTGAAGTCAATGAACGGTATATATTAAACAAAAATAATATTATAATATTCTAAGAAATCAAGAAGATATTTTAGTATGTATATACCGAATTATAAATTTCAACTAAAAATAATATAAGTTAATCTGGTCATCATTCCGTCATACATGAAATAATTTTCACGAAGAACTTTGACCCGGTTTTAATACACTTGAGCGGTGAGTACTAGTTTGTTTTATTGAAAGCTTAAACTAACGTAATTTATATTTCCAGGGGACATTCAGAAAAACTCTTCAATGGATTACAAATCGAATTCGTCATGCAGTAGTCCTGGAAAACAGGACAAAAATACGCTAGAAAGGATGGACAGGAGTGACCGGTCTCACCCGGCCTTCGGGGCCCCGGTCCCTGTACTCCCAGTTCGGAATAACCTCAGGTCCTCGCACTTCCCTCCGGCCGCCTCAAGGTTCCACTTCAGAAAGGGCCTCTCTTCCAGATGCTCGTGGAAGTGCACAGCAATAGTGTTTATAATACTCTTCGTTCTTCTATTAGCAATTGCTTCTTATATGTCTGGTAAGTTCCAAGAATACATTTGGAAGTGAGTGGACGGTATAATGCGAGACAAAACATTTAAAACTTAATTGACATGTAAAAACACCGTGATAGATATTTATTAACTTTACTACTTAAAGAAGGAATCATCACATTTAAATCACCCTCATCCTGCTGTTGTCATATACGTCTGCCAAGATCCAGTCTTCTACTTAGGCCTTGTTGCTTTACAGCAGCCGGGTACACCACCAACATGTAACCACAGCTTTGTTGCTGGTATATTCGAGCTAGCTACGTGGTAGGGTCCAAGTCTGTCTGACTAGCATCTACCCTGGGTCTTACGTATGCCGCCATAATAACCTTGTGTTATATTCTCGTATAACTGACCCAGGTTCCTGTACCCCTATGGGACAGCAGCGTGTTATCGGTGCCCTCCTAGCATCGCAAACATCCATAGGCGACAGTAACTGCTTACTATTAAGGGGGCCGTCAGCCTGTCTGATGTTCCATAGCAATAAAAAAAATATGTTCGTTATTTTGGGCCTCTTTTAGATATAATTCTGGATAAAATACATCAATAGATAGAGAAATAACCTTAAGAGAAATTTCGAGTGGAACTGGTTCTATAATGCCTATGCCACTTAAAAAAAATATTCCAATAATATTCAACACCCACCGGATGATAGCTAACTTGTAAATAGATAAATCTGTAAAAACATTCCTTCCCTTAAAATGTATTTTAAGAACAGGAGCGTGAACGGAGGTCCAGGTATCAAGGCTACCAACTCTAACATACGCTTGTATGTCCATCTCAAATATTGCCAATATCCTAGCACTAGTGTGTAGGCGGTATTTTATCCGTGCAGGGGCGGAGAAAGAATACTAACCCCTGTGGCCGGGGTTGGCCTGTCGTAAAAGGCGACAAAACAACCCACCCTAGCTACATGGTAGGGTCTCAAGCCCGTATGGATGGCGACCACCTTTGGTCTTAAGTATGCCGTCATAATAACCTTGTGTTGTGTTCCGGCATTAGTGACCCAAGTGTCTGTACCCTTATGGGACAGCAGCGTGTTCGCGATGCCACTGGCATTGCAAGCACCTATAAGCGACGGTAACTACTAAATCCTAACCAGGCCGTTAGCCTGTCTGCTGTCCTACTAAAACTGTACTAACAAAATACGTACTAACAAAATATTATTGGACGATATTCTTCTTCGTGTTTGGATAAGAATTACTATTTTCCTCTAAAGACGTTTAAAAAAAACTCCTCTACCACTTTCCTACAGAGTTGTTAAAGATATACATCGAAGCTTTAGAACAGACGTAAAACACTTCTGGTTCATACATCGTTGCGGGCATATATTTTTCTTGAAGACCTTCGTGGTCAATTATTGCTGTATGACCAACAAAAAGAGACAACAAACCAAACCAATCTTTCCAAATTAAGCATAAGATTCCTTTTAGCTTCCTTATCAAAATTATATCTATTAACTTTGTCTTACATTGATGTCGTCTAAACCCGCACAATATCGAAAAGAACACCATTACTGGCATGAGCATGCATGTGTATGGCCTTAGGATCAAAAATGTTTTCTTCAAATTACCGAATGTAACCCATCCTGTTGGCATTGTACATAAATTCCAGCACTTTCCAGCAGCAGCAAACAGTTCACATCTTAAAGTAAAACTCATCAATATGAAATAACATTATGTAATTAAAACAAAATAATTATGAACAAGTCGAAACAAAATCTGTGAAGCTATCTTTGAACATTGAACCTGTATACTTAATTAAAATTCTTCATAATTACAAACATTAATAAGTTTTGATGGCGTATGAAGGATTTATACTTATAATTATGTCATATTGAATATTTTGCTTAAAAAATCAAATAATCTATTAATTAATTATAATAATTATAAAAGTATTATTTTAATTAATTATAATAATTACATAACAAAAATCTTATAAAATACAAAAGTTTGAGCATATCTTTATTATCTATATTCCTAATTGCCCATAACGTTCCACTGTTGAGCTAGGTCCTCCCCCCTAGAGGGAACAAATATCGGTGATCTGCTCAGACCTGCTGCTGCTCTGTCTGCATGCCTATGCAGGTTTCTTCATGATGTTTTCTATTGCCGTCGATACATGGCAGTTACGTACTAAGATGCACATCAGGCGAAAAAAAAACTGCCTACAAGTGATATGATACATCCATGACCTCTATGCGGGTCTCCGAAAGTGATATTACTTGACTATTACGTACCTTATATTACTCCTATTTCATTTTGATTTCTTAAAGCTACGCTAAAAACCCATAGGTGAAAAAATGATTAAAACTTTAGATGTTTCTTTCTCTTCAACCGATAAACTTAGATTACTTTAACTTAGAACGATATTGAATTTCTTATTCTTTTACAGCTTCCTACTTCGTCAACTGGTCATATCAAAACTCAAAAGCGTGTACAGTACTAGTTGGCGAATCAACAGAGATGTTCTCAGCTTCAAAAGCCACAACACTAGAAGCCAGCAACAAATCTCTGACTAAAACACCTCAAACCGTGTCTACTGCCAGCTCAGGTAATAAGAAATCCAGGCATCGTAGGAGCGTAGACAAGCATGCTTCGATTACTTCAGATTTATCCACTGTAGATGTGCATGACACTACACCTGTCTCTAGCTTTCCGCATGGTGTGGCGTCGGAACAAACGGAAGGTGCTATCGCTTCTATGTCGCCTATTGTAGTTAATACTGACATCACTAGTGAAATTACTTCTCTTGATTTAATAAATCTTAACGTTGTTAACGAGGGTGACAGTAAAGAAGATGAGGCAAGTACCACTGAAGTGTCTCCAACTAATCTTACTAATTCACCAAGGGTGAAAGTCAAAAATGAAACTAAAATCAATACCCCTCATAAACACTATAATAATACAAATACTAATCAAACTGTTTCTAAAACAACTAATTTGAGTGTTGATCAACCAATAGAGGTAACTAATAAAGAAACTACTACAGTTAAAACTGAAAAAGATAACATCGCCTATGATCCTGAGAACATGCAAGGTGATTCATTTTCGCTTTGGTATGGCGCACAAAAATTACAGTATGTAAAGATGCAAATGCAACTAAAGAAAGTTAATGAAGAACTGCATATTAATTTGAATGACTCTGTTGTATCTGACAAACATCTGGAAAAATATCATTATGATACTGAAAATCCTTCGAGCGGGTTCGTAACTGAACTTCCATCACAAATAACTGTAAATAGTGAGTTATCAGTGACTAATATAACAGATTCGAGTGAAGCAATAATAGTAACCACAAATAAATTCGCCACGCCTTCTGAGCATGTGACAACACCCAGTGTCACTTTTGTTACTAATAATAATGTTTTAAATGCAACTTCTAAACTTAAGTCTACTACAACCACAACAAGCAGCACACCAACAATGACCTCAACTGAAAAAGTAGCTGAAGAGACAACTACTACCAGTGCTAGTAATTTAGTTGAAACAAAAACGTCTGAAGTGACTAACTCTAAACATGTGCTTATTAATTTAACAATATCAGCTGACGAGGAAGGATCAATTTACAAACCTCTGTATTCCTTAACAGTGACTGTTCCGACTTTAGGTGATACAAATGAAATTCCATCCATTAAAATAACTCCCATGGATATAGAACCTACACAACAATCGAATTTCAACAAACCAGTGATAATTGACGCTACGTCAAAAGAGAACAAACTTTTAGATACTGAAGATCTGGGTGGTAGTTGCGAATGTTCGTGTCCGATTTGTAAATCAAATTTAGTGAACACTACAGATGATTTTTATGATGATTACAAAGATGTTGTAACTGATGCACTTCATATTGTGACAACTCAAGAGAGCAGCAGTGAAACTACTTCGCAAGAATATTCTACAACAGATTCTACTACAGACCCTTCAACAAAATTCACAACAGATATAGATGTGTCTACTACAGAGAGTATCGAAACTACAACAGATTATGAGACCATCACTGGATTGGATATTGCAACAACAGATTTACCGAAATGTATTTGTCCAAAAATAGAACCTCCACCCATTCTTATATTGGAAGGTGAGGTTGAATTCGAATAAAATTAGTAATAACTTACTAATGATCACCGAATATCATCAATATTTAGGCAATCTATTGTAACTAATATACTAATTTGCATGCTCACTAAGGGTTGGATTATCGTGCTTTAATACTGTCATTGCATGCGCTTCCGGTACATGGGGTGGTAGTTAGATAAAACTTAGTAGATTTTAGAGCGTAAAATAGGTATTAAATTGTGAATCCTTAAATGATTCTTAACAATGTTATAGTTCATTCCATTAGCATGATTAATAGAATGAATGCTGACAACTTAACTTTGGATTGTTTAATATGATGTGTTGTAGGTATGCGCACGTTCCCCGCGCAGTCATTCCCACCCGACGGGACGACGTTTAAACAAATTAATTTAGGTGAAAAATTATCAAAAGAAATCCCTCCATATAGTTACTGGAATATGCAATTCTATCAATCGCAAGCGACATACGTCAGGTTCGATTACTTGATTCCGAGAGGAGCGTCCATAGGCGTTTACGCTCGGAGGAACGCTTTACCCACGCACACTCAGTACCATTTCCTGGAAGTTTTGAGCGGATTCAAAGCCAGAACGACTAGGGCTTCGCACGTAAGTAAAGACTCTTTATTTTTGGAATCCAGATACTTTGAATAAATAAATATATCACACACAGGGACATTTCACACAACGTCATCTAGTGCCATACTAAGTTGCATAGTAGCTTGTGTTATGGGTACTAGATAACTGATATAATATATTATATATCATTTCTTTTATAAATAAATACATATTATACATAAACACTCAGATGCTGGACGAAAATCGAACCCGTGACCCCCCGCAAGCGTGCCAATATACGTTAGCCGTTACGCCAGAAGATCGTCAAATTACTAATGTACGTCGGAACGCCTGCGGATCTTTGAAGCGGGTTTGGTTCCCATGCCAAATTTGGCTATTTATGCATATTATAAGACATTTATTTACAACAAGAAAAGCAAAGCACAAGAGCTTTGTTATTTACTTTGGGACTGATTGATGTTCGTGAATTTTTCCTGTATATATTTTTTTTGTTATTAAGATGGGATTTTTTATGCAACATAACAATTCAACCGATGAATGAATAACTCAACTTCTTCAATGGTAAAGTGTAGTTACGTATACGTAGTTACGAGACTACGGTTATAAATTTGTATTATTGTATACATAGGTAATCCATTCATTCAATTGATTTCTTTTTTATACTTCAGCCATCGGTAAAAAAAGACGTCACTCATTACATGGAGCAAGGTCATTGGTTCCTATCTCTATACAATGACGATGGAGATCCTCAAGAGGTTTCCTTTATTGCGATGATTGCCGAAGAAATGACTCATAACTGTCCAAACGGGTGTTCGGGAAAAGGCGAATGTCTTATGGGCCATTGCCAGTGCCAACCAGGCTTCGGGGGCGATGATTGTAGTAAGAGTGAGTATTGCCTGATCTTCTCGGTAATTCTTGTTTATCACGAGAGTTCAATGTATAAATTTTACATAGAAAAAAATTTTTCACAATCTGGCCCAGCATGGTTCCCTTTATCATAATAATACTGTAAAATATTGCGATATACACATCATTATTTTCTGTTTCTTATTGTGAACAACTCTCCAACCATATCACCGATTACAATGTCTTATATAGAGATCAAAATAAAGTTCAAAAGGTCACTCTCTCATCAGCTGCGCATGCAGTGGTGTTCCTGTTATTTGTCTAAAAAAACGCAACGAACTTTTCTCAGGCCATGTTATTCCACGTGTTCACCTGACATATAATTGCTATTCGCATATTCAATAATTATTTTAAAAACAAACATGGTTTATAATTATCTAAGTGTTTCTTACCTTTTTCAAAAGAACTTTGTGGTGTATGGTTCCGGGTTTGTATAGGATAAACGACGGGTTACATTTTAAAATAGTTTATTTAAAACATCGAGGAAACGTTTAAATGAAATGAAGACATTTTATAAAACTATTTACGGTTACGATCGCGCGCGGTCAGATGGCGACTGCCACTGGCAACGGCGGAGTATTACGACTAGAGGAAAATCCCGGGTGGCGAGTATCGCAAAGGCGGCCTGCCACGCGTGGCACGCTTCGGGTATCTCCCGGCCGCTATAACTTCAAGTAAATGAAAATATAACCTACTTGTTACAAAGAAACTAAACCTTCGAACAAAAATTTCAGGCGTCTGCCCAGTACTTTGTAGCCAGCGAGGCGAATACATCAACGGTGAATGCCAGTGCAACCCTGGATGGAAGGGCAAGGAGTGCTCGCTTCGACACGACGAATGCGAAGTGCCAGATTGTAATGGACACGGTCACTGCGTCAATGGGAAATGCTCTTGTGTCATGGGGTAAGTCACTATATTTCAAGACCTCTATCCAAGAACCATTCACTATTTTTGTTGTCCTTTCACCTATACTTTTGATCTTGGCCACCAAAACCCCGTCCGGCCAACCCTTCTCGTTCATTATGCATCACACCATTTGACGAATATCGAATGTGGTTATCATATTATTATAGCATTAAAAAAGTACTGTGTCACTTAGTCACCCCAGCGGAAGATCAGCGCTGATGAACACCAGCAAATTCTGACCTGGGACCAATTTGGGACATAAATATTATATATAAATTATTAAAAATATTTAATTGCCAATACTTACTGTATATGCTATACTGGATTATGTAATAAATAATTGAAATGGTCTAAAAAACAAAAAGTTTGTATTAAATTTTTTTAAATGAGATATTGTTATATATTTATTTATAATAGTTATTAATTATTATAAAATTATACGAATTTATTGGATTTATACAACTTTAAAATAATATAAATTATTTAAGGTACAAGGGTAAATTCTGCGCAGAAGTAGACTGCCCCCATCCGACGTGTTCTGGTCACGGTTTTTGCATCGAAGGGACATGTGTTTGCAAGAAGGGTTGGAAGGGCTTAGATTGTGCCACCATGGATAAGGATGCATTGCAGTGTCTACCTGATTGTTCCGGGCACGGAACTTTCGATGTTGATTCTCAGACGTGCACTTGCCATGCTCGGTGGTCTGGCGAAGATTGTTCTAAGGGTAAGGAAAAGCTTATTATCACATAAATATTCAAATTCAGTAATTTACTTATTTATTTGACTTAACATATCCTTATGACTGTTGTGACCCACTCTTAGACTACGGTTCGAAACATCTTGAATTACTATTGAATTAGATAAAATTACAATATAAGTATTTGTTTCAAAATTATAAATGATAAAAACATTATATTTATGATAGCTACTATAAAGTTGTGAGGGATATCGGTGAGCACGACCGCCATTGGCGTGCTCAAATGAAAATGCCTCTTGGTTAACTTTATATATTATAGTTTTATAAACTTAGGCAAACAAACATTGGAGTTATGTTAAAATACATGCTGCGAGAAAGGTTATCTCTATGTATCAAAGTAAGAATAATAGTAATAGTATGGCGGGATCGGAGCACACTAGTGAGGGGTAACATTACGCCCCAAAACTAGTGATGTTCCGAGACCGGTTTATGTGCGGTCCATAGACGCCACAGCTACCTTAATTTTATATTAATTTTATTTTACTTATGTTTGTGTATTGTTTTATCAATTTGACATTTGTCAAATAATAGGAGGCAGGACAAATATTTTTATAAGGATCTCTTTATTTTCTAGATTGTATAAATATAATAAATAAATTATTAAATATATTTCCGTTACAAAGTAATAAATGTAAAAATATAGTACATAAGTGGCTTAAATCATGAAACCGAAGATGTGCTGTCAGTGGTTGAATAAAAATCCAAATTTGCACAAAAACACACAACATACTCGGCTAACTAATACACGCCCTTACACACACGACATATACTTGCTCACACACACACACACACACACATGAGTAATTTAAAATATTTTTACGCCTTAATTAATATTAGCTCTAAGTTAGAGAGTCGAGGACCAGGTGCTCCATAGCACAGGTTTTACCTACTTTAGTGGGAAGCCACTCTATCTAATAAATAATTATATATATTCTTTCAATTTCGTAACAATATAACTTGTGGGAAGAAAGAAATAAAGTAGATTCGATAACTATTTAATCTATTTTTTCAATTAAATTGGCCAGATAGATACCTTTATAAATTTATCCATGCAGGGGCGGAGAAAGAATACTAACCTCTGCGGCCGGGGTCGGCCTGTCGTAAAAGGTGACAAAACAACCCACCCTAGCGACGTGATAGGGCCTCAAACCTGTCTGGATCGCGACCATCTTTGGTCTTGAGTATGCCGCCATAACAACCTTGTGTTGTGTTCCGGCATTAGTGATCCAAGTTCCTCTACCCTTATGGGACAGCAGTGTTTTCGCGATGCCACTGGCGTTGCAAACACCCATAGGCGACGGTAACTGCTAAATTCTAAGCGGGCAGTCAGCTTGTCTGCTGTCCTACAGCATTAAAAAAAAATATAAGAAAATACAATATTATAATGTATATATGGATCTTGTAATATTTTCAGAGGTCTGCGACCTAGACTGCGGTCCTCACGGTCGATGCGTCGGCGAGTCTTGCATATGTGACGCCGGGTGGACTGGCGAATTTTGCACGTCCAAACTATGCGATGCCAGGTGCAGCGACCATGGGCAATGCAAGAACGGGACTTGTCTGTGCGTTTCTGGGTGGAATGGACGCCATTGTACATTGGAAGGTTGTCCGAGAGGCTGTGCAGGTCACGGCCAATGCAGGGTCGCAAATGATGGACATTGGGAATGCAAATGCTTCGACGGATGGGACGGCCCCGACTGCACTACGCTTAAAGAACAGATGTGTGATGACGGAAAGGACAATGACAAAGGTGTGTATTTCAGAAAAATAATTACGAGCTAAAATATTTGTACATTAATAAAAATTTAAAAACAATGCTAAATTTAAGAACGAGTATGTCATGAGATAACAAAAGGAATAAAAATTTATTTAATTTATTACATCTTTCACATCTGCCAATATCCATAATGCCCCGTTTCTAATGGGACTCTTCAAACTGCGATTCTGAACCACCACTTTTCAATATTTTCAGCGCTGTTTATTTTGAAACATAAGTGTTATTTTTTATGTAATATACTATGTTCTAATGATTTTTTTTTAATTAGATGGCTTAGTGGATTGTGAAGACCCAGAATGTTGCCAAAGCCAAGTATGCAAAGGCAGCCAATTATGTGTTTCATCACCGAAACCAACAGACATTTTACTAAGAAAGCAACCTCCGTCCATCACCGCATCATTCTTCGAACGGATGAAGTTCCTCATCGATGAGGGTAGTCTTCAGAACTACGCGAAGCAGGAGACTTTCAATGAAAGGTGAGTTATATGTTATATGTTTGTGATATTTGTCATATAATATGTATGAATGGATGTTTCGCATTATTGTTTAACGACTATGAGCGTATAAAGTTTAGCATTAACATACTCATGAATGAAATGGATCATTATTTTAAACATTTACAGTTACTGCGGTGATATATAAAACAATAATGGGAGACATCTTTTTTAAATGAGCAGTTATTAGTTATAAAGATGGAATAAGTGAAATATTTGTTATATTGAATACGCAATGTTGTGCCCCAGTCAATCCTCGTGTTTTGTTTCATTAATTATAACAGTGTTTTACGATGCTTCTCTTTTATTTTCTAACACTTTACGAAATAATTTTTGTTTTATACTAATGAAAAACGACAGGGACGTAGCCAGGCTCACTACATTTATATCCCATATCTCCATTTTGTTTCCTTTCCTAAATCCACTCGTGTCATTATTTTATGTTGCACTAAATCACAACAATGTTTAAATATTTACATTACCCATGTATAATGATTGGTAAAATATATAAAACATTTTATTTTATCTGTATCTTGGCTGCGTCTTCTTAAAACCATACTAAACAAATTGGCACTTGCATGTGGACTATGTTACTAATATGTCATGAAATCTAAATTAATACATTTTAACAGAATAACAATGATACTTACTCATTCTTTGTCATTTCTCTCGGTTTTCTTACGCTGCGCAGTATGTTTTGGAATCACTTCAACACGAGGTAAGATTTGTGAGAAAGTAGGACTTTTTATATAATAAAAGTAGTATAAGTCCTTGTATTTATATATGTTGAAGTAGTTTTATGTTTTGTATAACAGAGATTGGTTTTTAATTTTTTTAAATTTCGTAATGGAATAAAAAAATAAATCACCAGCAATATATTTATAACAATTAACAAATCCGTCTCTGTTATACAATTTATGTAGAAATTGGTGTATTTATGTATGTTATTTAGTCTTTATACAACATGGGATGTCGCTTCATGTTGTATAATAGACATTATATTATGTATAATGCATGTTGTTAAAATATATAATATATGTATATTATTGTGTCCTGTGACTTTGTGTTACGCTTTTTATTTTTTATATTAAATTTATATAATTATGTAGGTAGAGTGAATAATAAATATACAATAAAATTTTAGTGGAGACGTAGATGAGGTAATTTTTAAAACACATAGTATTGATTAGAGATTGGAATGTAGGTTTTTTATGACGCTATAAAACAGTTTCAATTAATATCATTAAAATATTTTAAAATAGATTTAGAATACTTGAGTAAAGCAAGAAAATTAAATGCAATACATTCAAACATTCAAATTACCGAAACCTGTGAATAATTAAATAATTTGAACCTTACAGCCGGTCAGCTGTAATACGAGGCCGTGTAGTCACGTCTCTAGGGTCTGGATTAGTGGGTGTCCGTGTCTCCACCTCAACGCCTTTGGAAGGCTTCACCTTGACCAGAGAGGATGGATGGTTCGATCTACTTGTGAATGGAGGAGGCGCTGTTACTTTGCACTTCGGAAGGGCACCTTTCAAACGATCTTCACAGGTCGTCTTTGTGCCCTGGAATGAGGTTTGTTATTGCTCTGAACTTTTAAGTCATCATTTCAGTTTAAACGACACTATATACCATAAGATCAGTATATGTTAATTTGACTACACCATGTAGCTACATCACGTTGTTATACCATAATTTGATAATTTGTAAAACATAAATATATCTTTTATACAAATACAATACGTTTCTAATGATCAATTCCACAAAATCTGATAGGTTTTCAAACTCAAGCATACATGCACACACGCAAACAAAAACAAGTACGCGCGTGCGGCTGATATTTAAAGAGCGGAACCTTCTGATACAGATTTTTTTAAGCTCACTAAAAGATCACCACACAAAAAGCATGTGTGCAATTCACATACAGCAGAAGTGAAACTTCGGAAAAGTATATTACATTTCATATATTAGTGTGTAAAACTACGAGAGTCCGAACGAAGAGGAGACGAAATAGGAAACTTTTATTTATTTACTTGTATTCTATCTCATTCTCTCGCAGGCTAAATCTTATCTATGAATGTATTTGTTCTTTTTTATGTCGCTTTTTCGTTTCATTGAATTTTCAAATCACAACGGTGCTATAGAAATTTCACTTCATATACCCTCCAAAAATTATATGATGAGCTGTTTTTATGCCTTAATGTAAACAAATTTTAGAAACATTTATTACTATTCTTTTAAATAATAATAATAATTAATATAAGAGATTTTATATTTGTTTGATTAAAGGTGTTTTTTTAATGTTGTAGGACAGCACACAGGCTAACGGCCCGCTTAGAATTTAGCAGTTACCGTGGCCTGTTGGTGTTTGCAACGCCAGTGGCATCGCGAACACGCTGCTGTCCCATAAGGGTACAGGAACTTGGGTCACTAATGTCGGAACACAACACAAGGTTATTATGGCGGATTGATATAAATGGATCCATATAGCATTTCATGTTTTTCGAAAGAAAAAATATTCAATGTTTACCAATATAACGCTCATTTAGGACGCTAACAAAAGTCACTTAAACATGAATCGCCTTTTAAAAAACTCATTTATATTTTGCACATGACCAACGTGGGATAGGAGGAGGAGTCATTATATTTTTACGAATCAATTATTGAGTTTTAAAACTTCATGATAGCTGTTCGGGGGCACTCATTTGTTTATTTATTTACATTATGGCCTCTATACGTTTATGACTGGTGATTGTGATAGCCGTAAGGTTTAGAGCGATGGTTCAGAAAACTAAATTTTTTACTATTTATATAAGTGTTTCAAATAGCAATAGGTGTTAATTTTAAAACAAGATTTATAATAGAAAAGAGCGTGCGATCATTAAGGACCTTCTTTTAATATTTAAAATAGTGAATTCTTTCTTCTACTTTCCTGCTCATTACAATTACACTAGTATGCAACATTATTTATCATTGGCTTTACGGCTAATACGGCAAATGTTATGATTATTTTAATATTAGTGTATTTTTTATAATAATATCGTTTTGCCGAAATAATCAATTTCTTGTATTCCTCAATTTGTTGAAATTAAAGAAATTTTATGCTTTAAATGATCTCTATTAGTTCTATAATAACTGTTGCATTCTCGTTTCTTCTCCTTTAACGCCGACTATACAAATAGATTTCTCAAACATACGTCTTGTTTATTAAAGAGAGCGGGTGATGCGATTAGCGAGGCGAACGTACCATGTAGCCGCTCTCGGTTTAATTATGACTATAAGACGACTTCACAGACGGCGTTAAACAGTTGAATACGTTGTAGATGGTTTTAGTATTTTATTAGGATAACAAAAATATTATATTATAATCTATATATAGAAGCGAAACACCACTCATATATCTCTAAAACTATACGCCCGATTGACTTGAAATTTAGCTTAGTTACTCATTTTGCAATGAAGAGGCTCACTAAGAATTTTGCAACTAAAAATCCTATCCAATTTTATTTTATCATTATTTTTAAATTATAAACTCTGTTATGTCGTTGGCCGAATCAGCTAGTTTAACATAAAACTTTAAAATATAAAATAAATTTTGATTTAAAATAAAAACAGATCATAGTAATTTCAGTTTAAATTTCCTTTTTAGGTGGTAATAATAGACTCTGTGGTTATGACAACGGCCGACGAGAAGGGAGGTATGGGTCCACCGCAGGCCTGTCTTGCGCACGATTACGATGCAATGAAGCCTGTTGTTTTGGCTACTTGGAAACACGGCTTCCAGGGTGCTTGTCCTGATAAGAGTGCCATTTTGGCGGAGTCACAGGTACACTTCGTGAAAAATTTAAAATTTCTCTTCCAAATTCCTAACTAATAATAATATTTAAATTAATTCAACGACCTCAATGGCGCACAGCTTTCTCGTGCCGGAACGCTTGCTGGGGTCACGTGTTCGATTCCTGTCCCGAGTCTAGTTCTTTTTGTATAAAACAATTTATTGTACTATACATATTAAAAGTATTTCCAAAAAAAAATTATTAGAATATCAGTTTTCTAGTACCCATAAAATAAGTCCTCTGCTACGTTGGGATTAGATGGCGCTATGTCAATTGTCACAATATAGTTATTTTATTATATCACTAGAAGACACTGGTTAACTATAAGTAAAACAATATATTTCAATAATTATACACTCAAACAATTATTTCACGTCTTATATCCCCAAGCTATACCACTTAGATCTTCGGTAGGGTTCCCGAACATCTAAATCAAAGAAAGTGATATCCAAAAATGACCATTTTCAAATTTGCCTGCCAGGAATCAAAATTATACTATTGCTACTGAAAATGCAGTATCATCGTGATACAGCGTTACCATCTTCTAAAAATATAATCACATAGAAATAAAATCTCAAATATTGCTTTCAACATTGCAGGTGATACAAGAGAGCCTCCAGATCCCAGGAACAGGCTTGAACTTAGTATATCACAGTTCAAGAGCTGCCGGCTACCTGTCCACCATCCAGCTACAACTGACTCCGGAGAAAGTTCCACCGACCCTTGCATTAATACATCTACGTATAACAATCGAGGGGATTCTCTTTGAGAAAACCTTCGAAGCGGATCCGGTCATCAAATTCACTTATCCGTGGAACAGATTGAATGTGTACAGGCAGAGGGTGTACGGGGTTACCACAGCGCTTGTAAAAGTAGGGTATCAGTACACTGACTGTAAGGACATCATATGGAATGTACAGACGACGAAATTAAGCGGTCATGATATGAGCATATCTGATGTCGGTGGCTGGAACCTTGATATACATCATCGATACAATTTCCATGAAGGTATGTTGATATCGTACTATAGGAACTACTATAGGAAAGTTTTTTTATTAACCAGTCGAAAGATTGATAGTTATAAATGACTGGAAATGAATATCGGAACGGGTTTTGCAAACACACGATTTCCAACAGCTATAATAAGCAGAAAGTTTCCATGGAATGCACAATCCACTGGTTTTCATACGTTTAATTGCAATAGAACCTTAGCTATATTATTGAGTAATATCCAAGACAAAGTATCTTAACTTTAAATGTCCACTATGATACCACAATAAACACTTAGTAAATTAAGATTAATCTTGAGTATAAGATATATGTATAATTATGATATGTGAAAAGGTGGTAGTTTAAAAATTCTTTACTCGTATTTGATGAATGAACAGTAATTCCGATAACTGAGATATAAAAATTTTAAAATGTTTTATAGGTATTCTTCAAAAGGGTGACGGTGCAAATATTTACCTAAAACACAAGCCTCGGTTAATCATTACCACAATGGGTGATGGCAGACAACGTGAAATAGAAGGCACCGATACAGGGCCAGCGACTAAAGCAAGATTGCTCGCTCCGGTTGCATTGGCAGCTGCTCCAGATGGTTCAATATTCGTCGGGGACTTCAATCTTATCAGAAAAATTAATACTGATGGCACTGTACGGACTGTGGTTAAGCTGAAGTGAGTAAAGTTTTGATTTAGTATTTATGACCCTTCAATTCTTAGTATTCATCTCAGAATCTAAAATAGTGATAAGAATATCACTCACGTACGTTAAAAATTCTTCACACAAAAACCTACGTCCTATAAAAACAAAAATTGATAAACAATTTATCCATAAAAATGTATCTTTTTTTGCCGGTATGATTATTATTATTACTTATGATTACTTAAAAGATGATGACGTACCTGTCCCACGACGTCCTGGAGCCCCGACTATTGAGGCTCTTCGACGCGTGTCTGCGATCGGGCCAGTTTCCCCGCAGATGGAAGACGGGGAGGCTGGTCCTGATCGCGAAGGAGGGGCGCCCGGCGGACTCACCGTCCGCCTATCGGCCCATCGTGCTGCTGGACGAGGTGGGGAAGGTCTTCGAAAGGATCCTCGCAGACCGCCTCGTCCGGCACCTAGAGACGGAGGGGCCGAACCTGGCGGACGAACAGTTCGGGTTCCGAAAGGGGCGCTCCACTATTGATGCGATCACGCGTCTGAGGAGCCAGGCGGAGGACGCGGTGGCTCGGGGCAGGGTGCTATTGGCAGTGTCACTTGACATCGCCAATGCCTTCAACACCCTGCCGTGGAGCTGCGTGCGGGAGGCGCTCAAGTACCATCGGGTGCCTCCCTACCTCCGCCGCATAGTCGAGGCATATTTGGATGATCGTGCCGTCGTCTACCCGGTCCAGGGTGGGCAAAGTCGGCGAGACGTCGTGTGCGGTGTTCCGCAGGGGTCGGTCCTGGGCCCCCTGCTGTGGAACATCGCATACGACTGGGTCCTGAGAGGGGCGCTCCTCCCCGGCGTCGGCGTCATCTGCTACGCCGACGACACGCTCGTCACAGCGCGTGGGAGGAACCCCCGCCAGGCGTGCCTTCTGGGCACGGCTGGGGTGGCGCAAACGGTGGCTAGAATCCGGCTACTCGGCCTGGAGGTGGCCTTAAACAAGACGGAGGCCCTTATATTCTACGGGCCCCGCCAGAGGCCGCCACCGGGCCTGAGCATAACGGTAGGAGGCGTCCGCATCGCCGTCGGGCCGTCCATGAATTATCTCGGACTGGTGCTCGACGGTCGATGGGACTTTGCGGCGCACTTCGAGTGCCTGGCGCCGAGGCTAGTACGGGCGGCGGCGGGACTCTCCCGTCTGCTGCCGAATATCGGCGGGCCGGGCGCAGTGTGCCGCAGACTCTTTGAGGGAACCGTGCGGTCGATGGCCCTTTACGGGGCCCCGATCTGGGCGGATCGCCTGACGGCCAAAACGACGGCGCTGCTTCGCAGGCCGCAGCGCGTCCTGGCCGTCAGGGCGATAAGGGGATACCGCACGGTGTCCTTCGAAGCGGCCTCCCTGCTGGCCGGATCCCCACCATGGGACCTCGAGGCCCGGATCCTGGCGCTGTTGTACCAGTGGCGCCGGGACGCGGCCGAGCGTGGCTCTCGCCCCGCGCCTCGCGAAGTTGAGGCAAAGCGGGCGGAGCTGCGCGACGTGGTGCTCATGGTGGAGTGGAAGGAGCGCCTCGCGCACCCCAGCGCGGGCCTCGCCACCATCGAAGCGGTGAGGCCCGTCCTGGCCGAATGGTTGGAAAGGCGCCACGGCGCCCTGACCTTCCGCCTGACGCAGGTCCTCTCGGGGCACGGTTGCTTCGGGAGGTACCTGTGTCGCATAGGGCGGGAGATGACGTCAGGGTGCCACCACTGTGGCGTGGGCGACGAGGAGGACACGGTGAACCACACTGTCGCCGTGTGCCCTGCGTGGCGCGAGGAGCGCCGCGCCCTCGTCGCCCAAATCGGCGTGGACCTGTCGCTCCCGGCCCTGGTTCTGTCCATGGTCGGGGGCGATCCTGGATGGACGGCCGTCGCCTCCTTCTGCGAGGCAGTCATGTCCGCAAAGGAGGCGGCGGAGCGGGAGCGGGAGTCGACCACCACACTCCCCTCCCGCCAACGCAGGCCACGCCGGCGGCGCCGGAGGGCCAGTAATGACCTCCGGCCGCCGTAAAAAGCGGCCGCGGGCGGCCCCTCGGGGGAGGACCCGCCGCCCGCACTATTGCCGCGAGGGTGAGGGCTGCGTGCTGTTCCGCGGCCCCCCTCAATTCCTAGAGTTGTTAGGAGAGCGCCGGGGGGACGAAACCCTGACCCCCTGGCGCCAACACTTTAGAAGGGGCCCGCCTCAAGACAAAGGGCGGGCCGGCGCCGGCCCGGGCCACGAGATCGGCAGGCCATATATCCGTGGGCCCGGGCGTAGGCGATAGGAGAACAGCGGGGTTTTTTAGTGGGTAGTCGGATGGCCAATCATCTTTCCCGGAGTCCCACATATCCCTCGGTCCCCCCGGGCCGGGGGAACCCGTCAAGAGAGGTTTTTCCCCGAGACAAAAAAAAAAAACAAAAAAAAAAAAAAAAAAAAAAAAAAAAAATGATGACGTACATGTCCAAAAACTAAATACTTGAAGCTGTAATTTGCTTTTTTAATTATCTGTATAACCAAGATACAGCCTGTTGAAAATCAACGAGAAATATTTTTTTACTTTAACAAATAAAGGTTTTTGGTTTTCTTTGTGTTAGTCACGCCTACACGGTCTGTTCTCTTGTCTCTGTATACAAAACAAAAATTAGTACATACGAATGCTAGAAAATATTAAATTAGTACATACGAATTAGAATAGCAAACGAGCCATTAATCCGTAATATAATAATAATATCCGTAATATTTAATAATAATAAATAGAAAATATCACACCACTGCAAAATAAGTTTTTTCTGTTACTACAGCAACGTCTCTCGGACTCCATAAAGAAATTTTCCCATACGAACAATATTTTAAAAGATATTTTAATAATCGACTCTATATTCTTTCAGCGCCACAAGGGTCTCCTACCGCTACCATATGGCACTCTCCCCACTTGACGGTACACTCTATATCTCAGACCCTGAGTCTCACCAAATAATTAAAGTGCGCAATACTGATGATTACTCGGACCCCGAACGCAACTGGGAGACCGTTGTGGGATCTGGTGAAAGATGCCTCCCAGGAGATGAAGCTCATTGCGGTGACGGTGCCTTAGCTAGAGACGCAAAACTAGCTTATCCCAAAGGAGTTGCTGTCTCCATTGACAACGTTTTATACTTTGCTGATGGCACAAATATTCGTATGGTGGACAGAGATGGTATAATCACAACAGTCATCGGCAATCACATGCATAGATCGCACTGGAAACCAATACCTTGCGAAGGAACATTAAGTGTTGAAGAAGTCCATTTAAGGTGGCCAACCGAATTGGCAGTGAATCCTCTGGATAACAGCTTGCACATTATTGACGATCACATGATATTACAAATGGCACCAGACGGTAGGGTTAAAGTGATCGCTGGAAGACCTTTGCATTGCCCATCGCCGTTAACCGGGTATGACATGGAATTGGCAACATACGCAACATTGGTAATGCCTCAAAGCATCGCATTTGGAGCCGCTGGCGATTTATACGTAGCTGAAAGTGATTCACAAAGAATCAATAGAGTAAGACTTATCACAACCGATGGCAAAATCTCTCTCTACGCTGGAGCCGAGTCGAAATGCAACTGCTTGGAGCGCACCTGTGATTGCTTTGAAGCTGATCATTTCTTAGCATCTAACTCTAAGTTCAATACAATTTCTGATGTCGTTGTTAGCCCGGATGGAATTGTCCACATAGCAGATCAAGCTAATTATAGGATTAGATCTGTAATGGCCAGCATACCTGATGCAAGTGGAGCAAGAGAGTACGAAATCTATTCTCCGGATACACAAGAAATTTACATATTCAACAGATTCGGCCAACATATTATGACTAAGAATATACTAACTGGTGAAAATAATTACGTGTTCACGTACACTGTGAACACCAGTAATGGCAAGTTGAGTACTGTAACAGACGCTGCTGGCAACAAAGTCTTCTTATTGCGAGACTATTCGAGCTTAGTTAATTCGATTGAGAACACAAAAGGGCAAAAATGCAGGCTGAAGATGTCTAGAATGAAAATGCTCCAAGAGCTACGAACCCCTGACAACTTTAATGTAACTTTCGATTATCATGGTACAACTGGTTTGCTAAAGGCAAAATATGACAGTACTGGAAGAAGCTACATTTATAAGTATGATGAATTTGGAAGGCTTACATCTGCTGTTACACCGACTGGTAGAATCATCAACTTGACGTTTGACCTAAGTTTGAAAGGAGCTACTGTTCGTGTTAGTGAAAATAATAGAAAACCCGTTTCTATCCTTATAAAGGGTTCGTCTGTTAACACTAAAGTGGGAGAAGCTGAAAAGAAGACTATTATTTCAACTGATGGTAGCATATCTTCAAGTATGCCTTGGGGACATGTTATATCAACTGACAC
Organism: Malacosoma neustria; assembly: GCA_963693495.1. Lineage (NCBI taxonomy): Eukaryota > Metazoa > Arthropoda > Insecta > Lepidoptera > Lasiocampidae > Malacosoma > Malacosoma neustria. The sequence goes on from OY856372.1 coordinate 2,363,720, forward strand.
GGTGCCATACACAATTTTATCAGAAATTGATCCCATACTGGGTGAAAGTTACCCAGTGCCCGCAAAGCAAAGAACAGAAGTTGGTGGAGATTTGGCAAATAGATTTGAATGGAGGTACTTCTTACGACGCTTGTTGTCCAACAAAGGAAAGAGCAATTCAGTTAAAGCAGTTGCACAAATTGGTCGCAAATTAAGAGTAAATGGCGAAAACCTTTTGACCCTGGAGTATGATAGAGACACATCCACCGTTGCTATATTCATGGATGATAAAGTTGAGTTGCTAAATGTCACATACGATAGAACAGCAAGGCCGGTCAAATGGGGTCCTAGAAGTGGTATATTCGCTGAAGTGGAACTAGAATACGACAGATTCAATAGATTGACCAGGTGGAGTTGGGGTGACTTGAATGAAACTTATGGATTCGATAGAGCTGGAAGATTACATGAAATCAAATATGGAGATACCTCTTCTCTACAATATTCGTTCAGGGATATGTTTACTAGCTTACCACTCAAAGTAACAACGCCAAGAGGCAGCGATTATCTTTTAGATTATGATGATTCCGGAGCTCTACAAAATTTAACTACACCTCGTGGTCATATTCATACCTTTGCGCTGATGACGTCATTAGGATATTTCAAATATCAATACTTTTCGCCAATGAACAGGCATCCTTATGAGATTTTATACAATGATGACGGTCACATTCTAGCTAAAATATTCCCCCACCAATCTGGAAAGATCCTCTACGTTTATGACAGTACTGGTAAACTGGAAACTATTTTGGCTGGAGCATCGGCTATACGCTACGTTTACCATGAAAATACTCATTTAGTCAAAAACGTTGAGATAACGGACCCTGATTATGAACTCAAACAAGATTACAAATACCATGCCGGTATACTGAAAGATGAAAAGATGAAGTTTAACTCAAAGAGCGGCTTAAATAATGCACATTTCAAATATCAATACGATGGAAATGCTAGACTTTCTACGATTGACGTGAACATCAATAGCAAAGAAATGCCTCAGTTACGCCTGAAGTACAATCAAAATCTTGGCAGTCTCGAATCCGTAAGTGACTTGAGAATTTATAGAAACACGTTCAATCGTTCAGTGATGCAGGACACCAGCAAACAATTCTTCACTATTACTGATTACGATGATCATGGTAGGATGAAAACTGTCCTAATTAATATCAAAGCTTTTGACGTGTTCCGTCTTGAGCTCGAATACGACGTAAGAAATCGAATTAAAGCGAAAAAGATGATGATTGGCGATACGTCGTCTAGCGAACGAGTTAGTTACAATTACGACGGACATTTAATGGAGGTTGTGGGCTCTGAGGACGATTGGAAGTACAATTATGATGAGAACGGCAACGTTATTGGAGTTATCGAGCACGGAGAAAAGCGTTATCTCGGCTACGACATTGGGGACAGAGTGGTTCAGTATGGCGATATAGAATTCAGCAGTTATGATGGACGAGGTTTTGTTGTGAGACGCGGAGAACAAAAGTATAGATACAATTCACGTGGACAGTTCGTCCATGCCTTTGAGCGCGATAAGTTCCAAATGTGGTACTATTATGACGACAGGAATAGGCTCGTGGCTTGGAAAGATGATAAGAATAATATTACCCAGTTTTACTACGGCAACCCACAAACACCTAATTTGATTACACATATGCACTCTCCTAAAACCGAGAAAACCTTCCGATTTTTGTATGATCAGAGGGATTTCTTAACCTGTATCGAAAATGAAGACCACAGATTTTATGTTGCAACTGACCACAATGGATCTCCGCTAGTTGTTTTCGATGTTAACGGTGAAATTGTGAAGGAAATTAAACGTAGTCCGTTCGGAAAAATTGTCAAAGATACAAATCCTTCTTTCTACGTGCCCGTGGACTTCCATGGTGGAATATTCGACTATAATACGAATTTAGTTTACCTTGATAACCGACTATACGATCCGGTTGTTGGGCAATGGATGACGCCAAGTTGGGAACACTTGGCAACCAAATTAAGCTTGCCTACGGATATATTCATCTATCGCTTTAAGAATAATGATCCGATAAATAAGAATCAAAATGTGCCGTACATGACGAATTTGGGCAGTTGGTTGCAATTGTACGGTTATGATCTGAATAAGATGATGGGTTCAAAATACATAACGGATATGATATTCCAGCCAATGACGTCAGTTACTGCGCCACAATTGGCTCCAGATTTTGGAGTGATGTCTGGACTTCAATGCATTATTGAGAAGGTACAGTTATATTTAATTACAAATTATTAAATAGGCAGATAATTGTGTGAATCACTTATGGCAGGCTGCACTAAATGTATAAAGTTGAAGAAATATTTATTTTAAATTAGGCTGTTTACCATTAATATTTTTAAAGTTATTCAAGCTGACCATTTACCTAGGTTAAGGTTTAATAATAAATTAATACTTATTGAACATTAAATCAATTTGGTTGATTTGCAAGGTTTATTTGAGATTACAATTTTTTGATAATGTCGTGCATTGCCAGCGCACTGTGGGTTTTGATAGAACAATAATACGAATAGCTAATAATGCGCATGATTTCTTGTTGGCGGAGGACGTGAGCCTCGCCCGCACCTCTCCCTCAGCTGTATCGATCAAAAGGGTATTTATTTGTGACAATTAAAATTATTCATAATTATTTTTGCAGGTGAACGATAAGCTCTCAGATATAGATTTCGTGCCGACTCCTTTACTTAAAATGGAACCAATCACAAGAAATCTTCTTCCAAGAGTTTCATACAAGCGTGGAGTTTTTGGTGAAGGCGTACTAATATCGAGAGTTGACGGGAAAGCGTTCATAAGCGTTGCGGATGGTGCAAACAGCGTCGTCGAAGATGTTATTACAACTGTGTTTAATAACTCCTATTTCTTGGATGTCCACTTCAGCATTCATGATCAAGACGTGTTTTACTTCGTGAAAGACAACTCGCTGAAGATTAGAGATGATATGGAGGAGTTGAGACGGTTGTCCGGGAAGTTCAACGTGTCGCAAGATGAAACTAACGATCAAGGACTAGAGGTATGTTATTTTTAATATTTTGTGTATAGTTATGGAAAGGTATAATGTGCCTTGAGGATCAAGGCACAACGGCTTTCGAAGGTCAGAACGCCTACGGGGTTTTATTCCCATCACGAGTCAATGTGTTTTATCTATAAGTATTTATTTATAAAAGTGAATAAATACTATATCAGTTGTCTATAGTGCCTATAGCGCTCTGCTGCTTACTTTGGGAATGTATGATTTTTTTATTTATTTTTTTAATACACAGTCATCACTCAGAAATGTCTCTTATTGGTTAGTTCTATTATTTGTAAAATCGATCCTTGTGATTAATACCTGACGGCCCACTTAATAATAAGCACTTACCGACGCCATAGGCACCGCTAACACGCTACCGTTTAAGGTTGTTATTACGGCGACATATTTAGAGACCAGGGGTGATTGTCATCCAAGCGGGCTTGAAGCCCTACTACCTAGCTATGGTTTTATGGCCTTTTACGACAGGCCGCTTCCCGCGAGGCTCAACATTCTTACTCCGCCCCTGCACGGATATCTATATTATGTCAACTGCTGAATGAGATTAATATAAATTCTTAAAATTTCAGGTCCGAGTTCATGCAGTAGGAAAAGGATCAGCTCAAGCTGTAATAGTTTTACGATACGGCGTGGACCCAATACAAGAGAGGATGAAACTGTTGAAACACGCACACAAGCGAGCAGCGACTAGGGCTTGGGAACGAGAAAAGGCATTGGTGGCAGCTGGCTGGGAGGGCAGGGGCTCCTGGACCGAAGAAGAAAAGGAAGAACTCATCAGCCACGGAATAGTTGACGGATGGGCTGCAAGAGACGTCCACTCTATATCGAAGTTCCCGCAATTAGCCGACGACCCAGCTAATATTGTGTTTGTTAGGGATACAAGAAGAAAAAGGAGAAAGAGTGGCCGTGGTCGCGCTCGGCACCGTTCGTGATTCTCCCCTTGCCCCCTTTGCGAACGCCATTTTGAAGTGCCGATATAATGTTGCCAGTGTTCCTTTAGTGCAGTACTTCTCTATATAATATTTGCTAATTTTATTTATTTGCTAAGTTATTAAATTTAAATTTATAGGAATAGTTACAATTACTTCCTAAATTGTCTGCCTTGAATTTTGTATAATTTAATCTGGCAACATTTAACCGAACATAAAACACGCTTTTTGAAGATGACGCGTTTTACATTCTGATATACGGCGAGATTTCGTTATTTTTGTAGATCTGAAAATGTTTCTAGAGAGCTCTTGTGATCTATAAGACTTTTTTACGCGGTGATTTATGGATTAGAATGAATCGCATAGTAATTGTCATACGTACTTGTATCAAGCCGGGCTTATTTTACTGAAATGATACTGAATCTCAAACTAGTTAACTTCAACCCTGTTAATACAAAGAGGTTTTAAGTTTATTATTTTCTGTGCCAGAACAAAACAAAGAATTTTATGCATTTGTGTCTATTGTAATACGATTTTTTTCTTATTCATGTTCATATTCATTTAATATTTACTTCTGAACTTTAAACTCTCAATTACCTATACTAACTATATCTGCCATCAGAATATTCCAGTTAAAAGTTGCTCAAACGGAGTTAGCTAATTTTTGAACTGTCCTTTATTACTTCTACTATCGATTTTTTGACTGAATTTCGAATCTCATTACTCACGACAGGGTAACGACTCATAATGAAACTCATTCGAAAACTGAGCATAATAATGAAACCAAAATACTCAATTGCGATCACAATTTTTGATACTTTATTAACCTAATATTATTAACTATTTTTAATCCCATTTAGGATATTATAATTTATCACAACGTATCCTTATCACGTTTTAGCCAAATATTTTTTTCTACCCGTATGTAGGTACTTGTAAATATAAATTAATGATACTTATATATATTTTATTCTTGTAGTAGTTCCTTGTTTTAGACCTAAGGTCTTCTTTACTTCGCAATACTATTTAAGCAATAATTTTTTATAGTGATTGCTTATCTCCTCTGCGGTTTCTATACGTAATATACTTTTTAAGGGATTTAAGCGTGAAATTTGATTTCTCATACTCAAAAAAATCATATGCATGCATGCTATAAACAGTTATATGTAACATTTTTTTATAAAATTAATCATTATACGCCGCATAGGATTCTGAAGTCACGAATTTTATTCAAAATGTAGGTAATTCGAAATAAAAATATGTAAAACTCATCAAACCCATAGTAAATAGGTTTCAGTTAAAACATAGAACCTGTTTAAGAAAATTTACAAAAAATATATAATACAATTCGTAACTTCGAATAATATTGGATAGAAGGCAACAGTATCCCTTAGATAGCTTCGTGAAATAGACAAACAAATACCGAAACGTTTATACGTACATTCTGCATGTGTTGTGCAATAATCAAACCGTAGTAACAGAAGTAGAATGCTTCTTGCTGACTTATTCCCGTAAAACTGTATACCGAGATTACATTACGGCTGTATATATCTTACAATGAAATGACAGTTTTTAATTTTAATATTTTTATACTGTTACCTACTCATTCACAGACAACATAAATCAATTACATATTGTTTTGTTCGTTTTCTATTCATAAATACAGTTAGAAATAACATTTATTCATAATTAAATGTGTATACTTTAAGGCTGTCTGTTCATACATCGTGATGTTTCCGACAAAACAATTATTTGTATACATTCATTGCGACGTCAAAGATGAGTATATCCTCCGTAAGTCAGCGAGAAGCGTGTTTGTAAGTATTGTAGAAATTATATTAAAATTATGTCCATGAATGTCTCACTTAAATTGTGGTGTCTAATCCGTGTTAGAAGTATTTTAAAGATAGGGAAAGGTGACTGAATGATGGAATGACGGATGATATTTTTTACATAAGAATGAAATGTAGGGGTTGCTAGGTAAGCTCTGCTGAATTTTTAAATGTTTACATAAACTTTTTCTTTATGCAGAAAACCCCATTTAAAACGAAGCAAAGAAGAAAGTTTAGTTTGAAAACATTTATTTATTCTAAACATTAAATTACCTGATGCATGCGAATGAACTAATATTTAAAAAAAAAAATTTTATTATACTGAATTTTAGAATTTATGTTATTCAGCTCAATTTTACCTTTATTCATTCACTATGATATATTTTTATTGTTACTATTCTCGTAAATATAGAAAAATTCAGTGAAATGAATGCCAGCGATAGGTGTAACGCGATGGGCAAAATAAACTAGAAATGTTCCGCGGGTACACCCGTGGCGGCCCTCGCATAGGTGATATTTTTTTCAAAATGTGACTAATTGAAGCAATACATTGTAATTTTAAATACGTCTTTACCTTTATTTAGTAACTATTTAAGATACAGTGGGCTATTTTTATCTTCAATAATCGATTCTGATCAAAAATCGATTAGATTTAGTACTGGTTGTATTATCGATTTGTTTACTATCTAATATCGATTATTGTGGATAGAAAATGTTTACTTTAATTAAAGTAATATATATTGAATATCTATTGTGAAAATAGTTTATGATTTCGCGGTGATATTTAGAGTGTTATCTTTTTTATAATAATAATTATTATTAATAAATATGTAATGTATAAATTTAATATGTAAATAGGTACTTAATTATGTAACTTGTAAAAAATATTGTACATATCTCTTACGCTTGGTTAATTTATGATTATTGTAACCGGTAAGTATGTAGAGTCATGGACGAGTATAGAAATGTAACTAAACAAATTCAGACAGCAATACTACTCTACCACTATATAGGATAGAACCCGTTTATAATAATAGTTGACCGCTATATTTTTCATTCTAAATTATGACAACAATCATTCTCTTGAAAGACTTTGTTTCCAAGTTGTTTATTTTTATAAAATCGTAATAGAAAAAGAACGAATATCTATGGCAGTCAACTATTTTCTCTATTACAATGTGCCCAACATAAATGTAGATTAACCGATTAAAACTCTCAACACCAATTTACTATCTATTTGGCCGGTTAATTTATAATGTTGAGGCCGTAGAACTTGTCAGAATGTATACGGCCCACAGTCAGTAATAGTAATAAACATTATCGATTGATATAACATTCTGTCTATGGGAGACTTCAATGTCTTATTTCATTTTTTTCTGTAAAAATAGTTGTATTATTTATTGAAAATAATATTTATTGGTGTCACGTTACATATAATTTTATAATAACCAAGCTATAGGATAATAATTAAATTCAAATTATTTTTTACAATTAATGATTATTTATTTTATTTCAATTATATGAAATCATTATTATGATAATTTTAATCGACCTTTTTTTAATAAATTAGCAGATCAATCGATAATGTATATCGAGCCTAAATCAGCCATAGACGACTTTGCTTTTAGATTCGTTAGGAGGCTTCTACGGCGACTATCGCACTTGGCATTTAACGATGTAGAACTGACTTTTAATTGCATTTAATTTTAATCGAATACTATTGTAGATATGATGTAGACCCCATTATAATACTCTGAATGTGAATAGAGGTGTCTCCGTTTAGTTCGGACAGCCGTGGCGACCCGAACTAAACATGTACAATAAATAATAAGTATAGAGAACTATTCTAATGGAATATGTAATAAAAAAATATTAAAATCATATTTGCTTTTATTTTAACCTAACCGTCACTGTCACTAAAAATCTATAAGACAAAAAAATTAAACCGCCGAAAAAACTGAAAAGCAAAAAATATTAAACCTTCTTTTTAATAACCTTTTTAATAATAAAGTTCTTTAACTAATGTGAGTATACCTAAGCAATTTTAAGTCGGCGCCAGTGTCCTCACGCGTTTGCCTGTTTGGATTGTTGTCTCGCTGACATAACTTCGTAAACGCTCGGCATTTTCCGGCGAAGGGGCGTGTCACGCTGCGCCGCCGCCACGCATCACGCTTTACGTAATTAATTAATTTGCTTGTTTGGCGCTGACTCAAAATTACTTAAGTATACTTACATTAGTTTAAGAACTTAGTTATTAAGGTTATTAAAAAGAAGATTTATTATTTTTAGCTTTTAAGTTTTTCGGCGGTTTCATTTTTTGTTAAAAAGTTTTTATTTTATGAATGGCTCTAATCTACTACATGCTTAAATAAATCAATTCTGTCAAAAGTTATGCGTGGTCATAGATATAATCAGTGAGTGAACTATCCATTCTCTGTTTTCGTACCCTTAGGGTTGGAATTTTTTGCCAAATTTATATGGGACCAAGTACGGCCCTTTCCAATAAAAAAATAAATTTTAAAATCGGACTATTAAAAGTTATGCGTGGTCATACATAAAAAAGAAGAAAAAAATATCCGCGTCGACTTGAGAACCTCCTCCGTTTTTTTCGTCGGTTCATAAAAATGCCATGCATTTAAATTTCATGGATAACTATGGCCAAATTTTCGCCATCATGGATTCTTCTACCCCTGGTTAGGGTATCAAAGCGGACCTCTTTACCTCGACATAAACTCAGGGGGCGACTACTCCCCACTTGCGTGGAGTGCACCGCCAGAGCACGCACGCTTGTGAGCCCAGGGCATCACGGCGACGCAAAATTTTCCTTTCTTTATAAGGACTAACTAATATCGAAATTATAGTGAATCCATCCACTGAAGGACCCCAAATGGAGACTGCCCTTGCTAACCTTGTAGAAAGGGATTTTAAAAGCACTATTAATAGCAGCGTTGCCACCTTACTAAAATCCTGGGACTTTCGTAGAGTTATTTGATGCACACAACCAAAAAGGCCGTTTACAAAAAAAAAACTAATTCATACAATTATAAAAAATAATTTATTTGCAATTCTACATTTAACAATATTGCACAATAAGTAACATATACCTAATGTCTTTTAACATAGTCAAATCTAAATGCATTCACTGAAAAATAATAGGAAGACCTACGGATGAACTTCGGTCCAAATCACAGAAAGTAGCATTAATAAATTACATTCTAGTAGAATTAGGCAACACCAACTGTCAAATTCATAAGCTACTGTCACTGTCAAAAATATTTTAACTGCAGACAATAAATTCAAAAACATTCTACAATACCATGTTCAAATAACAATTAAGTGCTCAATAACGACTCCATCTTACAGGCAATTTTACTTCTACATTTTGTACAACGTAATTAATACATAAAATTTTATAAATATTGTAAATAATAAATACAAAAATTCTACCATATATAGGTACTATAATTAAATGAACTATCCACACAATAAGACCACGAAGTGTAACTTATGGGCTGTTTTATTATTATTATATGTTTTAAAAACTAAGCGCTACCTGGAAGAAATTTTCATAACGTGAAGTTGTAACAGGTGAAGAGGCAGTGCTCAAATTTAGACTAGAAGTATATGGACTACAAAATAAAAATACTTTTTTAAATTAAATTTAAACAATACATACATAATTGAAATCTTCATTAAATAAATCTGAATTATATTAAAATAAAATGTATTTTATTGCCTCTGCAAAAAACGTGCAAATTTTTACAAATATTAAAAATCAATAGGCTTGTTAAATCACATGAGAAATATTTTTGACGAAGACAATAATTAAGAAAATTAATTTTAAATTTATACATACATACAAGTGCTTACATACAACTAGTGATATGTGTTAAAATGGAATAATTTATACATTTAAAGTCTATTAATTAGCTTGTCGATTCCTTTACACATTAATTCTTTAATTTCACTTATACTGCTCTGTCTCCATTTTGGAAAATAAAAAATGATTTTGACAGAACTGCGATGACATCTGTAGTCACACTATGTTTCTTTAAGTAGAAATCAAACTATTCTAATTTTACCAATAATAATCAAAGAAATGCAAAGAGCATGTAAAATTCAATGGGAATTAAATAAATATAATTTCTTTACATTTATATATTAATAGCCATATAACAAAATAACTTAATTATGCCTTTTTGTAACACAATTTTTTTTACACAATCGTATACATCCCTAACTTATATGCATGCCAATGGGCTCACTACCAGGGATGCTGAAGACCGTGCGAAGTGGAGAAGAAAAAGTCGGAAAGCGGACCCCGGGCGCCGAAGCGAGAGTTTGGGCTGCAACCGGGATAGAACGCAAAGATGATGATGATACATCCCTAACTTAACGAGTTGCACCACGAACTGCCGCATTTGACTCAAAGCCTCGAAGTAGCTGAAATTTACACGCGGCCTTCGAGGTAATATTGTAAACGTTCTTGCGCTCTGTGATTGGTTCAAAAGGTCAGCCAATTAAAGAGCCGGAAACGATAGGTCTAATTTCATACATTTCCATCCAATTCCAAAGAAAGAAATAAAAACGAATACTGGAAAATATACCTACTGAAGAACAAATAGAAAAATTAAGAAGTGAATGTAAAATAGTTATACTTTTTTTTTTTGTACTGTACATACATACAAAGGTAAATAAGCATCGAAAAATTAAATAAGTTCAATACTATTTCCTGTTTATCATCACTTAACTGATGGTATAATAATAGCCTGTTAAGCCTCTATTTTGTTTTATATCATTTGTAACATATTTCATTTTTGACCCTAAAACTACAAACCGGGATGGAAATTTACCCATTGTAAACTTTCAGCTACGTTTCTAAGTTAGTCAGTGATATTATCGACCTAAGACTGAATAAGTAATACAGTATATCCACCAATGAAACTCGGTGAAATTATTTAATAGATGAATAAATAAATCATGTCAATCAATCATCAAACAAACAAATAAATCATGTTCTTATAAAGTCATTATTAATTTCAAAATGGTTTTAACTATTAAAATATCCGTAAGGTAAATATTTACACCGGATTTTAGTTTACATGTTAATAAAATGGGTTTACAGTTATAAGATTAACAGTAATTGAAACAAAGGAAACCTATATCGACTATTTAAACTAAAAGCTAACTTTAAAACTCTTTTAACGGCAATTTAAACTCGAATCTACCTTCAAAACCAATTTCAAACCCTAAAAAAATATTTAAGTACCTTCATATTGCAACAATTCTGACTTACAAATCGAATTAACACTTAACCTCAATAATCCTCAACAGGTCCGGTGACCCTCATCCTCATACTATCCCATTTAGCCATCATTTCCTCGTTGACGCTGTCCACTGTCCACAGTTGGGACTCCTTGTCCGGTTTACACTGCTCAATGAACAAGTCCCGCTTCGCCAGATCGAAATCCACGCATTTGTCGTTGTTGCCATGTTTTATTTGTTTCGTGTCCTGAAATATTTCACAGGATGTGAAAATAATGATACAATTATTCGACGACCTCCATGACGTAACGTCACGGGTTCAATCCCCGTCTCATGTCTGGGTGTTTATTAAGTAGTGTATCAGTTGTCTAGTACCCATAACACAAGTACTATACTACTTATATCGAGACTAGATGACGCTGTGTGAATTATTTCACTATATTTATTTATATAGTGATTTTTCTTTTATCAATAGGCTTATGTCGCCCACTGCTGGTCATAGACTTAATATTACGCAGTAAGACTCCCTTGCTTTCTTGGTATTACTCCTACGGACTACCTTCACCATACCATTAATGTAGCCGCTAGTGGTAACAGTTTGCCTGCTTAAAAGGCTTCATACACTACGTTCGCTAAAGTCTTTCTTGCGCTAGTTTATTCTACTCCGGCAATTTGGGGTCGGCACAGCATATATCCTTTTCATCCTATTTTATTATGGACTAGTCTATATCGTCGGATTAATTATTATCAGTATGCGTAACTCCACATAATACTGAAATAAGACTTTTAATGCCATCTAGTGGAGTATTTTGAAGCCTATCTATTGGATTAATTCGTACCTCCTACAAAGATATGGCTTGAAACTAAACCCGGTAGTCCCGGTTCGATTCCCACTAAGGCATGCACCTTTTAAGCATTATATCTCTTAATTTAGATGTTATAATTAAATTTACACGCACTAGTAAAGGAAAATGCGTGTAGGGGAATACTATGCGATCCTTCCAAGGGCCTTTCACTTACACAAGCCCACCTGTTGGATGTGTTATGTATGTATGAAACCGAGTGGGGTCAAAAACTCACCGGCCGATACCTCCAAAGTTGATTCCCACCGCCCAAGTGGCAAGAAAATAACAATACAGGACTCCCCGGAGATGAATCCGGTAGATCCCAACACATATTCCTCGTTTTACTTCTGAAATAGAGAAATATTATATTCAAGCATCCACATTTTTTGTAATTAAAATGCTTTAACGAAGATCTGATTGAATAGAATATTACAAATATTGTGATTAAATAAATAAATAAATAAATATTTTTGTGACAATTCACACAGCGCCATCTAGTCCCAAACTAAGTAGCATAGCACTTGTGCTATGGGTACTAGACAACTGATATACTACTTATATACTTTTTTTTTTGTAAATAAATACATATTATACATAAACACCCAGACGCGAGACGGGAATCGAACCCGTGACCTCCGCAAGCATACCGAAGTGCGTTATCCGTTACGCCACCGAGGTCGTCAAATATTGATCAATTATATAATTATTGTATAAAACATAACTCAACTTAAAAATCAGAATAAATAGTATAATTTTTTTTAATGCTGTAAGACAGCAGACAGACTGACGGCCCGCTTAAAATTTAGCAGTTAACGTCGCCTATGGGTTATTTGCAACGCCAATGGCATCGCAAACACGCTGCTGTCCCATAAGGGTACAGGAACATGGGTCACTAATGCCGGAACACAACACATGGTTATTATGGCGGCATACTTAAGACCAAAGGTGGTCGCCATCCAGACGGGCTTGAGGCCCTACCACGTAGCTAGGGTGGGTTGTTTTGTCGCCTTTTACGACAGGCCAACCCCGGCCGCAGAGGTTAGTATTCTTTCTCCGCCCCTGCACCGATAAAAACGTCCTTTCCTATAGGGCTGGCTCCAGCCCACTAGGAAGTTTTGGGCAATTTTTTTTTGTTTTGTAACAACGATAAGTGTAAAAGTATCTATTTACAAAAGAAAAGTGTATATATATAATAGTATATTAGTTATTTAGATAACAAAAATGCTACTTATTTTGGGGCTAGATGGCGCTGTGTGAATTTTCGTAGTATATTTATTTATTTTATTATTACTATTCAATATTTTTTTTCTTCTTATCTTCAGTAAATTTATTTAAGAAATATGCCACGACATAACCATTTTCTCCATGCAGAAGCGGAGTAAGAATACTAACCTCTGCGGCCGGTGTCCGTCTGGACTGCCACTATAAGTATGCAATAATAACCTTGTGGTGTTCCAGCATTAGTGACCCAGGTTCCAGTACCCACTGTGCGGACAACACCGTGTTGGCGGTGCCCCTGCCGTCGCAAACATCCATGGGCGACGGTAACTGCTTACTACTAAGTCCGCTTTTCCATAACAATAAAAAAACTGACCGCTTGCGTATCCACTAGCCAGCCGTATAGTCAAAATTAATACAGTTAAAATATATGTTATAATGACATCGAATGGAACACTCTTATCCGTGTAGGGGCGGAGAAAGAATACTAACCTCTGCGGCCGGGGTCGGCCTGTCATAAAAGGCGACAAAATAACCCACCCTAGCTACGTGGTAGGGCCCCAAGCCCGTCTGGATGGCGACCACCTTTGGTTTTAAGTATGCCGCCATAATAACCTTGTGTTGTGTTCCGGCATTAGTGACCCAAGTTCCTGTACTCTTATGGGACAGCAGCGTGTTCGCGATGCCATTGGCGTTGCAAATCACCCATAGGCGACGTTAACTGCTAAATTCTAAGCGGGCCGTCAGCCTGTCCGCTGTCCTACAGCAATAAAAAAAACCACTCAAATTTAGTCGTAAGAGCCGGTGAACTTTTCGATTGGTCAATATAACCGTTGTTATTCTAAGCGATATCACTACAAACTGTTTAACTGTAGGAGTTGTGAGAGTTCGTGAGACTTCTCAGGACCGCCTCTCCCAATGTCGTAAGCCTGCGAAGACCATCCTATTGAGAGGACGGGACTAGACGGGACTAGACAGGACTCGAGGGTTTATTCTGACATGTTGTCTTTTTTGCAGTTGTTTCATGTGGCACTCGTTTGTGATACACAAGTCAAATAATACACAATTTTAACGCATTAAGATGTCATCACTCCAATTGTTGAATCCACACTGAAATATGTCACGACTCACGACTATCACGACATCTCTTGGCGAAACAGGAGTTATTACCCCTAAGGAATAAGTAAACTCACCTAATGTCCTTGTGCCAGGACAATAGGAACTTCTGTTCGGCGTTCGGCGAATCCTCGCATTGTTTCAACAATAACTTCTCCATTTGCGCCCCGTTGTGCGCGTCTATGCATAGATTCGTATTCAGTACTGGTCTTATCTGCAAATAAGATATTTGTGGTCCGCTTTAAGAGTCATTACCCAACGTTATATTAATTAAAATGACAAATATAAGGAGTTACTAATAGATACACTGTATTGTCAAGTTAAAAAAAAGCAAAGAAATAAACACGTACATAAATAATAAGTGAGAAAATAGAAATTATAATAAAACTAATAATAACGTTTGCGGCAGTCTTTCGTTATGGCACTCGGTAAACGACTGCTGCGAGAAATGCCGAATGAGCTTCGCCGAATAGCAGTGGGTGTCACCAGCGCCTAAAGGTACACTTACTATTATTATTATTTATTATAATATAGTAATATTACTATATTATAATAAATAATTAATTTAGTAATATTACTATAATATTACTAAACAAAATATAATTTCTCCCCGTGAATGGGTAGCTGAAGAATACTGACCCCTTTTTTTTGGTCTCGGGGAAAAACTCTCTTGACGGATTCCCCCGGCCCGGAGGACCGAGGGTTATGTGGGACTCCGGGAAAGATGTTCGGCCATCCGACTACCCACTAAAAAATCCCCGCTGTTCTCCGATCGCCTACGCCCGGGCCCACGGATATGTGGCCGGCTGATCTCGTGGCCGGGGGCGACCTATCCAAAAAGGTGACAAAACAACCCTATCTAGGTTGCAGGGCTCCTAGCCTATCTGGATGGCAGCCATCTCCGATCACTAAATATGCAGCCATAATAAACTTGTGTTACGTTTCGGCATAAACGATCCAGGTTCCAGAACCCTTATGCAGATAGCAGCGAGGTGGCGGTGCTCCAAGCTAACATCCATAGGGGACGATAACCCCTTATTAAGTGGGCCGTCAACCTGCTTGCTGTCCCACAGCAATAAAAACAAATCATCAATTGTCTCGTGTACGAATACAAACATTTTCAACGATTGTGATTGGTCAAACAACTCTAGCCAAACTATATAAAAAGAGCACGAATTTTAAGTAAATTATTCAGTATTCACAAACCAACTGCTGGTGTAGCATTTATAACACACTCATCCCAAAATGACAAAATATAATGTATAAAAATGTGTATATACAATCAATCATTTACTATATATACATATTTCTCATATATACTTACAGCGCCCTCTCCGAATGGCTCTGGATCGATCGTTGGATATTTTGCGGCCAAATCGAAGGCAACCTAAAAACAAAAAACATACACTTGTATTAGAGAAAAACCCTGTTCGCTGTGTACGACAGCGGCCCCTGAGCGGGAGAGGTAAGGCACGTGTACCGTTCCGCGTTGCCACCCTCATTCTTGGACTGACACAGGAGAGCGCTAGGGGATCAAAAGCCTCACACGGCGCACATCAAGCTACCCATTAAAAAAAAATTTAAGTCATGGCTACTTGACAAAATTATATATTAATGACTGGTTGAAGGTTTTAATAAACATAATCTTGGAAGGGGCAGCGTCGGCCTGGGCCAAGCCACCTGTCTGTCGGTCCAGTCATTAGACGGAGTTTTTTAGTGGGACACCCAAAAGATACATCATCTTTTTTTCGAAGACTCTTATTGAATATCACTATTTAGATCTCCAGACAATTTGGCTGATGTTTAGGATCCCGATAAGTACCGCGAACCGCCTAACACCCCTGCCGTTTTAGTAAAGCGCGGTGCTGCTACAAATCCATCAATGACAAATGACATCTTCCCGGGTAGGATGGAGCTGTGGAATGTTACGCTACCCACCTGCGTCATAAACCACCTGAAGGACTTGCATTTGAGCTTCTCCCTCAGCGCTTTCTGTTCCGAGATGTCCCCTGTATCGATCTGCAGGTAGTGCGGCCTCCGCTTGTACAGGTACTGGGCATACTCGTCCATCCACACCTCGGCCACGCGTCTGTAATTCTGAAAAATATTTCCTCAGTTATGAAATACCTCGGAACGCCTACAATGGGTCGTAAGATCGATTTATTCTCACAATCTGGACGTTGGTGCATATCATCATTTCAGCCGGAAGACGCCCACTGCTGGACAAAGGCCTCCCCCAAAGATCTCCACGATGATCGGTCCTGCGCTGCCCTCATCCAACCTATTCCGGCGATCTTGACCAGATCATCGGTCCATCTTGTGGGGGGCCTAGCAACACTGCGTCTTCCGGTACGCGGTCGCCATTCGAGGACTTTTCTGCCCCAACGGCCATCAGTCCTTCGAGTTATGTGCCCAGCCCACTGCCACTTCAGTTTTGCAATCATCCGGGCTATGTCGGTTACTTTGGTTCTCCTGCGAATCTCCTCATTTCTGATTCGATCTCGCAGGGAAACTCCGAGCATAGCCCTCTCCATTGCCCTCTGAGCGACCATGAGTGGTTGGTGGTTGGAGCATAGTATGTATTTATTTAAAAAAAGAACAATAATCATAACGGTTATGTAGTAACCATAACACAGGTGCTCTATTGTTTAATTTGGCGCTGTGTCAATTGTCCCAAAGTACATTCATTCATATATGGTGCCAACTTAATATAACGAATCTAAAATTTATCAACTCCTCGTTTAACAAGCTTTTCGAATTCCTCAAACTACCCATTGGAGCTAGCGCAAAATACATCTTTACATTGCGAATACATTTATCAAAAACCTGTTTATAACGAAAATTTCATAACACATAAAACACAAGTAATATAGAACTTTGTTTAAAAAAAAACATGTGTGCGATTCACACACGATAGAAGTGAAACTTCAGTAAATCGACAAAAATACAAGCAAGTATTAAATACACACCGACATTTACTCTCTCGCTCTGGCTCACTAATTACAGGCGATTATAATTAAAAACTCACATTTAAAGATTTTTTTTAAAAAGTATTGTTTCCGCCCGGGATCGAACCGGGGGCCTTCTGCGTGTTAGGCAGATGTGATAACCGCTACACCACGGAAACTGTACTCACAATGTCGAAATACTTCAAAATAAATACACACCGACATTTACTCTCTCGCTCTGGCTCACTAATTACAGGCGACTATAGGAGAGACCGAAATATACATATTTCTGTCTCATTCTTTGCTGGCTTCATCCTACACATTTTTGTATTTGTGTCTCTTACCTGTCGTTTTTTCGTTGCATCCGGTTTGAAATCACAACGATTCTAAAGAAGTTTCACTTCAAAAATTCTCTTATTTTTCTCTTTCAAATAAAAAGTAGTGTTTTATTACAGCAAATCGTTCGTTTTGGCAAGGTAAACAAATGAGTATTTGTTTTTGAAGTTAATTAACAAGTTTTCAAGTTACCTTGTTAACGCGACGCATAATCTAACCTAACCTCTACATAACTGACAGTTACCCTGTCATTTGTTTAATACGCAAGTTGTTTACTTTCCAGGTGTATTATAACTGAAATTAAAAAATTTCAAGACTAGCTCACCCTGCCGACGAAGTCCCCGTGCCCCGGGTTGGGAAACGGTGCGAATTTCCTGTAAATATGCCCCACCCGGGAACAAGGGGCATCCACCATACGACCGCCGCACTGCCATATCTAAAAAGGATGGGGCGACAAAACAAGAATAAGGTCTTAACTACTCGTGTAGGGGCGAAGTAAGAATACTGACCCCTGCGTGCGGCGGCCTGTCGTAAAAGGCCACACTGTAGGAGATGGATAAAAACACGATAAAACTTTAAATAGGAAAACAACGTAGGGGCGTGCGCAGGGGCAGCTCATATCGCGGACCTGAGTCGACTACTTTTTTGACCAACAGCGCACGGGCGTGAGGCTGCTACCCCGTTCCCCGCATCTACCCTACCCGCTGCCCCTACGCATGACACCGCCCATCTTCCCTTGCCATTTATTCAAAATAATACAACTATTGCGATTATACAATATTACAGATTGTGTCGCTAACAATAACCTTGTGTTGTGTTCCGGCATAAGAGATCCAGGTTTCAGTTCCCCTACACGGAAGGCAGTAAGTACATTGCTGTGGAACAGCACACAGACTGACGGCCCACTTGATGGTAATCAGTTACTGTCGCCTATGGATGTTTTCGACGCGAGGCACCGCTAACACACCGCCGTCTACACAAAGGAACTGGAACCTGTGTCTCTTAGGGAGCGTTCAAGTACTACGTTATATAAATGTACTTCAACTACGCGTTAAGTAACATTGTTTTTTTAACCCTTCAAAACGGTCGCGTAGAGAGCTTCTCCCACGCATTTTTTAAACGTTTTTCTTCTCAAAATTTCAAATGGAATGACCAATTGAAAAATTTTTTACCTTCACAAAATTCGAATGGACAGGGCCAAGTCAGGGAAACGACGTAATTAAATGTATGATTAGTAGTAAAAATTTATTAGGACAAAAAAAAAACAAAAAAAAATTAGAAATAATATTATTAACGCGATTAAAACAATAAGAAAGGTATTATAGCGACTTTCCGGTATTTTATGCCACATAATTGTGGCTTTTAGGTAAAAATGATCACTTGACAGTTACGAAACGTTTTACTAAGAGGGAGGACCGGTCGAAAAATCTCCAAAAATTGCGTTACTTAATACTTGAACGCTCCCTTCTGCCGGAACACAACATAAGGTTATTATGGCGGCATGCTTAGACAACAGGGGTGATCGTAACCAATCGAGTTTGAAGCCCTGCCACCTAGCTGGGTTTGTTCACTTTTGACGACAGGCCGCTGCCCGCAGGAATTACTATTCTTACTCCGTCCCCACACGATAGATCAATATGATGTAATGATGTCCTCTCACGATCTCTAAAGTACACTTACTTTAAAACTGAGCTCGTATTGCTCCCCACCCCAGATATCCAGGCCGGGATCGTACCCCCCGAGTTCCCAGAAAAATTCACGCGAAATCGCAAACAGGCCGCCCGCCATCACCGGACTCCTGTAATATTATGTACATGTAACAGTATAAGTACATGTTTTTTTTTAAGTTTCTTTGTCGTATATACACTGAGGTTATGAGATGATTTATTTTATTTAAAGAAATATTGTTATATGTTATTGTTACAAATTGTAACTGAGCTAATTTTGAAAGAAATTTAACTAGCGGCTAGTGTAAGAATAGTATTAGAGGATATATGTCTAGAAAACACACGCTATAATATAGGTTATTAAAAAAATCATTTATTAATATAAATATTTTAAAGTTTATAAAGTTGGTGGAGAAGCAAATTTGAAAATAAATGAATGTAATGTACAGTAAAAAATATTGACATCTCACTCAAACGGCTCCGGCATGTTCTCCTCGTCTTTGGGCAGAACTGGCAGCCGCTTGTAGAAGAACTCCCAGTCGAAGGCCCCCCGCGCTCCCTCGTCTTGCGCACGGTACTCGAACGTGTCGTACGCGATCACGTCGATGAACGGGCACACCACCGTGCGGTAGTTCAGTCCTATTGGCTCTAAAGTTCAACCAAACAGTCCAACATTAAAACTGATTTTAATGTATATTAAAGCGCTTTTTCTTCTTCTTATCAAAATTTTAACTACATTTCAGCGCTGTTTTCGCTAACTAACCTATTAAAACAATTGTCACTGAGTAATATAAAAATATTTCAGCAGCGTGTAAGTCGAGTCCTGTTTCCCTGCGAAGATGATGAAGCTGAATATATGCTTTTATTATTAAAACTTTCACTCGTCTAATCGATCCATTGCAGGGGCGAAGTGTGAATACTGTACTCGGGTTCGGCCTATCATAAAAGGCAATAAAACAACTCTAGCTAGATAGGTAGGACCCCAAGCCCGTCTAGATGGTAAAAAACCCTGGTCTATAAATGTGCCACCATTTCATTGTATTGTTTCGTCAATAATGACCCAGGTTCTACTACTCCTATGCTGACTGCAGCGTGTTAGGTGCCCGTAGCGTCGCAAACATGAGCGGTCAGCTTATAGACAACTTCAAGATAAGAGTATATAATTTTTCCGATGCGAAATACATTTATTGCCAGAAAAAACGAGGGAAGTTGTCTCCAGTGATGGACAATACTTTGAATGAAATGTTTTTATACTTTAATTTGAAATGAAACTTTTAATTCGCGAATTAAAATAGCGAGAAATTATTCAAGGTCCTAATAAAACGATTCCATCAAATAACAAATAAAAATTAATGCTTTATTATATATTATAAGCGAAATAACACTCATCACGAGATCTCTAAAACTATACACCCGATCGACTTGACATTTAGCATAGTTACTCATTTTGCGATGTAGACGCACTCCCTTTAAATTTATAAGGCAGAACAACGTTTGCCAGGTCAGCTAATAGCACATATTGGTCGATGCTTGTATAAAGGGTAAATATGTTAAGATCTTGCCTCCTGTTTGTTAACTACCCTCACTCTATGCGAGTTGAATGGTGAAAGCGAGCATGGGACGAGCAGGACAGTGTCGCGTGAGTCTCTGCAACGTGTCAATGTCCGACCTCCCTGAAGACCACATTCTGCATAGTGCGCAATTGGCATCAGTTACACTAAATTTTCTCTTATTGGCCGTGCCAAAACCGTATATGGGTGTTCAGATTTGTTACATTTAGCTGGTGCCGCGCAACAGTTCCTCTCCAGCAGACCTGAACCGAACCGGGAAGGGGTGGAATGAAGGTCAGTGCGAATTTATTTGCCCACTGCAAGGTATCGCATATCTGCAACCAACCGCTTCTCTCCAATCTCATAGAGTGCACTCTGGATCTATCCCCCTAAACAATTGTAAGGTGTACTCCAAAGTCCGTGACCGGCCTCGTAAATATATATTTATCATTATTGAATATATAAGGGTACATAAAGGCATACGTACAGACCTAGCAGTGGCGGCAACCAGTTGACGTTGGCCTCGGTGTGCGAATCGAGGAATATGAGCACGTCGGCCGAGGCCAGCTTGGCGCCCGCCAGCCTGGCCGTGATCAAGCCGCTGCGCTGGGCCAGGCGTACCACTTTCACTTTGGGCATGTTGGCAGCCAGGTACTTGTCTAGCTTGTCTTTGAGGAAATCTGGAATGAAATAATATATTCAATACCCCACCGAAGCATTAACTCCAATTAAATAAGTCTTTATTTCTATTGAAACGTTGCAAAAAAGAAGTCGCCACACTGGCGTAGGCCTCCTCCAAACGTTTCCAAGCTACCCTGTAATATGTATGTAAATAATATGTTCCCATAAAATGGTAGTATGGAATTTTAAATTACAGGAAGTCAAAGTACCAGGTAGCTCAGTAATATTACACTTGAAGACCAAGTTGGAGGTCCCCGGTTCAAATACCACGGTGTCATGTACCGCTTAAGCAGCTTTACTCGCCTATTATGCATATTATAGCATCATTACCATGCACTGCATATCCAGATCACCGGTACATGAGACCCGCCAGTCCACGTGGACAAGCGCGGCGGGTGTACCGTCCACTCCCGCTATGGGAGGCCCGAGCCGAGCAACGAGACGCTATGGGCTATTATTACATTATTTAATATAGACCGAACCACCATCACCATCTTCTACTTCTGTACAGTCTATGCTGTCTTCTACTTCTAAACATTTATCTCGATCTCCCAACTTAAAGCCAATTTTAAGTATTTTCACAGAGAAACTAAAAATTTCATCATCATTATAATCTTAACGATAAAACCCGGTGGCAACTCAAGTTCTTGCATCTGTACCCAGGTTCCGGTGTATTTGACCACAATTCAAAAGCTAGTTTAAAATGTGGAGTTCAAAATAAGCATATTGCAACAATTATATTAAAGCGATAATAATCCAAAGCAACAAGTAAAATAAAGGTTATTTATTCCACACGAAATTTCATTTTCGAATAGAAATCACATTCCACACGACGCCATCAAATCCCAAACTAAGTTTCATAGAACTTGTTTTATGGATACTAGACAACTGATATATATTTTCTTTAGTAAATAAATACATATTACACATAAACACCCTGACACTGGACGGGAATCGAACTCGTGACCTCCGCAAGCGTACCGACGTGCGTTAGCTGCTTTGCCAGATCGTCAGACTATTATAAACACATACATATATATAAATGCCAATAACCTTCAATGCGTCATATACCACGGTACATACTCGTGTACCATAGAAATTAAAAAAAAAACAAAAGGTTTTTATATTAATTTAAGAACAAACGTTCATAATTATTTTAATAATTAGCATAAACAGAATTAGCAACACCTTAACATCTGATCAAACAACTGAATCGAACCATTTGTCTCATCGACATTGATAATTAAAGAGTTAGGTTAGTAATTAATGACATATTACATTTTATCAAAATTAAACAAAACAGCACTCAAATATATTACAATATATAATTAGTTGGGTTAACGATTTAATTGCTGGAGGTATGGAGGTCTCACCAAGGGCAAAATCCAAATCGACCTACCATAAAGTAGTATTGCCCCTCGGGGTGGTACTTTCAGACTGACCCCCTGTAATATTTTTGGTGTCTAGGGACTATTTGGACCCTGGAAACTATTATAAAAAATTTCACACTGCCTCAAGAACCTACCCTATATTGTTCTCTTTATAAGGACTGACGTCTACAAAGTTCGAGTCAAAAAAAAATTATCAAGAAAAAAAATCGGCGTCATCTCACCTTTGGTGCTAGCATCGTCGACTAAAAACACCTCCTTAATAAGATGCTCCGGAGACCTGTACAGCACACTGTACGCCGTCCGCAACAACGTACTCCAATGTTCATTGTGGAAGGGCACCACCACACTCACAGTGGGCAGGGATTCGATGTACTCCCGTTTCTTGCACCCCGGATGTCTGATGTCCGGAAGGGATCGGTTCAGGGGGATTTTATCGCTCAACGCCCCATTGAAACCGTTCACGGAGTATAGATTTTCTTCAAGAACGAAGTCTTCCTTTGGTAAAGTGGCTGGAAGACCTTGTTCTCCTATACCTGGGTATCAAGATAAATAATAATAATAAATACATAGTGACACAGCGCCATCTAGTCCCAATGTAAGCGGCAAAACGCTTGTATTACGAGTCCTAAAACACTGATATACTTTTTATGGATAATATTAATGTTTTTAGTATGTCATCAGCTTAGAAGACTAGAAATTTCTTATTTTATCAATGGGAATATAGTATTTAACACTTAAATACTGGAAACGGTGTTTTAGTCAATGTAAACAGAGAGCTGTGTTGAAATGGATATTTTTCTGGATATAATGATATTAAGATATTAAGGCCTAATATTTTAATAAAAGAAGACATTAAAAAATAAAAACTAATAACAAGTATGACCTCCCCTTGCAGCGATTACGGCTTTTGATGGTGTCCTGTGGAATGTGTTCCCACTCAACTGAGATCACACGTTTAAGCTCTCTGATATATATCACCATATTGTGGAGGTGGTTGGACAGATCGTGCTCGCCTTTTTAGAGGGTCCCAAACGTACTCAATGGGTATAAGGTTGGGGCTCCACGCTGGCCAATCCAGAGGACGAATACCGACCTCTTGCATACAAGTATTGACGTCGCGTTTAGTGAGCTATTTTCAATGAATATTATCTCGATACGATAGCTGAAAGTTACGCCCGCCCAAAACATAATGGACCCCCCCCCCCCCCCATAATGGGTAATTTCTTCAAAACACACGTCAACATAGCGTTCTCCTGGTCTCAGTAACACTCATCGTCCTCATCATGCAAACAAATTCGAGCCTAATCGGAGAAGAGTACACTACTTCAGTTACTTAAGTCCAAGATAGGATATAAAGATCTAATAGATTCATGTATATTTGTGTGTATATCTTATGTATCTTATATATGTATCGTTTTTTTATGTTTAATACTTATAGATAAATTTTTGTCTACTTTTTTCTTGTTTTTTTTTTTTTTATTAAATTATTATGTATGTACACTACACGCCTCATCATACTTAAAATCTTGTCCATCCAAAGCCTGGTAGAGTGCTTTTAGCAATAAGGCCGCCCATTGTACCTTAACATCGTTTTAAATTAAATTGTATAGTGTAATTATAATGTGTCCAACAAAGAGTAATCTACTATAATCTAATAGGCAATTTCTAGTGAAGCTCAATCGAGCAATCCGGTGCTCACGGAGTAATTTGGGGACCCGCGCTGCTCGTCGCCTGCTTATATCAGCCGCTAAAGGCATCCTTCTCACAGTCCGTTTGCTAACTTGTACTCTTCGTACTTCTTCAATGTTTCTTTTGAGGTATGCGATATGTAATTGCAATTGCGATTCCTCAGCGCCTGACTCACTAAAAAGCGGTCGTCTCATGGTTGTGTACAACGTTTTCTCCCAGAATCATCTATTCTCTGAACGGAACCTGTCTCAATATAGGTATGAGTCCAGGTACTTTGGACGAGTGAACGTACAATAGACACAAAGATATAATATGTTTAGTCATAATAAGGCGGGATTATGCGACAAACATATATTATTGTACTAAAAATAATGAGAAGTTAGTTTTAGTTAGATGATAACACTTTAACCTCAAACTTGCGAAAAGTAAGTAAAAAGTCACAAACTGAAAAGGGGATTAATAATTTTAAAAACTAAAGTTTCGAATTTGGAATTAAGTTTTTTCATACCCAGACTCTTTGTTGTGTCAGTAACATAATTTAGCTATAACTCGTAAAACCTCTTTAGAACTTATTAAATTATTTAGAACCTTTTTCTAAATAATTTAAATATTCTTAAATAAATACAATTACGCATATAAACACCCAGGCTTGGGATTTCTATAATCTGAATCTCCGACATTGAAAGGATAAATGGGAAAGATTTGGTTAATACAATACGGCCTATAATACGGAAAAAAAGAGGATACGCTTGTATGATTATTTTTATGTACTTCTATATTTCTGCATATTTTTTTCAATATTGATAATAAATAAAAATAAATAAAATTGTTTATAAATCCATAACAATTAAGTATTCGGTCCCCAAACTAAGTTGACCTGTATCTTGGGGGTCTGCTTCCGATTGATACAATGCAACCTATGAATTTACGTAATACTTACTTACGTAAAAATACATCTTATTATACGTAATAATTATACGTTTATATAGAGGTACTAAAAGCAAGCTATTAACAAACTCTGATTATCTACGCAGACTGTCGTGAATGCAGATAAGAAACAGTTATTAAATAAATAATTATAATGATAAATTACAATTAAAATATTTGATAAAGTCTTATTCATCTAGCGGTTCAAAGGCAAACAAGCGGTATATCGTAACTAGTCCGAGATCCGAATAAAAATCGTTCTTCAATATTTCACTTATTATCTATATGGGAAAAAGTCCGTAACTTTTTCAGTAAAAAAATTTGTGAATTCAAATTTTACATTTTTTATAGCTAGAGTTCATCAGACAGGCAGACGGCCCACCGTGGCAGGTGGTCACCGTCGCCTATGGACGTTGGCCTCGATACTTAAGACCAAAAGTGGTCGCCATCCAGACGGGCTTGAGGCCCTACCACGTAGCTAGGGTGGGTTGTTTTGTCGCCTTTCACGACAGGCCGACCCCGGCCGCAGAGGTTAGTATTCTTTCTCCGCCCCTGCACGGATAACGAAATACTATAGCATAATTGCCATGTGCCAACAGTAAAGGAAAACATTGTGATAAAACCTGCATACCAAGATCAGGTATGTAGCCTGCCAATCTACCTGGTATGGGACAAGCGTGGCGGGTTTCCGTTCCCTGTAGCAGAAATTCTAGCAGTGGGAGGATATGGGCTGATGTTTTAATATATTGTTATATATACAACAATATACTCAAACATCTGTAATTCTACAATAAAAACAAGTGACTACTATACTACTTTTAACTATTACCGTATGAAACGCGACAGTTCGTAGCGTTATTGCAATTTTTTTATTTATTTCTAAAATAAAATATGTTTGTACATAGCACTGTAACACATGGAAATTTCTATACTATGGCCATAAAATTACGAGAACACAAGCTTATCTAAGAATTAAATTTTATCTAGGACTGTATTAAATTGTCCGTATCCGACCGATAAGTTAGGTTTATAAACAATACAGAGTTTATAAATAATACCAATTGTTTAAGAGTTTAAGTTTCCTTCACATTTTAATGGCCGCTAAGCCAGCTTAAACTATTACATACATACAAGAGAAACTTGTAAAGGATTTCACGAAGAAATTTAAGAATTCCACAAGGTTACGTGGCCGAACGGAGTTTGCAATGGCATTATTATAATAATAATTTATAATAAGAATTTATTTCAGAAACAAGTCCCATACAATACAATACAATACAAATTTATTTTTATACACATTATTTAAAACACATTATTTAATTAACAAAATTAACAAAAACATCAGCCACTGCCCCCAAACTAGAAAAGTATCTGTGTCTTGGAGGCCGAGGCAAAAAATTTCCATGGCATAATCCGTGCGGTGTGGGTGTGTGTATATGAGAGGGAAATTAAATGTTGTGTATGAATACATTACATAAGTGTATATACAATACTATACAAATAAGAAGAGTATTTTATATAAAGACATACTGGGAAATAAAATATTATGAAAAATATCATGTCATTGGTTTGATTAGATTTTCAGTGTCATTATAATTAAGTTTTTGCAACCAGTTTGAAACAATGTTCTTACATTTTGATTTAGGGTAGGAATAAAATTTTAATTGTATGTTCAATTTATTATATAGATATATGCCCAAAAAATCAAAAAAGCGATGGGAAGAGCTAGTGTTACAGAAACGTTTTTGAGATATCTTATTTTTTATTCGTTTGGTACATCGTGGATTATATTCGTACGAGTGGCACGAGGTAACGCCTCCAAGAGCTCGATTCCCGTCCCGTGTGTATGTATAATATGTATTTATTTACAAAAAAAAACTATACGAGTAGAATATCAGTTATCTACAACTCACAAGCACTCTGCTAGTTAATATGATTACAACATATTTATTTATAATACTCTGGCTGAGTTCGACTATTCAAAGACGAGGAGTCATCCGGCAATCGCCTCCAACAGACAGATATCATATTTTATAGTGTTGATGTTTGAGAATGGCAGAAGTGAGAATATCTTAATCAAAAGACTGTATGGCCTTGGCAGATCTGTTCAATGTTTACTTCCAGGACTTCAATGTGAAAACTTGGAATGCAATCGTGATGCAGCTAGAAAGAACAAGACCTGTTAAATATACTATGGACCGTTTTGTTCCTACTCAGCGCTCACAATATTAATAATAAATATATAATATACATATAGTGGAACAAACCACACAATACCATCTCATCAAGTAAGATATATTTTGTGATATGAGTACTAGCTAACTAATGTACCTACTACATAATTTTATTTCGTAAATAAATACATGTACATAAACACCCATACGTGAGACGTGAATAAAGCCCGTGAGCTGCGCAAGCGTGCCCAAGTGCGTTAGCTGTTACGCCACGGAGGTCGTCAGATATCAAACACCATGTACGTAGTAACAAAGATAGGACGTACCCACGCGCTTCCGCTCCATGTTTATCTGGTCGTAGTTGTGCCAGTCTTTCTTCTGAAAGTCAAATCACCAGTTTTATGTAACAAACCCATTAAGATGGTGCATGCTCCTTAATCTATTACAAATATACGGAAGGACATTTATTGACTTAAACTATATTTTTCCGTGCAGGGCGAAGTAAGAACACTGGCCCCCCGGAGGCGACCTGTCGTAAAAGGCGACAAAACAACCGCAGGTAATTAGTAGGGGCTGCGTCTGGATCGCGACCACTCCTGGTCGCTAAACGGGCCGCCATAATAACCTTGTGTTGTGTTCCGACAGAAGTGGCCAGGTTCCAGTTCCCCTACGCATGTTAGCGGTGCCTATGGTGACGATCGAATGCCATGACGAACAATCATAGGCTATTAAGCTCCACTAACTATTAAGTGGATCGGAAATACATAATCCCATTTATAATAGTTTCAATTAATTTATTTTATGAGACTTTAAACCCATGTTCAATGTCCGCTTTCAGCAATCTATCCGTGTAAGTTTGTACCATTTACTCCCAAACCCGATAGCCCGTGACAGCGCGCGATATATTGAAAAAAAATTATTGTTCCCGAATATCGGAAACGTTCGAACCTAGAAGCAATAATGACTGACATGCGTATGTATACTAGTTGTTTATTAAAATAGGCTTGATAACACCTATAAACCAGACTAAACGACTAGAACATAGACAAAACAGCCAAAGTACACCATCATCCACGTATTCAATCCGAATGCTTACAATTTAGAGCCCATTGTGAAAGCAAACGATTCAGGACCTGTCCTTCGATCTTCTTCTTAAAATATGGTCTAAATACAAAAAAGATTGAATAGATTTGGATTTTTGCAATGCCGACTATCGCCTGATGGCCTAGATCCCGAAAAGAAAAACCCAATAACAGCTCACACAGGTCCCACTGCTTGGCCCTAGAAGGAACGTATAATATAACCGCCATGCATATCCAAGGCAGATTGGTGGGTTACACACACTGGTGACCTCAGTAGGCAGGTTTACTCACGTTTTCCTTCACCGACGGTACATGACAGTTACGCTATAATATGCACATTAAGCGATATAAGCTGCCTAAGCGGTACATGTCATCATGGGATTCGAACCCAGAATCCAGGTCAATCAAGAGATTAGTCTCCGAGTTTAATACCACTGAGCTATACCAGGTACCGTAAAAAACCCTATGCCATTTAAGGTTCTAAATTTTAAATTATTTAACAGGTAAACAGGGACCCTAATAAACTAATAAGTGTAATAAGTATATACCTTTAAACTACTTGGTACAAAATAATTCCCCCGTTTCACAACACCATGAGGCGCCATCAGGACTCCCTGGGGGAAATTCAGATCCTTCTCGTCGTGCAGCTTAAGGGCAGCCTCTTGTGCTTTTTGTACTTCATAATTGCCTAAAAGCCTCGTTAGATATAATAACATCACAAGCACTGTTATCATTAGCAAGTTGCGTATCTTAAACAGCCTTGACAGTGGTCGCCTCATTTTTAACTCAAACTGGAATCTGAAACAAGAAAATAAACCTAAATATTGAAGACCAGCAAAATTTATCATACTAAAATCATTTCGAGCATTTTTTATCGAAAAGTATGACACTCGTTGAATTAGGCAGTTGCGTGTGTAGAATCAACTTTCAGCTTATTGCATATTAAGAGCTTACTTTGAACAAAAAGAGGTCATAAATTTGAAATTTACTTATACCAGGTACAGTAATGTTTCTCGTAGAAGTCACTTCAAAATGTATTTGGATGAAAGTTTGTCAATAGCCAAAAATTCTAAAGTAACCTTAACTCATTTACTTATTTGATACCATAGCTTAATAAGCAGCTAATTTTGCTTGAAATTTTATTTCATAATTTATGCCAAAAGTTTGAAGAAAACTAAACAAATCTATTTAAAAATTTCATTGTTTTTCCAAGCTTACCTTAAATGTGAAAAAATAATGAAATTATTTACTTAAATTATAACAATTTTTTTTAATTCTTTTCAAAATAATTGAATAGATAGATGAAGAGCATGAACATGAAAAAGACATGAACAAATATGCCAATTTTGATAACAAACAAGAAAATCAAATAATAGATAATAAAATCACAAGTTCATGCATGCAGAGTGCATTCACCGACTTTGGTCATGATCCAAGATTTCTTTGTATTTACATTTTGTCTCTTTAGAATTTTAAAGACC
Organism: Malacosoma neustria; assembly: GCA_963693495.1. Classification (NCBI taxonomy): domain Eukaryota; kingdom Metazoa; phylum Arthropoda; class Insecta; order Lepidoptera; family Lasiocampidae; genus Malacosoma; species Malacosoma neustria. Next base: position 2,393,943 of record OY856372.1, read on the forward strand.
TATTGTCGTGTAAACATATTCTGCACTTTGCAACTATTACACACACATACACAGATAGTGAATGTGACTGAAGAATTTGATTCTTTTATTGACACAAGTTTAAAATTTGTGAACACTTATAACACTATGTTGGTGAAACATACAAAAAAGTGATTTATATGACGTTGGACGATACATTATGTACAAATTATATTTCTTTTGACGTAGTCAAAGGTTTATAAAATTTTCAACTAGTTTTTATTTCACAAATCATCCAAAACTTTCAAAAAAAAATTATATAGGACCAACTTCAGGGTTATAATCGTCCCCCCTTACTGTTAAAATCGTCAATGTTTTCTTCATCAGTTAAAATTTGGTATCCAAGGTCTTCACTATCGCAGTTCAGCGAGTCAGCCACTCCTTGATATTCTCTTCATCACACTCTTCATCATTGCTGAGAATTTTTATTGCTTCTGTTATTTCTTTGAAATCGTCGTGCTGTTTAATTGAAGAATTGGGTGGAGTGTTTAATAATTTATTCCATGCCCTTTTTAATGTTTGCGATTCCACAGAGTTCCACGCTTCTACCAGCATATATCAAGAATCTTTTCGAAAATAGATTTCTTTAAAAAAAATTAACATCATTTCTATTTCACTGCTGTCTGCTGACAAAAGACGACGCAGTAGCTGCTTTCTGTATAAACAAAGCTTTAAAGTTTCAATGACGCTTTGGTCCATAGGTTACAGGTTGATGTTACGTTAGGGGGAAAACCTTTACTGTAAGCTTCCCATTTTCTCGACTTAGTGTTTCAGCGGAAGGGTGCGTTGGTGCATTATCTAACAACAATACAGCGCCCTCTTTTCCCACGTCCTTTTGAAATTTCTTCACCTCAGGAATAAATGTATTTTCATACCAACTAAGAAAAATATCTGTGTTCATCCATTCTTTTGTTGGTTAGTTTGGTGACCGGGTTCAGTGTTTCAGAGGGTCACCATTTGGGTTATAAATGAAACAACACCAGGGATGGTTTAGCTGAATCAATACGGAAGCCGTATTGAGTACTGATCCCGTACTGAATAATTTATTTCAAAATTCGTGCTCTTTATATATGAATTGGCTGGGGATCGTCGACCAATCAGAAGCGTTTAAAAAGTAAACAAATGCAGGTGTTTTTACACGATACAAATAATCACAAATTCTTGGAAATTGAATATTTCAACCATGGCTTGACAACAGGATTATCGTTTCCTCGAAATTTGGTCGAGTCCTCGTCCCGCACGCCGCCTCCGAAGGCGACGTTGATACGCGCGTTCGTGCCGTTCGCGGGTCGCGGTCATTCCCGGCTGAGACGTTGCGTAGTGAGCGTGTGGTCGCGTTGTCGATTTAATATGTACGTTGTTATTATTATCGCCCGAAGTCTCTTCCGAGAAATGTGATCCGGTTGAGGGCGATGCTTCGTGGATAGTACATTAGCGACGTGGCCGACGATTATGTATGATGACTTTTCAGAGCTTCCCTGTTCCTTATTACTATGATATAGTGGCTACAGTTAGCATAAGGGTATTTTGACATTTTGGAGACAGTGCAGATTTTTTGATTAAGTAACAGTGGCAATCGATGTGTTTAACGTTCGCGCAAACCATAACCGTACTCTATCCTTACTCACTTTGTGCTCCGGTGCTGCATTTTCACGCTGCAATGCTAATGATCTGCTTGGTAGAGCTTTCCAATTAAGACCTGTTTCGTCGGCATTCCATACAAAATCTAAATCGTAAGCCTTTTCATCTAGAAATGCTTTTAACTCGTCTACAAATGAGTCCGCTGACACAATGCTAGCAGACCGTTTTTCGCCTTGAATCTCCAATTCGCGAATTCCATGTATAGATTTGAATCTTGCTAGCTCTCCATAGCTGGCCTTAAAAGAAGTATCACCACCAAGCTTTTGATTAAAATCCAATGCTTTTTCACAGAAAAAAGGTCCAGATATGGGCTACCTGTCCACTTGCTCTTTTTTGGAAGAAACAAGTAAAAACTGGGTTCTCCAGAATTACATTGAGATTTTTTCAAGACTAAACGTTGCGAGCTTCCATCTTCTTCTCAATTGTTTTTGATATCTGATATAGAAGTTCCTACACCATACCTACATTTGCGCCAATTTACTGCCAGATTCTCCATTTTTAAATGCTGATCTAATCTTCTCTTTGTCATTAAGAGATAACACTCTCTTTTTCGCTTAGACATTTTAGATTTCTAAAGCAAAACGTAAACAAAAAAATACAACCTATCTGTTGAATGCTATCAAATACAATGAAACAATAAGAAACACTATCGCACAAACAAAGGAGAGCAGGAGTACCTACACGTCGGAAGCGGGAATGAACTCCTTGCACGTCAAATCAAGAATGAGTCCAGATAATCAGATATTCAAATAATTGATGTTCGGATAATCAAGATTCTACTGTATGGCAATTTTTTTGCAGATATTACTGCTATCTTATCATTACCCTCAAAGATTACTGCCATCTTTCATTTCATTACTCTAAATGGACTCTACTGTTAATAAATTCACAAAAGAAATAATTCAAGTCACCCTTTACGAAAGTGAATGTTTGCTATTTTTCTTAAACTGATCCCTCAAAACCATTTAATTTTATGCATTTTATGGTCATAAATATGCCTGCCTTATATCAAATAATATGCCTGCCTATGCCTATAAAGCATTATTGTTTTTGTAATCCATATCATCACACACAAATATGCAGTATGTCAAGTTACAGATGAATAATAATTCAATAGAACCAAATACCTACTTTTCCACTATATTAAGTAGTTACACAAAAAAAAATCAGATATGTTCTACATTAACACGACAATTTTCTATAATTTTAAGAACCTGTAATAGATGTTAATTTTTTTTTTATTACTATGGAAGTGTGACAGACTGGCGGCCCACTTAATAATAAGCAGTTACCAATACCTATTGATTTGCGATGCTAGGGGCACAGGCAACACACTGCTGTCTGGAGGATCTGGGGTAGATTAGATTGAACATAATTCAATCATGTGTAAACAACTACAATTTTTTAATAAAACATTTATAATATTATAAAATTTGTGCATGAGGGGGTGTTGGTTCCGACACTCATGTACGGAAGTGAAAGTTGGGTATGGCAGAAGAAACATGAAAGCAGAATAAATGCAGTTGAGATGAGAGTGTTAAGAAGTATGATAGGAGTTAAACTGAGTGACAGGATAAGAAATAGTGAGATAAGGAAACGTTGTGGTCTGAAAGAAGATGTAGTGACAAAAATTGAGAAAGGTATGCTGAGATGGTTTGGCCATGTTGAGAGAATGAATGAAGAACGATTGACGAAAAAAGTATATAAGGCGAGTGTGAATGGAAGTGTTGGAAGGGGTAGACCTAGGCGGACGTTTTGAGACCAGATCAGGGACGTCTTGAAAAAAGGCCAGGTCAAGAGTACCCTAAACTGAAAAGCATGTATGAAGGGAATAATGAAAGTGGACGAAGCGAAACAAGTATGTAAGGATCGTAGCAAGTGGAAAGAAGTGGTCTCTGCCTACCCCTACGGGAAAGAGGTGTGATTATATGTATGTATGTATGTATGTATAAAATTTAGACATTCCAAACCCACTAATAATATGTTAAGATCTTGATAACTTACATATTAAAATCAAATATTGATTTCAAGAATCATTATCAAGTATGGATAAATTTAATCTTATCTCATGATATAATTTCAATTTAAACCTTAAAAATATTTCAATACATAAATAAATATACTATGATAATTCACACAAAGCTATCTAGACCCTAAGTAAGTAGCAAGGCCCTTATGTTATGGGCATTAGACAAATAATATTATTAATATACTAACTGACCCGACAAATGTTGTTTTGCCATATGAATTTAAAAAAAAAAGTAGCCTATGTCCTTCTCCAAGGTCCAATCTATGACTATACTGAAATTCATCAAAATTGGTTCAGCAGTTTAGGTGTGAAAGCTTAACAAACAAACTCACTTTCACATTTATAATATTAGTTAGGATTAACGGTATATTGAAGGATGAGGTTACAATCATATAGTATACAACATTTAATATATTATGATACAGATCAAATTAGGACCCAAATAATGTACTAAGTTTATTTACAATATTGGCTGTTGAAGCTGTTCTTGTAATTGTTTAAGCATTAAGGTAAAAATTTGTGTCATCAAATTTTTATATTTTTATTTCTGTACACCAGCAGCAGACAGGCTGACCGCCCGCTTAGAATTTAGCAGTTACCATCGCCTATGAGTGTTTGAAAGGCCATTGGCATCGCAAACACACTGCTGTCCCATAAGGGTACAAGAACTTGGGTCACTAACGCCAGAATACAATACAAGATTATTATGGCGACATACTTAAGACCAAAGGTGGTTGCCAGACGGGCTTGGGGCCCTACCAAGTAGCCAATTAGGGTTGTTTTGTCACCTTTTACGACAGGCCGTCCCCGGCCGCAGAGGTCAGTATTCTTTCTCCGTCCCTGCATAGATAAAATTAAAAATCATATTAATTGTTATTTATATCCACACTACCTGTCACAATATGCCATATTAATTTGTATGATATTAGTTCTTCTGAGACTGATACACTCTAAGAGAGAGCTTGAGGAAGCTTAAACTTGCAGATTATCTCTTGTGCATTATCTACAGCTACTTACTATAATATACCTAGTCAGGTCATAAGTATTGTCACACAGTAAAAACTTTTCTTTTAGAATGCTGGCCACAAAAAAGTTTATTGAATTAGAATTTCGAATTGTTCATGAAAATAAAAATGTATAACTTTTAGAATTTTACTCATTTTTAAATATGGAGTGGACGCTTAAAGAAGACCGTGTTGCAGTTATTGCATTGCATCGTTGCGGTTACGCGCCAATTCAAATTTTTAACATACTGAAAAATTTGAATATTACCAAAAGATTCGTTTATCGTACCATCAAACGATACAATGAAGACTCTAGTGTAGATGACAGGTCAAGAAGTGGTCGCCCTCGGTCTGTTAGGACTCCAGCAGTGATAAAAGCTGTGAAGGCACGAATTCAAAGAAATCCCAAACGTAAGCAGAAACTGTTGGCCCTTCAGATGGGATTAAGCAGAACCACGGTGAAAAGGGTGTTAAATGAAGACTTAGGGCTTCGGGCATATCGAAGAAAAACAGGACATCGTTTGAATGCTCGTCTAATGGACCTGAGACTGAAGAGATGCTGCGCTTTGTTGAAGCGGTACGCGGGAAAAAAATGGAAATTCTTTTTTCGGATGAAAAAATGTTTACCGTAGAAGAGAGCTACAACAAACAAAATGATAAGGTGTACGCACACAGTAGTGAAGAAGCGAGCAACCGTATTCCGCGTGTCCAACGAGGTCATTTTCCATCCTCGCTCATGGTATGGTTGGGAGTTTCTTATTGGGGCTTAACAGAGGTACATTTTTGTGAGAAAGGTGTAAAAACGAATGCTGTTGTGTATCAAAATACAGTCCTGACGAACCTTGTGGAACCTGTTTCTCATACCATGTTCAATAACAGGCACTGGGTATTCCAACAAGATTCGGCGCCAGCTCATAGAGCGAAGAGCACACAAGACTGGCTGGCGGCGCGTGAAATCGACTTCATCCGGCACGAAGACTGGCCCTCCTCCAGTCCAGATTTGAATCCGTTAGATTACAAGATATGGCAACACTTGGAGGAAAAGGCGTGCTCAAAGCCTCATCCCAATTTGGAGTCACTCAAGACATCCTTGATTAAGGCAGCCGCCGATATTGACATGGACCTCGTTCGTGCTGCGATAGACAACTGGCCGCGCAGATTGAAGGCTTGTATTCAAAATCACGGAGGTCATTTTGAATAAACTTTAATGTCATAAGAATCTATGTTTTGTTAAGTTCATTTTGGTATATGAATGGTTACATAATTAAAAAACTTGTTACAATTATTTTACATTAAACATGTGACAGAATTTATGACCTGACTAGGTATTTAGGAAATATTATAGTGAGTTAATTAATATTAAAATATCACTCCTGTGGATGTGGCTAAATTCTTATGGATATATATAGGTTCTAATTCAAATTAGAAATAAGATGAAGTTGGTCTGAAACACTTAAAAAATTGTATATTTTGCTCTAGTCGAATTTAAGCTAAGGTACAGCATTCAATGATGGGGAAATAGCTATTAGTACAACTGTGAGAAAGCTTTATAAGGTTGAAAAATAGGTGTGTCGGGATAATGGTTCGTATATCACAAGTGGTAAGTGGTAATCATGCAGAGAACATTTTAGAAAATTAGATAAACCTTGCAAAAAATATATTTGATTTTGAAACTCAAGAAGAAAGGCAACAGAGAGAATCCACAAGAAGAAAAGATCTAAAGAGTAAAATCAAATTTAACCTCAATGCATGGCTATAAATTTCAAGCTGTTAAAATGTTCAATAAATTACCAATACATTTAAAAAATAAATTGTATCACTTTTCCATATAATTTTATTGTTGACTAAATGTTGTTAAATGAATGTATGGTATTATCTAGAAATTTTCAGACACAAATATTTTTTTGTTTTATGAATAAATTACATATATGATAAGATATTATTCAAAAAAACATAGTGAAGCAACGATGATGTGCTAGCAAGATTAAGAAACATTTACTGCCAAATCATTAATCTCTCGTGAAAATAGTTAATAATCATATGAAGAAATGATGTTTTGCTGCACTAAATAATACATAAATTTATAGAATAACACACAAGTTTTTTAAACAGTAAAGAATTTCAATTTGATAATCATATTTAAACATACTTGTTTCTACAACTTCTTTGAAGAAAATGCCTGTTTTTTCTGTTTGAATGCATACATTTTAAAATACAAAGTTTTCGATTACAACCAAAATATTATCAAAGTTAAGGTCGAAGCGCAGAAAAATAGCCTTAAAAATTATACAAGTTTCATATCAGTTTTAGGATAATGGAAATATTTTTTAAAGAATAAAAATAATAAAAGTTACACTGCTAGGAATCAAAAATAAACAATTGTATCGAAACAAAAATGAAACTTACCGAAGAAAAAAGAAACAACAGCGCTATTTTTAATATTTTATCTAAATCTAAGTTTTAGTTATTTTTTAATCAACAACATTAATGGACACAATTTTTATATGCACACACCATTAAAACACGATTTTACAACAACAAACTGCAGTAGACTATAAACTACCATTACCATTTACCATCCACCACCATCCTTTTTTCCATTGCCTCCGACTCCGGACTACGAATCCGAGTTCCGTTCCGAATCCGAAGTTCCAATCAGTGTTGCCAACCCCAAAAATCTAAAAAACAGCAGCTCACCATTAAAAAAACAGTAGAAAACAGAAGGTAAAGGTAAATAAGACAGATTGCATACTTTCCTCATATTAAAACAATTACCTACTTTTATTAGTTAATCATCATCATTTCAGCCGGAAGACGCCCACTGCTGGACAAAGGCCTCCCCCAAAGATCTCCACGATGATCGGTCCTGCGCTGCCCTCATCCAACCTATTCCAGCGATCTTGACCAGATCATCGGTCCATCTTGTGGGGGGCTTACCAACATTGCGTCTTCCGGTACGCGGTCGCCATTCGAGAACTTTTCTGCCCCAACGGCCATCAGTCCTTCGAACTATGTGCCCAGCCCACTGCCACTTCAGTTTTGCAATCATCCGGGCTATGTCGGTTACTTTGGTTCTCCTGCGAATCTCCTCATTTCTGATTCGATCTCGCAGGGAAATTCCGAGCATAGCCCTCTCCATTGCCCTCTGAGTGACCATGAGCTTACTCATAAGGCCCATAGTTAGCGACCACGTCTGCGTTCCGTATGTCATCACTGGCAACACACATTGGTTAAAAACCTTCGTCTTGAGACACTACGGTATTTGGGACGAAAAGATTTTACGGAGCTTCCCGAACGCTGCTCTAATTTTGCTGCTTAGTTAATAGGACTCACATACATTGTTATATTATAGTATTGATTACATAAAAAACAAAAATCAAAGTAATTATTTTTTACTTTCAATTTCAAATTCATTTTCCTTTATAAAATTGTAAATATTTTTGTTAAATTTCTTCATGTGCCTTTCTGTGGTTTCAAATAAGTGATCGGTTATTTCGGATTTAGTGTGTAATGCTCCTTTAATGGTTATAGTCGATCATCATCATTCCAGCGTTATATACCGGTTGCAACCCAAACTTTTGTTTCGGTGCCCGGGGTCCGAAGTTATAGTCTATATTTTCACGTACATACACCATAATCTTTCCACGGTGGCGCTGCTATGTGGTACGCACAAAAGTTTCTTCACTAATTGATATAATATGTGAAATGTTAGTGACGTTTCCATTTATCAATTCGTGTACATGTTTCCAAAAGTCGATAATATCGGGAATTTTGTTTTGGACAATAGATAAATTGACATTTCTTAACATTTACCATTCTCTATCCAGTCCAGTTATAATAATTAGACAAATATTTAGGAATCTCACGATCCAGAATTGCTTTGATATTTATCATCTTCAGTTTAATACTTCTGTCGTTAAAAGGAATTTTTAATATCTGTTTTGCAGCTTCCAGATAAAACTCCTTAACTTTATGGGAAATTTTTCAGCTGTTCTTCTTCTAGTTCTCCAATTTCTCTCTTTCTTCTGATCAGATTTGGCACCTTTCCATCGACGTATATTTCATGCAACGTTAAATGTTTCTGCTCATGTGAGAAGTCAAGATTTAATATTTTAGTTTCTTTAGCGTCTAAAATATTTCGTGCTTGAAAAACAGTAAAAATTAGGAATGAAACAGAAAACATCGATGTGAAAACAGCAAATCTACTGTTAAAACAGTAGGGTTGGTAACACTGGTTCCGATTCGGAGCTGACCATAGAGTATATACGCTCTAACGCTGACACTAGCAAACTAGTAATGTCTCAATTTTAATTACCTCAAAAAATATTTTATACGACACTATAAATATAATACCTACATCTTTTATACATTTTTTTACCATTCATTATACATATATATGCATATTGGTACCCAAGTGAAAAGAGTCTTAATGTTATTTATCAAGATCTACCTACTTTGAACACTGAACAAAAATACTTTGATTTTCAAATTTTAGGAACGTTCAACCCAAACAAGCGTGGAAACAGAACTCAATTTCACAGTACCATAATTCTAAACAACAATAACAACTGCGGCAGTAAAACCAATCCGTACGCTAGTTTATCTTACACAATTAAACAAATTAAGAATTACCTACTTTCATACAACATACACTCTTTGGACTTATGAAGTCACCAGTACTGAACGCATTGCAGAATTCTCTATCACAAGAACTTTGACAATTGTTTGTATTTGATTGGTCCAGAGTTCTGTTCAAGTGTTCAAAATTCATGTTCATTCATTCAAATTAATAAAAATAAAAAGCGACGTGTCAATAAATAAAATTTCCGACAAAGAAAATGGGGAAAATGCGTATAGCCAATATTATAGAGTATAGATTTCAATTATTTTTTTTAAGTTTTATTTCCTATACAATTGGCCCTTATCTAAAAAAAATTGTTACGATATCTTTATTTAATATAAAGTTAATAAAATTTTAAGAAGCAACGATTTCTTTAAGCACTACGTGCACAGAACAATTTTACTCTGACTACGTGTTTAGTCATGTGTGTTTTCTTGCCACGGAGAAGTAGAGTGGTGTAGCGTGCTTTACGAAAACTTCCATTTTTTCAATTTACTTTTTTCTGTTATTCAACCAGCGAAACTTTTATATAAAAATACCGAGTTACAAAGGAAGTTTTTTCAAGATAAATGCAGGAACAATAAAACAAAAAGTAAGACTTCATGCGATATTATAGTGTAGTTTACATGTAGCATATATAGTTTGTGTGACAGACTTTTATTTCTCTTTTAATTTGCACACATGTAACACCGAGTTGTATGTTTTTCTTCCTCTGTCAAGCATTTATCCTTGGAAAATATAAATAGCATAAAAAAAATTGGGTTTCAAAATGACAATCATTTTTGGAGATTTTTGGAGAGTATAGGAATAATAATTATTGTACAAATTTCTCTTGAATATCACTGTACCTCGGGATAGACGCTGTTTTTCTCCCACTCATATAGGGAAGTCACCGCTAGAAGACAGCAAAATACCTTCAGCCACAATAGCTCGAGGTAACATGTGGCTAGCTTGGGATAACCTTCCTACACTATGGCCTTAGAAGCTAGGTTCATTGGTGTTCCACATACTCACCCTCCTTAAATAAGAAGAAAAACTTAGAGTTGTCAATTGCTCTTTGGTCATGGGTCAGCACTATTAGGGGTCTTGGTTGACTGATTCACACATAAGAGAGTCCAGCAACCAGAATAGGAACTTATAGAAGATTTTTGTGAGTGAGAATTGGTGAGGCACCGTTATCTACCAGTTCCACGTGAAACTACCCTCTCTGGCAAATTGTGTGTAATGTAAAGGCATTTTAATACACTTGAATTATTATTATGTTGGCTATATACGATGTCTTTTTTTTGACAGCAATGTAAAGCCAAAGATCAGATCAGTTCATCATTCTAATTTCTATCTTCTATTTAATCTATGTGCTATTCTAATCTATTCATTCGGTCGGTTCGGTATATATTTTATTGTCAGTGCTTGCTTTTTTTGTATTGTAACAAAAAATAACTAATTTTGTGAATAATTTGCTCGTAAACCATATTATATTAATTGCTGTAGCGTCATCTTAGGCCAGAGTGAGTTGGATTTTAATGTAATTAATAAATTCGAGTGCTGCTCCCTGCAATTTTATTGAGGATGTCCGGTGATCCCGGTGGCCGGCTTACTGCATTAGAGGGCGATATACGTACAGTCATACAGTTCAATATACCTATTTAGCGCGGATTAAATATCGTGCTTTATTAAATTAACATAACTTTATAAGCCTCAAATAGGCAGTGTTAGTTAGTTAGTGAGACACGCTTATTGTTCATTTTTAGTGGGTTTTTGGTGCTAACGTGCTTAAAGAGCCTTATATTACAGATGGCTGTTCTTAGGCCGTTGTGGTTGTTTCCTGCTCTTTTGATCTTGGTCGGTTTCACCGGCTTCATTATAGCTGATAGCGAAGATCAAGATGATGGAATAACGGTTGAGGTTCGTATTTTTTTATATTATGTTCTTAGGTTACTTGACCTACTTATTAGATATAATCCAATTTATCAGATTGTATACTGACACAGTTCAAGGAGAATCTTATCAGATTTTGCAAATGAAAAGTATAATATTCAGAGAATAATAATACAAATAATAACTGTAAGAATGTTGTCAATGACTACTTTGTGTATATAGTTTTTAATTGTTTGTGCATTGTGAATATATTGTTTCAAAATAATTATATCCCATACATTATGTGACAGAACAGAACTCTTAGCCAGATAGTTATTTGTGCATAGAGCTCTATTCTGCTCTCTATATAATGCTAATTTGAAATTAATCATAATAAGACACTTTCTGGCTACATTTTGTTATTTTGCTGGGTAATACTCTGTACATTTTTATTGCTTTTATCCATGCAGGGGTGGAGAATGAATACTGACCTCTGCAGCCGGGGTCGACCAGGTCATAAAAGGCAACAAAACAACCCACCCTAGCTATGTGGTAGGACTCTAAGCCCGTCTAGATGGCGACCACCTTTGGTCTTAAGTATGCCGCCATAATAACTTTGGTTTGTGTTCCGATATTAGTGATCCAAGTAACCTTATGGGACAGCAGCGTATTTGTGATGCCACTGGCGTCGAAAACACCCATAGGTGATGGTAACTGCTAAATTCTAAGTGGGCCGTCAGCCTGTCTGCTGTCCTACAGTAATAATAAAATTTGCTCAAGAATAGCAGACAGGCTAAAGGCCAAGTTTGTAGTAATCAGTTACTGTCGCCTATGGCTGTTTTCTGTGCTAGGTGCACCGTAAATATGCTGCTGTACGTGTAGGAGTACTGGAACCTGAGTGTAATGCCAGAACACAACACAAGGTTATTATGATGGCATACTTCTCGACCAAGGGTAGTTGCCATCCAGATGTTTGGGGCCTTACCACTTAGCTAGTGTTGTTTCATCACTTTTTACAACAGGCTGACCCCGGCCACAGGGGTTAGTAATCTTACTCCACTCCTGCATAGAGCATATTTTTTTTCAGTTTTATTATGCATTGGACAAAATTATTTAATTATGTATTATTTATACACTTACATTACTAGCTCATTGTTAGGGATTTAATTTAATTCTTATAAGTAGTTGCATATTGTTTATTTTAAGCATAGTTACAGAGTTAATGTGGTTTCTACAGAAGTGATTTCTGCAACCGCAGAGAGAAAATCCTGAATGATGGATGACCTTTACTGCCGGTTCACTAGCAAAAGTTGTTTAAGGAAGAATGTGAGAAGAATATATGAATATGCTTAATGATTGAAACATATAATACAAATAACATAAATACCCTTTCTAGTTTCTCCCTCTGACAAAAGCTACTGTACTCTCCTTAAATACTTCTTTACACAGTTTTTTGGTCTAAATACACTTTAAATTTCACATATTCAAATTATATATAAATTTTTATATTTCATGTTCATAATCATACTTTAAGCTTTAGTTATAATAATAACAGCCCATGAAGCCCTGCTGCTGAGCCCAGGCCTTCGCCTAGAAGGGCTCAGCTTACCCACCACTCTTGTACTGGTAATCTGTATACAGGTTGTTTACCTTCAACATATTTGTGTGACAATCCTAACTAATATTATAAATGCGAAAGTGAGTTTGTTTATTATGCTTTCACGCCTAAACAGCTGAACCAGTTTTGATATATTTCGGTATAGTCATATATTGGACCTTGGAGGACATTTTTTTTTAATTCATATGGCAGAACAATGTTTGCCGGGTCCACTAGTTATGTTATAATGGCTCTTGGTTATGTTTTGAAAAGTTTTGCATTGTGTCTTATCTATTATTTGTAGTATTTCTCTTTATAAGATCATAGATGATTAGTCCAACTGATTGTATAAATGAATCATTGTTGTATGCTGTATCTTTTTAATAATAGACCGTGGAAGATGACCAATACACAAGTCCACAAATACACTCCCAGAAGGTTTATTTAGCTGAAAGCTTTGATGACGAGGCAAGCTTCAACAAGAAATGGATCAAATCTGAAGCTAAGAAACTTGGTGTCGACGAAAACATTGCTAAATATGATGGAAAATGGGAGGTGAGGTTTTTAGTTTCTTCAACTGTCAGTTTCATAAAAGAGGTTTCAAATGTATTAAAACTAAACAAATATTGAACAGGTATATTATTTTTGTACAATAAATAAAGCTATATTGGTGTAGAATATTGTTGAAGTTAGATATGGGAATAACATAACTTTGCACTTGTGTTATTTTTATTTGCTATTACCAATTTATAGTCTAGAAAAAATAGTTTATCAAGGTAACAACAACTCACTCTTCATATATTGTAACCGTCGCCTATAGATTTTTGTGACGCTAAGGGCACTGCGAACACACTGCTGTCCCATAGGGTTACAGAAATCTGGGTCATTAGTCGTGGAACACAGCACTAGGTTATTATGATTGGATACTTGTAGACCAGGGGTGCCACTGAGATGCGCTTAGGGCCCTACCACATAGCAAATAATTCTAGTTGCTTAATATTTCTATTATAGTCTACTACTGAATGTATTCATATGTAGAATATAATAGAATTGTGATAACATCACGTCTACATTAACTGTTATTTGCAGATACGAGCTCCATCAAGGAAGATCCTGAAGAATGACCTTGGTCTAGTCCTTACATCGGAAGCCAAACATGCCGCTATTTCGACATTACTGGACAAGCCATTTGAATTCAAGGAGAAACCTCTTGTCGTGCAATATGAAGTCACTATGCAGGTAATATAAAATATAGTCTATGATATATTTAATGCAAAATATACATATACGCGCGTACACAGACGCGCGTGCGCACACAAACACAAAAACGTGCGCGCCCGCACATTAATGGTGAACGCACACTAGTCCGAGCTGAACGCGCCGAACGAATCGAAGTCAAGGAGGCCTCGCACACATATCCGCACCAGAAGAATCGACCGCGTCGAAGAAATCGTTTCTATTTCCTTTACGCCTGGAATGCAGAAATAGTACTCGCTCGTTGCTCTGTTATACGCAACTGATAGAATGCGAGCGCATCGGTCGAGTCGACCGCATAAGCCGCGCCGAATCTGATGACGTCATCCGAATTCATGTAGCATTTCTGGGGTTCTTCCAGATTCGGACGATTCGACGCGGGCAAGTGTGCGTGGTTTCATGAGATTTCATATACAGAATTCTAAAATTCATTTCGTTCGATTCGTTCGGCGCGTTCGGCTCGGACAAGTGTGCGTTCACCATTACACACACTCACACATACTCATGTGCTGAAACCGCTGCTTCGACCAACCAACCAATTACCAACACTCCTTTGGGTGTTACTTAACACATGTATAACCTAGCTAGCAATTATGCCACTGGCATTGTCCCAATTACACCACTTTGTGATATTTTACCAATTGTTATGTTTTAATTAATCACATTAATGTTCAGCTTAAATCTTACAGTGTGAGAAATTAGATATTGAAAAAATCTAATCACATCAGTTTTTTTTAATCAGTAACTTTTTTATTGCTGTACGACAGCAGACAGGCTGATGACCCGCTTAGAATTTATCAGTTACCGTCGCCTATAGGTGTTTGCAACGCCAGTGGCACCGTGAATGTGCTGTTGTTTCATAAGAGTACAGGAACTTGGGTCACTAATGCCGGAACAACACAAAGTTATTATGACGGCATACTTAAGACCAATGGTGGTCGCCATCCAGACGGACTTGAGGCCCTACTACGTAGCTAGGGTGGGTTGTTTAGTCGCCTTTTACGACAGGCCGACCCCGGCCGCAGAGGTCAGTATTCTTTCTCCGCCCCTGCACAGATAGAATGTATCTTGGTACCTCTTTGTAGTATTTTAGTCCAGTTTACCTGGATAGTTAAATTATATGAAGATAATATCTCTCATTTCTCTCAGTGCAGTGCTGGAATAAGAATACTAACCCCTGCGGCCGGCCGCAGGGGTTAGTATGCTTAGGTCGACCTGTCATAAAAAGTGACAAAACAACCCTAGCTATGTGGTAGGGCCCCAAGCCGGTCTGGATACAAACCACTCGTAATGTATAAGTATGCCGCCATAATGGCCTCGTGTTCCGGCATTAGTGCCCCAGGTTCCTGTACCCGTATGGACTATAAACATCCATAGACAACGTAACTGCTTACATACGTTGAAAGAGTAATAAGTGATCTCCTGGGGTTGTATTATTTCATATTTATAGTGACAGGGCAACAATCCTTTGTCCTGGGCAGTGTGTCTATCGATTATATGTTTATGAAAAAGTCCAAGTTTTCACATTATAATTACATTCATAGCATATTGTATAATTTAACCCTCAAGGACATTCGGTGAATGTTGAAATGTAAAACAAAACGCCTCAGTCACCTTGACTAATTGACTTATCAGCTAAGGCAATTTGTGTCTCAATGCCCTTTGTGTTATTAATTCATGTATGTTTCATAGTATATTAGTAAGATTATGTGTTGCTACCAGTAATTCACTATAATCAGAGGGAGCGTCTATTAAAAAATAAATATGCCATGGCAATTCACACACCGCCATCTAGTCCCAAAGTAAACAGAGCGATTGTGTTATGGCTATTAAACAACTGATATAATTTATTTTTATTGGGGATAAATAAATAATTCTACACATAAAAACTCTGAATCGAGATGAAAATGAAACCCGAGATCCCCGTATGTATTCATAAAAAAAGATTATCTTTTTGTAAAATCTTGTACGTAACACTTTATCACTGGTCATTTTTGAGTCTATCCCTTTGGAAGTACCAGCTAAATTCTTGCTATTCATTATGTTTTCATTTTTCCTTTTGTTTTAAAGGAATGTAATTTTATTGATATGTAATTATGTATATTTTGCATTTATTTGATATAATAAAGGGCCTTATAAACAACAACACACTGTAGGAGAACCGTCCTTAGCTAAAAACCAATTAATAAGCTAGCGGTCGATAAAATGTTATGAATCTGATAGTTGGTTGCTGTATTGTCATAGGTGTAAGGTTCCCCGCGCATATTTGCATTGGTGGTGCTCTTCCTTTTTATGAGTAAAGATTGACACAAAACCGGATGTCTTAATTTTTTTTTAAAGTGACTGCCGTCTGACCTTGTCTATTTATTGTTTATGAGAAAACAATAAATATGTTATATACATCATCTCCATATAAAAATATATCTGGAAAGTTCAATGAAGTAGTATTTTCTTGGCGCATTTCCAGAAGCGTCTGCAACCACGTCACTGTCCTGTTTGTTTGCGAGCAAACTGTATTTACGCCGACGTGTTTGTTTATAATAAAGCACGGCTTATTCGGGCATCGATATGACTGGAAGGTCGCATCAGTCAACTGGGGGAGTTTGGCCATTAGAATCAATGACGCGAAAATGTAGTCAAATTTTTTTCCGGAGTGATATTAATTAGGTCTTTACCTATGAAATTGCCGTTTTGTATGAAAAAATTTAAACGAATTTTTTTCATGTATTTTTTATTTGTACTAATCGAAGTAATCACCCATGCAATCAATGCATCTTTGCCAACGCAGTGGCAGTTTATTGATGCCCTTCTTAAAGAAATCAGCTGGACGGGAGGCAACAAATTCTTCAAAGGCATTTTGTACTGCCTCTCAGGTATTGAATTTTTTTCCCGTCAAGAAGTTATCCAAATTCTGGAAAAAGTAGTAGTCTGTAAGCGCAAGGTCTGGTGAGTAGGGTGGATAACGGAGAACTTCCAACCCCAGTTTTTGCAACTTGGAGACCGTCTGCTGTGCAGTATGAGGTCGCGCGTTGTCGTGCAGGAGCAGCGGAGACGAGCGATTGACCAATGCTGGTTGTAGATGTGCCAGCTTCTCCATCATTGTGTTCAGTTCTTCACAGTACACATCTGCAGTAATGCTTACCCCGTTTGGTAAGAAGCTGTGATGAATCACACTGGCGCTAGACCACCAAACAGTGACCATCACTTTTCTAGGGGTAAGTTTTCGTTTAGGGCATTGTTTAGGTGCTGAACCAGGATCCAACCAACTTGCTGAGCGCTTGCGGTTATCAAACAGAATCCATTTTTCATCGCAGGTAACAATGCGGTTCAGAATTCCTTCATTTGTGTGTCTGTTGAGCAGTGCAAGGCACGTCTCGACGCGTACTTCGCGCTGGCGATCATTGAGTTCGTGGGGCACCCATTTGTCAAGCTTTTTTACCTTGCCAATTTGACGCAAATGGACCAATATTGTTTTGACGCTAACGTCGACAGCTGCTGCTAATTCAGACTTAGATTGTATCATCAGCTTCCACAATCGCCTTTAATTCGTCATTGTCGACCAAAGTCTTCAGACGACCGCGAGGTTAATTTTTCAGGTCGAAATTCCCAGAACGGAAGCGAGCAAACCAATAACAGGTGTTGCGTTGGTTTGTAGTGTTAGCTCTGTAAACGCCGTTGATGTTGCGTGCCGCTTGTGTCGCGTTGCTGCCACGAGGGTACTCATATTCCACAATTACTTGAATTTTTAACGTATCCATGATGACGAAAAAGATTGAAATGCGATGAAAATGTAACACTAATCAATAAACAAATGACTACTTTTGGAAAAAGAATTCCATGTTTTTAATATAAAATTAATTTTAAATTAGAATTCTTAGCCAAACAAAAATTATTTTGATTTGAAATGGCCATTACTGCAGAACGGCAATTTCATAGGTAAAGACCTATTATTTTATTATTGTAACACATTATTAGAAATTCCTTTAACCCTCTAAAATATAATTGGAAAAAGGTATATATACTACAGTGAATTGGTTGCGTAAATACTAAACCACAGAATATTGGAAGATGGACAGATTTTATATGTTTACGTGGTAGGAACACGCGTTTGAACGAAATAGTATCAAATATATTGAAGCAAGTTTTTTTTTATTGCGGTAGGACAGCAGACAGGCTGACGGCCCGCTTAGAATTTAGCAGTTACCGTAGCCTATAGGTGTTTGCAATGCCAGTGGCATACTTAAGACTAAAAGTGGTCGCCATCCAGACGGGCTTGGGGCCCTACCACGTAGCTAGGGTGAGTTATTTTGTCGCCTTTTACGACAGGCCGACCCCGGTCGTAGAGGTCAGTATTTTTTCTCCGTCCCTGCATGGATAAAAAGTGGTTTGCCACTTTTTGTCTGTGCATGTGTTTGCTTCTAGTCGAATTAGACTTTTGCTTTGTTACATCTGATTATAAATTAAACAGGTGCCCTAGGTTCATAGAATGCGAAGCTGGATTCCCATAGTAATTTATTCTTTGGGTTATAAGACACAACCGTTGGACATGACATGTTTGTCCCCCGGTCTTGAGATTCGCAGCCATTTTGTAATTCCAAAATGCGAAGTGAACGAGAAGCCACACCCCATCTGATCAGACATCTCACGGATGGGCTGGTCAGCATCAGTCCTCTAAATGCAACCTTAATGCCAGTTCCTTAATTTTTAGGAAGGTCAAAATTGCGGCGGAGCCTACTTAAAACTGCTGTCGCGTGGCACCAACACTAAAGCGGATCTGCGGAAGTTCTACGATCAGACCTCGTATACCATAATGTTCGGTCCCGACAAGTGCGGCAATGACAACAAGTTGCATTTCATCTTCAGACACAAGAACCCTAAAAACGGTAGCTTTGAAGAGAAACATAGCAAGAAACCGACGTAAGTATTGTTATATTTCTCGCCTGGAAACAAAAACGTTTGATATGATTATAACAAACACACACATTTCATTTACAACAAATATCTACATAGTACCATTATTCTTTAAGCAACTTTATCGTCAGCAGACATCTTTGTTTTGTTCTACACATAGACAAATCATAGATGTTTTTAATATATGAGGACTGATACTGATATTGCGACAAGTATTATACCTATTAGGACATATATTTTTTACAGTAACTTATTTTGATCCTTCATGTAATTTGTAATTCATTTGCTATTTTTATCACTTTGTCTTTTCACAAATTAATTTCCAATAAGTTTGAATATTCGTCGTCATTCAAAAGCTTGAATATGGCTCAGGTTTCATTTTCTCACACAATCAGAAGATGAAAATAGTACGACCCGTTTTAATTGTGACTAAAAGAGAAAAAAATAGAAAAATTTACTTTTGCAAGCTGAATGACGTTGGAAACCTTAGTGATCCTGCTAAGCAACGAGGCTCTGACTTCCCGCTAGTAGATGAGGTTCACTTGGGTCACCAATTTCATTCAAGTTCAAAACTCATGCATGTTTGTGTTGTCTTTACTTTTTGCTACCTATATAATTTTTTGCTCACCTTACTTATTTTTATAGTAATTAAACTGCCTTTAACGAAACTGTCTTTTAAAAAACTACTGAAAGAAGTTACAAGATATTTTTTATCTAAAATATAAAATTATTTACTTATAACAGACAACGCCTGGATGACATATACAAAGACAAGGAGCCTCATCTATACACGTTAGTCGTACGTCCAGACAACACGTTCACGATATTAATAGATAACAAGGAAGTGAACTCTGGCTCCCTTCTGGAGGACTTCACCCCTCCAGTGAACCCACCCGAGGAGATCGATGATCCCAATGACAAGAAACCTGAAGACTGGGATGAAAGGGAGAAGGTAATCAAACAATTATGTGGTTATGTTTATCTGTGCATGGGTGAATAATGAATACTGACCTCTGCAGCCGGGGTCAACCTGTTGTAAAAGGTGACAAAACAACCCACCCTAGCTACACTTGGTAGGGCCTCAGGGCCCTACTGAGCTTGGGTCCGTCTAGATGGCGATCACCTTTAGTCTTAAGTATGCCGCCATAATAACCTTGTTGTGTTTCGGCATTAGTGACCCAAATCCTGTACCCTTATGGGACAGCAGTGTGTTCGCAATGCCAGGCAATGCCACTGGCATTGCGAACACCCTTATGCGACGGTATCAGCTAAATTCTAAGTAAGCCGTCAGTCTGTCTGCTGTCCTACCGTAATTTAAAAAAAAACAATTTTTAGATATCCACAGAATTATATCCCAAAATAATCAGTTTTCCTATTTTTTCGTTCGTGCGGGGACGCAGGAAGAATACTGACTTGCGGCCGTGTCGGCCTGTCGTGAAAAGCGACAAAACAACCCTAGTTAGGCGATAGGGCTCCTTGCTCATTGATTGGCAAACACTCCAGGTCTCTATGCCGCCATAATTACTTTGTGTTGTGATGACCCAGGTTCCAGTTCCCCTACGCGAATGGGAGCGTGTTAGCGGTGCCCCTGGCGTCGCGAACATCCATAAGCGACGGTAACCGCACACTATTAAGTGGGATTTCAGCCTATCTCCTGTTCCTGTTCCACAGCTATAAAAATAGACAAGCAATAAGCGGCCCACCCGATAGCAGGTGGTCACCGTCGCCTATGGACGTTTACAATATCAGCCAGTGCCCTGCAAGTATGCAACATGAACATCTGAGTTATAGCTATTAGTTGTTGATATTTAATATTTTTCAGTTGCGTTTTCGTCTGTCTCGAATCCATTTTGTCACTTGTAGAAATGACGAATTTGTATGAGTGATTGTTATATTTAATTATATTATATTGTTATATGTAATTCTTTGTAGATCGTGGACCCAACGGCGACTAAACCAGACGATTGGGACGAGAGTGCTCCTGCGCAGATTGTGGACCCCAATGCGGTCAAACCCGATGGCTGGCTGGATGATGAACCCGACATGGTACCAGGTATGTAGGGCTTTAGAAGAAATAAAAATTACATTTCGCTCATAAATCTCTTTGTATAACTATTATTATAATCAATAATAATAGTTATTAAATGTATTATAAACAGTTAATATTTTATCCTCCAAAGGAATTCACAAATATGACCAAAAGTCACTTATGTAGCTACAGGACCAGCCATGCCATCATACCCATGGTCTTCTCGCCAATAATATGTGGTAATTTTATTATATGACATAACATTTGAGGAAACAAATCTTGGCCCATTTTCTTTACTTTAATGTGTGTAATTGACCCCACTGTTTCTTTTATAAGTGATCTTAGTTATTATAATGTATATTAAAAACGGTGATTATATTAAAAAAAAATTATTATTTCTACTCTTCTAATAAATCAATAAATGTTCATCAGTAAATGTTTAGTACATGTCACGTCTTTTTTCATTATTTTTTTTATCGCTTAGTTCCTACGCTTTATACTATAAAACTTGGCTTCTTTCGGGTGTTCCTAGACGACACTGTTATTTTTTTTATATCCTTCAAGTAGTACAAATATGAAAATAATTTGAATCCTGCAATTTTTGCATAATAAGATTTATTGCATTCATATATTAGTTGTTCATTCATATATAGTTTTATGTGTACAAAGTTTTAACATAAAATTATAGAATCATTCACAAATCTCGAAATCTAGGTTTTGCAACCATTATATCCCATTACAAATAGTTCTTTTTTAGTTCCTGGCAATGTGACATGGACTTCATGTCACTATTTCTGGACCCATTTTCTTCTTTTCATCCCAAGAGGTCTTTTGCTCAGTTTGTTAGTCTGTTATCTAAATGTTGAAGTCTCTAGCATTGCATGATAATTTACGTTACCTACTATTAAATTTAATTACCGTGTTTCATACAATTTTGTGTTTCTCAGATCCTGATGCGAAGAAACCCGAAGACTGGGATGATGAGATGGACGGAGAATGGGAGGCCCCCCTGATTGACAACCCGAAATGCGCCTCGGCGCCTGGATGCGGACTGTGGACACCGCCAACCATACCCAATCCCAACTACAAGGTAATGCACATTATTGTCTATGATCAACATATCTGGTAGTCGTTGCTGACATAACTTGACACGTCTCACACACTCAACCTTGCCACCTGCTGGATAAGATTGAAAATAGTATGATGAGCAGGATTGGGTTTCTTAACACTTAAAGGACGGGTTTGAATATGCTCTGTCTTTCCTACTTTCTTTGAATTTTTCAGGGGAATGTATGGATTTTAAGTGTATTAGTTTTTTTTTCTCCGTATAGGGGCGGAGTAAGAATAACCTAATGCGGCCGGGGTCGACCTGTCGTAAAAGGTTAACAACCCTAGCTACGTGATAGGGCTTCAAGCCTGTCTGGATGTTTTGGTATCAGTGATCCAGGTTCTTATACCCCTATAGGAGAGCAACATGTTCGCGGTACCCCTAGCCTTCGCAAAGATCAATAGACGACGGTAACTGCTTACTAATTAATGGTCTGTCAGCTTGTCTACTGTTCCTCAGCAATAAAAAGGAATTAATAAACCTTGAGTATTTTTTACATTCACTGTCAACGCTTAAAACTTCACTTTCTTCACACAGGTACCAAATATCACTTATGAATAAGTTATCCACATAAATTTCCTCACCACATAATCACCGTTTTTCTTTTACTTATTTCTGCCTTTATACTAAATTATGTGGGTAGCCACAACATGTTCTCTCCGTCCTGATCTCAACATTCACATCTTATTTGCCATATCATCTTTTTACACAATCCATCCATCTCTTTTGTTCCCCTTGCCATTTTTATGATTATAAAATCTAAACAATGTAAGATCTACCTGTAGATACTGCTATAAATATAATATAAGAAAAAATAACAGTTTGCATAAAAGAAAATCCTAATGCAGCATATTAAAAATTCATGCATTAATATAGATCTACATGACCCCTCCTAGGAAGTTAGGGGCTGTCCATTAATCACGCGAGGCTTGAAAGGGGGGGGGAGGAGTCCATAAAAAATCACGAAATATCACAAGGGGGAAGGAGGGGGGGGTGTAATAATATATCACGTGTATTTATTTTTTCGGTAAACGCGTATAAAATCGAATTTAGCACTGTGCCAACAACTGACTTGCAAGAAGCTTATCCAGTTATTGGTGTTGAAGAAAGTCTTGCTAATCCGTGGTCCGAGGATACTGTACATTAAATTATGTTCATTGTTCATGTATTAGTATAAAAAAGTTTTTCGCATTTCTTTCATTATTTTTGTCAGTCAAAAACAACCCGCAACCTTTCTATCTACCTCTAAACGTTATTATTATTGTAGTCGTTAATTTTTTCTATAATAAAATTAATATCCTTTGTAGGTACTAAAAAATACACGTGACATAGTAGGGGGGGGGGGGGTAGTCTTAAACCTCACCATGTATCACCAAGGGGAAGGGGGGGGGGGGTTAAAAAATTCCAAAAAAAACATCACGTGATTAATGGACTGCCCTTTACCACGGAAATACGTAATTCTACATGACCCGCAACACACAAAACCTCCCACACAGTATATGGTGTGAAATTATCAGGGATTTCGAAATCCCATCTCATCCCAGAAAACGTACAATAATAATGTCCACGTGTGCAAATGTTTGAAATGTTCTCTTCTGTCAAACCTAACAGTTTCTCTTGGTATGTATTTAGGGTGTGTGGCGTGCGCCCCTGATCCCCAACCCGAACTATAAGGGCAAGTGGAGCCCCCGCAGGATTCCGAACCCAGATTACTTCAAGGACGAACATCCCTTCAAGATGACGCCTATTGTAAGTATTATTGTAATTTATAAAAAAATCCTATTTTAATCATAACAATTTAATATTTATGAATTTGGTTTCTACCCACTTCTTGGTAAATTAGTGATATTATTTTTCTTTTGTTTGGTTTTTATTTGAAATTTTTTCTAACATTACCATATTAGTTTAGGGGTATTCGAATCAAATAGTAATATTCGATTTGAAATTCGAATACAATATTCGAACAGATCGAATAATTGAAACAATTGTTTTTGTTGAAAGAGTAATTTATTTCATTGAAAAGTTACATTTTTTCAACATTATATGTTTCAATTATTCAAAGTATTCGAATTCTTCTCGAATAATTCGAATATTCGTACACTCCTAGTAAAGATATAAAATTTGATAATCACTATATAGGTTAGGTTTAAAGAACTTTATTTCTCATAAGAACTTTACAGTTCGCTTGAAATGAGGTTAACATTAAAGCATCTTAAGCTACATAAGATCTGACAACAGTTTTAGTTTTCTAGTATTAAATAGTGTTAGTATATAAAAGTTTAATAACAATAGCTCACAAAATATAGAAGATGATACGGTCAGTAAGCCAGACATCTATCCCAAGGACGATACGATATGGAGGTAATAGTGTCTCCAAATATCACCCAGTGTAATGAATCAAGATTACCTTATTGGTTGGGAATGTGTTGAGGTTGTATGGTCCAAACTGGGAGATGCCCAAATTAAGTATTAGTAAATTTATATTATCTTCAGCATGCAGTTGGATTTGAACTCTGGTCCATGTCCCCGTTGCTGCTCTTCGACAACTTGATCATTACGGATGATGTCTCTGTTGCCGAAGAATGGGCCCAACAGACATTCGCACTCAAAAAGGCTAAACTCTCCAGGGATTCTGTAAGTTTTCTTTTTAATGTTTGAGTATTTGTATTAATGTAATAATTTTTTTGGGTATGTAGCTCCATACTCCTGTTCCAGAACAAAAAAATATTTTTTGGATTGAATTATGATTTACCTATTGAGTTGGACGGCAGTAAATATGTTAATCATTTTGCCAATTCACAATCAGCTAAGGAAGGGCCGCAATTGATTTTTCCTTCCAAGGCTATTCCAAGTTTTTTAAATGTGGTGTAGAACGCCTCCAGCAGACCGATAGCATATAATGGCTATTCAGCCATTTTCATTCAACCATTCGGTAAAATCGTATATGCGTGATTAGAGAAAGCCATGTCTAACAGTGGGTTATGTAAGGACGTTGGTGATGGTGATTCCAAGACTTCGCAACAAGGAGCTTTTGTAGAAGAAGCAAGAGAAGCTTGCCTTTAAAGTGATCAGAATCTGTCATAGTTTTTTTTTTGTTTAAAATTTATCTTAATAATAAAATAGCAAACGCTGTGGGGCCGTATGCTACGCGCCATGAACTACAAGCCCGGCTACTGGGCCGTGTACGCCGTGTATGTGGCCATCCCTATTACCATATATGTGGCATACCTCGTCAAATGTGCCAGAGAGGTTGGCAAATGTATTCATTGGGCTAGGATAAAAAAAAATTAGAATAATTGCTAGAAATTTTGGTGTGACAATATTTTAATATACAATGTGTTTCTGTGTTTGTTTAGTTTTTTTTATGGATTCCGTTAGCATTCGTAGTGTTGTTAACAGACTGTTGACAAATGTCAACAATTTGACAGTGGGTCAACAATATGTTCCCGTTCTCATCTCATACAAATGTGTAGTTGGTGGAACAACAGGGAACAAGATACTTCTCAAGTGAATTATTTATTAATAAATAATCTATAGTATTAATTGTGTCTATGTTTCTTCTATCTATATATTATTTTTGTAAAAAATAATTAAAAAGTTTCTTTAATTTTATATCTGCACTATTTGCGGCTTTCGGTGTTGAGAGTGTTGGCCGTGGGGTCCACAAGCATATAGTCTTTATCGAGATCTGTCAAAACTCTTGATATAGGTCTCACGGGTTAAAAAAGCTGGTTTGTATTTATGGCAAAGGATAAGTGTTGCCATCCAACGCGGTAATGCAGCCGGCGTTAAGAAACGTTTCCGGCCGAAAGCGATTTGGAATCACTTCAATTTTTATAGTTTTCGTGTTTTGTTCTTTTCATTTCTTTTTGTAATATAGTCTACATTGTGAATTATATAAGTATATTGTCGCTGTGAAGTATGTCTTACTCGTACGTGGCCAAAACTTGATAACTATCAACCTAATAAACAAATGTAGTGGAAACTTTACGTAGCGGCTAGCTGATCCCGCCCGTGTCGCTGTTTGAATAAGAGAAAAAAGTTAATCGAAAGAAGTTTTCGTACGCATGCGCGCTACACCGCTTGCCCCCACTTCTATAATGTTTCGTAAAACTATAATAACTTCAGCTATTAAATGAAGATATCACAATATTTTTTTTTAAGATAAGGAGGGCCAAATGTCTGAGAAATAAAACTTAATTTATAATAATTAAATTTAATTGAAATCTATTCAGTAGTTTTGCCGTAATGCGCGCACACCTGCAGACCTCTATCATTTTATTTATATAGAAATCGAAGGATATTTTATTACGTTAAAGAGAGTTTTCGTTAAACGGAGAGTGGAAAAATATAATTTTACGAATTATCTGTTAATTTTGACTAAATTAAGTGAAAAAATAACATAACAATGTTATAATCAGTTCTATCTATCATTTAAATCTTTCGTTGTATTTTATTTATATCTTGGGATATAGGGTTTATATATATATATATATATATATATATATATATATATATATATATATATATATATATATATATATATATATATATATATATATATATATATATATATATACCTAGTCAGGTCATAAATTCTGTCACATGTTTAATGTAAAATAATTGTAACAAGTTTATTAATTATGTAACCATTCATATACCAAAATGAACTTAACAAAACATAGATTCTTATGACATTAAAGTTTATTCAAAATGACCTCCGTGATTTTGAATACAAGCCTTCAATCTGCGCGGCCAGTCGTCTATCGCAGCACGAACGAGGTCCATGTCAATATCGGCGGCTGCCTTAATCAAGGATGTCTTGAGTGACTCCAAATTGGGATGAGGCTTTGAGCACGCCTTTTCCTCCAAGTGTTGCCATATCTTGTAATCTAACGGATTCAAATCTGGACTGGAGGAGGGCCAGTCTTCGTGCCGGATGAAGTCGATTTCACGCGCCGCCAGCCAGTCTTGTGTGCTCTTCGCTCTATGAGCTGGCGCCGAATCTTGTTGGAATACCCAGTGCCTGTTATTGAACATGGTATGAGAAACAGGTTCCACAAGGTTCGTCAGGACTGTATTTTGATACACAACAGCATTCGTTTTTACACCTTTCTCACAAAAATGTACCTCTGTTAAGCCCCAATAAGAAACTCCCAACCATACCATGAGCGAGGATGGAAAATGACCTCGTTGGACACGCGGAATACGGTTGCTCGCTTCTTCACTACTGTGTGCGTACACCTTATCATTTTGTTTGTTGTAGCTCTCTTCTACGGTAAACATTTTTTCATCCGAAAAAAGAATTTCCCGATATTTTTTTCCCGCGTACCGCTTCAACAAAGCGCGGCATCTCTTCAGTCTCAGGTCCATTAGACGAGCATTCAAACGATGTCCTGTTTTTCTTCGATATGCCCGAAGCCCTAAGTCTTCATTTAACACCCTTTTCACCGTGGTTCTGCTTAACCCCATCTGAAGGGCCAACAGTTTCTGCTTACGTTTGGGATTTCTTTGAATTCGTGCCTTCACAGCTTTTATCACTGCTGGAGTCCTAACAGACCGAGGGCGACCACTTCTTGACCTGTCATCTACACTAGAGTCTTCATTGTATCGTTTGATGGTACGATAAAACGAATCTTTTGGTAATATTCAAATTTTTCAGTATGTTAAAAATTTGAATTGGCGCGTAACCGCAACGATGCAACGCAATAACTGCAACACGGTCTTCTTTAAGCGTCCACTCCATATTTAAAAATGAGTAAAATTCTAAAAGTTATACATTTTTATTTTCATGAACAATTCGAAATACTAATTCAATAAACTTTTTTGTGGCCAGCATTCTAAAAGAAAAGTTTTTACTGTGTGACAATACTTATGACCTGACTAGGTATATATATATATATATATATATATATATATATATATATATATATATATATATATATATATATACCTAGTCAGGTCATAAATTCTGTCACATGTTTAATCTATACTACTATTATAAAGAGGAAAGATTTGATTGTTTGTTTGTTTGTTTGTTTGCTTTGAATAGGCTCCGAAACTACTGACCCGATTTAAAAAATTCTTTCATTGTTGGGAAGCTACACTACCCCCGGGTGACATAGGCTATATTATATTTTCAAAAAAATTAGGGATCCTTACTAAAACTCTAATAATGTAACCCAAAGTGTAAAAAAATTACCTAAAATATTATTTAAATCGCGTGCGTTGCGAAAACTATTGATGATAGAATAAAATAATGTACTACAACTTTGCAGAACACATCATTGTTTACAAAAAGTGTCGCGACAGCATATGTCTAACTATTATAGTTATGCCACAATAAGTGTTTTTTTATTTTAAAAATTTAATTGAAATGCCGCCCCTAGAAAAGGCTCTTTATTTGGATCTTGGTATTAATCCTTATCAAAATAAATTACTTCATATTTAAAACTGTTTCAATACCTTTATATAACTTTTTGAATTATTCAATTCGGATATTCCATTCGAAAGATATCTCGAGTTTAAAAATGTAAGTATTAGAAAAATGTTGCGTGGTAGCCGCTCACCCTGTTCGGCTAGCTAGGCAGCACCTTATGCAATGTAGGCGTGCGTCACTGGGGTTTTTACAAAAATTAGAATACTTATTAAAAAATAACGAAAAATAAATAAAAAGTAATACCAAAAAAAAATCATTAATATAAAAGCTCATAGAAATAATAATATTCAAACTTTCTTTATAATTTTATTTTTTTAGTAACCTGACGCAAATAGAAGGGTTTGCCCCCAGGGGCACTCCTCTGTCCGAGGAGTGCACGGGTGTGCGTACCCGAGGTGCCCGAGCATCCGTCGCTTCACTCCCCTCTCCGTTCGAGGCGACAGAGTCCTACCTTTCTTTCCGTCTACCTCTTACATCCTTTCCAACTTAGCTCTCTGTTCGTGGCGTGGTCCCCGATGGGATGGTTGGGAATACTGATTGGGGTCCCGGGTTCTACCCTGGGACCTGATTTGGTAGTCAAAACCATGCCTATTTCGACTGCGCCTGCACAGAGAGTGTTCCCGGGGCGGGAATTGCATCCTCGCTGTCGGTTGGTCTTGCTGGGCCGGCTACGACGTCAGGCGACTCTGCTTTTTCTGGAGTGTCGTCTGGTAGTCGTACCCAGGCCTGACTAGCACGCGACGGGGATGCGAGTCCCGTCCGGAATTGGCCGCGGACCTGTCGCTCCCGGCCCTGGTACTGTCCATGGTCGGGGGCGATCCTGGATGGACGGCCGTCGCCTCCTTTTGCGAGGCAGTAGTGTCTGCAAGGGAGGCGGCGGAACGGGAGCGGGAGTCCGCCACCGCACTCCCCTCCCGCCAACGTAGGCCGCGTTGTCGGCGCCGGAGGATCCGCCGCCCGCACTATTGCCGTGAGGGAGAAGGCCGCGTGCTGTTCCGCAGCCCCCCTCAACTCCTAGAGTTGTTACAAGAGAGCGCTGGGGGGACGAAACCCTGACCCCCTGGCGCCAGCACTTTAGAAGGGGCCCGCTTTAAGACAAAGCGTGGGCCGGCGCCGGCCCGGGCCACGAGATCGGCAGGCCATATATCCGTGGGCCCGGGCGTAGGCGATAGGAGAACAGCGGGGTTTTTTAGTGGGTAGTCGGATGGTCGAACATCTTTTCCGGAGTCCCTTATATCCCTCGGTCCCCCTGGGCCGGGGGTACCCGTCAAGAGAGGTTTTTCCCCGAGACCGAAAAAAAAATAGAAGGGTTTAATTTTTAATTTTTTGTTAAATACCCGTGCGAAGCTGGGACGGGCTGCTAGTGTAAAATAATTGTAACAAGTTTATTAATTATGTAACCATTCATATACCGAAATGAACTTAACAAAACATAGATTCTTATGACATTAAAGTTTATTCAAAATGACCTCCGTGATTTTGAATACAAGCCTTCAATCTGCGCGGCCAGTTGTCTATCGCAGCACGAACGAGGTCCATGTCAATATCGGCGGCTGTCTTAATCAAGGATGTCTTGAGTGACTCCAAATTGGGATGAGGCTTTGAGCACGCCTTTTCCTCCAAGTGTTGCCATATCTTGTAATCTAACGGATTCAAATCTGGACTGGAGGAGGGCCAGTCTTCGTGCCGGATGAAGTCGATTTCACGCGCCGCCAGCCAGTCTTGTGTGCTCTTCGCTCTATGAGCTGACGCCGAATCTTGTTGGAATACCCAGTGCCTGTTATTGAACATGGTATGAGAAACAGGTTCCACAAGGTTCGTCAGGACTGTATTTTGATACACAACAGCATTCGTTTTTACACCTTTCTCACAAAAATGTACCTCTGTTAAGCCCCAATAAGAAACTCCCAACCATACCATGAGCGAGGATGGAAAATGACCTCGTTGGACACGCGGAATACGGTTGCTCGCTTCTTCACTACTGTGTGCGTACACCTTATCATTTTGTTTGTTGTAGCTCTCTTCTACGGTAAACATTTTTTCATCCGAAAAAAGAATTTCCCGATATTTTTTTCCCGCGTACCGCTTCAACAAAGCGCGGCATCTCTTCAGTCTCAGGTCCATTAGACGAGCATTCAAACGATGTCCTGTTTTTCTTCGATATGCCCGAAGCCCTAAGTCTTTATTTAACACCCTTTTCACCGTGGTTCTGCTTAACCCCATCTGAAGGGCCAACAGTTTCTGCTTATGTTTGGGATTTCTTTGAATTCGTGCCTTCACAGCTTTTATCACTGCTGGAGTCCTAACAGACCGAGGGCGACCACTTCTTGACCTGTCATCTACACTAGAGTCTTTATTGTATCGTTTGATGGTACGATAAACGAATCTTTTGGTAATATTAAAATTTTTCAGTATGTTAAAAATTTGAATTGGCGCGTAACCGCAACGATGCAACGCAATAACTGCAACACGGTCTTCTTTAAGCGTCCACTCCATATTTAAAAATGAGTAAAATTCTAAAAGTTATACATTTTTATTTTCATGAACAATTCGAAATTCTAATTCAATAAACTTTTTTGTGGCCAGCATTCTAAAAGAAAAGTTTTTACTGTGTGACAATACTTATGACCTGACTAAGTATAATTGACATCAATACAAGGGTAACAATGTACCAAACAATCTTAGCAATTTCTACGTTTAATGGAATTTTTCGTTAAATAGAATTTAGCTATATAGAGTTTACTCTGTATATCAAAAATGGTTGGCAGGTTGTGTTAATACAAGGAGTATAGCTAGTTAGTGCTAGTTCAGTAGTTAGCCGCCCCTTGCAGGACTCGGTGCTGGAGCGCGGCCTCAAGTACGCCGGCGAGAACCCCTGGGTCTACGCCGCTGCCATCGTCGGATCCTTTGTGCTGGTCGGAGGCATCGCCTACTTGTGCTGTGGCCCGAAAGGGGTGAGTTACGAATGTTATTTACATAGTCGATCAGGCTCGCTAAGAGGCTGGGGCGTCGAGGCGAGCCTCGGGGCGACCACGCCCCGGTGACGTGGAGTGAGTAATTTTGTTAAAAAAAATTTCTTTGTGTCTAAGCTGCGCTACGTTTTTTTTTTTACTTATAACGTACACATATTCCTGATTGTAATACTTCGCTAGACTGTGTGCATTTTTACTAATTAATATAACTGATATATACAATCTTGACAAGCCAAATAAACCGGACCGTTAAAGGTATCAATGTATACAACACTCCAAACCCTCGTGACGGACGGTTTTCAATACCCATGTGCATTAAATTTGAACAATGGATGTATTGTATTTATGAAATGACTCGTAAATACAATTGAATTTTTCGTAATAGGATTCAGACGGTGATATAAAGAAGACTGACGCTCTCATGGAGGATGATCCCCACCAGTCGGACGCCGAAGAGGAGAAGGAGGAGGATTCGCAGGAGAAGCCCAGCAAGGCAGACCTGGAGGGGCCTGACCCAGAGCAGGACGAATTAGCGGCCGAAGATGTAAGCTGATCTGTTTTTACATGTCTTATTGAAACCAAATTGGTTCGCCCTAGTTTCGCTCTTCTAAAAAAAATTGTAATGTTATAAGTAGGACGCTGGCCTATAATGGGTTATACGCATTATTATAATCTTTATAGCACATAATTTAAGTAAAGTATCTTAAAATTTATGACAAAAAATAACGCGTTTAAAAATAATTTTGAGCGCTTTTCACACACTGGAAGCGATACTTGTTTGATGCTATCATCCACGCCCCGCGCCGCGCCCCCCTACCTGCAGACTGTTTCTAATATAACACCGCGCGAAGCCGGGGTGGGTTGCCAGTAGTTAAATATTTCGATTCTGGTATACCAGAATAATATATTGATTGGTGTGTTTGTTTCAGACGACGCCGTTGATTGACACAGATGGCGCTGGCGACGGTCAGAGGAAACGGAAGCCGCGCAAGGAGTAACCTTTTGATTAAACTAAAGTACACAGGTATTATGGAGCGTTAACAGGTGTTTGTGAGTGCGGACTTGTGTGGCAATGATATTCACGTGTACCAATAATATATATTGTACGAATACATTTAGTTTGTATTGAGGGGGCCCTTATTCGTGTTAATTTTAATGTATTTTCTCGTTTCAATTATTTCTATATTATAAATAAATAATAATAAAATAATTACAACTTAATTTAATGTTTGATTTACAGCAAAATAATAATAAAAAATTAAATAAATTTGTGAAGAGCTTAATAGCTGATTTTATTTAGTGCATAAAAAAATGTTGATTCAATTAGATATATAATTAGACAATTTTCAGCTAGTTTAATGTGACGAGTTATGCAAACAAACTGACAAAGTTATTGTCACAAGAAAAGTAATGTTATTTATCTATTTAATATGTAATAATAAACACATAATATAATATATAATTTAGGAGGTAACGCATTTACTTGAAAATTATTTGCTGATTATTGTAATGTTATTAGTTATATTTCTTTACTACTTTAGAGTCTTTATTAAATAAAATTGATTGCTTTAAAATAATAACTTTTTTTGTAGAAAAGTCTTCTAATCATTAAAAATATCTGCAAAATTAATTTTATTTCACCATTAAAATATTAATTTGTGGGTAACATGAATATGTAAAATTTTATATTTGTTGTAATTTTTTACTGGGGAATTGCTGAAAGTGGGGTACCAGCATATGGTGTTGATTTGGACTCCCAAAAGTCATCGAGACCCCAAATTTCATATTATTGACAATTATAAGAAGATATTTTTTACGAAAACGATATTATTTAACCTTTTTAGTGAAGTTACATGTAGTTTCTTTTGTTTACCACAAACCAAAGAAACGTAGTTATTTATTATTTCCTCTTGAAAATCGCATAGTAAAACATTTTGAGAAATTTTCAAATAATAGTGTGTTAAGTGTTAATAATAATTGAGTCGTATAATTCCAATATCAACTAACTCCACACACAAAATATGTTCAGTAAAAGTAAAAAAGTGTATCTAATATCTCCGAGCACCTGTCTAAATGAATTGTAATTATTCCACTAGCGAATGTAATTCTAATTTGTTTATACTATACTTACTATACTATATAATCACGCCTCTTTCCCTTAGGGGTAGGCAGAGACCACTTCTTTCCACTTGCTACGATTCTTACATACTTGTTTCGCTTCGTCCACTTTCATTATTCCCTTCATACGTGCCCTTCGGTTTAGGGTACTTTCAAGACGTCCCTGATCTGGTCTCGAAACGTCTGATAATGTATTTTAATTAGTAAAAAAAGAAGATAAACACTTAGGCCGACTTGCACAACCAATCACTAAACCGATTTAGCGCTAAACTTATTTAAATCGTCATTCTGTCCCTGTCACATTGACAACATTTGACAGGGACAGAATGACGATTTAAATAAGTTTAGCGCTAAATCGGTTTAGTCGGCCTTATTTATATATTTTAAAAATGGATTTTGGCGGGTATTGTAACTAACCAGTGGAGTTAGCGGATTTTGGATCTAGGTAGAGGTAGATTTAGCGGCTTTTGTAACGTTTAATTCGATGTGGAAATGAAAAAGTTAATTATAGATGAAACTATTTTAATCACAATGATAATAGAAAGGAAATCAAACTTTAAAAAAGTAATTTAAACAAATTGATCATTTTCTACAACTCTTTCTCACACAATATCTTCATTTTCATGATTGGTAATTGCTGTTCCATTAAGAAAGGCCTGTTCAGCAGTGTAGTAATAGTTTATCAGACTTAAGTTGGCGCCAATTCTCACCGTAATGCTTCTGTAATAATTTGCAAACGTCGTTAACTTTTTTCTGTTTTCAAGATAGTCCCCACAGGTAAGGTTAAGTGATAACATGGACACAGATTTAACCTTTTTGATAACAAATTTTTTTATCGTTCCTTTCATTCTTGTAATTTTCTTCTCCTTGTAAAGCAGCAACATCGTTTTCCCTTTATATAAAAAAAATCTTTTTGAAATGTTGAAACCGAAATGCCAACTTCCCGGAGGTTTCAATGCAGCATTGACTGCGTTTTTCCAGTCTAGAACTGATACTTCCTGTGAGAGATGCAATGTTTTTCCATGCTGACTTAATGTTCGCGCTGGTATTGGGTCTTCCTAGGCGGAGAGCTATCGAAGGGAAATGAATATTTAAGGGTACTCACAATTCTCGTTACTCGTCCTTATTTTCGCGTGGGCCCACTGATGTTCCACTCGTAAGAGTTGTCGCCGAGTCGTGTGTTATATCTTATTGATTTATATATATACTAGCTGACCCGGCAAACGTTGTTCTGCCATAAAAATAATAAAATGTCAAAAAATAAAAAATAAAATTTAGGGGTGGACTACCCCTAACATTTAGGGGGATGAAAAATAGATGTTGGCCGATTCTCATAGATACCGGATAAGCACAAAAAATCACTAACTCAATTTAGTTATCTGCCTACTGCCTACCCCCCTAAGAACGATGGCGTGATTATTTATAGCCTATGACCATTTCTAGGTTATCATCTATCACCATACCAAATTTCATCAAAATCCGTTCAGCCGTTTAGGCGTGAAAGAGGAACAGACAGACAGACAGACAGAGTTACTTTCGCATTTATAATATTAGTATGGATTACGATCGATTATTAATGATTATAAATATATCTAAAATGAAATGTATTCAATCACGAGTTGATCTTTGTTTCTGAACAATCTTAATTGATTAATTATTATTGGATTCATCTGCTTCGCATTTGAACACCACGACAGGACGAAATATAAGTGGAACACTCACCAAATGCTCCTTCATCTCTGATCCCTTTCTCAGTCGGTGGTTACGGTTGCTCCTCTCCTTCCTGTAATATTAAAGTACCTATTAGCCTTGCGCCACCATGTATTCCAGGAACCCAGTAACTATAGATACTATCTTATTATGCAGGGTATTAACTTACATTCCTGTTATCATACTATTCATTAAAATACCTCCAATTTCTTATTAATGTTATGATTATTATGTCAATGTCCGTGACATTGCGGATAAATTGCAAGAGTGTCGGCTCCGTTGGTACGGCCACGTTTTACGGCAACCGGATGCTTACGTGGGTAACAAATGTCTGGCCATGCCGCCTCCGCCGGGCCCCGGCAGTAGGGGTAGACCCAAAAAGTGCTGGCTTGACGTCGTAAAGGGTGATATGCGTGCCAATGGGCTCACTACCAGGGATGCTGAAGACCGTGCGAAGTGGAGAAGAAAAAGTCGGAAAGCGGACCCCGGGCGCCGAAGCGAGAGTTTGGGCTGCAACCGGGAATTAACGCAGAGATGATGATGATGATGTTATGATTATTATGTATGTGGGTATTTGCGAGGTTCTCAAGGTTTTATATGCTGGTTAGAGGCGCATTTTGGAGTCATCTTCTTTGGCCTGTTAATTGCCCTCTTATACGCTTGTAGGCGTTTTAGGGGTTATATTCTTTGGCTTTCTAATTGCCCTCTTATACGCTTGTAAGCGTTTTAGGGGTCATATTCTTTGGCCTTTTTATCAGGAGGTCGACCTCGGAATCATCCTACCTATTTAGACGTTTAAGACCCTACCTATGTAAATGCTACGGAGACCCTACCTATGTAAGTACTAACGAGATCCTATCTATTTAATTACTACTGAGACCCTACCTACGTAAATATTACTGAGATCCCTACCTATGTAGACACTTGTGAGGTAGTCAAGTTCTACGTATATGGCCCGTCGCCATCAACATACGTATATGGCCCGTTGCCATCAACACTCATGAGTGTTTTGTGACACAGCCTACTACCACTGCGCAGGCTTGCCTGGCCTGGGTGGTACCAAGTTCCAGGCCCGACGACTCGGGAGCTACCCTCTAGCGTCTCTGAGTATTAAAATCGGTGAGCTCACCCCAACGAAAATCAATGCCGGCACATTATTAGTTATCTCAACAAATTATCTTTATGACACGAGTTCTTATTTGCTACTGAGTTTAGAATACAACTTAGCTTAGAATACTTAGCTTGCACAGAAGCGCTCTCGCTGTGGCAGCAGACACGTGGCTGACTGCGACAAGGTCACTAATCACTAACTAAGACTTCACTAAGATTTCACTGCAAGATGTTCTTTACGACTGGTAAAATAATGGCGGCGAACGCCTTTTATAAGCCTAGCCAGCCATAAAGTCAGTTATCGTGGATGTCGCTAGTTAGTTAAGACAAGTATTGCTCAGTTATTGAAACAAGTGTTGCTAGTTATTATTTACGTATTTATATCCAAAGGACATCGCGATTAATCGTCGCGACAAGAACAATCAAACACACCTTTACACCGATTCTACACGCGATTATTACTAAATTATTCAGTTTATATTAAAAATAAGACGGAACCGACAATCACCGTTCGGCCATCGACGTTATAATGCTTTTTAATTTGGTCACACTTCATTTGACAAGGACAGGGAGCGGATATTAGGTAAGAGGAAAAGAGATAGGATATAGCATCCTCACCTAGACCCATTATAGCCAAACGGCGTTAACACTTAACATTTCCACATATTCCTCAGGCTTCATGATGACTTCTCTTCTTCGAATATTTTTTCTATATTAGCAAAGACTGTCTGCCGGTAGAAAAGAGTGACCGACTACTGGGAATATAATTTCAATTTTTTTTTGAACGGGTGCAAATGAATACAGCCACTTGCAACATATACCGATCAAAATTGAGGTTTTATTTTGGCCACCACAGCCGTTGCAGAAAGCCTCAATATTTTAACATGTTCTGGTACGTTTAGGGTCCTCAAAGCATGGTAAACTGCACTTGCAATTTCATTTGGACCCTTGGGCCTCTCTGTTTCGTACCAGTAGTAACACATTACATTTTCAGTATTTAGCTCACTTTTAGAATTGCCAATAACAATATTGAAATTATAGAAGTTGTATTGCCTACTAAAGTATGCACTCTGGTCAGGAAGTTTCGGTAGGCAATGATTTTTCTGGCAGTCAAAAGACAGTGACATTATTTTACTGTAGTCGTCTTTTAAGCTATGCACTCTTTTAGTGACAATTAAAGACTGTTTTTCTTCATCTGTTTTAGCCACCTTGATGTTCTCCAGTAATTCGGTCCAGCGGGAGCACACATAGGTCCGATGACTTCTAAAGCCAATATTATAATTTATGTTCAATTCCTTCCTGAAAATGATTGTTTTACTTTATTTTCAGGAGATGAGTTACTATTATACAGCCGCCACATATTTTTTATGTTGAGATCAGCGCTCAAATACACTCGTCTTTCTGATTGTCCTCTACAGTAATGTGATTCGCAGCATTGAAAAGACTGAATGAAGTTGTGAATAGCAATACGCTTCCATTCATTTTTCCAAGATCGCGGTGATCTACACCTCTGGTTTCCTTTGCTAATATACGCCTGATGATTTGTGTGACCTTTGTAATACACCAAAAATTCTGCCCTTTTTGACATTTAAAGTCGACATAAAAGCCGATTTGCAGACAGGCAAAGTTTTTCCTTCTGTTTTTTTATAAAGGAAATATTTTTCAAACTTAGGCTCCCATCTTTAGGTCGATGTCTTTGAACATTATTTGTCACACAGTACTTTAAAATGAAATTATCTTGGTTTATTTGATTATTGTTTGCGTAAAACTGCTTATGTGTATATTCATCAAATCACTCGTTGTCAAAGAGCCACAGTTTAATCTTTTTGTATTGTGTCTACATTCCGGTAAAACGGGCAAACTGGCAGGCGCGTATTTGAAAAAAATTATACTTATATGACATCATATAAGTTAAACTACCACCACAATTAGAACCATTAATAGTTAACCCAACAAGTATTATATTTTAAAATTGTACCTTACAAGTTTTTGAAAAAAGGATACCCATGGTATTTTTTTCTATATATAATATATTCATGCGTTTTAATTTATAAATGATAGGAAAGTAACTTCAATCACGAGTATAATGGAATAATAGGTTGCAAATTTTACTTAATATAATTATTATTATAAATTGTCAATAAAAAACAGACACGCTGTATCGCCCTAATGATAAAACTAACAGCCATGGTAACCAAACAAACTTTAACGAACCTTTTTTCCTTCAATTTGTTCTTTTTCCATAAATCCGGCTGACTTATTATTTTTCTTCCTTTATTAGGACATGCTTTTTTAACTTTTTTAGTCAGTTCTTCCATTATTTTAATTAAAAAATGCAAATCACTACGGACAACAATAATCATACAGTTCTGCACTATAACGCCATATTGGAATCTTCGGAATAGAGCGTCGTGATTGGTTGAAACAGATGTTTCAACCAATGCGGAATTTGGAAATAACTTTCAAGAGTTGGCGGATTTTGGAATAAATTTGAAAGTTTGATGTCAAATTTAGTTGGAAGTTGGCGAAGTATAAAACGAAGAAAATGACACACGAGAAATTTTATAGACTTCAAAAACATAAATAGCTAAAAGTTTTTTTTAAAATGGAGTATTGGAATTATAGATAGATAGATAGATAGATAATACTTTATTGTCACCAACTTAACCTAATGATTATAATACAAGTTAAAGAGAATATTGTAAATATTGGAGACAATGGGCGGCCTTATCGCTTTAAGCGATTTCTTCCAGGCAACCCATATATAAATTTCATAGGGAGAATACTAGCACTAACTTATCATGCGGTGTATACAGAAAGAAAAAAAAATCTAATGAATGAAAAAAAAAAATACATGATTCAAATCGAGGAAATAGTCATCTATTAAACATGGCCTACATCTTTAAGTAATGTTCGACAACCATTCGCTTGAACACTCCTAAGGATTTTGCCTCTCTGATAGTGACGGGAAGTGAATTCCACAAAAGAGTGGCTTGATAAGTAAAGGATTTACGACAGTATGAGGAACGGTGTCCAGGAACTTTTAGAAATCTGTTGTAGTTAGAGCGCAAATTACGTGAACAAGAGGAGCGGAGAAAGTAAAAACATTCTTTTAAGTAAGTTGGTAAAAGAGGATTGAAAAGAATGTTATACAGGAGAGACAGCAAATGAACATTATACGACTCAATTAGTTGTTCATCATAACAGTTACATAATGTATGCAATTTCATTTGTATTTGTTTTGTTATAAAATTAATACATTTTGCTTTTTCACGAAGTATGTGTTTGTTTTCTTATTATTACTTTTCTTAACAAGTCTTTTTTTATCTTTATTTTTTATAAACTATAAAATTTCATTGATAATTTTATCGTGACGAATTTGAAAATTATTTTAAACGAGTTTCGAAGATAGAGGGATGAAATGCTAGTTCTTTTAAGCTACGCTTTGGGCGATTTTGAGTTTTACACATATTCGGAATAAGCGATGTTTTCTGTAAAATTTTAGATGTCTCTCCTGTTAAGTTTATAAAATGTCGCTTAAACAATTAGCCTTTCACCCCTCGATATGATTCTGTTATTATCCAGTCTGTTTGTCACGCATTGTCCTTCATATTATTAATAATAATGCTTTATTTACATCAATAATCAAGTCATTTCAGATTACCTTTCCATTTATGTTATCAGTAAATACAATTTATTTGCATACTTGATAGTTTTATCAATTTATAAACAAGACCTGTAAAAGATAATGTTAACTTCTTATATCATATTTGAACCTTATTGTTCGTATCGAAATGTGAACAAATTTGAAGATTACTTAGCTAACCTAACCTATACACGCTTAACGAAGCCTTTCTATAGCTTTGAAGCTTGGCTTTTGCGAATTCTCACGATTGCATATTTATAAATTCACAATTGCTAAAGAATCGAGTCGAGATATCGAGTTTTTCACAATACGTGTTAGTCGAATGTTATCATTCAAATTTAAACCTTAAAGTGCTAACAAATCATGCAAATTGGTAAAAATTGCAGTTACAATGTCTGTAAAACAGTTCAAAAGTTTATGTTCTGATAGGTAAAGGAAGTTCTTAATTTTTACGTTCTCATTCTCCTACATTTTGTTTATCTCCTGTAATAAATGCACATTGTGCTAAAATGAGACAGCTTTGTAGTGTTCTCTGTCATGCTTGTTCTAAATATATGCAAGATCCCTTATTGTTTGGTTAGCAAATGGATTTTTAAATATGTACCTTTTACCTTAATACCTTTAAGGTTGAAATATAGTTGTATCGATTTAGAATTTTGTACGGTCGGTTGTCATTACGGCAGCTACCCGAAATGGTAACTAAAACCAAATGCATTTCTATTTAAGTAGGTCTGTGTGTGATAGGTAAATATTTATGGACTGTAACTTATATGAATAAATAATATTTGTAATGATATTGTTTTATTTCAATTGTATAGTATCTTGGATGTGGATTGATGAAAACCCCTTAGCGGTTGTTGTTCTTTCATTATTGATCAGCTATGCACCTTAACGAGGGCGCTAACCGGGCCTTGCTGTCTAATAAAGCAATAGCATAAAAAAGCCTCAGCATCGTAACGATGTTGAAAGAAGATCAGTCTGCAGATTCTGTAATAAGGCATCCGTGCAGGGGTGGAATAAGAATACCTCTGCGGCCGGGGTAGTAAAAGGCGACAAAACAACCCACCCTAGCTACGTGGTAGGGCCCCAAACCCGTCTGGATGGCGACCACCTTTCGTCTTAAGTATATGCCGCCATAACTTTGTTGTGTTTTCCGGCATTAGTGACCTAAATTCCTGTACCCTTAATTGCGAGACAGCAGCGTGTTCGCGATGCCACTGGCGTTGTAAACACTCATAGGCGACGATAACTGCTAAATTCTAAGTGGTCTGTCTGTTGTCCTACAGCAATATTTTTTTTTAAATATGTTTATTTCAAATAAAATTTCCTTTAAATATTTCATCAGCTAACCATTTTTTTATATATCCTAATCAGGATAATTAGATAATCTTATCGAATTCTTATAGAAATCGAAAGGGCAAAGTTGAAGGCAAGGCGACGACACGGGAGATCACCGATGAGGTGGACAGACCAAATAAAAAGCGCCGTCGATTGTCCTCTGCACGAATGCACAAGGAGAGCGGCAATTTACGAAGAGTGGCGTCGTATTGTTAAACAGGCTACAAAAACCTCGACGTGACGGCCACGACCACTCTGGCAAGAATGTAACGCCAAAGAAGAAGATGTATCGAATTATTAAATTGTCATCCTTGATAAGTCAAAATCGAGTTCAAAGAAAACAATTATAAATGTAAAATGTATTAAAATTATGTACATTATAATAATAATAAACGTATGAAGTGTGTGCTAGTTAAATAAGATTAATAAATAGATAAAAGCATTGTTAATATTTAAAAAAAGGATACCAAAAAACAACTGCACAATGGCGTGAAGTAGCTGTGTGCACATTGGTGAAGACTACCCGATCTCCGAGAAGAACACTAAGACAACTTCTCATAAAGGTACAGTTAGGCGAAGGTATATTTATATAATATTACTATATTTATAACATTGAAAACATTTGGGCACCTTTGTATAACCGGTTATTTATGTCATTCGCGATAATGGCCCATCCCACGGTTTAAAAGCGTTATAATACGGGTACGGGTGATAATTTATGTGTATGATTTAAGTCAGAGTTCCCCAAACTTTTTTGTGTCGTAGACCCCCTACTTACCTAATATTGATTTCCTGTAAATTTCTAACTGTAGTGAAGTTTAGTGTTAAAAACTTAAAGTAAAAACACATGTTAATTTATACATTTATTAATTGAATTTAAATTAAAACTACTCAAAATAAAATTTTGTATCTGTTATGTAAAATATACGTAACATTAAATAAACATAAAATAATTTTTTTACTTCATAGGTACTTTTATAAATAATGTATATGTTTTGATATTATAAGATGTAAGTATGATGTAAGTAAATAGGTACTATCAGTGTATGTGTTGAGATCCACTATCGTGGACCCCCATTTTCATTTCATGGACCCCCAAATTTTTTTTCGCTGACATAGACCCCTTGCAGGTTGTCATAGACCCCTAGGGGTCGATATAGACCACTTTGAGAATCACTGATCTAAGTCGTGTCACATTTTAAACGCCATAGCTAAATAGATCGCTATACAGCATAATATAAATATGCTTGAGATTTGGATTGGTGTGAACGATACTCCGTGGGAATAATGGCTTGTTCAATTAATTTTTATGATTTTTAAATCATTGGGTTTACCCAATGCTGGCTGTGAGAAGAAGTGTCCTTCAATCCACTGGCTACTAATAAATATGTGCACCTGTAGAGTACTCTTGCCTCGCAGATTCTTTAGAACACACCAGAATGGAGTCCGATCTGCTGATCGCTTATAGACTTTTAAATCCGTCACTATCTATCAGTGTATCAGTATCAGAGGTTAGAAATATCAGAAAGAGTTAGAAGTATCAGAGGATGGTCTGGATTCTTTCTCCGCCGGCGGCGGGGTAGGAATACTGACCTCTGCGGCCGGGGTCAACCTATCGTAAAAGGCAACAAAACAACCCCAGCTATGTGGTAGGGCTCCAAGCCCGTTTCGTAGGCAACCACATTTGGTTTTAAGTATGTCGCCATAGTATCTTTGTATTGTGTTCCGGCATTAGTGACCCAAATTCCTATATTATTCCTTATGGGACAACAGCGAGTTCGCGATGCCACATAAAAAGTAAAAGAATTTTTATGGATCTAAAATTTTGAAAAATATCTAACGAATCTGAGAACATGTATGAAAAGTACAGCTGCTGTGCGGAAAGCTGATAATTTTAGTTGTTATAAGTTTAAATTGCTAGGTGTTGGGGCTTCAAACTTGTCTGGTGACAACCACCCCAGTCTCGAAATATACCACCTTGTGTTGTTCCGTTCTAAATGA
The DNA here is from genome assembly GCA_963693495.1 of Malacosoma neustria. Classification (NCBI taxonomy): domain Eukaryota; kingdom Metazoa; phylum Arthropoda; class Insecta; order Lepidoptera; family Lasiocampidae; genus Malacosoma; species Malacosoma neustria. The sequence continues at coordinate 2,437,346 of OY856372.1, forward strand.
CCCAGGTAACAAACAATCTGGATTATTAATTTGCCTCTCGATACAATTAGTGTTTTAGAGTTGATACATCCTACTGGCCTACATATGGTTAGCCTGTGTTTAAATACGTCGACGCTTACAGGTTGGAAGATAGAAGAAAATATGTTTATTTTTTGATAGTTGTTTGATAAAATTTACTGTATTTACAAAAGTTTTGTTTTAGTTCAATAAAAATTGTTTATAATTGTCCATAATACACGAAAAATCAACTAATTTTTACACGACCGGCCATTGATGCGAGGACCTTAGGCCGCTGTCGGTCGGGTCGATGTACAACTTCTAGTGATGTGTCATTGAATTGAAATATTAGAAGAGTGCGAATGCGAACGTTAGTTAAAATCGGATTGTGCGACAGGAATGTTGTTCCTGGTTGTGTTGTTGTGCGCGTGCGCCACTTTGGGACATAACGGACCTAAGAAACCGCATATTGTATTTATCCTTGCCGATGATCTGGTATGTTATTTGTGGTATATATTTACTATTAAAAAGTATAGTGTAATTATATAAACAAAAATCAATTATTTATGAGAAATCTTACGTAAAAATATAGCTTATTTAGGATGATTAATAAACATTAAAGAATTAGTAACAGGTAACAAGGTTTTAAGTAAGCAAGTAAATAAAAATCATTAGATCTGAAAGCAAAATAATTTTAATTATTTATATTATTTAATTTAAAATATATATTTTTAAAATTTTTTATAAATTTTTTATAACTAAGATATCTTAATTAGATAAACGCAGTTGTTCCAATATATTAAATATTGTGCTGTTCCGCGGCCCCCCTCAACTCCTAGAGTTGTAAGGAGAGCGCCGGGGGGACGAAACCCTGACCCCCTGGCGCCAACACTTTAGAAGGGGCCCGCCTCAAGACAAAGGGCGGGCCGGCGCCGGCCCGGGCCACGAGATCGGCAGGCCATATATCCGTGGGCCCGGGCGTAGGCGATAGGAGAACAGCGGGGTTTTTTAGTGGGTAGTCGGATGGCCAATCATCTTTCCCGGAGTCCCACATATCCCTCGGTCCCCCCGGGCCGGGGGAACCCGTCAAGAGAGGTTTTTCCCCGAGACCAAAAAAAAAAAAATATATTAAATATTGGCTGGCGTATGTCGTTCGAAGTCCATTAATATTATAAATTTATTATGTACTTAAGTATCAATTAAAAAAAACATCGGGTTGACTTTGAAGTTTGAAAAGTTGAATTTATATTCTAATTAATTTTGAAATTAATGACGATAATATTGTCAGCATACCTAATATATGGAAATGTTATGCATTATTATGCATTATTATGGTAATAAAATACAGTAATGTATCTAGATACTTACACATATACACATAGGTCATATGAAGTTTAAGTGATACATATTTATTTTATGTTGCGAGAAATTCATTTATAATCCGAATTTTGAGAGCGTGCTTATAAGTTTGCAAATAATGACAAAATGTATAAAACTCTCTGGTCGGTCCTTCATGACCGAAGATCGTGATAGCTAAATGATGCGATCACACGGGAAAGAACGGAATCTCTCCAGCGGTTCCTGTCTGTCGCCATCCTCACTACATCTTAGAACCCCGTTGCACTCCTTTCCCTTATTCGGTCTGACCATCTAGTTAGGATCGCCCTCTGGCTCTCTTCCCCGCTCATTTCCGACTATCATTAGTCTCTCCAAGACGTTGTCCCCTCGTCTTGCTATATGGCCAAAGTACGAAAGGATGTGACGAAGACGATAGTGGACAGTCTGTATTTTACTTTAAGTTGGTGAAGAATAAACACATTTGTGCGCGTGGTGGTCCACGGAATGCGCATCATCCGCCCCCAGCGCCACATTTTGAATGCATCTATCCTTTGTCTTTCACTAGCCAGTATTGTAAAATGTCGTTCACGGACCGCGATTGCACCGTACAGGAATGAGAAGGATAACTCGAGAGCAGTAGACTTTATGTTAGAGGATGGGATAGGAGCGGTGGCTAGAGAAACGCGATACCTTGCGGTGGTCAAAGAAATTCGCACTGACCTTGATTCCACCCCTTCCCGGTTCGGTTCAAGTCGCGGAGGAACTGTTGCACGGCACCAGCTAAATGTCACACTGAACACACAATTTTATGGCACGGCCCATGAGAGTTTGGAGTAACTATCAGGGAGGTAGAACGTCGACCGTCCCGCGCGTTTGAAGATTGCGCGTTATTACGTGGTCACGAAGGTCGAACTTCGTCCGTCCCGCCCCTTTAGAAGCTTACACGTTACTGCTTATATTATTTTTCGTCCTACCCTCGCTTTTCGAGTGAGGGTAGGTAACAAAAATTAGGAGGCGGGATTTCAAATACCCTATATGCAAGGATTGAACAAGTATTGTCCTCACTAAGTATGAACCTCCAATTCTAGATGTAAAAACTGAATAGCACTTTCCCTTTGCCTGTGAGTGAGAAGGAGTTAGTAATATGAATTTAATTAGAAATGATATGAGGAGATACACGCCCAATCTAAATGACAATTTGCTTTAACGCACGTAAAAAGTGTTTCTTTAGCGATACTAGTATTTTTCATTTTTCCAAATGTTAACCCTCGGCATCCAAGGTGTTCCAGAACTTCGAGAACGTCAACTTGTGTTATTAATTTATAGGGATGGAACGATGTCTCTTTTCACGGCTCCAACCAGATCCCCACGCCGAACATCGACTCTTTGGGCATGTCTGGCATCATGCTGCAGAATTATTACGTGACGCCCATTTGTACGCCTTCCAGGGCTGCTCTTATGACAGGAAAATATCCTATACATAATGGTAAGCGACTTCTACTATATTTTATAATATCACATGAAAATATTACAAAAATAACCGTATCATATGTTTAATAACTCTAAAATTAACAAAATAACATTAATTTGGAAAATTCCAAGATGGACGACATTAGAATACGAGTTCTATCTTTAGTTTCTTATCTATTTATATTGCCTTTAGCATTATAAGAATAATCCTTAGACAGGCTTACAAGCATTTAAAAAAAATATTACAAATATTTCTTTTGTGGATTTGACGACTGAAAAAGCTCTACCCTTTACTCATGTTATGTCAGCGCCGGTCCCGCGGTAGATTGGATTACAAGAGGAACGGTTGCTCTAGGCACCAGGTAGCAAGGGACACTTAAAATCAAATGCAAAGTTTCTTTTATTCCTTGTAAAATTACATGGGTACATACTCGTAATTGCACACACTCTTTTGTGCACACCTGAAAGCAGAGCTTCCTAGTTTCATGAAAAATAACGTTAACGAAGTGTTCTATAACATTAAAAGCACTTCTTTTCCTGCCTTTATCCCACATTGTATGGGGTCGGCACAACATGTTCTCTCCTTCAACTCTCCTCTGTTAGCCGTAATGGTCACGGTGCAGTGTCCAGTAAGTAAACAAAGGCAGATAAACGGTACGAGATAAGGTCGTTGCGATATTTGCTCGCTCGACTATAAACATTAAAATTGAATCATCGTTTTTGTAATAAATCTATTAATACTTGTTGCAATTAAATCAATTAAAAGTAATACAATGACGAATAAGTTATGAGTAAGTACATAATATGCTACATGCTAAATTTATACTGTAATAAACAGTTCATTGATAAAGTAAAATTAAATATTTCGCAGTTAGCTAAAAATTACCGTCTAAATTATTTCCTGATCTTTGCTTTATTAAGCTTTCTCGCCACCTGCCTTTTTTAGTCGTAATATATACATACTTCGATATTGAAAAATCAGTGCCTACAGCATTAGAGCCATTTTTATTTATTTAAAATTAATTAAAACGGCCGCAGCCAGTTACATTAATTAACAATAATTGATCAATAGCAATTAATATAAGTCAAGTCCGCGATTCTTTCACAATGTCTCCCAGAAATGAATTAACAATGTTAGAAAGTTATTCCAATCATCTCCAAATACGTCACAATCATGGCTTGTATCGAGGAAAGCATTGAGAGCAGTCAAGGTGCGTGGGATCGGAGACTGTGCCCGTGAGACAGTACGGCAAGACGGGACCGCGAACAATCTGTGTTTCCTTGCTCGGGAATAGTTATTGGGGACGTAGTCTCACTAGCTCGTTGGGGAGATCCGAGGCATTTATTTTCCCATTAATAACTTTGCACATCGTTACAACCTGATGGAAGGAACGTCTCACCTCCAAGCTTCTGTAGCGCAGGCATCCTAATAGAAACTTTGTGGGGTACATATGGGGATAAAACCCGAATACGCGTTTGTATAAAAAACTTAGAAAGGCCTTCTGTACTTTTTCCAATATGAGGCTGTATTTCCCTCCATAGGGATGCCAAACACAAGAACTAGCTTCAAGTTTACTTCGCACTAAGGTAGAATGAATAAGCCTGATTAAATTAATATCTACGAAGTCTCGACTATTCCGCAAGATGAAACCTAGCCTTCCAAAACATTCCTAGGAGATTGAAATGATATGTTCATGAAAATTTTATGATCAATAAGGACGCGTAAATCCTTGACAGTGGATGTTTTGGTCATTTAATTTGTAATTAAAATCAATAGGTTGTTGCATACGGTTGAACGTCATTAGCAAGTAAATTTTTTTAAATAATAATAGGTACATACGCTCACGGATTCAGATTGATATATACCTAATCCATACTGTAGTGTTGTTCAAGCATGTTTTTTATTTATTATGTTGGTACCTGCAGTAACTCAATAAACCAGTCAGCTCAGTGCGCCGTGTTTGATTGACGTTCCACATGCGTTCCACATACCAATATCATAAATGGGTGTAAAGCCTACTACCACGTAGCAGCACGTAGTACGCACGACATCTTCATTTTACGCTTGTGTTTAGCTTATTTGCTTCTAACGTAGAAGCTAAAGAAACTGTATCCACGGTGAAGCAATGTTGCATTTGCATATCCGCAATGTCACGGACATGAAGACTGCCGCGAATGTGGGAGTTCCTAACGCGGTCTTTCCGCGTTACTACACACATCCACCGCAGCATATTCATCACCGTGACACGCAGTTCTTGCTTGTGTCCCTCTAACAACGGCCATGCTCCACAGCCGTATAAAAGGACAGGCTTAATGATGGTCTTATAGACCTGTCCCTTCAACTTTACCGGTATCTATATCTATCTATATATTTTATCCGTGCAGGGGTGGAGAAAGAATACTGACCTCTGTGGCTGGGGTCGGCCTGTCGTAAAAGGCGACAAAACAACCCACCCTAGCTACGTGGTAGGGCCCCAAGCCCGTCTGGATGGCGACCACCTTTGGTCTTAAGTATGCCGCCATAATAACTTTGTGTTGTGTTCCGGCATTAGTGACCCAAGTTCCTGTACCCTTATGGGACAGACAGTAGCGTGTTCACAATGCCACTGGCGTTGCAAACATCCATAGGCAATAGGTAACAATTATAAACATATATAAATACAATTTGTTGTTCAATAACCGTATAGTTCGTTGGAAACACTGACGGAAGTGACGGAAATGGTCACAGATTTAAATCAACGATTGTCAAAAATGTTTGTACTACAGACCAAACAAATTTTATTTGATAGAGAGGCCCTGTTCCTTCTCTATCGATTAATACCCCATAAATACACCTCTATGACAAGTACTACCAGTCTGACTCGTCACTTCACATCATTCGCACTACATGTCTGGACAGGGGCGTCTTTCCGTGCAGGGGACGAGTAAGAATACTAACCCCTGTGGCCGGAGTCGGCCTGTCGTAAAAGGCGACAAAACAACCCTAGCTACGTGGTAGAGCCCCAAGCCCGTCTGGATGGCATCCACACTAGGTTTATGCCGCCATAATAACCTTGTATTGTGTTCCGGTATTAATGACCCAGGTTCCTGTACCCCTATGGGATAGCACCGTCTTCGCGGTGCCCGTGGCGTCGCAAACATCATAGGCGATGGTAACTGCTTACTATTGAATGGACCAGCCTATCTGCTGTTCCTCACCAATAAAAAAAACATAATAGACATCTTTTTTTAATTATTTGGACTTTTCTCATTCTGCTACAATGTAATATACGTAAAAATACGTAATAAAAGTAACGTAAACTTTTTAAAGTTTCATTTCAGTTTAACTTCGTAAAACCATCCCTTGTAACGATTTATTTTCTATTCTAGGTATGCAACACTCTGTGCTATATGGCGCAGAACCGAGAGGGCTGCCGCTGAGTGAAAAGTTATTACCGCAGTTCCTGAAAGAGGTTGGCTACAGAACCCATTTGGTCGGGAAATGGCATCTTGGCAGCTATACCAAGAAGTATCTGCCTCTAAATCGAGGGTATGTTTATCAAAATAATATACAAACATCATCATTATTTATTTGTCGCGTGGTTAGGTGGAAGACGCGCACTTAAAAGTTCGGGTTCAAAGCACTGATTGCGTTCCCTTCCTGGCGAGGTAAAATTACCGACTTCTCGATACATACCTTTTTTTTTTTTTTTTTTTTTTTTTTGGTATCGGGTTGGAAAATCCTCATGGAGGCCCTCCGCTCTCGGGGAAGGGCGAAGGGGACTGTCAGACTCTTACTGACTAAAAACCAACCCGTGTTCCTCATGTACCCGTGTGTCGAAGGGGCGGGTATCGCCGAAGCATTCGTCGCTACCCCCCGACGGGATCACTTACCTACTAGTTTGTCATATACTGTATCGCCCTTGACTATCACCTGTTCAGATCTCTGCAGAACTCTCTCAATAAAATTATATTTTTTCAATATTTAATTAATAAATAAAATTAGAGACACACGGCCATCTAGCCCGAAATTAAGTAGCATAGCACTTTCGTTGTGGGTACTAGATAACTAATATACTACAAATATATACTTTTGTAAATAAATACATAACTACCTCAACGCACGGTAATTGAATCAGTCCGCATGCGCACCTAAGTGCATTAGTCGTTACGCCGCGGAGGACATCAAATGAAACGGCAGTTCATTTCAAAAGAAGCATCGACGTAAGTTGCACTTGGCATGTCTGTTGTTTGGGGTTATTAAGAATAAAGATCCTATGTATCTCTATAGCAAGCTTGAATGGAGAGGCGCCCAGAGGTCTACAAATGTCCGTCAGTGTGCTGTACAGCTCGCTGCCGCATTAAACCATACCACAGCATTTAGGGGTAGCTTTAAGTACTCAGCTACTAAATGTTGGAATAATATTCCTCCTCCTATAAGAAAAGTGTCTAGCATGTATGGTTTTAAAACTAAACTAAAATCATTTATGTTTGAACACCAAAAGAGGCAGGCAAACCTGGCAATGGATACAAGTGCTCTGTAATATAGTATTTTTAAATTATGTCTTAATATTTTAATAATTATCTTTTGTGTAACTGAGTAGTTGTTGTAATTAGTCAGTGTTTTTATCAATATCTTTATATTCTTAGCGTGTTTACTCATTTTTTCGTATTTTTGTTTGTTTCTTCTTACAATCTTTTAACACTTCAGTTGATGTTTTCTGTCTGAATTTTTTTTTCTTTATTACTTATGATACTAATATTTTTTGTATTCCTTAATATTTAGTACATATAAATGTTTGGTTATTGTTAATAAATTACTAATAATTAAATTGCTTATCTATACTACTATTATAAAGAGGAAAGATTTGATTGTTTGTTTGTTTGTTTGTTTGTTTGCTTTGAATAGGCTCCGAAACTACTGACCCGATTTAAAAAATTCTTTCATTGTTGGGAAGCTACACTATCCCCGGGTGACATAGGCTATATTATATTTTCAAAAAAATTAGGGATCCTTACTAAAACTCCAATAATGTAACCCAAAGTGTGAAAAAATTACCTAAAATATTATTTAAATCGCGTGCGTTGCGAAAACTATTGATGATAGAATAAAATAATGTACTACAACTTTGCAGAACACATCATTATTTACAAAAAGTGTCGCGACAGCATATGTCTAACTATTATAGTTATGCCACAATAAGTGTTTTTTTATTTTAAAAATTTAATTGAAATGCCGCCCCTAGAAAAGGCTCTTTATTTGGATCTTGGTATTAATCCTTATCAAAATAAATTACTTCATATTCAAAACGGCTTCACTACCTTCATATAACTTTTTAATTTATTCAATTCGGATATTCCATTCGAAAGATATCACGAGTTTAAAAATGTAAGTATTAGAAAAATGTTGCGTGGTAGCCGCTCACCCTGTTCGGCTAGCTAGGCAGCACCTTATGCAATGTAGGCGTGCGTCACTGGGGTTTTTACAAAAATTAGAATACTTATTAAAAAATAACGAAAAATAAATAAAAAGTTATTAGTTTTAATAACAAAAAAATCATTACAATAAAAGCTCATAGAAATAATAATATTCAAACTTTCTTTATAATTTTATTTTTTTAGTAACCTGACGCAAATAGAAGGGTTTGCCCTCAGGGGCGCTCCTCTGTCCGAGGAGTGCACGGGTGTGCGTACCCGAGGTGCCCGAGCATCCGTCGCTTCACTCCCCTCTCCGTTCGAGGCGACAGAGTCCTACCTTTCTTTCCGTCTACCTCTTACATCCTTTCCAACTTAGCTCTCTGTTCGTGGCGTGGTCCCCGGTGGGATGATTGCGAATACTGATTGGGGTCCCGGGTTCTACCCTGGGACCTGATTTGGTAGTCGAAACCATGCCTATTTCGACTGCGCCTGCACAGAGTGTTCCCGGGGCGGGAATTGCATCCTCGCTGTCGGTTGGTCTTCCTGGGCCGGCTACGACGTCAGGCGACTCTGCTTTTTCTGGAGTGTCGTCTGGTAGTCGTACCCACGCCTGACTAGCACGCGACGGGGATGCGAGTCCCGTCCGGAATTGGCCGCGGACCTGTCACTCCCGGCCCTGGTTCTGTCCATGGTCGGGGGCGATCCTGGATGGACGGCCGTCGCCTCTTTTTGCGAGGCAGTAGTGTCTGCAAGGGAGGCGGCGGAACGGGAGCGGAAGTCCGCCACCGCACTCCCCTCCCGCCAACGTAGGCCGCGTCGTCGGCGCCGGAGGGCGGGCAACGATCTCCGGCCGACGTAGAAAACGGCCGCGGGCGGCCCCTCGGGGGAGGATCCGCCGCCCGCACTATTGCCGCGAGGGAGAAGGCCGCGTGCTGTTCCACAGCCCCCCTTAACTCCTAGAGTTGTTACAAGAGAGCGCCGGGGGGACGAAACCCTGACCCCCTGGCGCCAGCACTTTAGAAGGGGCCCGCTTTAAGACAAAACGTGGGCCGGCGCCGGCCCGGGCCACGAGATCGGCAGGCCATATATCCGTGGGCCCGGGCGTAGAAGATAGGAGAACAGCGGGGTTTTTTAGTGGGTCGAACATCTTTTCCGGAGTCCCTTATATCCCTCGGTCCCCCCGGGCCGGGATAACCCGTCAAGAGAGGTTTTTCCCCTAGACAGAAAAAAAATAGAAGGGTTTAATTTTAATTTTTTGTTAAATACCCGTGCGAAGCTGGGACGGGCTGCTAGTTGTTAATAAACGTGATATAAATAATTGTTATATCGTCACTTCAAGGGTCCTAACGGAAGATCAGCGCAGGATGCTCTTTAAACAGCTCCTTGCATTGCTGAGTTAGGCACCTTTTTAGGGCTAAGACAAATGTGTTAGTGATTTGTTAATGTATATGTTTTTTTTTTGTTATAGTTTTAAGCTCTAAATAAATTATTTTTCTTTCTTTCTTTTGAAAACTATTTGATTCGGTTCTTTAATCAGAAACTACAACTATTTTTTACAGATGTGTTGATGGATCTATCCAAAAAATTGCGAATCATTGCTGATATTAATGAAGCATAATAATTTTTTCGGTTACAATAAAAACAATTCACATGTTACAAACAGTCTCCTTTCGTCCTTTCGATTTAATCATAGACCTTTACTGATGAGTAAGGCCATGAACCTTTTCTTCTTCTTTGTTGCAGCTTTGACTCCCACGTCGGCTTTTGGACTGGTAGGATTGATATGTACGACCACACGAGTATGGAGCAAGGGTCTTGGGGATACGACTTTCGAAGAGGTCATTATTTCACTTTTATTGATGTCAATAGGTTTGAATAACAAAAACCTTTTTTTCCTCAACGCTTAAAAATCACATTACGAATATAATTTTAAAAAAGCATAATTTTTACAATGCACATTGTATATGTTAATATAGATTGTTTTGCACATCCCGTCGTCATTAGTGTCAAGTGTCAACGTAGTTCGCCCTTGCAATGTGCCGTTCGCCCTACAATAAGGGACCCACGACGCTGTCTTACCTATCAAAACCGGTGTTCTTCTTTCAACCAGTACCCGGAAGATCTGATAGGATAGATCTGCTCTTGTATTGCAGCTATGCAGAGTCTTTTATTATATACACATGCTTCCTCTTTTCTCCCTATAAGAGAAAAAGTTCTGCGTGCACCGCCATCTTCCTTTTTTAAAATAATAAGCTCTCTATTTGTTGCCCGATGTTATTGTTTACCGCAAAAGGTTTTTTAATGTATATCAATTATTCTTTCATTTTCAGGATTCGAAGTGGCCCACGATTTATTTGGCCAATACGTTACTGACATCTACACAAAAGAGGCCATAAAAGTAAGATAGTTAACTTTTTTATTCCTGTGTAACAGCAGACTGACTGACGGTCTACTTAATAGTAGACGGAGGAAACGGGTCGCTTTTGCTAGAACACAATACATGGTTAGATAATATGAAGATTTTGGCGGTATACTTCGAGACCAGGGTCGGTTGCCATCCAGACAGGCTTGGAGCTGTACCGCCTAGCTAGGGTTGTCTTATCGTCTTTAACAACCGTCTGCCTCCGTTGGCGGCAGGAGGCATTCTTACTCCGTCCCTGCACGAAGAAAACATTTATATATAAATAAACATTTAGTTAAAAAAAATCTAGATTTTAAATATACAATTCTCCGTCGTTTAGCGTGTATTTCGCGGTATTTTTGTTGTTGTTTATGCGATCTTCCATGCTGCCACCGCCGGGCCCCGGCAGGAGAGCCCTGGCTTGACGTCGTAAAGGGTGAAAAGCGTGCCAATGGGCTCACTACCAGGAATGATGAAGACCGTGCGAAGTGGAGAAGAAAAAAGTCGGAAAGTGAACCCCAGGCACCGAAACGGAAGTTAGGTTGCAACCGGAATATAACACTGGGATGATGATGATGATGCAATTTTCCAAAGAATTTCTTCCTTCTACCATTCTTTTAGTCAAAGTTTTTGTTTCATGTATTAGGGGCCGTTCAAGTATTACGTAAGTACTATAGGGGGGCGAGAGGGTCTTTGCTTTACTTATTTTTGATGACATGTGGGGTGGGGGTCTAGATTATTTTTTGCATAAATTATCGTTTTTTTTTTCAACTGAGCTCTGAGCTGAGCGTGATTGTTAATTTAGCTCTGTGACATCCTACCAAAGAGCTTCGTTTCCTAAAAAATATGGATACCTCACCCACAGAAGCCGCCCAAGTCATGGCGTTCCTGAATGCAGGGCATAGTCAGCGTGTTGTGGCTGCACGACTGCATCTAAGCGCCTCTGCTATCAATATCAGCGTTATCGGGAGACTGGTATGTTTACTAGCCGTCCAGGATCTGGTAGACATCGAGACACGTTTCTCTAAGAAATCGCCACTTTAACTACATTCAATTGTAGTAGTAAATAATTGTAATAAGTCTGCTTACGTAATACTTGAACAACCCCTTATGAGTAGATAATAATTTCCAGGTGATAGAAGCACATAACAAAAGTGAGGCTTTGTTCCTCATGGTGGCACATTCAGCGGTGCACAGCGGGAATCCGTATGAAACCATACGGGCCCCGGAAAACGTTATTGATCAATTTGGGAACATACCCGATACGCAGCGGAGGAAATTTGCTGGTAATCATTTCCTAGTTTCCTACAATATTACTCCATGCATTAAAGACTATTTTAGAGTAATGTATCCAATTATTTTATTTTGCTTATAAATAAAGTGTAACTCCGTTACGCGCACCGTAACATAAATTTGTAATGTCAATACGTCATAACTAAGTTTAGAGATTCAAAGTTGTTGAGTTCAATATATATAGTACTAGCTGTGCCCGCGACTAAGTCCGCGTGGATAGTGAGTTTGGGCAGCATTTTTTGGATAAATCTTATGGTTTATTTTTGATTACAAACCCTCTAAACCCTAAAATATAAATTAATGAAATATGCAAACAGTCAGTGTTATCGAATGCAACTGTTACGCCATGCGCCTCCGGAATACGTGCGTTCGAACCTACAAAGTCCAGCCTAAGCTAAACCCTATTTCATATGATTGATGATATAAATCTGAGGTCAACTTAAATTGGAATATAAAATTTTCGAAACTTATCATTTTCAACAAAAACTATTTTTTTTTCTAAAATATAAATAGCCTAAGTTACTGCTTGTTACATCAGCTATCTGCCAGTGAAATCCCGCCAAAATCGGTGCAGCCATTTCAGAGATTAGCCGAAACAAAGAGACAGACAAAAATTGAAAATAATTTTGTTTTGGTATTATGTACCGTAACTTAGTAAAAAGCGGTTATTTTAATATTACAAACAGACACTCCAATTTTATTTATTTGTATATAGATAAATAGATAACATAAGTTCGTCAAGCGGGAAGACCAGGAGGCCTGATGAACCTATTAACCAAGGTCATCGTAGATCAATGATCAAAACTCGATTCTGTGACTCGCAAAGGCTTGAGTTGGCTTCCGGGTTTATTAGTGGCTATGCCGCCTAGAGACCACTTTAGTTATCATTCGCTTACCCGTCGAGTGAACGTAACAGCGGAGCGGACAACACCACAAACTTGCCGGCTTACCCCCGAAGACGCGACACTAATAAGATCCGGGGTTAAAAAACATAAGTTATTAAACTAGTTTCATTGATTAAATACATTTAAATAGGATAATGAACGCTTATTCCAGTAAATATTCTGTGGGTGGTATTAAATAAGAATAAATTCAAAAGTTAATTTAAAACGTTTTCACAAGTTCGTGTATAAATAATTTACAATGAAAAAGCGCGGCAACCGCTCGAATTGTAGTGATGTCTCTGTGATGGCGATTTGTAGTCGATATTTAAAACCTCAATATCTAACATCGATTTCAGGTCTGTGTACATACAAGAGCTTAAATAGTTTTCTAAATAATAAAACTTAAATATTGTGTATCGATATTAATGCCTTTACCGTGTTACAGGTGTTTTGACCAAGCTAGATGAATCAGTTGGTAAAGTTATTGAAAGTCTCCAAACTCACGGACTTCTAGAAGATTCTATTGTTATATTTTCCACTGACAACGGCGGCGCAGCCGCGGGATTCAACAGCAACGCTGCTTCTAACTACCCTTTAAGAGGGGTAATTTTTTTAAATAATTATCTTTAATTGAAAACATGTGTTGCAAGGCTTTTTTTACAAAAACACAATAGATGCACCCAGACTAGAAAATTTTTTGTTTTTTTAATTGAAATTTGCTAACCTTTCCAAAATTAGTACTAGGATCAAATTCGTGGAACAAACCAGAGTACCGGGGGCTTACCCGGAGAAGACAACAGTGCGCAGGGGTACTCACTCGACCGGGAAAGTGTCATCCGGGACATCCCTATAGGCAGCCAAAAATCTATCTTGCGAAGGTTCTAGAAGACGGCTAGGGTTTCATTAGGTATTCTCCGCGACTACCCTAGCTATCCTTTGCTAGATGAGTGGTTGCAGTAACAGGGGACACCCCACTAACCCGCGTCGGATTCCTCTCGTAATTCAGACGCAGGAATATTATGTCCAGTTTTCCCCGTAAAAAATTCAAATTTACGTTGAAAATTTTTTTTTATTGCGTAGGACAGCAGACAGGCTGACAGCCCGCTTAGAATTTAGCAGTTACCGTCGCCTATAGGTGTTAGCAACACCAGTGGCATCGCGAACACGCTGCTGTCCCATAAGGGTACAAGAACTTGGGTCACTAATGCCGGAACACAACACAAGGTTATTATGGCGGCATACTTAAGACCAAAGGTGGTCGCCATCCAGACGGGCTTGAGGCCCTACCACGTAGCTAAGGTGGGTTGTTTTGTCGCCTTTTACGACAGGCCGACCCCGGCCACAGAGGTTAGTATTCTTTCTCCGCCCCTGCACGGATAAAAAATCATCTGAATACTATACGAAATCTGAACCTCTGTCGGGAAGCTTAGCCACTAGACTACAGAAGCCAATTTGGTTGGAGTTCGGAGTTTTTTGTGGAGCATTTTTTTTATTTGTCTCTCAAAATAGGATAAGGAATTCCTGTTCTAAAGCCATGACATTGTTTTCAGCAAGTAAACTCGTTGTTCACATTTGATAGTTGTAAATAATTGATGATTTCCGGTAAACTAAACTCGTAACTCGTCCCGTAACTAGTCTTATAGTAAGCCAAGCTTTAGTTAAGAAGAATAGAGATAATTTAAATGAAAAAATATATTTCAAAGGTGAAAAATACTCTATGGGAAGGCGGAGTAAGGGGGGCTGGTTTGCTCTGGAGTCCACTTCTTCAGAAGAAGACTCGGAGTGCTTCCCAAAGGATGCACATCGTAGACTGGTTACCTACATTATTGAGAGCTGCAGGAGGTAATATTAGGTAAATCAATATTTGATTTACGATGAAATATAAATTACAAACAAGAATATTGACAGTATCCCTACAAACGATCGCATGTTTATTTTTACTTTAACAAGGAAGCCTTGTTTGCTAATATTTTTGTATTTTATTTTTAATTCGTTGTTTTTTCATGTATAAATCTGTCACACATTATTCCTAATCTAAAAACTTTATTATATTGTACAAACTTAAAAAATATATAAATATTATGTTATAAGTACATACGATTACATATAAACACAAATAGATTTTTTTTAAGTAGACCATAAGGATTTTTTTTATTTAAGTAGATCAAAAAAAATTATTTCTTTTTATGTACATATATATTACTTAAAGTATATAAACAATTTTTTTTAGAGCGTAGAATTTAGCAGTTACCGTCACCTGGTGTTTGCAACGCCAGTGTCATCGCGAACACGCTGCTGTCCCATAAGGGTACAGGAACTTGGGTCACTAATGCCGGAACACACCACAAGGTTGTTATGGCGGCATACTTAAGACCAAAGGTTGTCGCCATCCAGACGGGCTTGGGGCCCTACCACATAGCTAAGGTGGATTGTTTTGTCGCCTTTTACGACAGGCCGACCCCGGCCACAGAGGTTAGTATTCTTTCTCCGCCCCTGCACGGATAAAAACAATTTAAACAGAAAAAATTTAAACCTATAAATGTAAAATTTTCTCTTTGCTGCCAATTTATTGAAAAAAAAAATCAGCTTTCTTAACTGAACACTCTTAACAAACTCCATTAAAATTTGTTGTGTACACTATTCAGTCCCATTTCATTTCGTTTATGTACCTTTTCCTTGTCCATAATTTGCTTGGGAACTTCGGATATAATGTATCAACAAAAGTTCTGTATATCTTTTTGCTTTCGCGCGTCTTTTTTTGTCCATAAGAGCCAAAGATGACACAAATGTAACTTTGACTCATAGAATCGAAAGCTTTACTCTTTCTGTCTTGCTCCTTGTTTCTGGGGCTTTCCTGTGTTCATCCTTCATCACTACTAATAGTAAACCTTTTTATAAACCATAACGTTTTAGTTTTTTTATCATGGAGTTGAAGGTTGAAATTGTTTTTTTAGTTCACTGGGCGAAATAGACGGCATTGACCAATGGGAAGCATTGTCTAAAGATTATAAATCAAACAGAACTGTAATTGTTCATAATATTGACGATATATGGGGGAGTGCTTCTATCACTGTGGATGAGTTCAAGCTTATGAAAGGCAAGTATGTAATAGTATATGTATGATAATGTTATCATCATACTGATAGCTTGAGGTTAAGCATATAGGCCCACTAAATAGTAAGCTGCTGACACGCCGCCATCCACGTAGGGGAACTGGAATCTGGGTCACGTGGTTGTTATCTAGACTTAGTTGGAGCTCTACCACCTAGCTGGGGTTTTGTCGCTCTTTCTACCTCCTCTCACAGGAGACGCATAACCGAGAAAGCTGCCATGGCCGAACGAACCCGAGTGGGTTTGTTCGGCCATCCAAACGCCTTTTTTGAACAGTATCGTTGGTACATCATCTACGACACACAGCTTCAAATATCGATCGTGGCATTTGTATCTGAGTTTTATTGTGAACACATTAACAAGAAGTCCTCCGAAGAAGAACTCTACCTGAAAATCTAACTACAACTTTCCATTGGAGGTCATTAACCCCTAAATCTGCAAACAAGTATCTTATCGATTTATTAATTCACTCAAATCCCGTACACGCGCTAAATGTCACCCCCCGTTCGCTTACAACGAATTGACAACTTGTTTCTAGGTACAAATTACAATGGAACGTGGGACTCTTGGTATGGGCCAGCTGGTCGCGAGGGTACCTACAACATCGACCTCTTATATCAAAGTCTTGCTGGTCGAAGCATAGCCAAATTAGGACTGATGCCAGATAAAGACAAAATATTACAATTGAGGTGATTTTTTATTTCATTTTAAGATTTTTTTTCTGATATTATTAACCCAGAAAACGACTGTCAAATCTAGTTGTATATTGTCAAACACACATTTAATTTATTTATTTATTTGAATACAACGCAGCTATCATTACAGATAAACCAAATCGATAGCGCGGTCCCTACGAATAATATATAGTATAAAGTGCTGCCTGTGTAAATTCACTCAAAGAACAGTAAAAAGTATCCACTTTAAAGCATATCTTTTAAGTGTACGCAAGGCCAGGTAAGGAGCGCCTACTTTACAGGATTCGTCCTGCCACGTGGCATCAAAAACATTTGTGGTTTCCTTTGCCGCCTAACATAATTGTCAGGTACGTTCAAGCATATCTGGTTTAACAGTCTAGGGTTGTAGGTTCTCCCCTCATCATCTGAAACGCATTTTTAACAAGAGCGGCATCTCTTCGAGTCTATAATTTATTGTATCTATATGTATTATGATATACCGTCAGTACAACAAAAGCGGATAACTAAATCAGTTTGATTCGTTATACGAACAATAATAAATGCTTCTGTTCAAGATTTAAGCATTGTGTAAAGTTTAATTTTGTGCCTATTCCCCCTTTTTACTGTAAAAAGGGGGAATAGGCACAAAATTTACATTTATTTAGTTTTTTAAGAAGAACGAACGACGTCGATCTGTACATGAATCGACTCAATGTGTGCTTACTTTATTATCGAAAGTAACGAGTTAATAACGTTACGATAGTAACGAATATTGATAGCTATAGTAACGATTACATGCGGGAACCAAATTTCTCGTTACTTTTACAAGTAAGTAATGAATGTTCATTAAGATACTTCATAATCTCTTTCAGGAACGAAGTGACAGTTAAATGTGACCAAAGCTTTTCATCCATACCCTGCAACCCCTTAAAATCGCCATGCTTGTTCAATATTGAGAAAGATCCTTGTGAACAGATGAATTTGGCTGACAAGTAAGTGAATCTAGGTTGAATTTTGTACGTCATTGTTGTTGCAGAGCAATGATCAAAGTCGATAATGCGATAATAAAGACTAGATGACGGCTGGGCTATTATGTGGTGCCCTGCCACCATCCTGGCGATTATTTCTTAGCTAGCAAAATTTTAGGGCTAAGAAATATACTTTTTTTGTAGTACATATTTTTATAGTATCTATTTGAAAATTTTATTCTATATTTATATTCTTTTAGGTACTATTTTATTATTTTTTACATATAAACTGCATAGGCGAATGGTAGACAGAATGTGTCTGTTAAAATGCACTACGCACATCCGCGCGCGTGGGGATCAGTAGCGGGATGGTGTGGAACTCCTCGTGCAAGTATCCGTACGTTCCCCATCTCTAGGCTGGGGGACGTACGTCATTGGTATACCCATAAAAACAACTTCGTTCGCGCTAGGGTAGCGACACACTAGTCAGGCAACAGCCCCTACTGGCGCCCCTCTCGTTCATGTATGAGTGGGCTGAAGCCCTTTCTCATGGGGGCCGCAACCGTTGGCTGACGCCTACGAGCGTCACATGGAACTCACTTAGTAATATTTATTTTTATATTTCAGGGAACCAAAAACTTTAGAGAGGTTGTTAAAAATATTAGAGAAGATAAATTCAACGGCTGTACCACCGAGCAACAAACCAATGGATCCACATGGAGATCCAAAATTTTGGGGACGAGTGTACACCAATTTCGGGGACTATGAAACACTGAATCTATCTTGTTGAAGACTGTTTAATAAGATAGATTTCAATTTAGATATTTTTTAACTTATAATTTAAGAAAAAATATAAAACCATTAATTAACCTTTTTTTAATTTTTATGTTTTGTAAATATTTTAATATGGTAATCATCGAAAAGATGCCTAAGGTATGTGGCAGTCAGACAATATCAGTTTCCATAGTGTTATGCATCGCGTGGGTAGCTTTTAACTAATCACGTACCGACGGGGAGGTAAAACATCGTGAAGATTCTATATACCGAAACTGGATATGTAACTCAACAATCTGCCTTGACGCGGTGCGGGAATACTGTTTGTTAGGCCTGAGTTCAACATTGGAACGTTAATATTTAGATGCAAACTCAAATCTGCTGCATCTTTTTGCACGTGGAAAAAACCATCACGAACTGTCGCCCGGTCACAATGCTAAATGAACCTAATGGACCCCAGGCTGCTTGCGCCTTATATGGAATTGGGATTAACAGTTTGGTGACCTATAGGATAGAAACGTCTACTGGTCATTTTCTCTTAGCTTAGTCACTCTCTCAATCAACTCACTCTCAGAATTAATGACAAGCGGAGGGTAAATCTGAAAAAATTCTGAATTGTGACCATGACTCGTTTTTTAGTTGAAAATGTAAAATATCTGCTAATACCAGCAGCAAAGAGTACAAATTCATTAAAACCGAATTTTGCCACATGTTCTTTTTTATTGAGAAAAAGTGTGCAAAATTATGAGTGTAATAATGTTCAACGGCGAACACCGGGATGTGATATTAAAACTTTGGATGCAAGCAAAGAGCATTTAACTAAAAATTTAGTAACTGCTGCCTTATTCTCTCAAAGGAATGTGCGCGATAGAATTTTAATATTCATATATCTGTAATTACTATGTAAGTAAAAAATTATTATTTGAAAAGTCCTCTAATTTTATTATTTTCGTTTCATAAATAAAATAACATTTTTTGTTTATAATTTATTGCAACCAATGAAAAACTAACATAAAAAAATATAATTTCAATATAAAAATCAACGAGTTACAAATAGTAATTGCATTTTGAAGTAATAACTTGTAATCAATATGATAGAAATAGATATTAATTATTAGGTCAAGTCTTATGGAACTTCCGTTGCAGCTAAGAATCAATTTTTTTTAAACTACCCGCTATGAGTTACAGTGACAATAAATTTTTGTTTTCGATATCTATAGAGAATAGATATTAGTTAGTCTTTTTTCAAAATTGTTTCGTGTGATACCCGTTACGTTAAACTTTATTTTTAACATTTGAAGTGGACAATCGAAAAGTTATGTATAATATTTTTAGAATTTGAACAAAGCATAGTACAAAAGAGACAGTTGCAAAATTGCAGCGCTGAATGATTGGTTGTTATTATAAATAAAATTACGTTCTGAAGATGCGACCCTAAGAAAAGAAAAGACGTCAGAGAGCGAGACGTGCTTCCGACTTTGATGACAACCTTTGAAACGGTAATATTGGAGCATGTTGTACAATAACAAAAGTTGTAGCAGTTGTCAACCGCCACCTAGAGAAATTAATCAGAACAAAATAAATGTCTGGTAAAAAAACGGAAGTTACTTAAGGATTGACCTAAATATGAAAATTGAAAAAGAAAATTGATTCTTAAAGTGAACAAAACGAAACGTTTTAGAAAGTAGCTTTTTATTAATTAAGTAATCAATAGAAAATTAAATATCGTGAATATTGTTTAATGATTTTACTACAACAAGAATAGGATAACAAATAAATATTTTTCTGAGAAATAATAATAAAAATATTATGCTCTAAAAAGGTAAACTTATTGAAAAATAAATTGGTTATAGACATATTAATGGACAAAAATGATTATAATCGATGAAAATTACTTGTCTGAGGCCCTTCTAGCCTTTTTAGTTTTAATACCAGCCACGGTTCTCGTGCTGTTCCTCCTCTTCTTGAAGGTTCTATTTTTGTCACTCAATTTAAAATTCTCCATATCGTTGTCTATTGACCTAATAGCATCTCTATACCGATTGAGCGTGGAGTCATCACTAGTTTTGGGGAGCATCGCAGGTGTAATCCTTCCCATTTTGGAGGTGCTTTGCAATTTGTCAGATTGGACGGGTCCTAAAGTTCCGGTTATTGGATCGGGTTGGGACGGTTGTGACAGCGACTCTGCGAGCAACCGCTCTACGATGTCGCCGTCCTCGTTGTGAAAGTAATTGGACATGACGTGTGAAAGTTCCTTCTGGTTTATATTGTACGAGGCAGTGAAGCTGGAATTACAAAGGACCATTTTATGATTCCTTTTTAACTTAAGTGGTAACCACAAGGCGATAAAACAAAAGACGGTCTTATCTGGTCGACCGGTTAAAACGTAGTCTGATTTAGCTACTGAATTAAAATCCAGTTTCAGGATTCGTTTTGAACAATTTTGCTATTGGACTGTAATTACTCGTAGGTCTCAAAAATTTGCCCATTGTATATACCCATAATGTATATGTCATTCAAGTGGAATCACACTCAGAAATCAAACCAAAAATCCCGGGTTCAAATACCACAATGTACATCTTCTTCTTCATCTCAGCGTCAAATCCCGGTAGCAACTGAAACTTCTGTTTCGGTGCCCGGGGTCCGCTTCAGCATCCCTGGTAGTGAGCCCATTGGCACGCATATCACCCCTCACGACGTCAGACTAGCACTTTTTGGGTCCACCCCTCCTGCCGGGGCCCGGCGGAGGCGGCATAGCAATACATTTGTTCCCAACGTAGTTAGCCGGTTGCCGTAAAACGTGGCCATAACACCGAAGGCGACACTCCTGCAGTTTGTCCGCAATGTCACGGACATGAAGGTTGCCGCGAATGCGGGAGTTTCAACCGCGGCCCTTCCGCGTCACTCCACACATCCACCGCAGCGTATCCATCTCCGTACACCACAATGTGCATATTATTACATAATTGACATGTACAGGAAGGAAAACATTATAAGAAAACCTGCATACGGAAATCGCTGGTGTGTATGCCATAGGAAATTGAAGACATATCATCATCAGTATTTTTAATGACAATAATAATAAAAAAAAAACTAAAAAATACTCAACGATTTAAAAACTGACTAAATTCTCCTTTTTATTAATTACTTTAAAAAGTCAAATTCAATCATTAAGATTAATTTATCCAAACTATTGATCTCTTTTTATTGATTATGTATATACATATTCTATCCGTACAGGGGCGGAGAAAGAATACTAACCTCTGTGGCCGGGGTCGGCCTGTCGTAAAAGGCAACAAAACAACCCAACCTAGCTACGTGGTAGGGCCTCAAGCCCGTCTGCATGGCGACCGCCTTTGGTCTTAAGTATGCCGCCATAATAACCTTGTGTTGTGTTCCGGCATTAGTGACCCAAGTTCCTGTACCCTTAAGGGACAGCAGCGTGTTTGCGATGCCACTGGCGCTGCAAACACCTATAGGCGATGGTAACTGCTAAATTCTAAGCGGGCTGTCAGCCTGTCTGCTGTCCTACGCAATAAAAAAAAACATACTAGGTTCGGTTTCGGAAAAGACTGCACACTATTAGACACAGAAATAATAAAATATAATTACTTATCCTCCGGCTCCTCCGAAATGATGCGGTAGCTGTGGAACTTCTTGAGCAATTTGAGAGCGATTCCTCGCGACACCTGGAACTTCACCACCAAGTCCTCCATGGCCACGGACGAGGCTTCCTTCAACCACATTATTATGTGGCGGAACAAACATAGGGCCTGGAACGGATAATATCTAGATAGATCTCTAACGAGTTCTGTCTAACAGGTCCAAGGTTCGACCCCTGGCGGATAAACGAAAGAACATGAATGCAGTCCTAATACAGTAAAAGCGAAGACAAGATGCCTTGTGCGGACTGGAAAATGTATCATTGAAATTTTTCAACTGTAGAATTATCCGTGCAGGGGCGGAGAAAGAATACTGACCTCTGCGGCTGGGGTCGGCCTGTCGTGAAAGGCGACAAAACCACCCATCCTAGCTACGTGGTATGGCCCTTAAGTATGCCGCCATAATAACCTTGTGTTGTGTTCCGGCATTAGTGACCCAAGTTCCTGTACCCTTATGGGACAGCAGCGTGTTCGCGATGCCACTGGCGTTGCAAATACCCATAGACGACGGTAAGTACTAAATTCTAAGCAATAAAAAAACAAGGGTACTTCTGGCGTCGAAACATCTATCGGCGGCGGTACTGCGTCCTATTAAATGGGCCATCAGCCTCTTGCTAACATTAGTGTCAGCACTTACACTCGAGATCAGTGAATTCAGGTCACATAAACGTATTTGAAAGTCACGTAAGTTAAGAATGCTGAAATGTGAGCTTCGTGAAATTAATTTAATTTAAAAGACAATTAATTGCTTTTTAATTTATAAAAAAGTAACTAGTGGTTACAAGTGGTCCAAATTTGGCCACAATTCATTTAAATGTTGTGATAGGGCGTTATTAATTTAAATTCAATTCCAATTGTACAATCTTAGATATTTGTTTCTCTCGTATTATTATTTCTTATTATTATTATTAATTTATTCTTAATTTGACACAAACTTGAACCATAAACAAATGAGTATTTGTGTAATATATGTGTGTGAATGTCACACACAGGGTGATATGTATTTTTTTACTAATTTAATGTACATTTTAAGCATTATTATAAGAAAGTATTAGTTTCCTGTACTTCTCTATATAAATTTTAACGTAATTTTCTTAAAAAAGGAAACAAAGTTTTCGTTTCACTATAAATATATAAATAACAATGTCTGTCTCACCTCTCTTTTCATTCGATCGAAGGAATCGGCCAGTCTTTTATCGGTGGGTATCCGGGTGGGGTCATCGTCCGAACAGTATGTGCAACAGTGCCGCCCTACGCGAGCCACGTCTTTGTTGCTGAAGCCGTAACACGCCGCGTGCTGTCGTGTCTTGCAGAACCTGAGCGGTCATGGCAACACATACCTCAATTTTTTTATTGCTATAGACGGCCGACGGGCTGACGGCTCCTTAACAGTAAGCAGTTACCGTCGCATATGGATGTATGTGACGCCAGGGGCACCGTGTCACCGGCCACTAATACTACATTGCCGGAACACAACACAAGGTTATTATGGCGATATACTTATAGACCAAGAGTGGTTGCCATCCAGATGGGCTTGAAGCCCTAACCTAGCTAGGGTTGCTTTGTCCTTATTAGTAGAACTACGAGTCACGGAGATAAAGATGCGATGGGTGTGTGGAGTAATTCGGAAGGACCGTATTTGGAACTCTAACTATACCGCCCCCGTGAAGCCCCGGTAGGAGTAGTAGAACCAAAAAGCGCTGGCTTGACGTTGTAAAGGGTCATGTATCAATAGAAAAGCGTCAAAGAGCCTGTGAAAGTATAAAAATAGGACAGCGGACCCCGGGCACCGGAATGGATGTTTGGTTGAAACTGGATTAAATGCTAAGAAGATGATTCCTCTAATTATAGTTAAATTTAACGAACCCAAGTCCTTATTATTACAGCTACAATGGGTTAACATGGACCATTGGACTATGCTAATCTGCGACATTTTTTGTCAAGATTTTCAGAATAAAAAAATATTAATAAACTTGCCTAATTTGGTTTTCATACGAGGCTACTTCTTTATTGTTCCTTCGAAGAAAATGTCCATAGACACAGCCTGCTGCGCGAGGTCGCAGCAGGTGCGTGTGGGGCTCATACCCACTAAAAACCTCCCCCAGGGTTGCTGAAATCCGAGGTGCCGGGAAATGGCGCTAGCCGACTACCACCGCCCCAGTGAGCGTTAATCCACAGTAGACGTGAGTCTCACTCCGGAAAACGAATACCCCGGCCTGTACCTGCTTACGTTTCCGTCTTCTTCATCCCACGTAGGGTGGGCAAGTACGCGGAGCCCTAACGTACTTCACCACCGAGGCGATTTTACAGGCAGCTTAGCCATACCCAGAGGTAGCTGCCCACGACCTCGCACTACGGTGGCCGATGGTCGTTCGCCGACCTCCGACAACGAGTTCCTCTACGTTCATATGAGGATACTGGAGTCAGATCCCCAACCCCAACAAAGGAGCTCGTTGCGAACTCGCGCGTCTTTTCCATTGTCTTTAAGAACGTACAGTAGGATATGGTGAGTTGAGTCCTCGTCTTAGCGCCATCATTTATACACCCCTTCTAATAACAGCCACTGCTGCCTCCTAGAGGAGGGCAGGACTGCCGGATCGGACAGCACACCCGCCACGCTTGTCCGGCGAATTGGCATGTTACACATACCGGTGATCTCGGTTCGCAGGTTTCCTCGCGATGTTTTCCATCACAGTTGGCATCGTGAGAAATTTAAACCCCTTTTTATACAAAAAAGAAGTATCCTAACAAATATTGTGTATACACTAATTTGAAAATTATCCACCTCGGAGTCGAAGCACTTGATAGACTCGAAAATGCTGTCTTATTAAAAGAATCAAATATGCTTGTCAAAGATCAACTATAGATACAATCGAAGACGAAAAATAACCTTTATTTGACGCCAGCGTAATATGTTTTTTTTTTTATTGCTAACAGCAGACAGGCTGACAGCCCACTTTATAGTAAGCAGTTACCGTCGCCTACGGATGTTTGCGAGGCTAGGGGCACGCGAACACGTTACTGTCCCATAGGGGTACAGGAACCTGGGTCACTAATACCGGAACACAAGGTTATTATGGCGGCGTACTATGACTACCACGTAGAATAATGAAAATGCACTCACTGGCAAATAATTAAGGCAGTTTGTATGTATTCGTTGTCAGGGTCCAGGTTGCAGACGCAGCGTAAGAGCCGGCCGTGCATAGGCGACTGGGATAGTGCTGGAACAAACATTGAAACTATAATCCTCCCAGCATCCCAACTAGGCTGGACACCCCAACAACCACACAGAAAACTCCGCTTGTCCAACACGAACTGAGAATTCGGCTACTGGTACTGCCAACGTGCTAGTTTGCTCGTGATTTTTTTAGTATGCACAATATACAAAAAACAACTTAAAACGTTCCATAATGGGAATCCAACCCGGAATCGTTAGAAATATTTTATATACATACATATCATCATCATCATCATCATTTCAGCCGGAAGACGCCCACTGCTGGACAAAGGCCTCCCCCAAAGATCTCCACGATGATCGGTCCTGCGCTGCCCTCATCCAACCTATCCCGGCGATCTTGACCAGATCATCGGTCCATCTTGTGGGGGGCCTAGCAACACTGCGTCTTCCGGTACGCGGTCGCCATTCGAGGACTTTTCTGCCCCAACGGCCATCAGTCCTTCGAGCTATGTGCCCAGCCCACTGCCACTTCAGTTTTGCAATCAACCGACATAGGTCGGTTACTTTGGTTCTCCTGCGAATCTCCTCATTTCTGATTCGATCTCGCCATATACATACATATAACACACGATAAACTCTCGGAAGCATCACATAGTTATAAAGACAGTGCAACCATAGATAAGTAGGGAGTTTTTTTTATTGCTGTAGGACAGCAGACAAGCTGACGGACCACTTAGAATTTAGCAGTTACCATCGGCTATGGATGTTTACAACGCCAGTGGCATCACGGACACGCTGCTCTCACAGAAGGGTACAGGAACTTGGGTCACTAATGCTGGAACACCTCACAAAGTTATTATGGCGGCATTTAAGACCAAAGGTGGTCGCCATCCAGGCCGACCCCGGTCGTGGAAGTCAGTATTCTTTCTCTGCCCCTGCACGGATAAATAGTGAGGGAGTGATGAGTTTCGAATTCTCAAATTCTCCAATTGAATTATATATTACATATATTCAATTGGACGATTCATTTTTTTCTATTATACTCCAAACAAGGCGGGCGAGAACGGCTAGTTTTTATCATAACTTGGAACTTGCTGGAAACAATTATTTTTAGAGGTATGCAATCTTTGGCTTGTATAATACTACAAATCTGAATGAGAAGATAGATGATGTTCTTCTATAAATATTTAAGGAGCTCCACTTTTAATCGCCTCTTGTGCTATTATTATCATCTAACGCAATTCCAGGAAATCATATGCTGGAACAGAATTAGGAATGCGTTGTTCCTGTTAAAAGGTTGATACGAATCATGATCGGAGAGTAGACTTCGCTAATTATCTGTAATTGTACCATGTGGCAATCACAATAGCTCAACATCGCATAGCATCCCTAAATAATGCGGCATCTGTAGAGTATACGATTTAGTCTATGGCATATAGTTATAGCATACCAATGCTGTCTTGTGTGTCTATGCATAATAATAATTATCAAAAAGTCACTGTCAAAACAAAGACGACATATACATCCGTTCATATTCGGTCATAGCACCATTGTGTAACCTAAAGTAATGAATTCCTGGACTTACAGTCAAATTCGAGGTCCATTTGAGTCGTGACGGGTTTGGTAGGAGTTGAAGGGACCTGTAATAATGCATAACATAAATCCACTTTTCCTCACATACATAGTTTTTGAAATCAAAAGCTATTGCAATTTCCTAAGCATTATCTCAGTCTGGTACCCGATAAATCAGTGGTAGACCTGACACTCGAAGACTAGAGGTTCTGTTTTCGAATCATACCAGAGACCACGGCCGTGTATAACCCGCTAATCCGCTTGAACAAGCGTGGCGAGATTACTTTCCTTCTAAGTGCTTGGCCAGACTGCACACGCGGGCGCGGGTGCGGCGGAGAGGTCGCGGCGCGGCATACTTATACATAAGAAACCTTATTTGAGTGTCCGTAGTGGGCACGCGGGCGGTTTCATATGTTTATGTAGCCGCGCCGCGACCGCCCCGCGCCCGCGTGTGCTGTTTGGTCAATCACTAAGGAGAGGCCCGAGCTATGGATTGTTATTATTTTATTATCTTCTCCCAGTCCAAGGCTAGCATTTGGTGCTTACGCTTACGTCAGAACTTCATCGGTTATATCTATAACCCTATAGTGGCCTGGGAAAGCGGTTGGCATCAATCAGAGCCGCGGTCAGACGCTATCCACGTTCCGCGGCCCCGGCATTCCAGGCAAATAAAGGACGGAAATGCTTTTTCTCCATGCAGGGATGAAGTAAGAATACTAACCACTGCAGCTTGTTGTAAAAGGCGACAAAACATCCGCAAAAATTTCATATATAATTCTCACCTACAATACTCAGATTTATTTTATTACTCTCCGTGTCTCCCCTACACGGAGAGTTAAAATACTGACACCTGCAGCTGTTTGGATGGTAACCACCTCTGTCTCTGAATACGCCGCCATAATAATCTTGAGATGGGTTCATAAGTGACGCCGGCTTCAGTTCCCTTACGACACTGTGTTAGCGTTGACTATGGTGTTGCAAACATCAATAGCCGACGGTTACTGCTTACTGTTAACTGGGCCGTCAGCCTGTCTGTTGTCCCACGGCAATAAATATAAATAAAAAAATATAACAAGGGCATAATCTTACGTTGACTCGACTGCTGCTACTATCAAATTCCTCCCTGGCATACGAGTACGCGTGGAGGCCGTGGAAAGGCGTATGGATTTTCCCAATGGAAAGAGACTTCCCCATAATGGAATCCATGTGGTCCTCAAAATCTTGTGCCGGCCGGAACCCCGGAGCTTGATAGCTTTTTGGAGCGTCTTGTATAAAAAAATCTCGTTGTCGATCATTCGATTATAACACTTAATTATATGCCTCTTCTACTATACTTCTAAGTTGACGTTTTTAGACCTTTCCTCGTGGGGTTTGGAATTGTCATATGGCAAAACGTTTCCGCGTCCATTTCTCATACAACAAGGAAACGGAAATTTAGTTTTCACAGGGTCAACGGTCATTTCAACCCCAAACTCCTAACGGAAAATCGAATGTTACCTTTCTGTGACAGTCCGTTTGCTAGAAACACGATTCGTGGGACTATACGGGCGGTTTTTTTTTACTAGAGAGAGAGAATATCTATACTAGAGATTCTAATATCAACGATCAATGCCTAAGCCATCAGCTTCCACGAATCTTCCGAAGCATGGCGTTATACTATTAATTTAGTTACCAGAGATACAAAAGACATGGCTTCTGTACTATATCTAATGTGTACATCCCTTATCAGACGAATTTAAAAAGTAAATACATTTAAAAATGAAGCATTTACATGGGGTAAATAAATAAATAATGTTTAAGAAAAAATATCGATACGACTTACTTTCATTATAATACAGCTTTAAGCAAACTTCTAAAGAGTCTGGCAGCTTTTCGTGTCTGGTTTCCAAAACCACTAAAATAGTCCTGACTAACCGCAACGTCTGGGACTTGATGTCGTCGATGGTAAAAGTCTCCTGTTTATTGTTTCTAAACTTGGAGTGGACGTTCATGGAAATGGTGTCGTTTTTGAAGAAATATTCGAGTATCCAGGATTCTATGAGATTATCCGCAGTCATGCCGTCACCGTCGTAAAAGCACAACATTAGTTTGTGTAGCTTTGAGAAAAAAATAAAAAAAATATGATATATATACTATATATAAATAAAATAAAACAAAACATAGAACAGTGCAGTACAGTCAGGAGGTAGAAAATTATAAAAAAATGTGATGAATGAATATCATCACCATCTTAGCATTAGATCCCGGTTGCAAGCTATAATCTTCCGCTTCGGTGGCCGGAATCCGCTTTCAGATGTTTTCTTCTTCACTTCGCACGATCTTCGGTCAAATTATGACTTTTAGGGGCTACACCTCCTGCTGAGGCCCGGCAGAGGCGGCATGGCCAGACATTTGTTCCCCACGTAAGTAGCCGGCTGAATAAATTAATGTAATCGTGACAAAAGATTATGGAATAATTTTTTTATGTATTGTATGTTAGTATGATAAGCAAGATTGAAATGGTCCTCAGAGACGGGAACACTTGTCGAACACCGTCTATTCTTCGGAACAGAATAAAAAATAGCAAAAATAGCTTATTATTTAAAAAGACCCACGTAAATACTTAAAAGCTATTTTAATTACAATAAGTAACCTAGTTTCCGCCTGAGATGGAGGCGGAAGCGAAAGCGTCTCCCTCCGGGCGGGCGACGGTGCAGTAGAGGAACACTGAGGCGGTTTTGGTGTGTATACCGAATGTGTGGAGAGGACTACCCTGCCGCGAGCTACCAGGTGGTGGGGTGTGCATCAAGCATTTCATTAAGAACAAAGAAGGGTAGCCTATTTTCCTGTTAACTAGGGGTGTGCGAATAGTTTAAATATTTGTAACAAATGTTTTCTGGTGTTAGATTAATTTATTTCGATGGAAAAGCTACGTTTTTTCATTCTATTTGACCGAATAACATTTTAATAAAATTATACCCCTACAACAGTATAACCGCGGTGCCCTTAGCGTCGCAATAAAAACAAATATGCGGGGCAGTCTTTGGGGACTGCCGATAGAAGTGAAAACTAAGTAACTTGTGAGTTGTATCGTCGAGCTATTAGATTATTATTTTCGGTTTATAAAGAAGTGTTTATGATCAAGGATTAAAGTTAATATGGTCATTAACACTTCTTTACAAATCAAAAATTGTTCACCCAAAAAGTGCTTAACGCGCCTAAAGAAGTTTTCACTTCAAAACTCAAATGTATTTCATTGTAATAAAGTCGCAATTCGAATAGCTATGTATAAGTAATGCAATGCAATCATTTAAAAGTTACATTAAAAAATAAACCCTAAGTCATTATTAATAAGGTTGATATTACTAGAGCAAAACTCCGATTTACGAATCTTGAATTTTCGATCAGGACATGTGACCTGACGCGAGTTTAACCCATCACAAAAAAAGTGTACAACGCCGCTAAAGAAGGTTTCACTTCAAAAAAATTGTTCGAAAGTCATCACTTTCTCCATCATCACTGTCATCGGTCATCACCAGTCTTACATGTTTAATTGACTATTCGATTCGTATCGAATAGTTCGATTATTCGCACATCCCTACTGTTAACTGTGGTTTGATATAAATATCTACATCGCCTGTAATCGTTATGACAATTAAAAGACGAACTAAAAACTATTCTTAACAAAGCATTATTTCTGGAGAATGTGTAAAATGTTAAGCACCGCATTCTTCTCCAGCAATCATAGTTTCCACATAAAATTACTTGTAACCGAAATCTATACTAAAAACAATAGAAACTATAGAATTACCACTTACATATTGCTTATCAAATGCTTCTTCGGCCTGCGTCAGACCCGTACTAAGGAACTGGGCTAAGTCGTTATTGCACTTATTTTTCAGGATTCTCAATTTGATACCCTCGAAGTTCTCAATTTCAAAATTATCCTCCGTGAACAATTGGCGGAGGTACGCCACAAGACTGATCGCGACAGATGTCAACTTCTTCACGAATATCAGCGAACTCGTGTGAGATTCGGCGACGCGTAATGGGAAAATCCGCGTCCACTCGCATATCGCCTATAATTATCATACTATTTTTAATATACAACCAGGTATACTGGAAAATCATTACCGGTTTTTCTAACATATGTCGCTAGGCTTAATTAAGCAATGTTATACAAGCCAAAAATTTATGCATACATCTAAAAATAAATGTTTCCAGCAAGCTCAAAGTTATAACAGAACAAATGATTTTTTTCCTTATAAGCTAAGGTTGTTGTTGTCTCAG